>JARQOC010000003.1:101992341-102592341 GCA_033576535.1 Allobates femoralis | reverse complement strand
TGCAGCTTAATATAGGGCAATCCTCGAGGAAAACCTGTTATGGTGGGTTTACACACACCAATTTATCTGTTCAATATCTGAACAGATCTCTGGTTGCAGTGAATCATGGACACATTGTATCATTTGTACACAGCCACAAAATTTAACTATGTGTCCATGATTTCACTGCAACCAGAGATCTGTTCAGATATTGAACAGATAATTGGTGTTGTAAACCACCATCAGAGGCTGCAAATGTCTTGAGAGTGGGGTGTAAGTTCATCTTTCAGAAGGACAATGACCCTAGACATCCTGCCAGAGCTACAATGATGGTTTAGATGAAAGCATAACCATGTGTGTGAATGCCCAGGCACAGCCCACACCTAAATTTAAATTGAGAATCTGTGGCAAGACTTAATAATTGCTGTTCACTGACATCTCCATCCAATCTCACTGAGCTAGAATTTGTGGACAAAGAAAAAAAATGGGCAAAAATGTGACTGTAGGTGTGCAAAGCTTGCAGAAATGTGCTGCAAAATACTTGTTGCAGTAATTGAAGTTAAAGGTGATCCTATCAAATATTGACTCAGGGAGCTGAATACAAATGCACGTCACTATGTTCAGAATTATATATTTTTTTAAAATATTTGAAAAAACCATGTAAGGCTGCGGAGGGGAACCGCCATGTGAGCGCAGCCACCGCAAGCCCCTATGTTTATAATGCGGATGCCCGGTGCTTGACTGCGCATAACCGTGCACTCCCATTCATTTGAATGTGTGATTTGTACGCATGCGCATGCTTGCGTACAAATCACACTCTCTCGTCCGCACCAGGAACACGAAATGTCGCGTTCCTGGTGCGGACAACAATGTATGATTTGTACGCAAGCATGCAAATGAATGGAAGTGCGCAGTCATGCGCAGTTAAGCACAGCACCTTGCGGCCCCATTATAAACATAGGGACTTGCGGTGGCTACGCTCACATGGTGGTTCCCCTCCGCAGAACGCTGCAGAGGGGAACGCCAATGTGAACCCAGCCTAACATTTCCTTTACACATCCCAAATGTCTGCAACTTTAGTATTTAAAATCCAAATAAAATACATTTACGGTAAGTTTTTAGGTATAACATGAAAAAATGTGGAAAAGTTCACGGGGTACAAATACTTTTCCAAGGCACTATAATTAGCAATATTATCCTTTTCATTGTAGATTTTTGGCTGCAGTAACACAACTATAATTAGTGCAGAAAGCTTTCTATGCATGTATATGTAGTTGCTGTGGTAAATTGGCTCACTCAGCTGCTTCATGAGGTTAACACAGGAGGAATGCTTCTCATTCAAATCTTCAATGGGTTTATGAAAATGTTGATAAACCAGCACGGTATAAGGTAAATATAAACAGCCTTATCGGCATAAAAAACACAAAAAACAACCCTTACAACCAGTCCGTGTACCTGCGGGATCTGCCTGGTGCACCCAATAAGGTTTAGGGTTAAGCTCTTTGCAGTATGAGCACCACTTTGGAGAACTGCTCACCTCCAGATAGAGAACACTGAATGAATCCAGAGGCCTTCATTTTACCTGATGGATCACACTCTAGGATGGAGATATGTGAACAGACATCCCACCCATCTCTTTGACTGTTCACAAAATAAATCCCTTGTCATGGCTGTTTAAACCCTCTCAGCACATAGCACGCTAGAGCCTACATTTAGGGTTTCATATTATTTAAGCTAATAACTTCAGTGTAAAATATCTCCCACCCAGGATTTTACCATTGATTACATTACATTGCATAAACCCATTCACATAACTAGGATGTAGAATGTATGTACCGTATATACTCGCGTATAAGCCGAGTTTTTCAGCCCAAAAATTGGGCTGAAAAGTCCCCCCTCGGCGTATACGCGAGTCACTGTATACTGTATACAATGTATACAGTATACAGTGCCCCCCATCAGTATACAGGACCCCCCCCGCCGCAATCCTGTAAAGGAAGAGATTAGTATACTTATCCCTCCGCTGTCCTGCTGCCGCTGTCCCGCCGCCGCCATCACGCTCCTCCATCTTCATCCAGCGTCTTCCGGCTTCTTCCGGCTTCCTCCGGTGGGCGCAGGCAATGACGTCATTGTCTGCGCGACCGAGGAGGAAGCCGGAAGAAGATGGAGGATCGCGATGGCGGCGGGACAGCGGCAGCGGGACAGCGGAGGGATAAGTATACTAATCACTTCCTTTACAGGATTGCGGCAGGGGGGGCCTGTATACTGATGGGAGGGGCCTGTATATACCTCTGGGGCATCTGTATACTACCACTGGGGCTGCTGTATATAGATGGGGGGCCTGTATATACCTCTGGGGCATCTGTATACTACCACTGGGGCTGCTGTATACTGATGGGGGGGGCCTGTATATACCTCTGGGGCTTCTGTATACTACCACTGGGGCTGCTGTATTTACCTCTAGGGGCTTCTGTATACTACCACTGGGGCTGCTGTATTTGATTCAACCAGAGCTAGGGTGGATGAAGGACTCGGACACCGGGGCTACTGTGTGGGGAGTCACGGATGGTTGGGACCCTGGTGCCGTGCCCTGGTGATCAATTATACCAGATGTTGATGGTAAATGGTGGGGGTAAAAGGGGTTATTTACAGGGGAACGTGACGCCACCTGTAGAGTCGGTAAGATGGTACCGGTGCTGCCAGCCGGCCACTGAGGTGATGGAGGGGGCAGCAGTGTGTGGTACAGCTCCCCACAGGTGGAGCTTTACCTCAGGGCAGCTATGATGGTGAGACGGTGAGGGAGGACAGTGATGGTAAATGGTGGTGCAGTTCTTACCCCATCTGCTGATGATGTTGATGATGTTAAGCCCTCCGGGCTGCGGTAGGAAGAATAACAGAAACAGTTCCAGTTTAACTCTGCTTTACTTGGTACCGACTGATGGCATAACAAGACACGGTACAGTTTGGTTTTAGGGTGTTGCTGCCAACTCAGGGTTTCTCTTATGGAGTCTCTAGATGTCCTCTCTTAGTCTTTCAGGGTCTATTACTTTCTTTCTCTAGATCTTTCAGTCTTTACCACCTTTGAAGAGCTCCCCCGCCAGTCCTACGGTCTGTGTCTAGAAGATAAGGTCTGTCCACTACTCGGTCTGGACAGGGCAACCCGAGTGCAAAAGGCTCCCTTCCAGCACCGCAGTAAATGTCTGTCCCTTTTAATTTCTCCTAGTGTCCTGAACCAGTTTTCAGTCCTGAGGGGAGAGGTACCTCTGTGGCGCTGTCAGCAACCCGTTTCTGTTGGGCCTACAGCTCGTCGGTTTTTCAGTCAGGGCTGAACTCCTGGCTGCCTCGGTTGTCTGTGTCACCGGTGTCCCCTCAACATGACCAGCTGGCTCCTACCAGCCCTGGCCCGTTGCCATCTGTCCTGGGTCCCCACATAAAGATGGGGTACCCTCCACTCAGCTGGGCTGCCAGGCCTGACTACTCTGTCTGCCTTCCCAGCACTGACTGAGGTAAAACTGTCAACTGTCACTCTACTCAGTCCTAAGCTCCGCCCCCACCCTGTGGAACCTACTATATTACCAGTTCCCCCTACTCTAAGTGGTGGGGTCCTAAGTCAGTGTAAAAATAGACTCCATATAATTGAAATCCTAAACTAGCAACTTACAATAATATTACACATAAATAATAAATGCAATACCATTCTGTGGCGCCTAGTCACACGGGCGCTACACATATACCTTTGGGGCTTCTGTATACTACCACTGGGGCTGCTGTATATACCTCTGGGACTTCTGTATACTACCACTGGGGCAGCTGTATATACCTCTGGGGCTTCTGTATATACCTCTGGGGCTTCTGTATACTACCACTGGGGCTTCTGTATATACCTCTGGGGCTTCTGTATACTACCACTGGGGCTTCTGTATATACCTCTGGGGCTTCTGTATACTACCACTGGGGCTGCTGTATATACCTCTGGGGCATCTGTATACTACCACTGGTGCTGCTTTATATACCTCAGGGGCTTCTGTATACTACCACTGGGGCTGCTGTATATAGATGGGGGGGCCTGTATATACCTCTGGGGCTGCTGCTGTATACTACCACTGGGGCTGCTGTATATACCTCTGGGGCTGCTGTATACTACCACTGGGGCTGCTTCTGTATATACCACTGGGGCTGCTGCTGTATACTACCACTGGGGAGGCTGCTGTATACCACACTGCTGGGAGCTGTATACTTGTGCTGGGGTCCACCCTCGGCTTACACACGAGTCAATAGGTTTTCCCAGGTTTTGGGGGCAAAAGTAGGGGGGTCGGCTTATACACGGGTCGGCTTATACACGAGTATATACGGTAGGTTTAGAAGCAGAATCTATTCCTAAATCCATGTCAAAGTAAAAACAAGTTTACCTCTGATAAATAGCTTGGGTACTGTAGGTAAGACACACTGGTTGCTAGACTTACATCTTAACAATTGCATTCTTTATTATGTGGTTGCTTTGGTTCTTTAGCAACCAGTAATTTTTACATTTCTCAAGTCTTTTTAATGCAATTGTCCCCTTTTAGAAAATCTCCATCCCAGGCTTCAGTTAGCTATATAAAATAAAATGCTCGTTACTTTCTGTCCAGCGTTGGGTGGCTGATGCTGTTTTCCATGTCCCGTATTACTGGCGGAGCTGACATTGAAAGCACAGAAATGAATCAGTGAGCTCAGCTGTTTTGAGGATGATTTTTTATCTACAAAGGCAAAGCCACTGAGCTTATTGATTGCCTGATGAGCAATTGCCATTATATCAGCGCTGCCGATATGGGATATTGGGGACAGCCCCAGGGAATCAGTGTTGGACCCAAAGATGGTGAGTGAAGGGCAAGCTGTTATTTTTTTTTTTTTTATAAAAACTAGGATGAAGATTTTCTTAAAGAGGACTTCCCCTTTAAACACTATGGGTACTTTGACATGGAGAAATTAATTTTGCATGTTAATGTTAAATTTAATCCTTCATGACATCTGCCTTACATACATGGCAAAAGTTGAAAGTGGGTTTATGGAGCGGACTCACAGGATGAACCCACCCCATACTCGGCAGGTAATGGCTGTGTGTTACAGCCAGGACCTGCCTCTATCAGTTGCTAACTTGGTAAATCACATGACGACATTGGTGCATAACATTCTGAGCGCCCATTGGTGCACCTGTGTCATGATCGTTGGGTCACCGATGGCTATGACAGCATGGGTCTGCGGAAGACCCCCATATGTGCCATTAAAGCGCTTTTGAACCATGTTTGTGGCCGAGTTTTATGGGAGACTCTGATTTTCACTATATGCTTCAATGTTATGGCATTTCTGTATTTAGTGCATGCGATCTGACAATCACAGCTTCAACTCCCTCTATAAAGACTATTACCAACAGTAAAAAGTAAAAAAATGGAAAAAAAAGGAAAACAACATAAAAGTTCAAATCACCCCCCTTTTGCTCCATTAAAAATAAACATAATAAAAAAGTAAAAAAAAACATATGTGGAATCAGCACATTCAGAAGAGTCAGATCTATCCAAATATTACATAATTAACCCGTTCGATTCCCACTGTAAACGAAAATATCCAAATCCTACAAAGTTAAACTTTTTTGGTTTTCTGCGATACCACAAAAAATGCAACAAGCGATGAAAACATCACATCTATCCCAAAATGGTATAAACTAAAACATTTTTTGCAAACTTTACCGTATATACTCGTGTATAAGCCGACCCGTGTATAAGCCGACCCCCCTACTTTTGCCCCCAAAACCTGGGAAAACCTATTGACTCGTGTATAAGCCGAGGGTGGACCCCAGCACAGGTATACAGCCCCCAGCAATGTAGTATACAGGCCCCCCCAGTGGTATACAGGCCTCCCCAGTGGTAGTATACAGCAGCCTCCCCAGTGGTAGTATACAGCAGCCTCCCCAGTGGTAGTATAGAGCAGCCTCCCCAGTGGTATATACAGGCCCCAGCAGTATATACAGCAGCCCAGTGTATATACAGGCCCCAGTGGTGATATATACAGGCCCCAGTGGTGGTATATACAGGCCCCAGTCGGTATACAGCTCCCCCATCAGTATACAGGCCCCCCCCTTGCTGCCGCAAGCTGTAAAGGAATAATCATTATACTATCCCTGTCCTCGCCGCCCGCCGCCATCGCGCTCCTCCGGCTTCATCGGCTTCTTCCGGCTTCCTCCTCTGGCGCACAGATAATGACGTCATTGCCTGCGCCCACGGAGGAGGAAGCCTGTATACCGATGGGGGGGGCTGTATACCGATGACTCGCGTATAAGCCGAGCGGGGGACTTTTCAGCCCAATTTTTGGGCTGAAAAACTCGGCTTATACGCGAGTATAAACAGTTATTTTTTTTTCACTTCTAAGATAATAAAAAAACTGCACATAAACGATATCACCGTAATCATACTGATGACAAATATACTATTGTAAGGACATTTTTACCCCAAAATTTATCACGTAATAACAATTTCCAAAAAAAAACAATGACAGGATTTTTTTTTCACAATTTCTTTCCACTTTTTAACCATTCTCTAGTACATTTTGTGGAAAAATGGAGGGCGCACTCAACAGTAAAACCCGTCCTGCCAAAAACAAGCCCTCATTTGTCTACGTGGACAGAAAAATAAAAAAGTTATGGCTCTGGGAATAAGGGAATGAAAAAGTGAAAACGCAAAAATAGAAGTTGGTCTCATCGTGAAGGGGTTAATAAAGTCTCAGTCTGCCATCTTCAGTCCTTCAATCATTTTTAGCTTGGACTGAGAACCAAGTTTAAGATTTTGTTTGGTGGGAGTGACATTCCCAGGAATATAGGTTGGATTTGGGATCTATGTGTCCCTGGTGATAACATTTCAACAGCTTAGACAACGGGGGTTAACATTGTGTGAACCCTTCAGAAATATCAATATTTTTGCATGAATTTCACCCTAAAACTACATCAGATTTTCTTACAATCCCCAAACATAGAAAAATAGTATCAAATCACACAAATATAAAACTTTCTATTTTTTTATTGAGTAAAACAATCTACTAACATATTTTTGTAAGTTGCAAAAGTATTTGAACCTTTAGAATAAGTTGATATTTTCAAAGTGAAATTAGAGTTTAGTAAGTTAAAATATGTTTGAATCATGTTAGCCAGAAGGTAGAAAAAATATTAAAATCTGAGTCCTTAGTGGCTGATACCTTTAATGGCTAACTGAAGAGATGGTAATAAATAGCAGCTTTCGAGTCTACTCAGGCCTCTTCATCCGGCCCATAATAACAATTCTGAACACACACGTTTATACACAATTGGATGATTCAATATTAGCAGCACATAAGACAGGTGATGTGAAGAAGAAGGGGAGAGCAGCTGGGGCAGTTCAGAGATAAGAATTGTGATAGTTTTGTTGTCCTTTGATTGGTGGTCTGGTCCTGGGTTTGAGGATTCTTTAATTGATGTAAAAAGACATAAATCCATGTGACACATTCATTCCTGCTCTGAATGTGTCAAAGGTTATCATTAATTTGTGATATGGATTTTGAAAACAGCCACACCATAAACAGCATGTATATGCACCAAAAGACAAAGGTTTAGTTTGATGCTCGATTGTGATAGTTGTTATTTCATGTGCATTTCCAAGAAACTGATTACATTTGACAGGATTATTAATACAAAAAAACTACATCTTTTTCTTTGTAAGAGAGGAGAAGACGCACTCAAAGGGAATCAGTCACCAGGTTTTTGTCATCACATCAGAAAGCAGCATAATGAAGAGATAGATACCCTGATTCCGGGGATGTATCACTTACTGAGCTGCTTGCTGTCATTTTGATAAAATTACTGTTTTCTCTGCTGCAGATTTGGCAGCTCATGAATGTGCTGGACTGCTTGAGTAGTCCTCTAATGATAACATCCAGCTAACTAACTAAGCAGTGATTTTATGAAAACTACACTGAACAGCCTAGTAAGTGACGTATTGCTGGAATCAGGATTTCTGTTTCTACATTATGCTTCTTCTCAGATGAGATGGCAAAACCTGGTGACAGATTCCCTTTAAGTGACATCTCACAATGTCTGCAGGAGAACATTGCTGGACAGAGTGGACAGAGAAGGCAGCAGGAACTAAAAAGTGAAGTGTGTGTGTCCTTGAAGAAAGAGTTCAGAGGAGATGCTGGGTCAGATAACAGTTGTTTCACAGCTGCTAAATATAAAAGACTTAACTGAGCCTATGAGTGGCTGAGTTGGCACCTGAGTCTGGACCAGGCAGGTTGTGTGACCACAAAGTGAGCTTACAGCCACCATCTCCACACAAGGGTCCTAGAGCAGTGAGATCTTGTAGAAAGCATGAGCTACATCTAAGCTGAGAGAAGGATCCATAACCTAAGCTGAGAGAAAGATCCGCCACTTGAGTTGAAAGTAACATTGGTGACCTGAGGTGAGAGGAAGACCAAATGCCGACAGTCAAGCACTGAAGGCCGTCACCAGGTTCTGTAGAAGATCATGACCTGATCCAGAGGAAAATCCCTGACCATCCCTGATGATCTTTGTGAGCTAATGCCTCTTGTCAAGGCGTACGGTACTAAGTGTCTGTACACACATTGTGGAGGCTCCTGTCAGCCATCTTCTCTCCCCCTCCCCTACTCCCGACTGCCGAGCTGGTGTGACATTATAGGAGGAGGAGGAGGAGGGGTGCTCCTGTGGCTGCTCACTTCATTCCCCTCTCCTCATGCTTTCTGCAAGCTCTTATCGTCCCCCCACTTGGCTCCGCCTACCGAATTGATGCTGTGCAGGATAGATGAGGCGGAAGAGGAGACCAGAGGAGCAGCTGAGGAGGTGCTCAGTGACGTGCACTTCCTGGTCGGGAAGGGAGTGGCCAGCTAGTAGATCCCCGCACACAGGTACTCGTCAGTGGGGGGAGTGATCACGCAGCTCAGGGGGCCCTCTGGCCGAGAAGGGGGGCGGGCCTCCTTGATCCCAATAGCCACGCCCCCCACCAGCATGGCGGGGCCCTCCTTCCCCAGTCTAATGGCCACGCCCCCTGCAGTCAGGCCCAGGCCCCTCACTGCAGTACGGGCTGTAACCCCCTAGTGGCGGCCCTGCTAAGTGGGGACTGGGGATGCGCTTCAGAGGGCGAAGTGAGGGAAATTACCCAGTAATATCAACTTTTGGTTGTGATGCAACACCCATGAGGGCCTGCGTGCTGTTTTGTACTCTTTTAACAGTTGACATCTGTGGCAGAAAGAGCAATGACACTGACATTGCCCTGATAAAGGAAATTGTTAAGATAATGTTGATGGTGACTGTTATTTAGTGGTTGACATAATTATGTGTAGATAATATTGTGTTAATAATCTGTACATTTGTATTGCTGAATTGCACTGTAATATATTCTGATATTTGCCATTACCTGTGCCATTCTCTGATCTCATACTCAATGCACTATCTGTCTGTTGGTGAAAAGAAATATTTGTTCCTCAGGTTTCCACTGAGTCACCCTTCTCTGAATTGTTGCACTACGTCACCTGTTTACATCTTCACCTGATTTGCACCTGAAAAATCAATCAATTTATTCACATGTTTTTCCATATACTATTTATACCTCCTTGTACACTTTATGTGTATAGTGGTGATTGAACCCTTCACAATTATTCATATTTTTGCATACAAAATTTAGTTTAAAAATACATCACATTTTCAAACAGGTCCTAAAAGAAGATAAAGCACACTCCTCAGCTTTGAAATTGCAACACCAAGAAGGAAAAATCGATAGACATATTAATTGTTAATAATATGCAAATGATTATAAAATAAAAACTAACATTTTAAAACACCTTGATTTATTCAGTATTGTATATGAGCACCGTGGATAGAAGTGCACTTAACAGCTTTGTCTGCTATTAATGTAATTGTTAGTGGTTGTCTGAGGAATATTCTGCCATGATGAATGCACTTGAGCAGACTGGAAGCTCTATTTGCATTTGCAACCATGACGTCCCATATGTGAGCAATGGAAGACAAGCCTGGAGATGATTTGGCTATGAAAGCATGTTTAGGCAATGCAGTAGCACACCATATCACAAGAAATGCGTCTTGGTATTGTTAGTTGAAGAATGGCTTCAGGGACAATTTGGAGAAATGGCTGTGTCCTGTCATCTGGCTCCACACAGTTCAGTCTCTGCTGGTTCCCCACACTGCTATCAGCTTCTCTCTGAAGCAATGTAAATAAACACACATTGCACTGCTCCCTATTAGCTGCTGGCCATGCCCACACAGCCATAAAATGTGGTTTGTAAAAGAGCACAGAAAATGTGAGAAAATAAGTCTCGTGGCACAAAAAAAGCATTATCTCAGCTGCTATGTGATCCATCATTTACAATCAGTGCAGTATTTGGTTTTGTTTTTTTCAATGAAATGACATTTACACATTTAAGGGTGCTTTCACATCAGCGGTTATTTCAAATCGCGGCAGATGCGGTGAAAAAACCGCATCTGCTGTGATTACCGCATACCGGCTGCACTTGCGGTAAACGCCATACAAGGTTTAGGCGTACTTGCGGCAGGTGCGGCAAGTGCGGTTTTGGCACTTGCGGCAGGTGCGGCCGCGAAAAAAAACGCAGTCAGCCGCGTTTTTTTTCGCGGCCGCACCTGCCGCAAGTGCAAAACCGCACTTGCCGCACCTGCCGCAAGTACGCCTATACCTTGTATGGCGTTTACCGCAACCGTGCCGCAAGTGCAGCCGGTATGCGGTAATCGTGGCAGATGCGGTTTTTTCACGCATCTGCCGCGATTTGAAATAACCGCTGATGTGAAAGGGCCCTAAGAAAAATAAAGATAATGTTTTGGAAAAGACAAAAAAATGGTGGAAAGACCTGAAGTGTAACATTCATGGGAGAAAACCCACCAGCACAATAGTTGAAGCTGTTTTGTTGGGTGTGTAGGGATTTTTTCACTTTCAGGCAGCTGGTAGAGTCCACACAGGCAAAAGATTCTTAGTGCAATCAGGCAGATTTATTAAAGTACGGTACATAAATGTGCAGCATCAAGGAAAAACAGCACAGCCTTTACTCTGGCACAATAGTAATAAAAAAACAGTCCATACATCAGTGTGGAATCGCAGAGAGTTAGGGTAAGTGCACATCAGTCGTTTTGTGGGCTGCTTTTGGACGTTTTACGTCGGCGTTTTCCGCTCCGTTTTATGTTAATTTATGTTAATCCTCCGGTTGGATTAACATGCTAGTCAATGGATTTTAGAAAACTCTGTCTTCACTAGAACGTTTTTCTTCTGGTCGTTTTCTCAGTCAAAACTGAGTTTTATCACCGTTTTCCAAAAATAGAGCAAGTGACTTCTTTCCTCCGTTTTTCCACCGCTTTCAGCTGAACAAGTGCACTAAAAACTCAGTTTTCAAAACAGCCGAGAAAAACGCCGAGAAAAACGCTGGAAAACCCGGCGTAAAACGAGCAAAAAACGAGGGACACTGCTGAGCACAGAAAACTCAGTTTCTGCTAAAAAAACCCAGGTTTTTGGACGTTCTGCAGAGATGCACAAACGTCAGATGTGCACATAGCCTTAGGCTGCTTTCACATCAGCCTTTCTCGGCATTCGCGGCAGTTTTGCCTGGTATGTCGGATGCCAGAACACTTGCGACAAGACTGCATTCGACCTAATGCATTCCCTATGGGACTTGAGTACATGTGCAAAACTTGCGGATTTGCGGCCATCCGAACAATCCAGCACTTGCGGCAACAGACAAAAATCGCAGCTAGCAGCGGTTTATTGACTTGCCACATGTGACACAAGTGCCTCACATGTCTGCAAGTGCCATAGGGAATACATTAGGTTGAATGCAGTCATGCCGCAATTCTTCCGGCTACTGGCAATGCGGCAAACTACCACATCTGACGGAAGTGCCAAGAAACGTAGATGTGAAAGCAACCTTACCGGTTGAAATTCAATCCCAACTTAATCAGTCTCTTGCAAAGAATGACCTGAATTTGTGGCACCTCAGTGGTCCAGTTGCCACAGTGGTGTTGCCACAGTGGTGTTGCCTCCATCACAGGGGGTGATGTAATGCCTGGAAGCAGGAGGAGGTCCCCATGCTAAGTAACACCCATCAGGCAACACAACTCCTGACTCCGGGCTAGAAGAGGGAGCTCTAGAACCTGACTTCAGAGGAGCTGCCCTGGTTCTGGCATGGAGGATCAGTTAGTCAGTAAGTCTGAGGAGAGGGAAAGGAGAGGACATGGGGAGGAGAGCTCTGTAGAGTGGAACTGCGAGCAAGCTCACTACGGAGCGGTGTACTAGAGAAAAGACGTCAGATTCTTTAGTTGTGTGGGTGCTGTATGCCCCGGCAGCCGAAGCTGGAGGGCAGGACGCTGCAAGTTTCCTGGCCACACCAAACACACGTCAGCACAACAGCATACTGACAGCTTAGAGCCACCACCAGTTAAGCTGTACCCATGAAAGGCTTGTGCTGTCTGCCATACAGGGAAAGAACTAACACGCAGGAAGAGGGTCACAGTATAGCTACAAGCCACAGGGACCTAAAGGGAAGGTGCACCAGGTGAGGCAGAACCCCGAATGCTTCCCGGCTGACCAGACCTCTTTTACCACCTGTAACCAGTGCCCCGGACTCCATCATCATCTGCCAAGTAAAGTTAAAGGAAACTACAACCCCTGTGTCCTCCAGTTTTTTCCTGCGGCCTCTGTCCTGCTATCACCACCACCTTAATAGATTGTTCCAATACACCATGGGACCCGGCTCCACCTGTGAGGAGCGATACCATCCTGGCTGCACTACCATCAGCCCCAGTGGTCATAATCTGCAGCATCGGCCACCCGTGGTCGAACACCACAGGTGGTGTCATGTTCATCCCTGTAAATACATGTTAACTGCATGGCCAGGGCCACAGAACCAGGTCACAGCCACCGTGACCTCCCCAAGAAAGTCGACCGGCCTGGCTACCAAGTACCCCCTGGGCCTGGTGGTCGTAGCACATTCAACAGGTCTTTTCCTCTCTCCACAGACAGACCACTTCTGAGAGAGCTCAGCCGCTTTAAATGGGACAAAGCCAGCCTGACAAGGTCAGGGCTGAAGGTATTAGAGCAGTCAGTCCCACCATGCCACCCTGGCCACTGCTAAAACTCAGACCCAAGATCCAAGACGTTTAAAAATCCTCTCTGCACTATAGGTGCTGGAGCCTGCTATTCGGATTTCACATCAACAACCATAGGTTCCTTAGGGGACACATTCAGGACCTGTCCTGCTGCCCCTTTATGATTGGAATGGGTACATTTCTTCTGAATCAATCTACAGGACTAATCAGCAGTTACCAGAAATGTTTATATGAAGCACAAGGGGATCACACCAAATACTGAATGCAAAATTTTACATTCTTATGCCACTCACAGTAATGTGATGTTGAATCAATTTTATTCAATAAAAAAATGACAAAGTCTAATATTTTTTACTCATTTGCCTGACAGGTTCTCTTTATCTTCTTTAATGTAGCTCCAAAAGATAATGTGATATAATGAGCGCTAAGGTACACACAAGGACTCGGCCAGTAAATAGTTTACCTTTCAGCTTTAATCGACAAATAGATCCCTCTAGCCACAACGCGTTTCAAGACATATAGCGTCTTTCTCAAGAGAATCACTTGAGAAAGACGCTATATGCATTGAAACGCGTTGTGGCTAGAGGGTATGAGGACGGTGCCAGGTTTGGGCGCTGAAACGCGTTGGTTTGAAGAATAAAGAAACTTTTTTACTTGGAACATTGCTTCCCTTGTGTTTCCTTGGATGACCGGGCAGCGCGGACTGTAGCACACCTGTTGATCCCAGAACTCGCTTTGATTTATGGCTTTCTACAACTCTGTGAGGAATCTTCAGGTCTCCACAGGCCACTAATCATAGAACAATAATACAATCTGTTCCTATTCTTACAATTTTGACCTTACTTTCCCAGCTCTCCCCCTCCCTAACCTGACTCTGCTTTATGTCACCTGTTGTATTTACTACAGCATCTAACCCTGCTTATGTATATATGTATATATGTGTCTTCAGAATTTGTGTCATTACCAGTCTGACGAAGGGGCCATAGTGTCCCGAAATGTTTTCTTTGTTTACCATCTGTTCAGTTAGCCATTAAGATGTATCACCCACTGAGGACTCTCAGACTCCAATATTTTTTTTAGAAATAATC
This sequence comes from Allobates femoralis, assembly GCA_033576535.1. Taxonomy (NCBI): domain Eukaryota; kingdom Metazoa; phylum Chordata; class Amphibia; order Anura; family Aromobatidae; genus Allobates; species Allobates femoralis. The sequence continues at coordinate 102,578,139 of JARQOC010000003.1, read as the reverse complement.
TAAACATTCTTTTCTCAGTTTCTGGTTGACATATTTTTTTAACTTAATTGGGTGGAAAAATTATTTTACAAGTATTTATGTATAACTTAGATCCATTGAATTTAGCGTACAATTTGCTTTTTCAACCTTACAAAAATAACATGTAAATCCTATACTATGTTTAAAACTTTAAATTGATCCAAACATGCATAGAGACAAATTGCAGCAGATCTGCACCATATGCAATCAGCCACAATTTCTTTTTGTGTTTTGACCAATATGGCTTTAAGCACTTATTAAGAAAAACAGCAATCTGCTTCAAATTCACAATCGAGAGATAGTAATAACTATTTAGGGAGTCTCAAATCAAATAAAACAATATGTCCTAATAGACCAAAGCCTAAGGTTCTCAATTAAAAGCTAAATGTATTTTTTTTAGAAGAAACCTGTTTTCAGTGTAATCATCTCTGTGGACTTAACAGATGTATGATTTTTGCTAAATGATAAGCGGGTCAGAATCAAGCAGGCACTATGTTAAATGTTATAGTCAATCACAAAGAAGCAGGTTGTGGAATTTTTAATGAGACATTAGCATAATTCCCATGATATAGCATTGTTTTGGCCCAAATAAACCATATGGCTTTGCAATACTTGGATTATTTTATGTTAGAAGTAGGCAGCCATCAGTTTTCCCAACTGTTGAGGAATTCACATCCTCTTAAGACAGTTCGGAATACGTTGTAGATGAGCGATAGTTACTAGCCTCATGATTTCTTAAACACGGTCATGCAGAAATAAGGTGATTTTTTTTTGTGATTCTTTGGATGACTCTTTCTTAAAGGAACCCTATAACTTGGATTTCCTCCATTAAGCCACCACACAATATTATTCATCTCCTATGCGCTACAGGCAGGGGTGCACCAATCCCCACTGCCGCCTGAGCCGCGCAGGTGATGACCGGGGTGGGGGGGTGCTGGCAGAATACAGCGCTGCCGCCCCTCCAGCAGCGGGCGAGGTCCGGGGGGGGGGGTGCTGGCAGAATCCAGCGCCGCCCCTCCAGCAGCGGCGGGTGATGACCGGGGGGGGTGCTGGTGGAGCCCAGCGCTGCCGCCCCTTCAGTTGTGCTCCGGCGGGTCGCAGCCTGCGCTGAGCGCGGCAGACAGGACTCTATGTGCATGAGGAGCCGCCCCCTTCTGCACTGCCGCTCCCCCTGCCTCTTGCCGCCTGAATGACAGGGCTCACACTGTCCAATGGACGGTGCGGCCCTGGCTACAGGTGCAAAGCAAGCTCTTATTTATTACTTTTTGAAAAGGCGAAGTGTAGATATTAAAGTTATAGTTCAGGACATGCGAGACATCATCTGGGTGGGGCCATTATTGTGGTTAATCACGGATTCAATAGTCAGTAGTCACTTGTTTGATGTTTATAGGATTGTTAATCCCTGCTGAGTACCACTTGCCAAAGAAGTCATCTTTTTAGCAGTGTCCTGACATCTACCACATGCACATTGTGCAGATGAAGCCAAGCCAAATGGCACCCTACGGCTCTGCGCAACATGCATTGCAAGTAGAACTCAACTAAGCATAACTACACGTTAGAACATCAACTTTTAATGTTCAAAATCACAGAGGAGAAAATAAAAAGAAAGCTCACCATCTCCTTGCTTGTGGATCAAATTAAGTTAATCTGCAAAGACCATGGAGAGTGTTCAGCTAAGTTTAGGGAATTTGTAAAAAAAAAAAAAGATTCTATGGCACCCCAATCCGGGATATTGTACAAAAATGCTATGATTAAGGGTGGTTAACACCAGAAATGCGTAAGAAAGATGGATTATTTTTTATGTTTTTAATACACTTCAATAAAGTTTTACAGTTTTGTACTATATCCCAGATTGAGGTGCCATGAAATCTTTTCGTATAAGTTCGAAATCACAGTTTGAACTGTATGACTACTCACCAAAACAGTCAAATTGACCATGATGACCACTGCATGAGGTTCATCATTCCTTACGTTTTGTAAAAATGTATAACCTTGTGTGACAAGCCATGGGGATAACATAGTTGTAGCGTTTTAGTATGGGAAATCCAAGTCTGGTTCCCTTTGATATTCAGCCTTTCTTGGACCTTTTTGGCTCATGCAAACAGCAGTATAATGGCCTTTTGCTGTACAGAGCCTTAATAGAATTTCAATAGTGGATCATGGGTCTTACATTGTACCTTTTTATGTCTCCAACTTTCTTATATAGGAAAAAAAAAGATGGTTCTAGTGAAGTTAGTATAAATTGGACATGTGGAAGAAATTAGGGCACACATCTTCAGATATCAGACATATAGCACCAGACGAAGCCAATACTTCAGCACATGGAGGCTTTGCTTTTCAGCAACTGTGCAACTGGATCAACCATTATTATAATATTAGCTACTGTTTTTAATTCAAGAGGTATTCTGAATTAAACAAATTATATTCTATCCTCTGGATAAGTAATAACTGTTGGATCAGTATTGATATGATTGCTGGGACTTCCACCTAGCACTCCTCGGCCATCATCAATAGTTTTATAAACTCTGAATGAGTTGGCCAGACACATTTACATTAAAGGAAACCAACCACCTAAAAATCGCTATCTAAGCTATAAATATGTGTCCCTGGAGTCTAAAATTACTATTCTAACCATCCCTGACTGGCTAAATCTAACTAACTAGAGGCACACTAAATCACTTTTTATACTTACCAAATTCTTGTCGGCTGGGTGTTCCTCCAGGCTCTTTGTCAGCGAGGCGGGCCTCCTCGCCGCGCTTGCACCCACATCGCTGCTGTCCATCTTCTTCCAGGAATTACCCACCCATCGCGTCCTCGCAATGAGCGGGTCACGTGCTGCAGACCCCTCGTCACTTCCGCCCGCCACGTCACTGGTACACCCAGGCCGGCTTCTGAGCATGCGCAGATGGCATGCTGAAGCCGGCCTGGGTGCGTCATAGACCCAGCGACGCGGCGGACGGAAGTGACACGGGGTCTTCAGCACGTGACCCGCTCATTGCGAGGACGCGATGGGTGGGTAATTTGAATCGCAGGAAGAAGATGGACAGCAGCGAGGAGACCCGCCTCACTGACAAAGAGCCTGGAGGAACGCCCAGCCGACAAGAATTTGTTAAGTATAAAAAGTGATTTAGTGTGCCTCTGGTTAGTTAGATTTAGTCAGTTAGGGATGGTTAGAATAGTAATTTTAGGCTCCAGGGACAAATATTTATAGCTTAGATAGCGATTTTTAGGTGGTTGGTTTCCTTTAATGTAAATGTGTCTGGCCAACTCATTCAGAGTTTATAAAACTATTGATGATGGCCGAGGAGTGCTAGGTGGAAGTCCAGCAATCATAAAAAATATTTATAGCTTAGATAGCGATTTTTAGGTGGTTGGTTCCCTTTAAGTGCTCCACTCAACTCCATATAACCACGGTTTTTGCAATTCGAAGATAAATGTGGACACACCTTTCTGGTGATCAGTCACCATTCTGGTGATCAGTCCTAGAGGACATTTTCTCACTGATCTCTTTCCATTTATGCAGTAAAGGAGTAACATTTTGTAATCCGGGATACACAGTTAAAAGTGGAATATTCTACTTTGTATTTTAAAGGAAGATACAAGGCTTTTAGAGCATTTGCTTCAAAATTTGTCAATTAATGAAGGTAAGTGTCTTAGCTGGAGTAGTGAATGGTGTTAGTTTGTAATAGTATATATACTCCATTGCGTGGATAATAGGTTTTACAGGAGTTCTCCAGAGAACATTAATAAAGCGTAATTAACACATAATATAGTATTCATTACCATTGATCCTTTAAAAGCTGATCTACAAAATTGGAACAACACAGTAAATTAATAGATTGTCTTTACCCATCAGCAGAAGCATTACTTACCTCTCCAGGATGACTCTGTACTAGGATCTTAGAGCATTTTTTATGTTATGTTAAATATTTATACACTTATGGAAGATCCGGTAATAAAGGACCGGATGACTCTGATAGTAAGAGTGTAAAAAAAAAAAGCAAAGCCAGGCATAGCAAGGGTTAAAAGTTGCACATGTAATCACATTACAAGAACAGGTTCCAGGATCAAGATATATCACCATCAATTTGTCCTGCTGTGCTCAGGACGTGGTGACGCACCCTATGTTATTAGTTTTGGACAGTATGTGTTTAATCCTTATGTTTCGTTTCTAACAGAAAAAGAAGCAAAAAGCATAAAACGTAAAATAGATATATTTTCTATTCAGCTAACATAAAAATGACAGAATTAGAATAAGGCTACATCATTTAAAGTAACGGCACGGCTATGTTCACACTGGACGTGTCTGTTCTGTTTTTGGTGCCGCATTTTTTTGGACACTGCACCAAAAATGGATCAGTCACTGCATCTGCAGCAAAGTGAATGGGATTTTCAATTTGGTGTTCAGACACTGCGTTTTTGACTGCGGCATTGATGGTGCAGAAAGCACATCCAGAAAATAATAAGCATGTCAATTATTGCTCTGCTTTCCTGCTGTGCTTTCCACACCACCAACGCACCATTACTTACCCTCCCCAGCCATTCCACGGTGACTCCAGTGATATCTTCCTTCAGGGCACCAGCAGGACCTGTGGGTACAGTACTGACAGGACCTGCCCATGTGACTCAGCCTGATAGTCACATGGCCAAGATCCTGTAAGGGCTCATACTACCCGCAGGTGCTGCCAATGCCTAGACGAAAGGTGTCACCTACCATGGGATCACCTGAGAGGGTGAGAAAGTGTGTGTGTCTCTGTCTGTTTGTCTTATGTGTACGTCTGTCTGTCTGTGTCCCCCAAAAATGGAGCAAAAAAGCAACAGAAACAGATGATGCATTTGTGATGCTTTTTTGCAAAAATTGGATCCGTTTTTGTGCAGAAACAAAACAGATCAACAAAAATGGAGCACAAAGGCTCTGTGTGAATGAGGCTCAATGCTAACAAAGAAAGGGAGGAGACAGGACTACCTGAAGATTGTATGCAATATAAAAAGTGCATTGCACATATTTATTGCAAACCGTACTATAATGTAAAATGAGATTTTTGGCAATAATTGATCAATTTTCTGAGCCTCCCTGCCATGTCAAGGGAAATCTCAATAGGGCGGTCCTACTCTATACATTTTATTAAAGTTGTGCCATGTGGCTTCCTATATACATTAAAAGTAGAATCATAAAAATGCAGCACATGCCTGGAACATTTCAGAACCACTTCCATGGCATTAGACATCCTTGGCCAATTCTGGTATATATGCCCTCATCCTGGGACACTTCTGTTTTTTTATAGTCCCTCCTCATTCTGTATCTGGCACATAAACAATGTCGTGTTGTGTCCTCTTCAGCCGTTGCAGTGGGAGCTGACATTGCCGTGACTATTAGGGTGACGCATTTCATCACTGTCATGTACCCTCAGTCACAGGCACCCTGAGATCAGCTGCTGATCTCTGTGTGGCCGGTGGCATATATTGCAGTGCAAGAATCCAATGTGTTCACATCCAGCTGAAGTAGGTGCTGGGGTTACCTGGTCCCCCTACTCTATTATTGGTCCCTATTCCTCTTTGGTCAGATATCCTCTAGAATACTGTGTCCAGTTCTGGGCATCACATTTTTAAGAGCGATCAGAATGCTGACCAGTTTGGAAACCATATCTTATGAGGAATGGTTGTAGAATTTGGAAATGTTTAGCTTCCAAAATGGAAGACTAAGAGGAGATTTAATAGCTGTCTACAAATATCTCAAGAGCTGTCACACTGTAGGGGGATCAGCTTTATTCTTACTTGAACAAGGAAAGACTAGAAGCAATGGGATGAAACTGAATGAGAGGAGACAGAATAGATATTAGAAAAATACTTTTTGACAGTGAGGAGGATCAACAAGTGTAACAGGCGGCCATGAGAGGTGGTGAGTTCTCCTTCAATGGAAGTCTTCACACAGAGTCTGGACAGACATCTGTCTGGGATGATTTAGTGGATCCTGCTTAGATCAGAGGGTTAGCCATATGACTGAGGAGGTCCCTTCCAATGCTACTATTCTTTGATCCTATGCTTCTATGGTCCCCTGTACTCCTGAGCTGCGATCGTTACACACTTCCCAATTTTTAGCTGCAGGTCAGTGGTAAGTCACAGGTTATGATTTGAAAGGCTCTTCCATATTCCTTTAGGCTAAGTTCACATGCTGCGCTGTTGCTGTGCTTTGTATGGATCCGCCAATGCAGTGAAACGCATTGACGATCGCTGTGTCAGCAAAGTCAATGCATTTCACTCTTTTCCATTGACATGCTGCGTTTTTTACACATCCGCTTTTGAGCTGAAAAGCAGATGGGTAAAAAGATTGAACATGTCAATTGTTTTGTGCTTTTTTTCGCCTTGCTTTTACTCACCTCGCCATGCTCCCATGCTGACCTCTCCTCATTCCGACACCGTAGGATCTACAGGAACTTAGACAGCTTCATATGACTAAGTGATGTCACCTGGTCACAAGGCAGGCTGCAGGGTCCTAGAGGCCACAGCTGTGTGGCCTCTGGGTTGAGAAGACACCATCGGCAGTCACCGGGGAAGCGTGGTGAGGTAAGTAGTGCAGACGAATAGTGCACCAAAAACGGACCCTCACAAAACGCAGCACTACGCTGTATGTTAACATAGCCTTACTCATATTTCCTGTCCCGTAAATGTGTTATTGAATTTTGCTCTGTTTGGCAAAGGAATAGCCAAGCGTCTCACATTGCATTCTGGGAGACTTTTACATCTCCTGGAACTTTTGCAAACTTTCCCTCTCCCCTATCTGGTATCCGACCGTACATTACTGGTGATTTGTCCACTATACCAATATGTTATCTATATCTATGACTTAAAAACAATACTAAATATATCAGAGCTGTGTGCGGTGAATCTGTGTATTATATGCACTAAATAAATATCTTGTCTTATTGGCTTATGCATATAAAGAGCAGTCAGTGGGATGAAAACTATCATTCATCCATGTATAGATTTATGCCAGACAGCAAGGAAAGGACAAATAGTTTCTTGTAAAATGCATAACATCAAGTGCATTGCAGATCATAAACTATAGTCTCATTAACCTACAAAGTTGCATAAAATCTGTAAAACTTGTTGAAAGCATTTGCATCTTTCAGACATTTTTTTTGCCCAAGGCCCTAGACTATAATGGGAGTGTGTTCTATGTATGAAAACAATGGGTAAAAACATATGACAAAAACTGACGTCTCTGCGAGGCCAAAATGTAAAAAATCAGCCTGTTTATTACATTAAAGAAGATCTGCCACCCCCCTGGTGCTTGCCAAACTGAAAGCAGTGTGTCTGCTTCATTCGGGGAAGGGGCCCCCCATGTCTCTACCCCCCCGTAAATTGTACAAAACACTTCAGAAAGTGTACAGTTAACGAGTCCAGAGGGAATTACTCAGTAATGAGTCCTCACTGCTCCATGGTGTCCTTCCCGCAGTGGCGCACCCAAGGGGGCAGACCTACGTGTCTGGACTCCCCCCTTTGGACGGCCCTGAGAAGCTGAGAAGCCGTTTTCGTGCAGTATTAAGCATTAATTGGGTATTCAAATTTACAAAAATCACTTGGCTTTTAGGGGGGCTTCGCTCCCCAAACCTCCCACCGGGGGCTTTGCCCTCAAACCCCGCTGGGGGTGACACCACCCTTTCAGGGCCGTGTGTGTGTTTCTTGGACCCCTACCTTGGGAAATTTCTGGGTGCGCCACTGCCTTCCCGCCTCCTTTATGAGTCTGCCCTCCTCGGCTGCTCAATGCTCCTCTGTGTCTGAAGTCACGCAGGCACAGAGTGAGCAATGGGCGTGAGTGGTCCCGGCAGCTGAAATGCCTCCTGCCGTCCGGCCGGTGATGTCAGCACCGGAGCCCGCCCTGCTGTACATACATAATCTGGAGCAGGGCGGGCTCCGGTGCTGACATCACCAGCAGGAGGCATTTCAGCTCCCGCCCATTGCTCACTCTGAGCCTGCTTGACATCAGATGCTGAGGAGGGCAGACACATAAAGGAGGTGGCACTGAGGGGGCTGGAGGTTTCACTGAGAGGGCTGGAGGCGGGGAGCACACCAGGGAGCAGCAAGAACTCATTACTGATTCGGAATCATTAACTGTGCACTTTCTAAAGTGCTTTGTACTACTTACAGGGGGTTAGGGACATGGGGGATCCCTTCCCTGAATGCAGCAGACATGCTGCATTCAGGTGAGCTTTCAGCTTGGGGTACAAAGGGGAGTGACAGGTCCTCTTTAACAATCATCTACTTAAAAAATTGCAAAGTCTGTCATACACTTCCATCCTGATGTCCTCCTATTGTGGCACCCCTGCAGGGGATTGCCGCAGGTTACACTGGTGCAAGGAAGGACTGACACCTTGGTTTTCTCAGCACACACCACCTACCACTCCAGACCTGAAGGGGGGGCTCTACTGGCTGCATTAAGTCAGTTCCCCTTTAAGAAGATCCAGGCTGAGAGGAGGAGACAGTTAGTCCCAGGAGACAGTTGGCAGTTAGTTCGGGTGAGGAGAGGAAAAAGGAGGAGGCAGAGCTGTTGGTCTCTGGTGAGTGATTTAGGCCAGGACCAAGGGACGATTGTCGGCTGTTCATACCCCAGGGAAGGGGCCGGAGGCAAGTAGAGGAGATAGGGAACAAGAACAGGGGACTGAAGATATACCCCTTTAGCACAACCGGACACTGGAGTCCGATGCTGCGGGCCTGCAGAGCCGCAGCAGAAAGCCCAGCAAACTCAGGAGGAGTTTAACCATGAGAATAGAGAAAAAGAGACATTAACCTAACCAAACACAGGACTAGGGGCCATAGGAGGAACCGGGACCCCGCAGGAGGACCTTATTGTTAGTTTAAGATAATAAAGAAGTGGAGGGTTCAGGCTCAGGCAGGACTCATCCCTCAAGGCAGAGCACAGAGATAAAGGAGACCTCATAACCTTCCAAGGTGTTAGTCCTACATTGCACCAGGGACTTGGTTAGTACTCTGGATTGTACCTGTTATGTGACCACCAGTAAAAAGGTACTGAAACAACCATCCCTGTGTGTCTGTGTGCCTGTTTAACAGCTATAATTCACCATTGTGCCAGAAAGGACCTCATCACTGCACTTCCTCACCATCATCCTCCATCACTGCCCTCCCTCACCATCTTCCTTTATTGCTGTCCTAAGGTAAAGCTCCACCTGTGGGGAGCTGTACCACACTTTGCTGCCCCATCTATCACCTCAGTGGCCGGCTGGCAGCGCCGGTACCAAATTACCGGACACTACAGGTGGCGTCACGTTCCCCTGTAAATAATTCCTTCATCCCCCTTTAAATGATCCCCAGGGCATGGCACCAGGATCTCGTCCACCCGTGACTCCCTACTCAGCAGATCTGGTGACCAAGTACCCCCCTAGCCCTGGCCGCTTCACTATCATGCGCCGGCAAAAGCAATATTTGCACACCCTAGTGATGGCTGTGCAAATATGGCATCCGCTGGTGGTAATGGTCCCTCACACAATGCCCCAAGCAGTGCCATCAACAGACTGATCTGTCACCACCCAAAACCAAAGCAAGGAACTTGCAGTCACACAACCCGTAACTCATGCCGCCCTTCGCCCATGCTGCATGACGGCCGACATCACAATATTCTGCACCCACATTCTGCACCCACAACCGCACACAGCCGGCAGGAAAGTCCAAGGCTCTGCGGCCCGTGCAGGAGGAGATGGGGTGCAGGTGCCCTCTGGTGACTGCAAGAAGTAATGGCAGGAGCAGTGGGAAAGCACAGTATTGACCAGAGGGAATAGACAGAGAAACACAAATATATATATATACATATATATATAATGAAAAAAGCTGCACAGCACTCACAGACCAGTGTGAACTGGTGCATGCAGAGAACGCAGAACAACATATTAAACTAGAGAAAATTCCTTGCAAACAGTACACAGCTTTTTACCAAAAGTGTTGTATAATGCTTATAAGCCCTGTGTTTGAGAGATATAAAGTTTTAAAAAACTTACGATTTTCTGAAAAAACTCAAAATCTTATCTTTTAATTCTGAATTCATTAGTACAAACATTGGCCAAGGTCTGTTTGCTCGTCGACTGCGACAAAGTGACTTCAGGCACGACGAGTCCTATGCTGACACCCAAGTCCTCCTTTTCCGCTCCCCCACCTCTCGGTGGGCAGACTCCATCTATACCCTCCATCACCTGTCAGCGATGAGGGTGCAATTGCAGCAGAGTATCTGCAACTCTATAGAATATATATAATGAAAAAAGCTACACAGCACTCACAGACCAGTGTGAACTGGTGCATGCTGAGACGCAGAAACATATAAACTAGAGAAAATTCCTTGCAGCACACAGCTATTACCAATGTTGTATAATGCTATAAGCCATGTGTTTGAGAAAAAAGTTTAAAAACTTACGTTTTCTGAAAAAACTCAAAATCTTATCTTTTAATTCTGAAGTTCTTAGTACAAACATTGGCCAAGGTCTGTTTGCTCGTCGACTGCGACAAAGTGACTTCAGGCACGACGAGTCCTATGCTGACACCCAAGTCCTCCTTTTCCGCTCCCCCACCTCTCGGTGGGCAGACTCCATCTATTACCCTCCATCACCTGTCAAGCGATGAGGGTGCAATTGCAGCAGAGTTCTGCAACTCTATAGAATATATATAATGAAAAAAGCTGCACAGCACTCACAGACCATGTGAACTGTGCATGCAGAGACGCAGAAACTATAACTGTGTGCTGCAAGGAATTTTCTCTGTTTATATATACATATTATACTGTACATACACACACATACACATACATGCATACATACATACACATGCGTTTACTTCCATAATCCTCCTGTTTAGCCATCAACTTCTGTCCCGATGTCCTTCTATCACATGCCAGTGGCAGCCATACATACACACCCAAGTGATAGGTGTGGAAATATGCTGCCCACTGGCGGTACTGGCACATTGCACAGTACCACCAGCAGTGACGCAATCGCCTAAAGCTGCTGCAACTGAAACCGATTCCAGCAACTGCTGGACAGCACATGCACACCACATGCACACTTACTAGGGCAGCTGCAATCTTTGTGTACTCAAGTGTTCAAAGATGGTGACCGTGTGAGTAAGTGTGCATGCGCGAGCATGCGCACTTACTCACACAGCTGTTATCTTTGGACACATGGGTGTGCAATGATGGCGACAGCGTGACCCAGCATGTGCATGATCACTTACTCATGCCACCACCACCTTTGTACATCACAGGGGGAGAGAGACTGCTTACAGTGGGGAGAGTGCAAAAGCAAGGCAGAGACAGCGCACAGTGGAGATAGAGAGCACAAGGGGAAGAGACAGCAAAAGGGGAGAAAGAGCAAACAGGGAGGAGAGACAGCTCACAGGAAAAGAGAGAACACACAGAGAAGACAGCACAATGGGAGAGAGAGAACACAGGAGGAAGATAGATCAGAGGGAAGAAAGAGTGTACAGGGGGAAGAGAGCACACAGGGGGAAGAGAGAGCGCACAGGAGGAGAGAGAGTGCTCAGGGGGAAGAGAAAGCTCAAAGGAGAAAGATAGACCACACATGGAGAGGAGAGAGCACATATGGGAAGAGAGCACATGGGGAAGAGAGAGCACACGGACAAGAGAGAGTGCACAGGGGAAGAGAGAGCACAGGTGAAAAGAGCGCACAGGGGAAAAGAGAGCACACTTGGGAAAGAGAGAGCAAACATGAAAAGAGAGAGCACACAGAAGGAATGGAGAGAGAACAAGGGGAAGATAAAGCGCACAGGGGGAATAAAAAGAACACTTGGAAGAGAGAGCACATGGGGAAGATAGAGTGCATGGGGAAGAGAGAGCGCACAGGAGAAGAGAGTGCACATGGGAAAGAGAGATCACATGGGGAAGAGAGAGTGCACGTGGAAGAGAGAACGCACAGTGGGAGACAGCGCACAGGAGGAAGAGAGAGTGTGCATGGTGAGAGAATACAACACAGGAGGAAGAGAGAGCGCACAGGGGAAGAGAGCACACACAGTGGGAAGAGAATGCACAAGGGGAAGAAAGCACACAGGGGGAAGAGCATGCACAAGAGGAAGAAAGCACACAGGGAAAGAGAGTGCATAGGGGAACAGAGAGTGCACAGGGGAAGAGAAAGTGCACAGTGGGAATAAAGAGCCCATAGGGCAGAAAGAGACAGTGCACAGGGAGAGAGAAAGACCACACAGGGGAGAAAGAGAGCACACGGGGGGGAGACAGCTGAAAGGAGAGAGCGCATGAGGGGGAAAGAGCACACAGAGGGAGAGAGACAGCACACAGGGGGGAGAATGCACAGGGTGAGACAGCTCAAAGGAGAGCACAGAAGCAAGAAGACAGCACAGGGGGAAAAGACACAGCACACAGAGAGGAGAGCATACAAGGGTATGAAAGCACCAAGGAGAGCACAGAGGAGAGAAAACAGGACAGGGGGGAGAAGACAGCACTTAGTGGGGAGAGTGCATGAGGCGGAGAGACAGCACACAGGGAGGAGACAAATCAATGAAAAGCACACTGAGGGAAGGTGACAGCACAGGGCAGAGAGAGCACAGATGGGGAGGAAGAGATGGCTACCTCCCCCAGCATGACAGAGCTTTTCCCATCTTGATATCAATGCCCTCCTAATGCATCAAGCACACATCTCATAAAAACATAAATTTAAAAAATAACGGCAGTAGCATATACCATTTTCTGATTATAAGACGCACTGAATCATGAGATGCACAGAGGTTTAAGAGGAGTAAAATAGGGAACAAATTTCGGAAGCAAGATATGTGGTCATGATGCACTGTTATCGGTGGGGGGATCCGCTGCTAACACTGTATTGGGGGTAATCTCTCTGTCCTTGACCCCTTCCGGGTATAGATGTGTCCCATCCTGGCATGAGTTCCCCGTCCTGATATACTGTATATGTGCTCCATATCCTGGTATATGTGCCCCATATCCTGGTATTAGTGCTCCATATCCTGTTACTAGTAAAAAGGCCCATGCAATTGCATCGGGAGCAGGGTGAGATGAATTGTGTGTATACAGGCGGGTCAGTGGGTAGCAGAGTATACAGGGGGCTCTGTGGGTAGCAGAGTATACAGGCGGGTCTGTGGGTAGCAGAGTATACAGACGGCTCTGAGGGTAGGAGATTATACAGGCAGCTCTGTGGGTAGCAAAGTATACAGGGGCTCTGTGGGTAGCAGATTATACAGGCGGGTCTGTGGGTAGCAGAGTATCGAGGCGGCTCTGTGGGTAGCAGAGTATACAGGCAGCTCTATGGGTAGCAGAGTATACAGGCGGCTGTGTGGGTAGCAGAGTATAGAGGCGGCTCTGTGGGTAGCAGAGTATACAGGGGCTGTGTGAGTAGCAGAGTATAGAGGCGGGTCTGTGGGTAGCAGAGTATACAGGCGGCTCTGTGGGTAGCAGAGTATAGAGGCAGCTCTGTGGGTAGCAGAGTATACAGGCGGCTCTGTGGGTAGCAGAGCATACAGGCGGCTCTGTGGGTAGCAGAGTATAGAGGGGCCGGCTCTGTGGGTAGCAGAGTACACAGGCGGCTCTGTGGGTAGCAGAGTATACAGGCGGCTCTGTGGGTAGCAGAGTATACAGGCGGCTCTGTGGGTAGCAGAGTATAGAAAGGGCTCTGTGGGTATCAGAGTATACAGGTGGCTCTGTGGGTAGCAGAGTATACAGGCGGCTCTGCGGGTAGCAGAGTATAGAGGCGGCTGTGGTGGTGGCAGAGTATACAGGCGGCTGTGGTGGTGGCAGAGTATACAGACGTCTGTGGTGGTGGCAGAGTATACAGGTGTCTGTGGTGGTGGCAGAGTTTTCCAGGTGTCTGTGGTGGTGGCAGAGAATACAGGCGGGTGTGGTGGTGGGCGCGGAGGGGGGTGCTGTCAGAGGCCAGCACCGCCGCCCCTTTAGTCGCTGCTGAGGACCAGAGGGTGGGGGGGGGATGCTGCACGGGCACCCCTATAGTAGGCTGCGGTGAGGAGGTATACAGAAGGAGCTGGGTGTTTAGCTCCGAAACGCGTCGGAAAATAAAACTGAAGATCTTTTATTTAAAGCACTCCAGTGGTTCTGGTACTTATCTGAGCAGCGGCGCGGACTGAAAGACACTTGGTCCCGGATAGAGTTTCACCCCCACGTTTGTGGAAGTGCGGTCCCTGCTGCGGCTGCTGTGTTTGAGCGATCAAGCTGGTTGTGGGCTTCACAACCGTATCAGGTGAGCAGTTTTCATACTGTATGGGATTTGATTTCTATTAAGGATAATACCCTATGCGCGTTCTCATTTTTTAGATACTGCTCCACACACTGTCAGCTACTGCCATTAGAACACATAGGAGAACATTGCATTGCAGCAGGGGAACTATTGGTGGTAAGTATAATCTTCCACTGGGTATTCACTGCTCCCATGCAAAGGATGGTGTGGGAAGCAGTGAATATCCACACACCCGATCGCCCGTATCTGCAGCAGTTATGTGTGAGCATATGTGCCGGTTGATAAAGGTAATTTAATATGTGCCGCCTCCCATGGCTCATCATCCCGTCCTCCTGTCAGCCCTAGCTTCAGTGCTGCAAGGTGATGGATGAGGGGTGCAAGGATTATTAAATGACCTTAAACATTGGGCACATGTGATCACTGGCATGCACTATACATCCTGCTATTGCCTCGAGTGACCCACTTCACCATCGCTGCCCCCCCCCCCACCCACAGCCACAGCCAGACAACATCTTGACTAAAAGATGCACCCCCCACTTTTCCTCAAATTTTTAAGGTAAAGTGAGTCTTATAGTCTAAAAAATACATTAGTTATCACAGTTCCTAAAAGCTGATAGGGAACCTGATGCTGCACAAACCACAGGCTACAATAATAAGATTACTTGAGTGTAGCCAGGAATATTTTTCTCTAAATGCTCTGGCATTTCAGAGAAAATATACTTTATAGATTTTCTGGCTTTTCCTAGCACAACTGCAGGTGATTGACAGGTCTCTGCAACAGCAAGATTTCTGTAAATCACCTAGAGAAGTAATGGGAGACACTGGTTATGGGCAGCACTTAACCATAGTTGTCTCTGGCTATGAGCAGCACTTAACTACTATTGTTTCTTGCTATGGTCCTGAGTCAGATCATTATTGTATAGTTTCACTGAAATGCCAGTGTTTAAGGCAAAAATATACCTCGCTGCAATTATACAGCTACACTGTCCTGTGGTTTGGGCAACTTCAATTACCGTAGCTTACAGGTTTCCTTTAAAGGGATAATTAAACCATTGAAACAATAATTTAGGGGATGTAGGCCCAATAAAACGTTTTTTGGTTTTATCTTTTACATATGTACCTGATGGGATTTCGGTCAACCTTGCCATGACCAAGTGTGGCGCCCTGCAAAGCAGTCGTCACAGAGGGGTACTGCACCCATAAAAGTGGTGCAGATACTCCAGCTGCAGGTGGATTTCAGGCTGATGGGTGGAACCTACACACAAGCACCCCCACACTAGATCACACGGTGGGAGGTACCCGGGAGGGAATAAAACCACCTCTAGGGGGAGCTTGAGTGTTCAGTCAGTCAGGTAGTGAGCCTGAGGGAGCAAGGAGGGTCTCCTTGAGGACCCGGGAAAGGCTAAGAACAGATCCCAGGCGCAGATAGCCAGCCTGGGGGAAGAGAGGGACTTCAAAGTGTCCAACCCCGGCAGCTTACCGGGCACCGGAGCCCCCCGCACCTGTGGGATCCTGCCAGGGACCACAGAAAATCCGGCATACTGAGAAGTATATCTATATACCGCTTAGACTCTAAAGCAACCAGAAAAGGGTACCAGGATTGCCTGAAGGTTCGGCGGCCCAGGAGAGGGTAACCCGACGGGAGCGAGGAGAGTGAGAGACAGCAGGAGGCCAGATCTGCTTTATGGGGTCAGACTTCACACCAACTACTGGGAAGCAGGGAAGGATTGAAAGAGAAAAGGCACACACTGAGGGATCCATCCTATCACCTGAGATCCACTTGCAGCCACCCGTTAGCTACTTGTTGTTTAACATCTTACTGCACTGAGTACTGTAATAACGCTGCTAAAGTTCCAGTAAAGTATCCGGAGTGAAGCGACTTTGACTCTGCTGCATCTTCTTTCCTATGAACTTATTCCTTTCACAGGATCGCTGCCCTGGAGGTCCAGTCCTGCCTGCGGAGGACTACAACATCTCAGCTGCAATATCACCGACCTTCGGAGGACTGCGGCGGCACTGGTGCTACTTCACCAGGAACTGCAGGTGGCGTCACGACAACTAACTTTGTAAATAATCCCTTGTACATAATCCCTTTTTTAAAAAACCGTCCCCCGAGTACCCCACACCTCTGGCGACACACAAGTACTATCTATCTATCTATCTATCTATGGCCAGGGTCACATTTGCAGTTGGACCCTGGCCTGCCGGATTCCGGTTTCAACTTAGCAATTTTTCCATCACCGCATAGCGTTTCCGCTATGCGGTGCTGGAAACCGCAGTCCCTAGTTACCCGGTGTTTACCTGCACGACCTGTCACACAGGCAGCGGCTCGGAGGGCGTTTTACAGCGCCGCACAGGAAACCGTTGCAGACACGGTTTCCTGTGCGGCGCTGTAAAACGCCCTCCGAGCCGCTGCCTGTGTGACAGGTCGTGCAGGTAAACACCGGGTAACTAGGGACTGCGGTTTCCAGCACCGCATAGCGGAAACGCTATGCGGTGATGGAAAAATTGCTAAGTTGAAACCGGAATCCGGCAGGCCAGGGTCCAACCGCAAATGTGACCCTGGCCTATCTATCTATCTATCTATCTATCTATCTATCTATCTATCTATCTCTGTCTTTCTAATATATATTTCTATCTATTTTATAACAAAACTATGCATTTAAGATCTACACTAAATGAAAAAAAAAATCAGTAGGCTTTTAGGTACATAAAGATTAATACATGAAGTAAACAATAAAACCTGCATATAAATATAAGCACAGCGGCATAATCTAACCCCAGCACATCCAGAAATCACAACTTCTTTCCACACTATATAAACTTATTGATTTAACACATGGAACTGTAGGAACTTTCTTTAAGCTTTATGGTATAACAAAACATAGCTAAGCTGGTCGTCTTCTGCAAATAAAGCGAGAACTTGAAGAAAAGGTCACATCACAAAACCAGATGGTATTGAACATTATTGACACCACCGGAGGGTTATATGTATAATGATGTACAAATGATTTGACATCTCACCCACAACTGTATAAGGAAGTGCGAAACATAACAATGTATGTAGCCTGGAAACAAAAGACGGACTATTTGCTGCTATATACTGTAATAATGCTTCACGCTAGGACACTACAGTTACTTAACAAGCCGGCTCTGTGCAAAACATGCTGCAAAACAAATACCCTGTTGAGAACAATTTCTCTCCATGGGCAGATGATTGAAATACTGAAAATTATTGTTAAGTGTTTTTAGTTTTTATTACTGTTATTGTTCCCTGACTTTTATGAGATATTTTTGAAATCTGAAATATTCTTTTCCTTTCTAAATCAATTATTGTAGGAAAAAAGGAAGGTGTGTGTTTTGTATTAGACTTCAATAAATATGTGCAAACCACATAAGGATTATTTTTTTGCAATTTTTATTGTCTTTAGGTTTCATAATTGTGCCTTGAAATGGACCCATCAGCTTTCCTTTTATGTTTCTTCTAGGAAATACCTACAATCCCCATGATGAAACTTAACACTTTTCAGGCATCTGTTCTTACAACTAGTATGTTATATTACTTTCAAACACTTAGTTGAGAAAAGAAATCGGGCACTGACCTTGTTGCATTGAAGTCCTGTGTGCAGAGGCATTCATGGATCTGGGTTGCTCAGCTGTAGATGCAGAGATCAATTAACAACTTAAGAAGAAAACAGCGGCACTCCGGGATCCTTTATTCCAAGAACAGCTTTATTCCAAAAGTTTACATTGGTGGGTGCAGGGAAGGGAGGATGGTGGCACGACGGTGACGGGTCCTGTGTCCCGCTGAAGTGTGCAGAGCACGCAAAACGGTCACCGTCGTCCCTCCGTCCTCCCTTCCCTGCACCCACTGATGTAAACTTTTGGAATAAAGCTGTTCTTGGAATAAAGGATCCTGGAGTGCCGCTGTTTTCTTCTACATTCTTTTACATTCTTCTACATTCTTTTCTTCTTCATTAAGTTCTTTGTTATATTACTTTGTTTACAATTAGTGATGAGCGAGTAGTAGGATATTCCGATTTGGATAGCTCTAACCGAATACTTTGAAAGTTTAGGTATTCAGATCCAAGTTCCCCATTGACTTCCATTGGACGAGTAACGAGTAATGAGTGATGAAACAGTTTAAAGTATTCCATTAGAGCCATCTGGGTCATGACTACTGACAATGTATACATATACTGAGTTATCTTTCCAGTTATCAGTAGCGCTGAGTGTGTATTCAGCAAGAAAGTGTAATAGCCAGCTCACCGTTTCAATCTCCAATCCACATGTTGCTCGGCATTTAGTCGAGCCATGACCACATCAATGCATAAAAAGATTCAAATCCGGCTCAAACATGTGGCATAAATGGTCTCTTTTAATCAAGTTGATGAAGTTGCATTACAGTACCCAAAAACGCTCTTAGCCATGACTACAAGCCCTTTTGCATTCGAAATGAGTTGACATGGGTCACGTTCACTCTGCACTGTATCTTCTGTAATGCACCTTCACCAATTTGATTAAAACAAATAATTTATGCCGCATGTTTGAGCCGGATTCGTAGCTTTTTATGCATGTGTAGGATGATGCCAATTTTGCTCAAGAGAATGTAAATAAAAACAGATGTCAATATATTGATAAACATTTGAGGGAGGAATAAGAGAAGCATAGAACAATATGAAACGGCCAATTCATTAAGTTGGCGGTGTTCATGCTAGTGTTAATGAAGGGCTCGCTGGAGTATTATGACGCATACCTCTTTATAATTTTGGTATAATATGTGGTGTGCACTTTGCCAGAAATGCTACTACAATGAGGGACTGAACAAGCATTTCTGGAGTAAGGCTAGGGTCAGACTTGAGTCATGCATTTGCTAAATGCATGCGCTATTTTCATGTGCAAATCTTGAAAAACGCATGCGTTAACATAGACTCCAATGCGTTTGACGCTATGCGTTTTTGCAAGTGCACCAAAAAACACGGTATGCAGCATTTTTTGGTGCTTTTGCAAAAACACATGTGTTTTTTTAACATGGGAGTCTATGGGAAGCGCATGGTACATATAATTGTTAAAGCCATCCCATTATGACAAGGCGTACCCAATCAGGATGGTTCATAACTTTAGTATTTCACCTCGCTAAGGCTAGGGTCACATTAACGTTTAAGGGGGGTTGCGTTAAAAACAGAGGTTTTGGCAGCCTTAAGCAGTGCTACCGCCATGGTAGCACCGCGTTAACACTGCCAATGCTTACCTATGGTGACGCTGCTCCTAGCACAGCTCAAACGCCGACATCTGAGTGAAATCTCACGCTTTGTCCTAACGCAAGAAAAGACGCTTTAATGTTAATGGGACCCTAGCCTAAATGCCAGCAGGTCTTAAAGGGGTTGTCAGGTCTAAAATGATAACTCTGCAGTCACTTTACAAGACAGCAGACTTATAAATCCTCCCAGCACCTGCACTGTGCAACCAGTTTCTAAGCTCAGAACAGTGGTCTTGTGACCTCAATTGTGCGATATGCATTTTTCCCGGCAAGAACCCAACTAGTGGTCGCGGCGTCGCTTAATACATGTCTGACTTTTCTACTAGTCGGACATGGCTACACTTGTATTGAGCGAAGTTATGCCCACTAGTTAGGTTCTGGTTGGTAACATGCATATTGCACAAATGCGGTCATGTGACCACTTATCTGGGCTTAGAAACCAGCAAATCTTTGTAGCACACACTGGGAGAATTCTTAAGTTTGCAGTCACATTGAGTGACTGCAGAATTAATATTTTAGACCAGCCCAACCAGTTTAAAATAAATGGGATGGGGACAGGTCCAAGACCTAATTTTTTCACACCGGCCCACTTGAAACTACATTGATGACATGCACAGGGCAAAATGTGCAAATGTACATGTCAGACTGATCATCTATGAGGCCAGTGTTTACACAGTTTTACTGAACCAAATATACAGTAAGCCCTCAGAACCCTATGAATAAAATTGCAGAAGGATATGCGGGGATGTACAAAGAAAGCTACCTGCAGAGAATGGCTGATTTACACCTGTCCAAAGACTATATATGTACGATAGGCATACATGCAGCAGATTTACCCTCCACATTATTCGAGTGGAGAACCCTACTACATATTACAGTGGTACTATTGATCATTAGATTTCATCTTATCTGTTTCAGATAAAATATAACGTGTAAACTGATCAACCTTGCAGGTTTGAAATGTGGAATTTGTACAGTGGATCTCGTCAGCTACTTTTGCATTACAATATATGACAAATCTACAACTAAAATCATAGGACGAAATGCTATTTTTGTGGATAAGCCCTATAAAGACATGGTGTCAAATATATCTTTGTATTGCTTTAAGAGCAAAAAAGAAAAACAATAGAAAAGGAACCATATCGCAAAGGAGATGTTTTTGCTGCATTTGGTGAAATAAACTGTAGCTACTGAGAAATAAGGGAAATTTAAGTGTTACACGGGTTATTTAACTCTGACAGTATTTTCTTGATACAGATGAACTGTTATCAAACACAATATCCATGTAATAATGTGGATTCTTTCCTACAATAGGACAATATTTGTGTTTTTATACTTAATGTTGATAAGAGTCATTTATAATAACCTCGAGATTTCCTCTGCGACATCTCACATATTGGAAGGTCGTTAGGAAGAATAGTAGTGTATTGTTCTACAGTTTTATTCTCTTCTTTCCCTAAGATATACTGTAGCACATTGATGATTGAATGCAGAGGAGCATATCTAGAGGTTATGTAAGAGAAGACACGAAAAGGATTAAGAGGCTACTTACATTGGGCGATGAGAAGTTAGAGTTCAGGGTCATCTTAAGGAAGGTGTAGGCTTCAATATGTGATACAGAAAGTTTTGTAGAATTTCTATACCATTTCACTATGGTTTGGTGGGAGATCTGAGCTTTATAATGGTAAGAGTCTGGACATTGGAGGCACTTTTTAAGAACAAAAGTTATGCTGATTGTTGGACATTGCTTAAGCCAGTATTTCTCAACTCCAGTCCTCAGGACCCACCAACAGGTCATGTTTTCGGGATTTCTTTAGTATTGCATAGGTGTTAGTTTAATCACCTGAAAAGGGGATAATTCTAACACCTGTGCAATACTAAGGAAATCCTGAAAACATGACCTGTTGGTGGGTCCTGAGGACTGGAGTTGAGAAATACTGGCTTAAGGAATCATATCCAAAGGGGGACAGTGCTTATCTGGTCCGTGCTGCTCATATGAAGAGATCGACAGTGTCAGGTAATGATGGCTTTATTTCGCGTTTCAAAGCGATTTCCCCACACCTTCATCAGGGTGCAACATAATACCCTTTAAAATTTATAATATTATATAATATGTAATATTAGGTATTATATTGGTTTGCTGATAGCAGGGATATCATTATGAAACGCGTTAGAATATAGCCCTCATTACCTGACACTGAGCAGCGTGGATCAGATAAGCACTGTCCCTATTTGCATATGTTTTCTATTACCACTGTGTACACGAGGAGTGCCGATCCTATGGCAGTCATACCATACGCTTAAACTGGTTGTGGGTCACACAATCGGTTCAGGTGTGCAGATATATTTGTTTCCTACACAAAAGTATTTTGAAAGATAAGACCCTATTGTGCTTTCTTTCCTATCTATAGTTTGCCTATGATTGCATAAGGAATAGCTCAAGTGGAATTAAATGGTCTACCTGCCAATATAAAAGAATATTAGGTTAAAGTTGACCAAATCTTCAGCTCTAACGTGTATGCGGCCTTGCCGACACACTCCCACAAGATGATGTCAGAGGAGATAAAGATCTGGCAGTTTGTCTTAAAGAGCATGGCACTTTTATCCTCTAAAGCAGGGGTCTCAAACACGCGGCCCATGGGCCACATGCGGCCCCCGGGGCTTCTCAGTGCGGCCCCCGACACCTTGGACAGTGAATCATGCCAGCGGTGGACTGGATTATACTGCAGGGGAGGTGATAGTGCTCTGGAGCCTGTCCAGGGGCTGGGGGAGGCTGCAGGAGGCAGCGGGAGATCTCCTGCTCCTGCTCATATAATATGCACTGCCGCTGTCCATCACCGTGGTGCTGAAACCGCACCGCGGTGATGGGCTGGGGGAGCAGCAGATTATATATGTGCCTGCGCCCCCCTCCATGATGGCACATGCCCCCCCTGTGTTCCATATGGCCCTCCATGCTGCTGCCCAGAGTAAAATAAAAAAGCTTTACTCACCTTCCTCCACCTCTGATATCCCGCTGTCTCCTCGCTCTCCCTGCTGCCACTGTGATCGGGTAAACTGAGATAATGTCTCTCCGCTGTGCTAACCACATGACCGGCACTGAGAAGCAGGAAGTAGAGGAGTGCAGCGGCAGGAGAGAGACCCGGAGGAGGGTGAGGAAAGAGCATGGGGGCCATAGCCAGGGCAGGGGGGATTTGTGCCAGCCACAGGGGACATGTGCAAGCAACAGGGGATGTGTGCCAGCCACGGGGGACATGTGCCAGCCATGGGGGACATGTGCAAGCCATGGGGATGTGTGCCAGCCATGGGGAATGTGTGTCAGCCACGGGGGATGTGTGCCAGCCATGGGGGACATGTGCCAGCCATGGGGAACATGTGCAAGCCACAGGGGACATGTGCCAGCCACAGGGGACATGTGCCAGCCACAGGGGACGTGTGCCAGCCACAGGGGACATGTGCCAGCCACAGGGGACGTGTGCCAGCCACAGGGGATGTGTGCCAGCCACAGGGGACATGTGCAAGCCACAGGGGACGTGTGCCAGTCACAGGGGACGTATGCCAGCCATAGGGGACGTGTACCAGCAAAAGGTGACATGTGCCAGCCACAGGGGATGTGTACCTGCAAAAGGGGACGTGTGCCAGCCATAGGGGACGTGTGCCAGCCATTGTGGACATGGGCTAGCCATAGGGAACATGTGCCAGCCACGGGGGACGTGTGCCAGCCATGGGAGACGTGTGCCAGCCATAGGGGACATGTGCCAGCCACGGCGCACGTGTGCCAGCCACGGGGAAAGTGTGCCAGCCATGGGGGATGAGTGCCATCAATAGGGGACATGTGCCAGTACTGGAGGAACTGTGCCAGCACAGGAGGTAGTGTGCCAGTCATAGGGGACGTGTGCCAGCCATGGGGAACGTGTAACAGTCATGTGTGTGTGTGTGTGTGTCAGAGTATGTGTGTGTGTGTGTGAGTGTCTGAGAGCGTGTGTGTGTGTGTCAGAGTATGTGTGTGTGTGTGTGAGTGTCTGAGAGCGTGTGTGTGTGTGTCTGAGAGCGTGTGTGTGTGTCTGAGAGCATGTGTGTGTTTGTAAAAAGAAGGAAGACCAGGTTGGGGACATCAGTACAAAAGGGGTCCAGCATGGGGGACATTACTACACTATGGGGACCAGGATGTGGACATCACTACAAAAGGGGATCAGCATGGGGATGTCCACATTCTGGCCCCCATAGTGTAGCAATGTCCCCCACATTACTACACTATAGGGGCCAGGAATGTGGACATCCCCATGCTGATCCCCTTTTGTAGTGGACATTACTACACTGTGGGGGCCAGGATGTGGACATCACTACAAACGGGGACCAGCATCAGGGACATTACTTCACTATTGGGGCCAGGATGGGGACATCACTACAAAAGGGGATAAGTGTAGGGGGACATTACTACACTATGGGGGCCAGGATGTTGGACATCACTACAAAAGGGGATCAGCATGGGGGACATTACTACACTATGGGGGCCAGGATGGGGACATCACTGCAAAGGGGGTCATGATGTTGACATTACTACAGAAGGGGATCAGGATGGGGACATTAGTACAAGAGGGGGACCAGGATGGGGACATTACAACAAGAAAGGGACTAAGATGGGAATATTACTACAAGAAGGGGATAAGTATTTGGACAAGTACTACATTGAGCAAAAAATTCTGGTATTACTAAAAATGTCACTTAATCCTACAAACAATGCGGCCACACAATAAAAATTTTTTTCTATGTGCGGCCCACCAACGCAGCCAAGTTTGAGACCCCTGCTCTAAAGGATGACTTGCTGCCAGATGAGGCCAGATGAATCTTCTCCGCTCTCGCCTATATAAATGCAGGACAGATCACGCAGCCTACATGATAAAGCTGTGGTGCTCCATCCCCATACGAAAGGCAATGAATACAAAAGAAAGCAAAGTATGGCACATAACAATAGAGCACTAAACCAAACCATGAATAAAAACGCACAAATTAAATTTGTTAGTGCACACAAGCAATTAAAAAACACTTAAAGAGGACCTGTCACCCCCCTGGTGCTATGCTAACTGAATGCAGCAATGAAAGTAGCATGCCTGCTACATTGAGGGAAGGGGTCCCCCATGTTTCTACCCTCCCTGTAAGTTGTTAAAAAGACTTTATAAAGTGTACCGATAATGAGTCCAAGGGACTTAGTCAGAAATGAGTCATCGCTGTTACTGGTGTCCTCTCCGCCTCCAGCCCTCTCTGTGCCACCTCCAGCCCTCAGCAATGACACATACAGGAGGCTGAACAAGAGAGGTCTGGAGGTGGGGAGGACACCAGCAATAGCGATGACTCATTACTGAGTAGTCCCTCCGGACTCCTTATCTGTACATTGTATGAAGTCTTTTTAACTGCTTACAGGGGGGCTAGAGATATTGGGGACCCCTTTCCTGAATGCAGCAGACACGCTGCATTCAGTGCTGCATTCAGTTAGCATAACACCAGTGGGGTGATAGGTCCTCTTTAAAAACAACCTTCACACATATCTGTGGCACCCCTGTGGGGGATTGCCACAGGTTCCACCAGTGCAAGGAGGGAATTACACCTTGGTTAGCACAGCACACACCACCTTCCACCCCAGACCTGAAGGGGGAGCTCTACTGGCTGCCTTAAGCCAGTTCCCCTTTAAGAACATCCAGACCTGAGGGGAGGAGTTAGTCAGTCCCTGTAGTTTCAGTTTGAGTCTGAAGTGAGTTGCTGTGAGGAGAGGGAAGTGAGAGGCAACGGAGGAACTGGTTGCTGGGGGAGATCCAGGCCCAGGTCCAGGGACCACTGACCACTGTATGCACCCTAGGGAAAGGGTCGGAGGCAAGTGGAAAAGCAGGGAACTAAGAAAGGGAACCATATTCTACAGCCCTTTAGTACACCTGGACATTGGAGTCCGATGCTGCCAGCATTCAGAGCTGCAGCAAAAGCCCAGAAGACTCAGGAGGAGTTCAGCCCTGAGGAGAGAGAGTAAAGGTACCTTTACACACCGCCACTATCACTGGCAGCTCTTTAAATATGGCACCCTGTGAAGGGACAGCCAATGGAAACACAGTAGCCCCCACCAATCATCGCTGATGGGGCATGGGATCCATGAGGCTGTGGCGTGCCCCTGGGAAATCACTAGGTGACGCTGATTCCATCCCTGTCCCCCGTTCACACGCCAATACCAGGGCAATCCACCATTTGTGTTGCCTTCGATTTTAGAACACGGATCAGAAACCGCAACTGCGAGAAACCCGATCACTTTCCCAAATTACACGTACCAATTTCAAGGCAACAGTGACAGAAATCCCGATTTCCAGGCAGTTGCTACCCCACAGTGGCGGCGTGTAAAGGTACCTTAAGAGACACTAAACTGACCAAGCACAGGACCAGGGGCCATAGGAAAAACAGCTAACCCGCAGAAGGACCTTATTGCTAGTTTAGGACAAAGCCCAAAGAGGGAGAAGAAGTGGTGGGTTCAGGCGCAGGCAGGACTCATCCCACACCACAGAGCACAGACACAGAGGAGGCCTCATAACTTTCTAAGGTGAAAGTCCCAAGTTGCACCGGGAACCTGGTTAATACTCTGGACTGTACCTGTTACTCTGTCACCAGTAAAAGGTACCGAAACAACAATCCCTGTGTGTCTGTGTGCCTGTTTAACCGCCGCAATTCATCGCTGTGTCAGCAAAGGCTTAACTATTACTCTCCTCATCCATTCCCGCTGCCCTGAGGTGATGCTCCACCTGTGGGGAACTGTACCACACTCTGCTGCACCCACCATCACCTCAGCGGCCGGCTTGCAGCACCGGTACCATATTACCGGGAACTACAGGTGGCGTCACGTTCAATTGTAAATATCCCCTTATCCCCCACTGTTCCCCGCCATTGAGGGTCTAGGGCACGGGACCAGGGATCTACCTGACGTGATTTCCCCATCAAAGCCGCCATCAGCCCCAGTACCCGAGTCCCCCATACCCGCCTCATATCCCTGAAAAAAGCCCACAATAGATTTAGCAACATATATAGTTGTGGCCAAAAGTATTGACACCCCTGCAATTCTGTCAGATAATACTCAGTTTCTTCCTGAAAATGATTGCAATCACAAATTCTTTGGTATTATTATCTTCATTTGATTTGTCTTCTATGAAAGAACACAAAAGAGAATGAAGCAAAAAGCAAAACATTGATCATTTCACACAAAACTCCAAAAATGGGCCAGACAAAAGTATTGGCACCCTCAGCCTAATACTTGGTTGCACAACCTTCAGCCAAAATAACTGTGATCAACCGCTTCCAGTAACCGTCAATGAGTTTCTTTCAATGCTCTGTTGGAATTTTAGACCATTCTTCTTTGGCAAACTGCTCCAGGTCCCTGATATTTGAAGGGTGCCTTCTCCAAACTGCCATTTTTAGATCTCTCCACAGGTGTTCTATGGAATTCAGGTCTGGACTCATTGTTGGCCACCTTAGTCTCCAGTGCTTTCTATCAAACCATTTTCTAGTGTTTTTTGAAGTGTGTTTTGAGGCATTTTCCTGCTGGAAGACCCATGACCTCTGAGGGTGACCCAGCTTTCTCACACTGGACCCTACATTATATCTATGGCTATGGTTAGATGCAGAAAAAAGTTAGAAAACACAGGAGGTGTAGCTTTCTTTACAACAATGCTACACCACTGCCTGGCACATACTGCTACTAGACAAAAAGGATTTGCTTGGCTAGATGTAGTAAAAAAAAAAGGCTAGTAAACACAGGAGATGTAGCTTTCTTCACAACAGTGCTACACCAGTGCCTGGCACACACTGCTACTAGCCAAAAAGGATCCCGGCTAGACATGCCCCCCATGAATTTCTATTAAATTGTTGAAATAAAAACAAAACACCAAGAAAAATTATTTTTATTTGAAAAAAAACAACAAAAACACACTTAGGGACTCCATCTTTATTTTAAAAAATCCTCTTCAGTCCGACGTAGTCCAATTCAGGGTTCTTCTTTAGCTCTGCTACATCTCTGGTAGAGAACCTCCACCAGAGATGTAGCAGAACGTACGCGGGAAAGTTCATGTGAGTTCATGCATGCAAGCATGAACTCACATCAACCTCACAGCACTGCGCTACTTCAATTGAACAGGTGACCTGAGTCAGCTGTTCATTTGAAAATCCTGGCGGAAAAGCAGACAAAGAAAACCTGATCAAACCGGATTCTCCCGGATTGCCCCTGAGTTCAAACCGGATTCTCCCGGATTGTAACGGTGCGGTGCAATCTGGCCCCCCATAACATGGGACTCTATGGTGCCGGATTGCTCCGGACTGGGACAATCCAGGAGAATCCGATTTGAACTCAGGGAATAGTAGCGAGCAAGAGGACCTTGCTGGAAAGGTTAAAATAGACATTTTTATATTTTGGACACTTTCTTTTACTTAAAGAAATTTTCCAAAACTTTCAGTGCTCTGAAATCAGGAATCAGGTGACAGGCGATTTATCGCTTCCAAATTCCCCAATTACACGCTGCAACTGGGAGGCAATTTGATGGCTATTGTTCCAGGGCGACATATCGCCGTCAGGATTCCCAGCCGCGGTTGCGGCGTGTAAAGGTACCTTAAGGGCCACGTCACATGGTTAAATTTTCAGAACGATATTGTTAGCGATCACATGTACGCGCGATCGCTAACAATATCGTTCACATCGTTGGTGAGTCTGCCTGTGTGACAGCTCACCAACGATGTGAATGATATTGTGGACAGTGAGAACGCTGGTAACCATGGTAAACATCGGGTTACTAGGCTCCGCATGGCGCTTAGTAACCCGATGTTTACCATGGATACGAGCTCCCAGCATAGGCTCGAGGCGCTGGGAGCTCGTTCATCGTTGCTTTGCCGGTGTCACAAGCAGCGATGCTGCGTGTCCACTGGCCGACCAACGACAGATTTGTGAACATGTTCACAAATCTGCAATCAAACAATCAAACGTTTTTTCAAAGAAAAATCGTTTGATTACACGCAGCGACGCACAAACGATATCGCTTAAGCGATCAAAAAAGCAGATCGCTTAAGCGATATCATTCTGAAAATTGAACCGTGTGACGTGGCCCTTAGAGATGCTACTACATCGAACCAAACGTACATCGTATTACATAACCCAATCACGATCCCCTGAAGTTAAAAAGGACCTGTCACCAAACCAGGCATGGTGATCTAATTACAGCACTGGATGCAGCATGTCTGCAGCATGCAAACAAGGGGTCCCCCAGCACTTGAGCAGCCCTGTACCCCGAGATAATACAGTTAGAAAACTTACATGCTCCAGCCACTAAGGAGGTGACTAGGGGCTGCAGCCAAGGGCAGATTCACACCCCCTGCATGTTTAATCTGCCCACCGCTGCCAATCATTGTCTCCCTGTCTGCAGCAGCCCTTTCCGAGACTCGTCCGTCAAAATCGGATGTAACTAGGAGAGTGTGTCCCTGCCCTAAAGAATTTTTACTATTTTGATTAAATATTTTAAGAATTGCTCAACTGTACAGATGTTCTATACATTTTAATATATTTTAATGTGTTATGTTTTAATAAACATCCCGCAGAAGGGTTAACCTCATACCTCCTCGCCCCATTTTTGTGAGCCATATTCAAAATGTAGCGCTGGGCCATCCTCTATAATATAAGCATTTATTGCCTCTAAGAGTGAATCATACATGGTATCACCCAGGACTCCAGCTGCAACTCAGTCATATACGTATAGCTAGCTCCGGTGTTCACACTAACTAATTAGTAAAAATTGAAGTCTAATATTTGCCTGATCCTATGAATTTTGGGTTTAGTGCCAGCAGCAAATACAATGCTGGCATTGTGCCACACCCCCAGGGCCACTTGAAGATCTGGGTAAAGCACCTGAAAATGGTGCGAAAAAATAAAATGCACCATTTTCAGGCATGGCTGTGAGTTGTGGGGGCCCCATAAGGCTTTGGCCTTACCATGCTGAGAATCACAGTCCCCGGCTGCCTGGGTTTTACCCTGGCTGGCAATCACAAATAGGACAAAGTCCACACATTTTTTTACATTATTTAAATAAATGGACTTCTCTGTATTTTGATTGTCAGTCAAGGTAAAGCCAGGCAGCTGGGGGTGGTAGCCTGTAGCTGTTCACTCTATCTGCGCTAAGATCAAAAATACAGCAAAGCACTATGCAAATTTTTTTTAGATATTTATTTTCACTGTACTATAATATCAGTCAATGAGTGAGGGTCAGAACAGCCAATCCCAGATGCTGTCACAGAGAATGGACATCTGTGATTGGCTGCTGGAGTAACCTGAAACCAGACCAGAAATTCTAGCATCTACAATCTATGGACAGTTTCCAGATTACTCCAGCAGCCAATCACAGCCGCTGATTCTCTATCACAGCATTTGTGATTGGCTGTTGAGCCCCTCTCCATTGAATATCCTGTTAGTGGCCTGGACGTGCAAGCAGCAAGACAGCGGGACGGCAAGACGCGGTAATTATAATGCTGCCATTTAATAACTATTGGCTTTATTTTTACAGCCCCATGCCCTCGAACTGGACCCGAACTCTAACTATACCAGTTCAGGTTTGCCCATCACTAGTCTCTGTCACTACCCCAGTGTCCATTGTTGTGAGCAGTGCTTACATGCCTTCATCAGCATTGTAGCCAGTCAGTGAGCACAGAATAGCATGCCATCATCTCTGGCAAAGCTAATGAGCTCAATAATTGGATGTGATGCGCCTCGTGGGGGCCGTGGGGTACTCGGAGCCGGGCCTCCCTCTGGTGATGTCATCTTGCGAATCGGTATGTCACGGTGGCATGACCCGGTCCGTGGCCCCGGAGTGGTCAATAAAAAGGGGAAGAGTTTGTTCAAAAGTGGAGACCGGGTTTTAGGGATTGATTTGTCATGATGCCACCCATGATATGCAGCTATTAGTGACCATGGATGCAATTCAGGACTTCTAGGGAGGATGGGATGGCAGTGGTGATGGTTTCGCTCCCCACGGGTGGAGCAGATCCCCAAGGCAACCTGTGTGGTCAGTTGGTGGTAGTGGGCCAGCGGACGGTTCTGGCCAGGGAGTGGGGTTGGAGTGTGTCACAAGCGGGTTTCCACAGCCTGCACGTCTTAGCAACAGTCTACTGCTCCTCAGGTGGGAAATGAAAAGTCTCACACACAGTTCTGAGTTCCAAACCCGGTTTACATAGCTTTTCTCTGCAGGCACCACAAGATACAGATCTGTCTGATACAATCGCGGTCCGGATAGTCCTCAACTACCGGGATAGCTCATCCAGGACACCCCTTTTATGGTCCTTCCTCTGGTAGCTGCCTTCCTTAGCGCAGCCTGCTTGTCTTACTCCTGCTCGCACCTCCGCGCACAGTGCCCCGATCCAGCAGCCACGGGTCCTGTCAGGTGACCGGCCATGTCCCCTGACCCTTGTAATGCTGCCTTCTCAGGGGATGTGCCAGGAGTGGGCCACAGCTCCTCTGGGTCTCATGGCCTCTGGTTCCGTGGTTGGAGTATGGATTCTCCTCGCCACCTTCAGGGCCGGTCCCCTGGTCTGCAACCAACTCCTCCGCTGTCACTTCAGATTTACGGGCATGGGTGGATTGCTCACTTTCTGTGCCCATAGGGCTCTCACTCTCTCTCTGAGGTCTGTTGTCCCAAAACCTGGGACAAGCCTCATCTCCACTCAAGTCCTCCGGGTCCTTCTCTCCTGCTTACTCTGCCAGCTTTCTCTCCTACTGCTCTCCCACTTCCTGTTATGTTTCACTTTTGTCTCTTCTCATACTTCCTGACTGCTTTCTTTCTAACTTCCCAGCCTTCACCTTTCGATCCGCTATCCCGGATGACTACATGGAACCTCCCCCTGCAGGATCCCCCCGCCGTTCCCAGGACCAGGTGTGTTGGGTGCTTTTGTAGGTGTCCAGACTTACCATACCGTTTACAGGAATACTACACCTGTGGATTGGGTGCAGTACACCTGTGTGGTGACCAGTTGATGTGACGATAATGCTGCTGAGAACAACAGACACTGGAAACGGGGCAAAAACTCAGTGCTGGATTTGGGGAGGGTGTGCAAGAACTTTTTATTTTTCTTTAGAACAACTGCACCTGGGGACACTCCTCATTGACAGGAGCACATCACAGGACCCTGTTGTGGAGATAGATAGAAGCATGCTTGTGCATACTGCGCAATCAGAGGGGTGGGAGTACCAAAGGGCAAATTTGTACAAGGCACAATTCAGCCTAAGGCCAGCCCTGTTTCTCCTATATCGTTATTGTGCATATCTTCTGAATCTCCTGCTTCATTGATGAGTCTACATTACTATGCCATTATGTTGTCTCTGCTTAATTTATTTCCCTTTGCTGAAGCCTCATATCATATACCTTGTGGTCCTTGTTATGCAACAATTATAGCCTCCATTGCTCCCACTTGTCCACCTCACTGCACCTGCATTATCTGTCTGAGCTGCTCGATAACCACTCTTTTGGACTACGAACTTTGAGAAATAATACCTATGCAACCACAACTCTAAGATTCCTGTATAAATTACCTTAAAAATTCTATGAAACTCCTATTTAATTCAATTACCAACAATTACCAGTAGCATAAAACTCCTTTGACAACAAATGGATGCAGGCTAATGTACAAATCCTTGCAAAAAAAGAACATTTTTCTATTTTTTTGGTTAGTCTTAAATAGAGACACCTTGAAGATGAGAAAAGATGATACCCAAGGGTCAGACTGATGACTTTACGCTGCGTTGTGTCCTTCCATGGTGACGGGACAAATGGGCATTCAATTAATATTATGTCTTGCCTGAGGATTCTACCTGCTAATAGAAACCCACTGGAAAGGTATAATGGGAATGAATGATGATAAAAGCATTGGGTATATTTTAGTTTCCTCTAAGAAACTCATCTGCGCCGGAAAATAATATGAGGATATAATTATCCTCAGGCAATTGCCCAACACCTGGTGAATATTGCTTAATTAACTCCTATCCTTTTTTCCATTATAAAGAAGTTTAAACTTGCTGTTCTGCTTATTCCTATGGTTTTCGCGAGGCTTGGAAAGAGCCTGTGCATAAATATTAATGTTTCGGCAATGCAGCGTTCAATTACATCCTGAATGCTTTTAGATACTTACCTGTAGTTCAAAGAAGTGTTTCAAAATCAAGCCTGACAGACAGAAAAGGGTTTTTTTTGTAACTCCTGAGTACAAATGTTTGCTTGGTTGAAACATTTTCCAATTGTCTTGACAATATACAGTATTTCTGTCTTGACACAAATGCAGGGACAGCAAAAATAAACCATTGAATAACCTCTGCATAAAAATAATTGAACACAAACCAAGGAAAGAGGGAAAAAAAACGTTCATCCATTCCTGCCGAGTCATTTAAATAATTTCAGTGAAAGTATGCGGAAGTGAAATTGATTAATTATTGATCTGGTTTTAAGAGACTGAGGAGAGCCGTGAATTTATTTTGATTTGGAGCGAAAAACTCTTCCAAGTTGATATTTTAAGCGTCGGCATGCAACTTTGTACTCTTTTAAATTGTTATTGTGCGCAATTTGGCATTCAGTAATGGGAAATCATAAATGGATTTGACTTATCTGTAAATGTCAATGCTCATTACTATTTACCCACTTGCAAATTAATTCTGTTGTGTCACAGACAGTTCAGCGTTTCATCGCTGGTAACCGAGAGTGACATTTGTTTCTCTTCTTTGTTATTCTGTAAAGCTTTACAATACTAATAAACTCAGAACTGACTTATTAATACATCAAATATGGCTGCTGTCTCGCCAAGGAAAACACTTTGCAGTCCTGCTGGGTTTCTAAGTAGTGAGTAGTGCGGTTGATGGACAGTATTATTCCTGCGTGCTATACAGTGGGGAAGCTCTCGACAAGTGCATTAAGCTTTAATGAATACAGAATGTGCAGTTTTATAGTGCATCGCTAGCGTTTGCATGAACACGTATTGTTTATTATTAATATCATACTTTTTTTTTTTCAGATTTGAATCATTTGGGACAACATCCACATAAAACTGCGCTTGTCTTCTACATTATCATCTATGGAGTATAATCTGTACGGTATAGCTGGTAAATTTGCATTTATTCCCAACATATTGCAGATTATATAAAACTGCACAAGCAAAAAAACACAAATTTAGTTTAAGTCTAAATAACATTGGTCGGCACCATGTCATAGTGACTTGTGAGACTATTAGATGCCTCAAAACAAGTGGTTACTGTCTGTCAGTTGCTAAGACGCTTGTAGCTAAATGCTTTGCAATGGAATCTAATTTTTTTGATCTGCACTTGTCAAAATCTTATGTCACCTTTTAAGTTAAAGAGGAGATGTAGATAGGAATGAAAGCTGATGAACCATGATCCTCTCACTCAGTCCTAACCGGACAAATAGTATTCCAGGGTTCACAATTTTATGATCAATGGAATAACTGAATTTGACAGTTTGTATACATTGTGATTAAACAGTAGTACATATTGCTTAAATAAAATGGTTGTAAATATGAAAATATAATTCTACTGTTAGCACAATGTTACAGCAAACCAATAGAAGAAGCCACAGCAGCACTCCAAAATTGTGATCAGGTGACCGGCGCTTCCAAACAAACAGGCATGGGCCACATGGCCTTAAGGTACTGTCACACGTGGCGATGTCGCCCGTGACATCGCCGAAAAGTGACGTAACAGCGATGTCGCGGGCGATATCACAAGTGCAACGCTGAATTACAGCGACGCAACTGCAAATTATCACTGGTCGCAGGTTGACAGGTTTATGAACATGTTCATAAACCTGTCAACCTGTGACCAGCGATTAGGCTGGATCGCGCCGTCTGACACTGTTGGCGGCGCGATCCAGCCTATATCGCAGCGTTGCTGAGGATCGCTCGCTGGGCTGAAACCCCCCACTCGCCGCCACGTCACCGGCAACGTCATGCCGTGTGACAGCTGGCCTGCGATGTCGGAAGCGAGCGTGGACCTGCACATCGCTTCCGACATCGCAGGCCAGAATCGCCACGTGAGACACCACCTTTAGAGAGTGCAGAAGGAGATGAGAGATGGAGCCATGATGGACCCAAGGAAGTGCTAGTAAGCATGAAATATGCATTGTCCATCCCCCAGCTGTTGTCTCCCTCCCCACTCTCTAAGACATGTGGCCCATGCTGCTTAGTGTGGAACTTACCTGCAGAGCAGGATCTTCACAGAGTGCACTCGTTCGCCCATGAAGGATTTACAATATGACAAGCGGCTGGAGTGGTGAGTCTGATCCATGTGTATCATTGCGGTCAGTGCCACAGTGTTTAAACGCTTTCTGTTCTACTAGAGACTGTGTTTATGTAGCACCTTCATTGACAGGACTGAGTGAAGCATAATATTTGTATATATATGACATGGGTTCAGCACCCGTATGCTAGCACCTTTCCTCACTCCAGTTGTTAGATATAAGCTATTGCCCTCTGGTATCAGTTTCTAGCACGCCTAAGGGGTTAACCTCTTTTCCCAAGGCACTGATTACATATTTAAAGAACTTGTCTTTAGTTATAAGACTGCAATTCTATTATTCTCTGGTATCAGCAGATGAGGAAAAGCCAAGAAAGATACAAGGCAGTTACATTAGTGTTAGGACCCAGTTAACAGAGATCGCCTCAGCGTGGCAACTGGGTGGATTATTGATTTGGCCCTTTCCATAATGCTAAGTATCTCTACTTTTTCATTTTTAATTATTTTCTATTTAGAATTTGTCGAGTCCAACTATTGATATTTG
Organism: Allobates femoralis; assembly: GCA_033576535.1. NCBI lineage: Eukaryota > Metazoa > Chordata > Amphibia > Anura > Aromobatidae > Allobates > Allobates femoralis. Next base: position 102,542,800 of record JARQOC010000003.1, on the reverse strand, counting down.
TTTTTAAAGGTAACCTGTCACCACGTTTTTCCCCTGAAGCACTGCTCTGAAATCAGGAGACCGTGGCGAGGCGACATATCGCCGCCAAATTCCCCAAATACACGCCGCAATTGGGAGAGATTTTGACGGCAATTGTCGCAGGGCGACATATCGCCGGCAATATTTCATTATTTCTTGCCGCGTTTTTGGCGTGTAAATGTACCCTTAAGGGTTTATTGGTGGTGGCTGCAGTTTATATGGGGAAAACCTGGTGACAGGTTGACTTTAAAGCAAGAGTGAACAACTTGCAATGTAGTGAACAAATGCGGCCTGTGTAGCCCAGAATTTAATAAACATAATTAATTAATGCAGACCCACATTAAATCATAGATATCATGCACTCTTTTTATGACACTTATTGTCTATTTCTGGCATTTCTTACTACTTTCAGCACCATTACCTCTGGAGCTATCTTTTTCTAGTGTATTTCATCTGTGGTATATCTCTTTTTAGGATTAGTACCTGACTGACTATTCCACCAATCCTAATGGATCTTGGGAACAAAACTATGTCCTAACCTTTATAATAATCTATATCTGTGACAACTATCTTTACTCACAGACTACAGTTTTATTAAAGCCCTGCTATCATTTAAGATCACTTATGTATTCTTCTCTCAATTGCGGTAAACATGCCTTCTTTGTATAATTGTTAAGTGTACTTCTTCTTTCCCCGTTTTTTTCTAAGCATCTTCTACTTACTATTTATAGCAGCCACATTACTTAAATGCTATTAACATATAATTTATTTATTTCATCTCAATAGCCTACCATTATTTGTTATTCCCCTGTGAGAGTCATGTGGGATTAGTGGATGAGGGTAGGTATATCTCACCCAGGTATCTGTTCTATGCAACCTGACCTGGTCAGTATCACCTGGCTGCTAATGTATTAGTGGGAGGCGGTTGGGGTAGGTAAAAGGAGTCTGGGAGGTTGGGCGGGGCTCTCTCTCAGTCTGTGAACACAGAAGGCCTGACTGTGCATGGAGACACATGTGAGTGAAAGCTTTGATCTTTGGTTATATGGTTTGGCTGAAGGGAGAAGCCCTTCAGTCTGCAGTGAGGTTGCATTCTGTTTAGTTAGTGCCAGACAGGCAAGGATTTTTGTTTGCTGTTTTTTTTTCTTTCTTTTTGCTTTCACCTTAATAAATCTGGCCCCAGGCCAGTGGCAACTAATTCTCTGCTGTCGGACTGAGTGACACACGTAAAATACGTGCCCTTTGACCCCAGCAAAGGTGAACCCTGAGTGTATTGTCACACCCCCCCTCAGGGGCTGGCTGGCGACTCTGACTCCGGGTGGCAGATTTTGTTCTGCCAGCCCTTAGGTGAGGACCTTGGGGGGGGGGTGCTTTCAGAGTTTTTTGGTGGATGGGGGGAGCTGCTATCAGAGTTTTTAGGAGGCCAGGGGGATGCTATCGCCGGTCACTCACTGTGTCACCCGCCGTGTCTGCTGCTGTATCACGGCGCCGGCCGCAAGGCGCCGCATCTGCTGTACTTTCACAGCGTCAGCCAAAAAGCCCCGCCGGCGGCCAGCCCATTTCTGTGGGGGGGCAGCCCTGGATGAGGGATATACCACCAGCCCAGGGGGCACTTGCCGCCCTGCCACCTGAGGATAAAACTCACCAAATTTGGCCTCTTACAAATACCATTGCATTTATCAGGATACTATCAGCCACCTCAGAAGCAACCCATATCTCTCAACACCGATGCTCCATCCCCTACAACTCTGACACGGGGGCGATTGTGGCATCTGCGACCAGCCGTGCCACAAGGAGGAGACAGGTGGTATGACTGGACATGAGATCACTACAGGGCGGCAGCCACTCCAAGAGTGAAGCATAAAGTCAGAAAGCAGCCTATTAATGACGACCAGCTGTTAGACAAGGCGGGCTGCCCTGCAACAAAATATGCAACACAAGTGACTGACGCCCCCTAGAAGACACAGCTGTAGACTGCAGATGGATTAAAAAATGCAATATAACTCTATAGATGACAGTGAGGAGTTAGTTTGATATTTTGGACCAAAATAGCGTAAGCTCGTAGCCCCCGTCATGGACCCTTACGCCTACGAGTACCTAGCCACATGTATAACACATGTATAATTTTAGCTTTAAACAAAAATCACCAAATTGGTACCTAGAAAATATATAGAAAAAACTCACCAAATTTGGCCTCTTACAAATACCATTGCATTTAGCAGGATACTATCAGCCACCTCAGAAGCAACCCATATCTCTCAACACCGATGCTCCATCCCCTACAACCCTGACACGGGCGCGATTGTGGCATCTGTGACCAGCCGTGCCACAAGGAGGAGACAGGTGGTATCACTGGACATGAGATCACTACAGGGCGGCAGCCACTCCAAGAGTGAAGCATAAAGTCAGAAAGCAGCCAATTAATGACGCCTAGCTGTTAACAAGGCGGGCTGCCCTGCAACAAAATATGCAACACAAGTGACTGACGCCCCCTAGAGGACACGCTGTAGACTGCCAAAAAAGCAAAAAAACTGATCAAAAATGCGTTAAAAATGTAATGCATATTTGGATGCATTTATTTTCAAAAACAGACCGAGTTTTGCTGCTGAAAATTCAACAAAAATGCAACACACAAACAATGGATCAAAAATGCACAGTGTGCACTTAGCCTTACAGTCTCTTTTATCTGAAGATTGAAGGGACAGGGAACTATTAGTTTTTTCTCTTGCACAATGATAGTTGCAGAAAGACAAAAAGGATTATCACTTGTGATGAATGAATAGTTCAGTATTCAGGTTCATATTTTTCTAACCAAATACGTTTTTACTAATTGTTGATTCGTCTTGAATATTCAACATAAGGCTGATCGATAGGAAACTCGAATATTTGTCTTAGGAATCCACAGCACCTCAAACTCCCAGGAAATTGTGTGGGCTTTTTGAAAGGTTGTGCCCATGCTGCAGATTTTTGATCTCCATATATGCTGCAGATTTTCCTGCAGAAAACAAGATTGGGCAAACAATAATATCCCCTAAATGATTGGATCTTGGGACTGGAAGAGGTGAGACTCTAGGAAAAGGAAAGACACATCACTGTGGAGGCGACACCATCTTGGGAATGCCGTACAATGCAGCAACACCTTATACCGTGTGCCTAAAGTTCGCACTTTGGAAACTTGATGGATTCACAAAAAGACATGACAGCTCTGGAGAAGCTGATTTTCCTCACCACCCCAGGGCCCAAGGATACTTGACTGCAGCTGAAGCAGCCTGCATAGGAGATGCCCACATATGTGAGCTGGAGTATGAGTTCGCACCCCACATTGTGCCTGATTTGCAGCGAGATCAAGATCCAGTGCTGGTACTGTATGCCTCAAGAGGTCCCACCAAAACAGAGCTCAGAGTCAGGAGGAGGTAAGCCATAACTCATGCCAGCTTGGACCTCGAGAGGTGAGGTCAGAGGTAGGATCTTGCAAAATTCCTCACCTTAAAATTAGCAAATCTGCAGCCGGTGAATCGGTAAATAGAGGGTGGATGAAGAAGAGGTAGTAGAGGCTGAAACCCCTGTTTCCCTGCCTTCCATAGCACAACTTCCAGAGGCCTTCAGCTGAGAGAATGCCATGTGGGGCCCCCTACCCCTCTCAGCAAGTATCTTTATAGGCATCCTTGTCATTTCCGGAAGTGATGAGGCTCTCAGATGCCCTCGCCCGAAAATGGTTGCAGGAATGTACTCAGGGCTGGGTGGTGCCTTTCTTTCAGAAAAGGGGCTGTGGGTTCCTAACCAAAGGCAAATTAAAACACTGCCGCAGTGCTGCAAGACCAGTGAAAGTGGGAGGTGACTTTTTGAAATGTGTACTGACACGGTGTATCTTGCCAACTAGATATGGCAAGTCACGGTGTGTTCTCAGATTCTGATGAACAACTGAGTTAAGCACATGAGCCATGCATGGAATGTGTAACAGCTTGCTGAACCTTAAAGCTGCCACCCATCGTTGCACACAACCAGACCTGCTTAGGGAGAGCCACTGGTTGGTTTATTCTTCTATCCCTTATAACAGTTCTGCTGCGGTGTGTGGCTTATGATCTAAACCGAGGAGCTTCAGCAGAGCGTGTTGCCACTTCATTGAGGCAGTGCTGCAGAGCTCCCAGCTTGCGATTGATGGGGGGAGTAATTCACCAGAGGATGAGGAGCAGGATAAGGAGGGGATACAGGAACTGGCATACAAGGAAATAGAAATCCTGATGGAACATGGGCCTGTTTTCTTGGCGTGGGTAGGATGTGTGTTGTCCCAGGTTCCACTCTGTCTCACCCTCACCAGGTTCACCCAGTGTGCCATCAAAGAGATGTATTATCCCTGTCAACAACAACTTCTCCACATGTCTGTTGTTAAATGGACCTTCATGGTTACTGCGTTGATCAAAGCACAGTTGATATTGTTTAACACCTGCTTGTGTAATGCGGGAATGGCATGCTGGGCAAAATAGTAGTGGCTGGGAGCCAAGTACCATAGGACGCCCTCTGCCAAGCGGACATGGAAAAATTCCATTCCCACAAGCTGAAATGGCAACATTTCCAGGGCTAGCAATCTGGCAATGTGACCTTTTAGTGTTTGTGCCTGTGGATGCGTGGCTGGGTATTTATGTTTTCTTTCCAGCATGTGAACTGAATGCTTCACTGGGACATCGAAATAGACATGGTTGTTGTTGATTGCTGTGTCTGTGCAACTGAAGCTGGTGTCAGCAGGAGGCATGTGAACCTACTTCATGGACAAAAGATTGGGAAGGATGTAGCACTTGCGAAGTGGCAGTGGTTTCACCCTGAGACACTGTTTTTTTCTTCAGGTGTTTCACCTACCTACTTGGGTGTTTTGGTGCTATGTGATTGAGCATGCTTCTTGTGCTCAAGTTGGCATTCTTATTGCCACTGCTCAGGTTGGTATGGCAGATGCTACAAATTACAGTGCTTTTGTCTAGAGGAGTATCAGAAAAAACTGCCATACAGCAGAAGAACACCACTTTGGCCTGGGATCTGGCCGAGTGGGGGTGCTCTTTGGAACAGTTAATCCAGTTCTCACTCTTGTCAAACCACTACTTTTTTCTGCCTGCTTTGGTGCTATGGAACCCTAACTGTGCTGGTGTGCTAGCTATGCATGCTAACAGTCCAGGTTGGATCAGTGGCCTCATCATCGACCACTTCATTTTCCAATTCCTCAATCTGAACCTCCTCAAAAGTTGACATATTATTCTACCTGATGGCAACTGTGTCTCATCATCATCATCCTCCACGTCATGAGACAGTAATTGACGTTTCCCAATCGGGCTTTCTTCTGGCCATGGGTGCTCAAATATTTGTGCATCACTGCACTCCACCTCTTCATGTCCCTCTTGAATTGTGCACGGTGAGAATCCAGAATGAAAGAAAGGGAACATAAAGAGCTCCTCAGAGTGCCCAAGTTTGGGGTCATATGTCTCCTGGGACTCATGATAGGGGTAGGAAGGGCGACCAGGTTGAGAAATAGCTGACCTAGCCTCTTGGCTAGAGGCATTGACTGTCATCCAACCCACAACCTGCTCGCACTGTTCTGGCTTCAACATCCTTCAACCTCATACTATTGTCTCCAGCCTATCAACCAGTTGTCTGCAAACAACCAGCGACAATTAAATTGATAAGGAAGTGGTCTCCGGCAGCAGAGAAGGGGTTACAAGACTGCTTTGATTGCACAGACTGGGAGGTGTTATGTGCCAGGAAACCTAATGATGATGTTAATGAGGTTACCAGGAGAGTTACTGATTACTTCAACTTTTGTACTGACAATATTGTACCTATTCATGAGATTCGGTGTTATGCAAACAATAAGCCTTGGATTACAAAAGAATTGAAACATCTACTAAACAGGAAAAAAAAGCTTTTAAAAGGAAGGACAAGGAGGAAATGAAAATTGTACAGTGAGACTTAAAGGGGAAAATTAAGATTGCCCGTGAAGCATTCAGAATTAAATTGGAAAATAAATTGTCACACAACAACTCCAGAGAAGTGTGGGCTGGAATGAAGCTATTGACTGGGTTTAAGGCAAGGTCAGATCAGGGGGGTGGGGGGCTGATCATGGCTAATGAAATGAATGAGTTTTTCAACAGATTCAACAATAAATGTGCGATGTCAACAGGGGAGAAGGCCGGGGAGCGACAAGCAATATCAACTGAGGGGAGGAAGTTAGAGACTTTCTTGATCTCTGAAAATGATGTGAGGGAACACTTTAGTAAGCTGGTCATTGGTAAAGCAGCAGGTCCTGATGGTATCTGTCCACGTGTCCTCAGAGTGTTTGCAAATCAGTTGTGCACTGTCTTCCAGCACCTGTTTAACTGGAGCTTACAATCACAGAGAGTACCAGTTCTATGGAAGACTTCTTGCCTGGTGCCGGTTCCCAAGACTACCTTCCCGAGCTCCCATAACGACTATAGACCGGTGGACTTAACATCACATGCGATGAAGTCCTTGGAGAGAATTGTACTTGCTTACTTGTGTCCGAGGGTGTCTGCTTTTACGGACCCCCTTCAGTTTGCGTATCGGCAGAGTCTGGGGGTGGACGATGCTGTAGCGTATCTGCTACAAACAGTACATTCCTTTTTGGACAATGATGGAACCACTGTGCGTGCCATGTTCTTCGATTTCTCCAGTGCATTCAATACCTTACAGCCACTATTATTACGTAAAAAGCTGGTTGAAATGGCGGTTGATGAGGGATTAGTGAATTGGATCATTGATTACCTGTCAGACAGGCCACAGTTCGTAAGGTTGGGGGGCGGCCGTATCGGATAGTGTTCGGAGCAGTGTTGGAGCCCCTCAGGGAACGGTGCTGTCGCCATTCCTTTTTATGTTATACACAGCTGATATTCAGTATAAGTCAGACCTTTGTCACCTTCAGAAGTACTCTGATGACTCAGTGATAGTCGGAGGTATTGAGAGAGGCCGGGGGGAGGAGGAATACAAAAGGGTGGTTTTAGACTTTGTTGACTGGTGCCAGGCTAACCATTTAGAACTAAAACGTAAAGAAAGCCAGGGAGTTGGTGTTGAGTTATGGAAGGTGCATGAAGGATTGCTTACCTATCACTATTGATGGTCAGGATGTGGAGATGGTGGAGAATATCAAATATTTGGGGGTTCACCTGGACAGCAAGCTTGATTGGAGGTGCCATATGGAGAAGGTTTGCAAGAAAGGGATGAGTAGACTTTACTTCCTAAGGAAGTTAAGGTCGTTTAATGTGTGTAGCAAAATGCTTGAAATGTTCTACCAATCTATTGTGGCGAGTGCAATCTTTGCTGCAATATGCTGGGGTAGTAGTGTGCACACAGCTGACGCTAATAAACTGAATAAACTTATCAAGAAGGCTAGTGCGGTGGTGGGTCTACAACTTAGGACTTTCGAGGAGGTATTGGAGGATAGAATTAATAAGAAATGCAAGGCTATAATGAGCAACAATACACACCCGCTCTCTGAAGCAAAAGAGCACATTCAGCAAGCGTCTAATCCAACTAATGTGTAAAAAGGAAAGATACAGAAAATAATTTGTTCCGACAGCTGTGGGGATGTTTAACAAATGTATAAGTGTAAAGCATCCCAAGACTAAGTGAAGTTCTAAGGGTATGGGGGGAATAGGTGAGGTACTTGTACCAGTCTACCCGCATCTGCTGTCCATATAGACTTATTTTGTAAAGTGTTTAATGTTCTTGATCTTTGTTCTGCTGCTGTAATACTGTAATTTCTTCCGGATCAATAAAGTTTATCTTATCATATCTTATCTTAACATAGCTTTACGATGTGCACCATAAAATTGTGAAAGGAACCTAGAAGTAGATGCATCAAACTTTTTCTGACCTGTCACTCTGCATCACCATAAACACCATGCACACGTACATATCCCTGTCCCTTAATGCCAGCTTTGGCATTTTGAATTTTTGAGACATATATCATACATACTTCATATAGCAAGAAAAATGTAAGCCCAATTGTTAAGGTGCAGAGAACCCAGTTTTTACACAACAAAAAATGGTACTACTGTATTTGAGAGTACTTGAACTAGCTCACTAGTACACTGTAAGTGTTTTTGACTTTTTGGATTTCACAGGCCAAGCAAAATGTAACCCCTGAAAGTAGGAGTGGAAGAAGGCCCAGTTGTTTTTCAGGTCACCAAAAATGGGAGTACTCTATTTGACAGTACCTGAAGTAACTCACTAGTACGCTGTTAATATTTTGAATTTTTTCTTACAGGCCAAGCAAAATGTGACCCCAAGAATTAGGAGTGGCAGAAGGCCCAGTGGTTTTTACAGAACAACAGAAATGGGAGTACTCTAGTATATAGTATGCAACATGTGGTAAAAATTTAGCTCTTGAAAGAGCTGTTGGTCTAATCTGCAGGTACTGGATTGCTACTTGGCTTTCTCTCTCTCTGCTCCAAAACCTTTCCCTACCCTATACTCAGCTACTAGAGACTTGATGTAGCACTTAAAGAGCTGTTGTGTTGTGCAGCAGCCGGGATCGGTGAATTCGGTCACCCTAATCACACACCCAACACACTCTCGATCCCAAGACATCACACAGGACTGATGGGACACGGACCCGGCGGCCTAAGCCACCATGACATTAACCTTCCTAGTGGTATTCCCGAGTGTAACTCGGGGTTAACTTTCACTGCTAGAAGCGGTAACCCCGAGTCACACTCGGGATTACCCGCGGCTGCTGCCACTGCTCACTATGAGGCCGCAGGGGGGGGGGTGGTGCTGTCAGTGCCAAGCACCGCCACCCCTGCTACAGCTGAGTTCCGGGGGGGGGTGCTGGTAGTGTCCCGCCGCCCCTGCTACAGCCGCGGGTGAGCTCGCCCCTGCAGCAGCTGTGGGTGAGTCACGGGGGAAGGGGGTGCTGTCAGTGCCCCGACGCCCACGCTGCAGCCGCGGGTGAGGTCCGGGGGAGGGGGGGTGCTGTCAGAGTCGCCCCTGCCGGAGGTCTTACCTGCTCCTTGCCGCCGGCGCCATGACAGGGTTATGGCGCCGCCCCCTTCTCTTAGGGTTAGGGCTAGGGTTAGGGATAGGGCTAGGGTTAGGGCTAGGGTTAGTGTTAGGGCTAGGGTTAGGGCTAGGGTTAGGGTTAGGGCTAGAGTTAGGGTTAGGGCTAGGGTTAGGGCTAGGGTTAGGGTTAGAGCCTGGGCTGCAGACGAGAGGAGGGGCGGGAACACCCAAGGGAAGCAGGATGCTTCCCTCAGTTACCCTCCTCTCCTCTGTCATGGGGTCATGGTGGCCCCCTACTGATGCTTGAGGGGCCCCCTACCCAGTCGGGGCCCTGGTGCAGCTGAACCAGCTGCACCACGGTAGGTCCGCCCCTGATGCTCGAAGCAGCGGAGTCTCCTTACCTTCTCCTGGTGATCCAGCGATGTCACTGCTGTGATCACCGGTGAGAGCCCCCTTCGGATGTCTCCATATGACTTCCTGGTTCTGTCTCTGTGAGCCGCAGCAGCTCATTGGAGGCGGAACTGGGCGGGAAATACAAATGTATAAAATTTCTGCCCATGAAAGAAATTTTTTACTAAAAAAATGGTACCGCTTTTAGTACAAAATTCCTGACGTAATCATACCGCCAGGGAGATTAAGAAGTAAAATGCTGCAACAACACTCTATATGATACGACTATGTGTAAAGCTTAATGGTAAATAATTAATGAATAATAGTGAAAAGCAGGGCTATAGTGTACAGCTAAAGGTGTATCTAGAAAGGAAACACAGTAATTACTGTACCCGAGAAAAAGAAATGAGAGTCTTAGCTTCAACACTGGCACCACTGCGAAGAGCCCGGTAACTGCACCAAAGTGCTCTCATAATACCGAGTCCTATACTAACACTGTGTGCTGTGTGCTATTGCTGGAATGAGTTATAAGCCTAAGTATGCAATTGAAAACAGCTGATATAGTGTGTCTCAGGACCAGGGCTATGGTAAAATGGAGGAATAGGTGTAGCTACAGGGCGGGGGGAGGGAGCACAGTCCAAAAAATTACTGAAAAGTATATATATAGAATATGGACTGGCATCACCTAAGTTCGAGGTGCAAACAAAAAAAACAGTACATTAAGGAGTAAAATGCTGCAACACTCTATATGATACGACTACAGCATTTTACTTCTTAAAGTACAGTTTTTTTTTGCTTGCACCTCAAACTTAGGTGATGCCAGTCCATATTCTATATATATATTTTTTTTGGACTGTGCTCTCTTCCCCTGCCCTGTAGCTACACCTATCCCTCCATTTTGCTGTAGCCCTGGTCCTGAGACACACTATATCAGCTGTTTTGAATTGCATACTTAGGTTTATAACCCATATTCTATATTTATATACATATATCTATTATATAATCGCGAATCGGAAAAGCGCCCCTCCGCGCGCTACTTCCGGCGTGGTCATGTGGATACGAATTTAACATTGGGCGCGAAGCGCCCAATGCTGCGCTAGCAATGGCCGCGAGGCCATTGCGAGTCGCTGGCCCAGGGCGAGCAATGGCCGCGAAGCGGCCATTGCGAGCCGCTGGCCCAAAATCCATCCACAGCCTCGGCTACAACCTTAGCGATTTACCGCTCAGGTAGCGCGAGCAATGGCCGCGAGGCCATTGCGACTCGCTGCCTGAGCCGCAAATCGCTGCCCCGCCCCCTATGTCCGCACAGCCCGCCCCCTATGTCCGCACAGCCCGCCCCCTATGTCCGCACAGCCCGCCCCCTATGTCCGCACAGCCCGCCCCCTATGTCCGCACAGCCCGCCCCCTATGTCCGCACAGCCCGCACCCTATGTCCGCACAGCCCGCACCCTATGTCCGCACAGCCCGCACCCTATGTCCGCACAGCCCGCACCCTATGTCCGCACAGCCCGCCCCCTATGTCCGCACAGCCCGCCCCCTATGTCCGCACAGCCCGACCCCATGTCCGCACAGCCCGACCCCATGTCCGCACAGCCCGACCCCATGTCCGCACAGCCCGACCCCTATGTCCGCACAGCCCGCCCCCTATGTCCGCACAGCCCGCCCCCTATGTCCGCACAGCCCGACCCCATGTCCGCACAGCCCGACCCCATGTCCGCACAGCCCGACCCCATGTCCGCACAGCCTGCCCCCTATGTCCGCACAGCCCGACCCCATGTCCGCACAGCCCGACCCCATGTCCGCACAGCCCGACCCCATGTCCGCACAGCCCGACCCCTATGTCCGCACAGCCCGACCCCTATGTCCGCACAGCCCGCCCCCTATGTCCGCACAGCCCGACCCCATGTCCGCACAGCCCCCCCTATGTCCGCACAGCCCGACCCCTATGTCCGCACAGCCCGCCCCCTATGTCCGCACAGCCCGACCCCATGTCCGCACAGCCCGCCCCTATGTCCGCACAGCCCGACCCCATGTCCGCACAGCCCGACCCCATGTCCGCACAGCCCGACCCCATGTCCGCACAGCCTGACCCCATGTCGCACAGCCGCCCATGTCCGCACAGCCCGACCCCTATGTCCGCACAGCCCGCCCCATGTCCGCACAGCCCGACCCCTATGTCCGCACAGCCCGACCCCTATGTCCGCACAGCCCGCCCTATGTCCGCACAGCCCGACCCATGTCCGCACAGCCCGCCCCCTATGTCCGCACAGCCCGACCCCTATGTCCGCACAGCCCCCCCTATGTCCGCACAGCCGACCCATGTCCGCACAGCCCGCCCCTATGTCCGCACAGCCCGACCCCATGTCCGCACAGCCCAACCCCATGTCCGCACAGCCCGACCCCATGTCCGCACAGCCCGACCCCATGTCCGCACAGCCCGACCCCATGTCCGCACAGCCCGACCCCATGTCCGCACAGCCCGACCCCATGTCCGCACAGCCCCCCCATGTCCGCACATACTTACATGTCTTCTTTGTCATCTGATCCTCCATCCGGCCAGGCGTCCTCTTCCTCCGGCCCCGGGGGTCTTCTCTCTTCTTTTCGCTAACTTCCATCTTCGACGTCCTCTTCCTTCTCATTAAGATACAATGGACGAAAAATCCGCCATTGTACCTTAATGAGATCTGAGGCCCTCTTCTGATTGGTCGCTGTATACTGACCTCAGCCAATCAGAAGAGCCCCTCAAAACTGAGACGCAGTTCTCATTCAGGTCCGCCTTTTTTTCCCCATTGACATACATTACCGGTGTGTCGGCGATTTTATGGCCGCCCACCTGGTTCTATTTGTCGGCCCTAAAATCGCGGACACACCGCTAATGCATCTCTATGGGCAGTCAGCCCGATTTCGGATTGAACGCCGACCAATGAGAATTCGAGCTGACTGCCCATAGACATGCATTAGCGGTGTGTCCGCGATTTTAAGGCCGACAAATAGAACCAGGTGGCCGGCCATAAAATCGCCGACACACCGGTAATGTATGTCAATGGGAAAAAAAAAGGCGGACCGCAATGAGAACTGTCTCTCACTCTCGCAAGTAAAAAATAAATAAATTTAATAATAAAAAAAATAATTTTAAAATAATTTAAAAATAATAAAAAAATAATTAAAAAATAATAAATAATTAAATAAAAATAATAATTAAAAAAAAAAAAAAAAAGGCGGACCTGAATGAGAACTGTGTCTCAGTCTGACTTAAAAAAAAATAAATAAATTAAGTAATAAAAAAAAATATTTAAAAATAATTAAAAAATAATAAAAAAATAAATAAAAAATATTAAATAATTAAATAAAAATAATAATAAAAAAAATAAATAAATGCGGACCTGAATGAGAACTGTGTCTCACTCTCACTTAAAAAAAAAAATAAATTAAATAATAAAAAAATAATTTAAAAATAATTAAAAAATAATAAAAAAATAAATAAAAAATATTAAATAATTTAATAAAAAATAATAAAAAAAAAAAAAAAAAATGCGGACCTGAATGAGAACTGTGTCTCACTCTCACTTAAAAAAAAAAAAAAAATTAAATAATAAAAAAAATAATTAAAAAATAATTATAATTACAAAATAATAAAAAAATAAATTAAAAATAATAAATAATTCAATAAAAATAATAATAAAAAAATTTAATATATGCTAATTATATCAGCCCTTTAGCGGACCTGAAAGAGAACTGGGTCTCAGCCTAAATAATAAATTTAATAATAATAAAAATAATTAAAATATAATAATAAAATTAATAAAAAATAATAAATAATTAAATAAAAAATAATAATTAAAAAAAAAATGCTAATAATAATGATATTACTGCTAATAATAATGCTATTAATGCTAATAATTATGCTATTAATGCTAATAATAATGTTATTAATGCTATTATTAATGCTATTAATGCTAATAATAATGCTATTAATGCTATTAATAATGTTATTAATGCTATTATTAATGCTAATAATGCTATTATTAATGCTATTAATGCTAATAATAATGCTATTAATGCTGTTAATAATGCTATTAATGCTATTAATTATGCTATTAATGCTATTAATGCTAATGTTTATCCTATTCATGGTATTATTAATGCTATTAATGCTAATAATAATGCTATTAATGCTATTAATGCTAATAATAATGCTATTAATGCTAATAATAATGTTATTAATGCTATTATTAATGCTAATAATGCTATTATTAATGCTATTAATTCTAATAATAATGCGATTAATGCTATTAATAATTCTATTAATGCTATTAATTATGCTATTAATGCTATTAATGGTAATATTTATCCTATTCATGCTATTAATGCTAATAATAATGCTATTAATAATGCTATTAATGCTATTAATTATGCTATTAATGCTAATTTTTATCCTATTAATGGCATTATTAATGCTATTAATGCTAATAATAATGCTATTAATGCTATTAATAATGTTATTAATGCTATTATTAATGCTAATAATGCTAATATTAATGCTATTAATGCTAATAATAATGTTATTAATGCTATTAATAATGCTATTAATGCTATTAATTATGCTATTAATGCTAATATTTCTCCTATTAATGCTATTAATGCTAATAATAATGCTATTAATGCTAATATTTATCCTAATAATGCTATTAATTATGCTATTATTGCTATTAATGCTAATATTTATCCTATTCATGGTATTATTAATGCTATTAATGCTAATAATAATGCTATTAATGCTATTAATGCTAATAATACTGCTATTAATGCTATTAATAATGTTATTAATGTTATTATTAATGCTAATAATGCTATTATTAATGCTATTAATGCTAATAATAATGTTATTAATGCTATTAATAATGCTATTAATGCTATTAATTATGCTATTAATGCTAATATTTATCCTATTAATGCTATTAATGCTAATAATAATGCTATTAATGCTATTAATAATGCTATTAATGCTATTAATAATGTTATTAATGCTATTATTAATGCTAATAATGCCATTATTAATGCTATTAATGCTAATAATAATGCTATTAATGCTATTAATAATGCTATTAATGCTATTAATTATGCTATTAATGCTATTAATGCTAATATTTATCCTATTAATGGCATTATTAATGCTATTAATGCTAATAATAATGCTATTAATGTTAATAATAATGCTATTAATGCTATTAATAATGTTATTAATGCTATTATTAATGCTAATAATGCCATTATTAATGCTATTAATGCTAATAATAATGCTATTAATGCTATTAATAATGCTATTAATGCTATTAATTATGCTATTAATGCTATTAATGCTAATATGTATCCTATTAATGCTATTAATAATGCTATTAATGCTAATAATAATGCTATTAATGCTATTAATAATGTTATTAATGCTATTATTAATGCTAATAATGCTATTATTAATGCTATTAATGCTAATAATAATGCTATTAATGCTATTCATAATGTTATTAATGCTATTATTAATGCTAATAATGCTATTATTAATGCTATTAATGCTAATAATAATGCTATTAATGCTATTAATAATGTTATTAATGCTATTATTAATGCTAATAATGCTATTAATAATGCTATTAATGCTAATAATAATGCTATTAATGCTATTAATACTGTTATTTATGCTCATAATACTGCTAATAATGCTATTAATACTGCTATTACTGCTAATAATAATGCTATGGCTTATATTATTGCTATTGATGATGCGATTATTATTTAAAAATCTTTAAAAAAACAATAAACATATTTTACATACCCGATGCATTTGCATCAGGCTAACAGCTATAACTACTATAATCAAATTAATGCACATTCTAGAATCCCGATGCATTTGCATCGGGCTCACAGCTAGTCTAATATATAAAGCTGAATGTGTGTATGTGTGTGTGTGTGTGTGTATGTGTGTATATCCGGGATTGGCATCTACACCGTCGCAGCTACAGCCGCAAAATTTTGCAGAGTCACACGTCTGGACCCCGGGAGCGTCATAGGCTATGTTGTGAGGCAAAATTTTAACCCTGCGCGTTCCAGTTCACCAAACAATTTTGCCCCTATCTACATAATGGGAAAAAAGGGAAAGGAAATGTGTGGGAGGAAAATCGACAGCTGTCAGCTATAGAGACAAAATTTTGCATAGTCACACGTCTGGACCCCGGGAGCGTCATAGGCTATGTTGTGAGGCGAAATTTTAACCCTGCGCATTCCAATTCACCAAACAATTTTGCCCCTATCTACATAATGGGGAAAAAGTGACAGTTACCAGTTGACAGTTGTGAATGAGAGGGGCTTAATGATAGCTCCAAAGACTAACAGCACATACCAGCATATATTCACTAAGGTGGGGCCCCAACATGAGATATTCACCACACACAGGGACATGTATACACACCACACGCACACAAAGAGTAACAGCAAGTGTATAGTCGCTAAAATGCAGCCCCAACATTGATTACTCACCACGCACCCGAACAAACACACACCACAAAGACACACACACCCCCAAGGGGACACACACACACTGTATAGCGACACATGCACTCACCACACAGGGACACACACCACAAAGAGACACACACACACCACACAGACCCCCCCCCCCCACAGGGACACACATGCATAGCCACCCTATAGGGACACATGCACTCACCCCACAGGGACACACACACCACAAAGAGACACACACACACCACACAGACCCCCCCCACAGGGACACACACACATACACACCCTATAGGGACACATGCACTCACCCCTCAGGGACACACACACACCACAAAGGGACACACAACACAGAGACACACACACCCCACACAGACACTCCCCCACAGGGACAAACACACATATACACACCCTATAGGGGCACATGCACTTACCCCACAGGGACACACACACACCACAAAGAGACACACACAACAGAGACACACACCACACAGACCCATCCCACAGGGACACACACATACACACCCCAGGGACACACACACCACACAGACAGACACAGATGTGCACAAATCACCTCACACAACTCGCCTCATACGTGTGCTATCTTTATTTTCCAAACATAAACATCTGATTAAAAACAGCCAATGTGCAACCCATGTGCCATATAGGGAATTAAGGCGGATGTCAGTCACATGAGCTGTCTATTATGTGTATGTGTGAGGTATTATATACTACCCGGCCAGGGGGAGGGTTTACTGTTGGCTGGAGATTTATTAGGCTGCCTATAGCAATCAATCACAGCTCAGCTTCTATTTTCCTACAGGTCATTAATATGACATATTCAAATTCTATTTTGTTATAGCTAACAGCAGTTATTTTTTAACCCGGGCGTAGCTGGGTACTACAGCTAGTGTATATATATATATATATATATATATATATACTTTTGAGCCACCATGAGGCTTGTCCGGGTCCTGGGCTGCAGACTGTAGAAACAGGCAGAAGGAGTCCTAGCTGTGTTCAAATTAGCAGGAATGCTGAAGGACTGGGGCAGAAACCAGGTTGCCGGCTTTGTGGAAGTGGCCCGGACCCATTATGCTCCAATCACAAAACTCGTTAGGGTGCGGGACCTTTATGTCTCAAGACCCAACTGTCATGCTTGGGAGGTAAGGGAATCAGGTAACAGGTAAGTGAATTGGACAAAAGGGGGTCAGGAGAGCCTAATCTGACACTGATGCTGCGGTCACTGGTTTGCCCTGATCTCGGAGTTACCTCTGATGGTGAGAAGTTCCGAGCCTCCACCCTGTACCCTAAAACTCCTGATTAGCCCTAGGCTGACGTCCCCTACCTCCACCCACGGGTGAGGAATCACAGCTTCTCCCAAGGAAAGACTTTAGCCCAGCAACTAAGCATCAGCTCAGCACCAAGACCTAGAGCACAAAGCTATCATCAGCACCTGACAGAGGAGAGGTAAGGCTATTTAAAGCCAGGGGAGGGGATTCCAGGTATGTCACACATTAACTCCTGAACCAGCAATTGAACATAATAGTTACTGCAGTTGTGGAGCACGCCACAGGAGGCAAGGACCTTCACAACCATCAACCATGCAGCTCTTAAAGACAAACCACATACACAGCAGCATCCAACAATGTCAGCACCATCTTGTGCGCCTTACAGACTGTTCTTTTTGGGCCTGAACTATGGCGGCCCGAAAAGACTGAAACCATGTGCTGGCAATGGTGCGTGTCACAGTCCCTCAGTGTGGGCCAGGCTAGCACAAGGAGCGAAAGATGGCCCACACCCCCTTCCATTCTCCAAGGATTGGGAGGGCAAGCCAAAATACTGTACAATCCTGCCCAAGGGTGTGACTGCCACCGACGACAAAAAACAGACACACCCACGAAGGGAGGGAGAGGGGAAAGATCAAGACATGAGGAGCAAAACAGAAAGTGGCTGGAGGCTAAGGATCCGGATAACAACTGACATGGCGGAATCAGGCCGGTACGGCGTGGAGCGCAGGGCGGAAGGAGCGGACTCCCCCGGTTCCGTAGAAAAAAGCCAGATACCAGGGTTGGATCTTACCTTTTTGGCTGAGTCTGCCCCTAGTTCACCGGAGAAAGATTAGGGTTGGTTGCACCAACTGGACCCGGACTGGATGCCCCCGCTGGGTCGCAGACTCCGGCGAGTGGGGAACTGTAATTGTACCATGGCAAGTGGCACCAGGAGGGTCCCGGCGCATGGAATCGAGGAGGCGGCCCCCCATAGCAGCCCAGATAGGGCCCAGAAATCATTGAGGTCAGTAGCTTGTGGGTCCGAGGAGAGCACCATACTGGGGTTGAGTGGGTCGCGTGGCATCCCAGTGTGTTGTGCAGCCCCGATGTGAAATGATCCACTCCCTCTGAGGCCAGAAACCGATCAGGCAACCAGCCACTATGCTCCTATGTTGTGCGGACCCCCAACTTCCTGATGACCCCAGAGGTCGCTGAGATAGAGCGAAGACTTGCCAGGGCTCAGATGAATGCAATCGTCCGATGGAGGGGTAGGGAGAGATGGCTCCGCTCTGGTGGGGCGCTACCTCGAGGGACTCAGCAGCAGTAGTAACAGCCGGACCGGCAACTAACTTGTAGGCTGTGTTTGAGCACTTGCTTTCCCTTAGTCTCCCCCGAGCTTTTCCTAATAGTGTGTCCCCCTGTTTGAATATGAACATTTTGATCACGAACTGCACCTGATCAGGACTAAATAGTGTAAATAGTTAGTTCACTACAGTGTGCTTCCTGTTGGTTTTATGCTGAGTTTTTATTACGTGAATTTAAAATGTATATATTTGAACTGTTGGCATGAACAATTGCACTTATGACCGCAATGCACAAAAAGCCACTGGCGTGGCTGAAGTATCAGTCAATTTAGTCCCTGTCGCCATGCCCAGGGCTTGTTCTAGGGTTTTTTTTTGTGGTGGGTTCCCGAAGAGAAAGAGACAATAGGTGAAAAGGCAATTGTTGAACTGTTTGCACTTTTCTAATTTTTCTACATCCATACCCCTACCCGTATATCGAAATAAGTTGGTTTTTGTTACGTAACGTTTAGGCCACAAGCCTCCCGTTCCATGAAGAAGAAGCACTTATGTAAATATGTTATTGTTGTATGCATTATAAAAAAATGTTTGAGTGTCTGTGTACCATCTAACCCGGTTGTAGCACGAGGACGTGCTATCCTTTGCTAAGGGGGAGTGTGGCGACCCTGAGGATCGGTCGCCACTAGATCGTGCAGCAGCCTAAATCGGTAAGTTCGGTCATCCCAAACACATACCCAACACACTCTCGATTCCAAGACTAGAGACTCTATGCCCAGCAACGGGGTGGCGGAAGGAGACAAGTGGAGGGTGGAAAAGTTAGGACAGGACACAGTTAGGGAAGGAAACAAAAACAAACAACACTAAGTGACACCAGAGAGTCAAGTTCAGTCAGAAGGAGAGGCGGGAACATCACATGGGACTAAAAGGACACGGACCCGGCGGCTTGAGCCACCATGAGACTTGTCCGAGTCCCGGGCTGCAGACTTTAGAAACAAACAGAAGGAGTTCTAGGTGTGCTCGAATTAACGGGAATGCTGAAAGACTGGGGCAGAAACCAGGGTGCCGGCTCTGAGGAAGTGGCATGGATGCTTTATGCTCCAACCACAGGGTGCGGCGTCTTTATGTCCCAACACCCAACCTTCGGAACAGTGAAAAGAAGGCAAACATACTAGGACTAGGGAACCAGGCAGGTTACTCACTAAAAGCCCGTGACAGCTGGATCTTAGTTAGCGTGCGGAATAGACAGACCGAAAAGCCCATGAAAGGAGCTCGAAAGGGGGTGACATGGACAAGCCATCCCCGCTGCTATGAACACACTGGAGCCGCCTCTGTACTGTTGTAAACTGACCATTTGCTGAAAGGAGCCAGTAAACCAGGTTGAAGCTCAGCACGGTGTGGACTGTCATTTATGCGCCTGAAGGGAGGTAGACTGATTTGATGAGTCGGCAGCAGGAAACTGCCTGAGTGTGACTTTGAACTTTATCAGCAGCGCAGCCCAGCTGGCCTCCCACTCCTCTCACTACATCCATAGACTGTACGGTTGACCTGGGAAACTGCTCTTCCCATGTAGAGTTGAACCATCCTCGCTGCTACTCCCATCATCCCCAGAGGTCCCAACTGAAGCAGCGGCTACCCCGGCCGCATTCCATGGGTGGTGTCATGACACTCTTTTATGTTAAAACTTTTACTTTTATTTTAACCTATTTTTCAATATGACACTTTTTACTGATCGTCCGACAAGGGTATCACAGACCGGGTCACGCCACCGTGACATCCTGCAGCCCCAGACGATGATGAGAGGGCCCGGTTCTGAGTATTCCACAGTCCCAGGGGCGAGTCATTATATTAATGTGGCAGAAACACTTTCCCTAGAAAAGAACAAATGAGAAGAAGGGACAGAACTGGTGCTGCTCACCAACATACACCTGTGGACTCCCAGGCATCCGGAATAGTGGCTTGTTTCCATCAATACAACATGAAAAAGGAGTAACGGCACAATTTTCTTTGATTAAAATAATGTCTTTATTCAATATTCATGTAAGTAAAAAAAACATCAAAAGGTAGACCCTAAAGAAAGGGGGTTCCCACCTGCGACAGCAGGGCTTATATAGTCTCTAAGATGCTGAGCGGTTAGCCAATCACAGTAATGCCACTATTAAGATTGCTACAGCATTACTGTGATTGTCAAATTGTCACTTCAATAAGGAAGTAGACGAACTCTAGTGCCACCTATTAAAGGTTTCTCACCGAAAAAAATGATTAAAGTTACCCTAAAAAAAAATCTCGTTTAAAGCAAAGGGATTACCTCTACAATATAACTTTCATTAATTTAACCTAAAATCTGGACAGGTGTATCCTAATATACACAAGCAAAAGACACTCATGAAAAACGAGAGGGGTATAACTATGACCCTGTTCACTCCTTGTTCTCGCACCTGCCTTGCAACAGAGTTTTAAACACCGAAAAACCATTGGTGTCCCCGTACCACGGGGCCAGCCCTACTGATCCTATTCTGATACCTATAAGGGCCAATCAGCAAGCCACGCTCATACACCCCATGGTCTAGTAAAAAAGTGGGGTAGGAAAAAAGTGTCCCACTGTGTACGGGTCTATCCCTTATAGTCAGTCGTAAGAGCTCAATTTCAAAGATTACTGATATACCCAAAAATGTGTGGGTAAGCTAATCAAATTAACATATTATGCCTAAGTGAATAAGCAACATTATTATGTTCCTAACCAGTAAGGTTAATTTGGTAACTTGGTCAAGTGAATACTCAGTCAGAGTTCATTCACACACCCATCAACAATATATAGAATCAGGAACATATAAAAGGCATTCAATTATTGATGCTGTCCCATAAACAGTTTATAAGTAGTAGATATCAACAATATGGTGTCTAACCCAGTTCAGGGGACACATTAATCAAATAGCCCACCTATCAAACTTTTACAGGTCAGTGGCTGAATTGTGGGAGGTCAAGATAGATACAATTTACATCACAAAATTTACATCACACAATTTAAATCACAATTTACTTATCTGGTTCTTGACAATCAAACACTTGCGTTTCAGTTCCCAGGGAATGTGGTGTGTGGTAACACACATCTGGCCGTGGGAGGAAGATGAGGGGTGGACATACATAGCGGTCAAGTGCTAAGGGGGCGGTCCTGCCAGGTGACGACTTCCGGTAATTGGAACGCATACTGGAAGGTGCGGTTCGGCGTGGAGCACATCCTGGAGCCGCCCTTCCGGTCTCCACATTCTGCAGTGAGGCAAGAAAGGGGAATGAGGATACAGATGCACGCAGCCATCTATTGTGAGGAGAGGGGATTATTATGTGCCCTTTTTGGCATCCCAGGATTGAACACCTGTCCCTGAACACATCTTTTTGTCACTCCTGATGAACCCAGTGACTATAAGAAAAGGGGTAACGCGTCGAGTGTTTGACTGTCAGGAACCAGATAAGTACATGTGATGTGAATTGTATCTATCTCGACCTGCCACAATTCAGCTACTGGCCTGTAAAGTTTGATAGGTGGGCTATTTGATTAATGTGTCCTCTGAACCGCGTTAGACACCATATTGCTGATATCTACCACTTATAATCTGTTTATGGGACAGCATCAATAATTTAATGCCTTTTATATGTTCCTGATTCTATATATTGTAGATGGGTGTGAGAATGAACTCTGACTGAGTATTCACTTGACCAGGTTACCAGATTAACTTTACTGGTTAGGAACATAATCAGGGGCGGACCTACCGTGGTGCAGCTGGTCCAGCTGCACCAGGGCCCCGACGGCTAGGGGGCCCCTGAAGCCTTCAGGGGGGCCTCCAGCCAACCCCCGCGACCCTGTGTCAGAGGAGAGGGGGTTAACTGAGGGAAGCTTCCCGCTTCCCTTGCCTGATCCCGCCTCTCCCTCTCCTCTGCCGCCCCGGCTCCCAGGACTGCACAATGCGCGGCTCGGCGCAGGTAGGAGCCTCAGCACCTGTTAGCACCCCCACCCCACCCTGCTCCACACCGCCATCTGATAGCACCCCCCCGCCCCTCGCCTTCATCTGTTAGCAACAACACCCCCCCGCTCCTCGCCGACAGCCGCTAGCAACACCCCCCGCGCTCCTCACCAGCTGCTGCTGCACCAGGGCCCTCCTGGCTCAAGGTCCGCCACTGAACATAATAGTGTTGCTTGTTCACTTAGGCATAATATGTTAATTTGATTAGTTTACCCCATACATTTTTGGGTATATAAGTAATCTTTGAAATTGAGCTTACAAGTATAAGGGATAGATCTGTACTAAGGGGGACACTTTATTCCTACCCCACTTTTTTACTAGACCAGCCGGCGTATGAGAGTGGCTTGCTGATTGGCCCTTTTAGGTACCAGATTAGGGTCAGTAGGGCTAGCCGCCGTGGTAAGGGGACACCAATGGTTTTTCGGTGTTTAAAACTCTGTTGCAAGGCAGGTGTGAGAACAGGGAGTGAAGAGGGTCATAGTTATATCCCTCTCCTCTTTCATGAGTGTCTTTTGCTTGTGTATATTAGGACACACTTGTCCAGATTTTAGATTAAATTAATAAAAGTTATAATTTAGAGGTAATCCCTTTTGTTTAAATGCAACCTATTAAAGGTAGCAATCCTTAAAGTGACTCTTTAATAAGCCTTTTAAAATGACCTAGGATCCATGCCCATCATGTTTAGCAGCTGAAAGTCAGGTGCCTAATATGCTGGTCGGGGCACTCGAATCTCATGAGGCGAGCGCACAAATACTCAACGATTACCGAGTAGCCTGAATATTGTAATTTCCGAGTGAGTACCGAATAGTGACGAGTCAATTTCCTCATCAC
Organism: Allobates femoralis; assembly: GCA_033576535.1. Lineage (NCBI taxonomy): Eukaryota > Metazoa > Chordata > Amphibia > Anura > Aromobatidae > Allobates > Allobates femoralis. Next base: position 102,519,463 of record JARQOC010000003.1, on the reverse strand, counting down.
TAAAAATGATCAGTACTTTGATTTAATTTTCATTTTTCCTATTGGCTATTTTTTCTCTTTCAGAAATGTATACATTATTAGGTCCTTCTTTTTCTTACTATTTTGACAAAGCCCACATTCTAACAGGGATGAGGCACTTGACATAAACAGATGAAATAATCCTGGCACAGGAATAAGCATTTATGTTACTTGTTGCTAAAACATTTTTGCCGAGACACAAGAAATAATATGTTTTTCTTATTAGCTTTGATTTAATTTTGTGTTTCAAGGACATAAGTGGACAAATCCAAATTATAATTTATGCACAAATTATGTTTTTTAAAATAAAAAGCTAGCATTTTATGTACAGTGGATATTTAGGTGTTTAGCTTTCCATTACTGTTGGTCCTAATTAAGATAAAGACACAATAAATTATCTAAGCTCTGGAGATAAATATGTTATTTCTTTTTCAAAAATAATAAAAATTCAGCATTTATACAGTGCAACGAGATATCTTTTAACGTTCAAATATGAGATTGGTAATCAGCTGACTGCTGGTTAAAATGATTACTCTAAACTGTAAAAATGTAATCCTCTAAGGTATTTTTTAACTTGACCTTTACAGAAAGAAAAGTTTAGATAAAGAGCCTAGAAACGTGGCATGGTATAAAAATAGTCACTATACTTTCGATTGTAATCCCAAGAGCACAAGGTGAAATTTTCAGATGGGCTTCACGCCTGCAGAGTATTTAACAAAATGGGTTAAGTGCTAATATCCGGATACATGCAGCTGTCAATAATAATTAACCTGATTTAATATAGTTATTAAAAAAATTAGTAAAAGACAATATTCTTTTACGTTTATAATTGTTATAGGTACCGATTTAACTAAAGTTAAAGCAGGGGTGGATTAAGAGTTGCAAGTGCCCCAGGCAGTTTACAAGGTGTGGTCTTCTCAACCTTACTATATCAGTGACATGTTACATGATCCCCTTTGAATAGCTCATGTGAGCAGTCACATGATTAATACACGGGTAATCTAGTGCACATCTGTAAAGGCAAAACAATAGAGAAAGTGGTGCGCTACACAATTTTCTTTCCCCTTATTTACAATGATAGACCGATACATAATAGAGTGAGGTGGGAAATTAATTTTCCCGAGAGGCCACAAGAGACTATGTCTGTTGTGGAGGCTGAACCAATAGGCAGAAATTAATATGGCTCAATATTATTATTATTATTATTATTGTTTTATAATTATTAATAATAATAATAATAATAATAGCAGTAATTATTATTTTATATTAATTGTATCACATGATATAAAGAAGAATTAGGTATGCTGAAACTCTCTTATACATCATAGGAACAACCACATAGCTCCTATATACAGTATGATCAACACACAGGCCCCTATATACAGTATGAGCTCCCACATAACCCACTCTCTACAGGATAAGCCCCCACATAGCTCCCTAGATACAGTATGAGAGGAAACTTGATAGCTGTCTGCAAATATCTCAAGGGCTGTCACACTGTAGGGGGATCAGCTTTATTCACATTTGCAGAATGAAAGACTTGAAGCAATGGGATGAAATCTAATGGGAGGAGACACCTTAGATATCAGAAAAACTTTTTGACAGTGAAAGGGATCAACGAGTGGAAAAGTCAGCCACGAGAGGTGGTGAGTTCGCTTTCAATGGAAGTCTTCACACAGAGGCTGGGTAGACATCTGTCTGGATGATTTAGTGAATCCTGCTTTGAACAGGGGGTGGACTACATGACCCAGGAGGTCTTTTCCAACTCTACCATTTTATGATTCTATGAGCCCTCACATATCCCGTATATACCTGATGAGCTCTCACATAGCCGCCATATACAGGATGAGATCCTTCATACTCCATTATATACAGGATGAGCCCTCCCAAAGCCCCTATATGCAGGATGAGCCCTTAGATACTCCTATATACAGGATGAACCCTCATGTAGCCTCTATATAGAGAAAGAACCCTCCCATAGCCCTTATATACAGGGTGAGCCTTCATCTAGTCCAATATACACAGTATGAGCCCTCAAACTGCCCCATATATACAGTATGAGCCATCACATAGTCCAATATGTATGAGCACTTGAACAGCCCCACATATACTGTATGATCCCTCAAACAGCCCCATTTATAGAGTATAAACCCTACCTAGCTCCTTATATACTGAATGAATCCTCACACATCCTATTCACATATTCAATCAAGTAGGAAGGGTTACCGGCATCAATCTTCTGTTAATCCTTTATCATGAATTCAGAGTAAAAGCATCAAGAACCCACGTACAGCGGTGCCGCTGGATGCGTTTTGAGGGATAACCCCCTTAATCTTCAGCACAGAAACATTTAAAATGACAGAATATATACAAAAAGAAACACCCCTTAAACACATCCCAAACCAATTGTTTCATTAAGACAGGATTATAATTAAATCATGTCTCGCCGCTCACACTAGGTGGAAAACGAAGAAGTCGAATTAATAAACCTCTCATTCTTTGGAGCTTGGGAGGAGGAGTTGGGTATCCACGTGGACCTGGGGAAAATGGCTAAAACTATTAAGACAGTGTATTCCAGCTCATCTTGTGCCACCCTCCACGAGTCTTACTATAAGGTCCTCTCACGATGGTACTATACCCCTATCAAACTATATCATATGAACCCCAATCACGACCCATCTTGCTGGAGAGGCTGTGGAAACCTGGGAACCCTCTCACATATTTTCTGGCACTGTCCTGTCCTGACCAATTATTGGAGAGATGTCAAATCTCTAATTACACACGTCACTGGGATTCAAATAAACTTCACCCCAGAATTAATATTACTACTGATTGGCACAGAGGACCTCCCTCACCACATACGCTTCTTAACATCCCACATTATTTTGACTGCTAGAATCCTGATAGCCTCGAGGTGGAACAAACCAGAACCCCCCACAGTGGATGACCTGATTGAAAGAGTGTCGACTCACTGTACTTTCGAGTACAACTTCGCTATACGCGCAAACAGGTTCCCAAAATTCATAGGGCGTTGGGAGACATGGTTGACAATTTTTTCCCCATCCCTCCTGCAATAGGCCGCTGACGTAAAAATTGATGATTTGACTGTTTCTTCCCCACAATGCTTTCAAGCTTGCATTACGATTTGCGACAAAATGCACAGAGTGTGTTTGGACTATTCAGTATTCGGATATTCATTTGTACCTTTCCAATTTTCTCTCTTTTTGTACGAGCGCTGTATTTGAATTTGCATATGTACTTACGACTTGTACCGTTCATGTTATTTGTTGGTTTGTTTACTTGTTACGTTTATTACCCTTCCCCTCCCCCCTCCCCCTCCCTCTTTATTTATGTATCTAATTCCCTCCCCTCCCCCCTCCCTTGAAATTTCAATAAAGATATTTGGACAACTAGGTGGAAAATAAACTTTACTCCAGACTCAAATGCAATTTCATTCAACATACCCATAAATTAAAAGCTACACACTCCAATAGAAACATACAAACATTTGAAAGTTTCAATATATTAACATAATGTACACAGTACAGCATGTGTCCCTCATATATATTTATCGATTTAAGTGCTGCACATTATATATCAATTTGTTTAGTTTTTATTTGGTTATTATTGTTAATTTTGTTATTATTTTACACTTTTTTCTTATTTTTCATTTTATTATTTTATTATTATTTGCTTTCAACAAATTAATAAGTTATTTTGATACTATTTTGATGTTTACCGTTTTTCACTTCCATAGAAGACAAATGCTATAGTTTTATTAGTATTTGTTGTATGTATCCGAGGATATTGTTGCAATACTTATCTCTGCATATTTAGTTTACCAGATACAATAGGAAATCATGTTACAGTTCCAATTCGATTAAATTGTGAAAAATTGGAGCAAACAGCTAAATTAATGCAATCGATCCCAGGATTTTATTATAATAATTTCCCTCATATAACAATGGAAAAGATGTAATAATTCCATAGCTATTAAATTATTTATGGCAAAAGAGCAAATAATTAAATTGATACAATGTATCACGGGTATGTGTTTGCCGATGTATGGCTACAGACAAAGTAAAGAAATCATACTGAAAATTTTCCCAGCTGAAACATGAAATGTGGACAAAATTACCTCAAAAGTGTCCTTCAGCCCATGTTAATAAAAATACAGCATGTCCTTCTTGAAATTCATACTATTCAGGCTGCTGACATCAAGTTGGAGAAACCAGTAAAGTTCCTATTATGTAAAACCCGCTCCCAATCCCTGCCTCGATATGGGCGGGAGATACATGCAATGCCCTTCACTGGCAGACATGATAGACTGCCAGCATGTATATCTCTAAAATGTCGGGATAATCCCGACATTCCTGTACTGGAGCCATTAGATTCTGGACTAGCTGCAGACATATGCTCAGACAGTCTTTTTTTCAAAGTACGTATTGTACATCCTACATCAATCTTACATATACTGCAACTAGCTAAACAATATGAGTTGTGTTGCAGTTAATGTAAGACTGAATATTAAATCTTTTGCCAGTGTCAGTATTCTGAAATTGGGTAGTTACATTGATTTGGGCACATAAATTACATCTCCTGCCACTCCATCGGTATGACCCTTTACAAGACAGCCAAACTGGTTTACTAGTTGATTCGCTGGTAAAGGTGCTCGGTGAGACCAAATTACCAATGTTACCTGATTTTCCTGCAACTGATCTCCAACCATTAGAGAAGATTTTATGGAGAATTTTATCCTGATAGAGTATTGGAAGATTCTTATCCAGAAATTTTTTAATTTGTGTGAGATCGGTGCTATAAGGAGTTACAAATGTTGGCAGATTCTGATGCTTTATATTTCTGGATGCAGATCGGCAATGGGCAATAGAATGGTGTTTACCGTATATACTCGCGTATAAGCCGAGTTTTTCAGCCCAAAAATTGGGCTGAAAAGTCCCCCCCTCGGCTTATACGCGAGTCAATACGGCCCCCTCAAAGTTTGGCGCCCCCACCTCACTTTCTGGGCCCCCCGCATGCAGCGCTGCGCATATACATTACCTGTCTAGCAGCTGTCACCCTCCGATGGCGGATCACGGCTCCCGGCTCCGGGCTTCATCTTCCTCGCTGTCTTCCTGCTTGTCAGGTGACCGGCCGGCGTCGCGATGACGTCATCGCGATGAGCCCCGGTCACAAAGCAGGAAGACAGCGAGGAAGATGGAGCCCGGAGCCGGGAGCCGCGATCCGCCATCGGAGGGTGACAGCTGCTAGACAGGTAATGTATATGCGCAGCGCTGCATGCAGGGGGGCCCAGAAAGTGAGGTGGGGGCGCCAAATTATGAGGGGGGCCCTGCTGGGGCCCTGTATACTACCACTGGGGCTATATACTACCACTGGGGCTGTATACTACCACTGGGGCTGTATACTACTACTGGGGCTGTATGTATACTACCACTGGGGCTATATACTACCACTGGGGCTGTATACTACCACTGGGGCTGAATATACCACTGGGGCTGCTGTATACTACCACTGGGGCTGTATACTACTACTGGGGCTGTATGTATACTACCTCTGGGGCTATATACTACCACTGGGGCTGTATACTACTACTGGGGCTGTATGTATACTACCACTGGGGCTATATACTACCACTGGGGCTGTATACTACCACTGGGGCTGTATACTACCACTGGGGCTGTATGTATACTACCACTGGGGCTATATACTACCACTGGGGCTATATACTACCACTGGGGCTATATACTACCACTGGGGCTGTATACTACCACTGGGGCTGAATATACCACTGGGGCTGCTGTATACTACCACTGGGGCTGTATACTACCACTGGGGCTGTATACTACTACTGGGGCTGCTGTATACTACCACTGGGGCTGTATACTACCACTGGGGCTGTATATACCACTGGGGCTGCTGTATACTACCACTGGGGCTGAATATACCACTGGGGCTGCTGTATACTACCACTGGGGCTGTATACTACCACTGGGGCTGTATATACTACTGGGGCTGCGTGTATACTACCACTGGGGCTGTATATACTACTGGGGCTGCTGTATACTACCACTGGGGCTGAATATACCACTGGGACTGCTGTATACTACCACTGGGGCTGTATACTACCACTGGGGCTGTATATACTACTGGGGCTGCGTGTATACTACCACTGGGGCTGTATATACTACTGGGGCTGCGTGTATACTACCACTGGGGCTGCTGCTGTATACTACCTCTGGGGCTGCTGTATACTACCACTGGGGCTGCTGCTGTATATACCACTGGGGCTGCTGCTGTAACACTGCTGGGGCCTGTATATACCACTGGGGAGGCTGCTGTATACCACACTGCTGGGGGCTGTATACCTGTGCTGGGGTCCACCCTCGGCTTATACACGAGTCAATAAATTTTCCCAGGTTTTGGGGGCAAAAGTAGGGGGGTCGGCTTATACACGGGTCGGCTTATACACGAGTATATTCGGTACTTAAACTACAATTATTATCGCTGAACATTGCAGATCTGCTCATAAATTCACAGATGTTCCAAGCCCTATCTATTGTCCATTTCTTATACCATCTCTCTCTCTCTTTCTCTTTATCTCTCTCTCTCTCTCTCTCTCTCAATCTTTTGGAAATAAGAATGACTTCTTTAGGTAATCCTCCTCCCTAGATGAATTCCTTTTTCTTTTAATAAGGTCACATAAAGGTACATTTTTTGTTACATGTTTAGGATGGCAACTATCTGCTCATAGAGCACAATTGCCACTGATGGATTTCCTAAACAATCTAAAACTGATTATTCCAGTTTCAACATTACCTTCCAAGTATAAATCAAGGTATTGAGTGCCAGTCAAACATAGTTCCATAGTGAAAAATAAACCGTAATCGTTGTTCTGAAATAAATCTAAAAGAGATTGAGGAGTGACAACAGGAGATACATCGGAAGATCGTGTCCAGGCGAGGATCATATCGTCAATGTATCTCCCATACAATCGCATTTGATCAACAAAGCATGCAGCGTTTCCCTCTCCGCTCTGCTTAAGAGGATGCTATTCAGCTGGATGTGTGGCCGGTTACCACAATCGACATCGGGTAACCAGGGACAGTATTAAGCTGCAGCTGCGATGATTAGCGCATATGCGCTACTGAAAAAATAACTACGTTTTTAGCGCATGTCCGTGACATCTGCTAAAAATGGTAGTCTGACTCCAGCCATACTCTGGTTGGGAAAAGCTGTGTAACTGTGTGATGGAAGGGTCCGTGTTATGCACCTGTCACAAAGCCACATTGGTTGTTTTTAACTATTTATGCAATAAAGATTATTTTAGAGTAGTCCTTGTAGTGGTCATAGTATAATGTAGGAATACAACATCTATCACAATATAGTGTAAAAATTAACCATTTTGAGAGTTTCATAGAACAAACAAATGTAATGCTCTAGATTCTCAACTAGCTCAAAGCAAGGTCAATTGTTTGGCTGAGTAGAGAAGCTATACAGTTTTCAGCTGCGCTAATATACTTGTAGAAAAGTTTTCTAGGATTTTCTAAACATCCAATAGCCTTCTTACACAGTTAGCAAACACAATGTACCATTAAAACACTGGAATGGTGGTTGTTGGAAATGGGAGTCTATACACCTATGTAGATATTGCCTTAAAAACCATCTGTTTGCAGCTAGAATAGTAATTTACCATATGAACAATGTATAGAGTATTCTGATTTGTTTAATGTTAGCTTCATTGAAAAATATTTGCTTTTCTTTCAGAAATAAGGACATTTCTAAATGACCCCAAACTTTTGAACAGTAGTGTCATATATATCACATATCATATATATGTTGAAACGTGTTGAGACGTGTTCCTGACCTTTGCAATCCTTAATAATATTCACTTTTACCGATTCTAATTATGTATATTTTCATGTTGTTTATTCAATGCAATGAGAACATCCATATGTTTTTAAATTGAGCCAAATAAAAAACTTACTTTTTATCGACGTAAGGAAAGTGCTGGCAATATGTTGTATTTATTGTACATATTCTGGTTTGCATTACATGTGTTTTTCACTTCTTTTTTTCATACAGCAGGTAAAATACGTATTGAACATGTCACATATTTTCTAAGTAAATACATATGTAAAGGTGGTGTTGACATAAATTTTTCAACCATATGTTGCCAACAAGCTCTCCATCCACAACAGCAAAGAAATCAAACCACAGTTCCCTATAAAATTAGTAATATGTAATAATGAGAAATATCACAGGAAAAAAGTATTGAACACATGAACAAATGGAAATATATCAGTAATTAGAAAGCAATACTGCCATTTAATGAAAAATAAATTAGCTGGTTCAAGTGATGGCCTATGAAAAGGTATCCCGTTATCAAAGTGCCGCACAAGAAACATCTCATGATGGGTAAAACCAGTGAGCTGGTTCAAGACCTTTGTAACCTTATTGTTGCAAAACATACTGGTGGCATTAGTTACAGAAGAATTTTTAAATTACTGAATGTTGCAGTAAGCACTTGTGAGCCATAATACAGGTGGAAATAAGATTATATCACCTTAAACAAGCCACAATCAGGTGTTCTCAGCAAGATTTTAGCCAGAGGAAAGAAAATAATTATCAGAAGAGTTGTTCCAGATCTAAACACCATCAGTGAAGAGCTACAGAAAGACCTTGAATCGGTAGGTATTGTTTGAAAGAAAACAATAAGTAATGCTCTCAGCTTTTATGGTCTGTATGCACGCTTACCATGCAAGACTCTAATGTTGAAAAGCAAGCAAGTTAAAGTGCATTTAAAGTTTGCCCAACAACATGTAGACAAGCCTATGAATTATTGGAAGAATATCGTCTGCTCAGATGTGACCAAAATTAAACTCTTTGGATGCTATAATGCAAATCATGTTTGGAGGTCAAAAGGCAAATCACCTCAAAAACATCTTACCGACAGTGAAGTTTGAAGGTGGGAGCACCATAGTGTGGGGAAATTTTTCAGCATACAGCACTGGTAGACTTCATAAAAATCTGCTGCCTTCTACCAGGATGATGAAGATGAAATAAGTGTGGACATTACAGCAAGATCATGATCTTAAACACACAAGCAAGGAATCTCTCAATTGGTACAGCCAAATAACTAACTAAATACAATAGAAACTTTATTGAAGGAGCTAAAACTCAGAGTTCATAGAAGGAGCCTCTGGAAGCTTTGGGGATTTAAAGAGTATTTGTGTGAAAGAATGGAATAAAAGCACACCTGAGCAATGCATATAACTAGTTTCTCCATACAGGAGATATCTTGAAGCTGTTACTAATAAGAGCTTTTGTAGGAAGTATTAAATACATTTTAGTAAGCATTTTGATTACTTTTTCACTTTATTATCTCTAATTATAACATAACACTAAATTTATGGAAATCTATGGTTTGATATTTTTTTTGCCACTGTTTATTGGTTGGGTTGGTACCGACATATGGCGATAAATTTATGTCAATAGCACATTTAGAAATATATTCACTTTGTAACATGTTCAATACTTATTTCACTTACTGTATGTGTTCTTTCCTGGTTATGTTGCCTTCAGCCTTTAATCTACAATGCGCACATTTCAATAGGAATAATGAAACCATTCCATAAACAAATGTGTCCAAACATTGACGCCACTGTATATCAGAATACCATTGGATTTTTTTAAATCTCCCTCAATGTCTAAGGCTGGTTTCACACTACCATTTTTTGATACTCGTGTGAATCCAGCTGAAAATGGATGCATCCGCATCCCTTTTTCGCCTCAATGACTTTCCATGGGGCCACAGGAATTTGCAGGTGCATCCAGTTCTTTATGATTCCCCCTGATCAGGGGTTTTTTCATTGAGACCAAAACACATTATGGAGTATTTTGGTGTCTGTATCAAAACAGTGAACACCTGAATCTGGGGAATTGCGTGTTAAATTACAATGGGGCTCTATTGATCCCGGATCCGGCAGAATCTGGATACTGGTGGATCCGGATGCTGGATCCAGTTGCTGGGTCCGGGTTTTAGATCCGGTATGCCCAGAGCCAAGTTTGTAAAGGGGAGTGTAATTTTCCACAGGATACAGCAAAAAAGGTTCACATCCAGATGCAATTGCCTGCCCTGGCACCGATATTGTCACTGATCCATGAGATGAATCTGTGATAATACCGATGTCGGTTAACCCAGTTTGTGAATTGCGGGGCTTCCAGAGAAATCCTGGGTGATGCAGATTTTACCTGCATCCCCCCGGATTCAAAAAACCATTAGTGTGAAACCAGGCTAACTTACTGCTACTGCCTCTCCCCTTATTTAATGTACTAATTCTGCATACTCGAAAAGATACTGTACACCATCAACAATTACCGTCTTTAATTAAACATGTCTCTTGCCTCATAAACAGTCCAAAGACTAACCTTTTAAATGATATTGAATAGAGGCCTGGAGAGCAGAAAGGATTAAAGGGGATTTGCTAAGTGTCAGATATTCAAAGTAGTGCGTCACGTACACCGAAATTAAGGAATTAAATCTGAAAGTCCTTTCCTCAAGTATTCACTAGAACTAACACAGTATGAAGCTAATTAAAAGCATTGTACAGGCATAAAGCCGCATGCTTTGTCCACTAATGCACCATGAAAATATCAAATTAAAAATGTTTCATAGTGGTTCATTGAAGACTATTCTAATGAAGTGTTAAGGGTAAAATAAGCTCTAATTTGATGACCTTTGTATCAGATATGTATCTTGCACAGATTATGTCTACAAAATCAGAGCATAAAAGGAAAATCCCAGACCCATGTTAGGTCTCTCTATACCAGACTTAAAAATTGGATCAGTGGGATTTTACAACAATGGTTTAATCAGAAGACATTCTCTGAGAAGAATATTATACTCCATGAAGTGCATTTTAATTACTAATTTGTATTGAAAAGAAGAGTTTAAAAACAATGTGAACATATAGAAATGCTTAAAACTACTATGTTTTAGAAGCCTAACGTCACCTCAGCCTTATGTTAGATGCTACTATATTGTTTTGTTATGAATATTAAAGAAATAAAGTCAACAATGAAACACGCACAATCTTTGTCTATTAAAACAAACTAAATAACTATGGCCCTTTCACATCTATGCGCCGATGCGTTTAGCAGCCTGCACTAGCGCAGGTGCAAGCGCAGGTGCTATCACAGCCCAGCGCAGCCATGCGCATCGGCGCAGAGATGAAGCGCATTGCGCTAACGCCGCCATTACCTGCTATGGGTGAGTGCAGTAGACCGCATCTCGGAAGCGCAAGTGTGACATGTCCTGTGTCACAGCGTATATGCTACTCCGGATGCATCAGAAACGTCGCATGATGCGTTCCCGGGGCGCCCAACTAGTGCATGCGCTGTGACACAGCCGCTGTCACACTTGCTCTTTGGGGATCCGTCTGCCTGCGCTCGCTCATAGCAGGTAATGGCGTCATTAGCGCAATGTGCTTCATCTGTGCGCCGATGCGCTTGGCTGCGCTGGGCTCGGATAACACCTGCGCTAGCGCAATGCTGCTAAACGTATTGGCGCATAGATGTGAAAGGTGCCTATTATTTTACAGCAAAACAAACATTTAGAACTCTAAAAGCAAATAAAAAAAGTAGAATAAATACTGACTCTAAGATGGTAATATTTATAATCAATAATTCTATTATTTGAAGAATTTCCACAAAAGTTTTTTCCAGGAAGTATATTTATAAAAAAAATATCTACTTTTTCAATTCTGTTTACTCAGTATTTGAAAGAAAAATAGATTAGATAGTACAGAGATTCCACATGAAAGAGGATGTAAAATTAAAACGGCAAAAATAGGAACATAAGATAAAACATGAGACGAGGAATAAATAATTAAAGATTCATAATGATTAAATAATTATTTAAATCTATTAACCAAGAAAGAAGTGAGTTGTTTATCATATAAATAATTTTAACGTTTTTAAGACTGAAGGTGGGCGTAAGCCAAGTTCAACGTAATGTAGATCCATAGCAAGGCAAAAACCCCATGAGGCAGACACGAAGCTCCATATTAGGGGAAATGTTTCCTTAATCAATGTCCCATTACAGAATCTAGTACCAAGTCATGTAGGGCATCACTGAACTTTGTAGTGAAACAACGATTGCAACATCATACGGCAGAGACTTTCACGGTGTCACTGCTCTTACGGTAAAGAATCCGCGTCTGAGATTATGATTAAACCTTCTTAACTCTAGAAGGGGAGTCAGCACCTTTGTTAACATTGTAGACCTGAGTGTAAAGAATCATTAGAAAGGTCTATGTACTGTCCCTTCATACTGTATGTTTGTACATTGTAATAAGTTTGACCCTAAGTCTTTATGTTTCCAAATTGAATAACCCCATATTGATCTTTGTTTTGAATCATTTGGTTACAAGTCCATACAAATTCCTCACTTCTTACATATAGACTCCAACAAACTACTGACAAAAAAATCTTTTCCTTCGAAACCCCAGTATTTTCTAATATTGCCAAAGACGTTTCATCTGTTTATACAGCTAATGAATGGAAAAGAGAAAGGAAGCCAGTGGCACTCCAAGCCCTTAGTACATCCAACTTTATTTAGAACAAGTTAAAACAGCAACATCAGGGAGAGGTGCAAAGTGTGAGGGACGACAGATGCCAGGTTCACACATCCCAATCCGCTTTTTTAAACCCTAGAGAAAAACTGACCCATTTTGTTAAGGTGCCAGTAGTGTCCCCCGAGGTCCTGGATGTTTTTTGGAATTTTTTGGACTTAGTCATTTTTTTTACCAAAAACTAATGCAAAAATGCATGCGTTAACACATGGTGCCTATATGTACCATGTGTTATCACATGCGTTCCCCATACGGCCCCATGTTAAAAAAATGCTTTTGAAAAACGCGCACACACATGCGTTAACGCATATACGATTTTGGACTTTGAAAAAAAAGAGAAAAATTATCCCAAAAACAGATTTAAGCCAAAAACGGATGTCATGTGTGACCCTGGCCAGACTGTTTTGCACCACTTGTTCTCAATAAAGTTGGAAGTTTTAAAGACTTGAAGTGCCGCTGGTTTCCTTTCTCCTTTTTGTGGATTATACACCCTGATACCTGTTTGTCCTGGATGTGAATTTTGGAGCTCTGTGACAGATGCAAGGATTTTTCTATGCAAAGGGAAGTAAGTGGTGCCAGGATATTTTCTCTTATAACATATTTATATATAATGAATGGGCCACCCATGTGATGTACAATCCACGAAAATAAGAGCCTCAATCATTTACGGCTCTCCGCCATGCTCTGGCTAGGGTCACACATAAGCCCTGGATCCGTTATTAGCATCACATTTTCCACTTTTGTGTTCTAAGTCCAAAAACTGATGCCAAACATGGATGCTGCATTCAAGTGTGACTGCAATGGTGTGAGTGTTTGTACAGGACCCAAAAACGTTGCAAGCAACGTTATTGGGTGCAGTAAAGAAACGGATCTGTTTTTTAGAGCATTGTTTATGGCAGGGGTGGGCAACTCCAGGCCTCGAGGGCCGCACACTGTGCAGGTTTTCAGGATTTCCTTAGTATTGCACAGAGGTTGGAATCATCACCAGTGCAGGTAATTATATTATCACCTGTGCAACACTAAGGAAATCCTGAAAACCTGCACTGTGTGCGGCCCTCGAGGCCTGGAGTTGCCCACCCCTGGTTTATGGAAAAAATGGCAAAGTCCCAAAAACGCAGAGCTGCACAGGAGGGTCAAAAAGCACCATGAAAAAAATGGATCAGTTATTGAAAACAAGGGAAATAACTGATGCCATGTGTGACCCTAGCCTTACTGACTTTAGAGTGATGTCTTCTACCTGTACTTAAAATGTGTCAAGTACAGGTTTGGCTATGATGATTTAAAAATTACTATTTTTTTTGATCCTGGATGTTAAATTATGAATCCTTGTTTTTACACAACACACGCACTTTTAGGCGCCTTAAGGTACAATGTAGGGCAGAGGTCCCCAAATCCTGGCCTCAAGGGCTGCCAACAGTGCAGGTTTTCAGGATTTCCTCAGTATTGCACAGGGCTTGGAATCATTACCTGTGCAGATGATCACATTAGCACCTGTGCAATACTAAGGAAATCCTGAAAACCTGCACTGTTGGTGGCCCTTGAGCCTGGAGTTGGAGACCTCTGATGTAGGGGGTTCATCTAGACTATAGTTTGATGACATGTCATCTAAGGCTGGGTTGACATTTGCATTTGCGGAGGGCATGCAGACGCAAACGCAGGGCAAACGCTGCCATACTGATGTGAACGCAGTGGAGAATCTCCGCATGCGTTCACATCGGTATGGTGCCCGGCCAGCCAATTAGCTGTCTCAGCGGCAGCCGGGAGGCAGAGATCAGCGGCAGAGATCTCCTCCTCCTGGCCGCAGCTGATTTCCCAACACTGTCGGCGCGGGAGATTTGAAGAAACAGCTGCTCTGACAGCTGTTTAAATCTCCCGCACCGACACTGAAGAGGTGATGGCGACGCGGGAGATTTAAACAGCTGTCAGATCAGCTGTTTCTTCAAATCTTCCGCGCCGACACCGCAGGGAGATTAGCAGCGGCCGTGCCTGGGAGATTAGCGGCTGCTCCAGCTGATCTCACGGTGGCCGCCGCTGATCTCCCGGGAGATCAGCGGCGGCCACCAGGAGTCATTTCAATGAGATCTGCAAAGTTCTCCTGCGCTGTCATGCAGAGGACACTGCGGATCCAATGAAATCCATGCATTGTTTGTGTGCTTGCGCTTGATAAAACAAGCGCCCGTGAACGCACAAAATATGCAACTGGCTGCCTTCGGAGGGCGGAGGAGGGCGCACAAATTATATGCATCTGAACGCAACCGCAACCGAATACAGCCAAACGCAGCTACTATGCATTCCCATGTTAAACATAGGAACGCAGTGCGCATGCGTTTGGCTGCGTTCGGTTACGCTGCGTTCCAAACACAAATGTGAAACCAGCCTTAGAACACTCAATTAGCACAATGAAGATACATTATTGTAACAACATAGCACCTGTTCATAAGTGTGGATTGTAGTAGGATATATGGTGATCACATGAGTTCCAAACAGCCTTTATTATGCAGACCATTAAACCAGTAGAGTCACCAGGAGAGGAGCTTGAAGAGAAAAAGTATCATTGAAAGATTGACACCTTTTCTGAGTATTAGAGACACTCCTGGCTTTGGCACACAAACCTGATCGAACCTGATCAGGGAAAAAACTGCAGTGTGAAACCAGCCTTATGAGGATGGGTCATAAAGTTTATTATCCAAGCTATGTACAGTTTTAATATCCGATAATTTTCACCATTAAAAATCCTTAAAATAGTAATTCCACCATTACAACTAATAATGAATTAAAAATCTGTAAGAAGGCTTTTGCTATTTAATCTGAGAGCAGCATAAGAATAATACAGGGCACAAGAGCCTGATTTTAGGAATATTTCACTTACTGTGGCTAGGGTCACATTTGCGTTATGACCCTAGCCTGCCGGATTCCGGTTTCAACTTAGATATTTTTCCAGCACCGCATAGCGTTTCCGCTATGCGGTGCTGGAAACCGCAGTCCCTAGTTACCCGCTGTTTACCTGCACGACGTGTCACACAGGCAGCGGCTCGGAGGGCGTTTTACAGCGCCGCACAGGAAACCGTTGCAGACACGATTTCCTGTGCGGCGCTGTAAAACGCCCTCCGAGCCGCTGCCTGTGTGACACGTCGTGCAGGTAAACAGCGGGTAACTAGGGACTGCGGTTTCCAGCACCGCATAGCGGAAACGCTATGCGGTGCTGGAAAAATATCTAAGTTGAAACCGGAATCCGGCAGGCTAGGGTCATAACGCAAATGTGACCCTGGCCTGTGTTGTGTTTTGCATTTTAATAGAATTATTATTTTATCAGCAGGAGGTAATCACTGCTAGACTAGGTTTCAGATGTAGGCCAATCCAGCTAATCTATATAAACCCACCCCCAACACTGAATGGCAGTTTGCAGACAATTTACACTGCACAAAGAAAGCTGCCAATCAGGAGTGTGAGAAGGGTTGTACACAGCTCAATAGTTACAACAATGCTATATCTACTGCAGAGAAAATCAGAATACCATTAAAATGACACCTAGCAGCTCTGTAAGTTATATAATGCTGGAGTCACACTCAATTCCGATCAGTATCACTTATGTGATAATATCCCTTGATCGCTTCAATATAATCCAATGAGTCTGAGTTAATGTTTTCGTGACACACTGTACTTCCTGCTGGCGATAAAGTTTTGTTGATACTCGAATGATTTGCCTTTATTTATGAAGAAATTAAAAATTTGACAAAAAATGTCTCAATTTTAAAACTTGGAAGTTTTATACCCCTAACCCTGCTGTTCTGTTCAGGTCCATATGACCCGAAACTAAATTTGAGACCCTGCAGATTATTTATTATGCGGATCTGAAACTTGTGATTAATTGACTTTTCCTCATTTGAGGGGCTCATACTATGAGTGTTGCTTTTTTTTTGTTTTGTCTTTTTGTTTAATTTTTGTTACTCGCTGATTGTTACACTTGTACTGTTCGGGTCAATATGACCCAATCACATTTTATACTGTTCAACAGGTCACTAATTATTTCTGCCTGCAGCGTTTCCTGTGCGCTCCTGAAAAGCGGCCACCCAGCAGCTCTGTGTGCAGCCACTGTCAAGGTACACTGTGGGTTGCTATGGGGCAGCTTTCTCCAGAAGCGCATAGCGTTAACGGTATGGGCTTCTGGAGAAAATTTCTAAGTCATGAGCACAGATCGGTAAAATCTGCTAATAATGGTAGTGTGACCCCAGCCATATGAGCTATGATTTTCTTCTCAAATTATTCAATTCTGTTCTTTAGATTCCATATTTTAAAGCCATTTTTTGATTACTGTGTCATGATGTAAACTAATGTGTGCCCGTCTAAAGGTACCCTCAGGCTTGTGTAGACTGAAAGTTTGTCTAGGAGGGGGTGTAATCTCACTGATGGGATATATTGATTGCATGGATGAGCATTGAGTACAGCTTTGAACAGGGTCTGTTTTAGGGCCCCATCCACACACAGATGCAGAATGCGATTGCAATGTTGCAACGTAGCGGTCACAATGCACTTTCTTCATTGCTGGGAGAGCGATGGGACCCTTACTGTATTATTGTAGTATAGAAGCTCTTTTTGTTGTGAAACTGGTTATATATTTTTTCCTCTCATAATGTTATTTATTTATGTAGTTTTTTTTATTTCATAGTGTTGACTCTACCCCGTGCAAGTTGTGACTGTACATAATTTCCAAATTCTATTGACTGACGCTGGATTGGAAGAGCTTGTCAATGCCTCTGATTCAGAAGATGATATCCCACAGGAAAATATGTCCGAAGAGGAGAACTACATGAGTGATGCTGAAAATTCTAATTCTGAAGTGGAATATGAAGGAACATGATACCCAGGCAAATAGTCAGATGCAAGCAATCCATTCTAAAAACAAGGATGTAATTTGGAACTTGCAGCCTAGTAATTCTGGTAGATTGTCCTCTGAAAATATTAGAAAAGGTACTCCTGGTCCTACTAGGCATGCTATATCAAGAATATCTGATATAGGATCAGCATTCACATTGTTCTTAAATATGACTATCCTAAATATTACACTGTGTGCAGAATTATTAGGCAAGTTGTATTTTAGAGGAATATTTTTATTATTGATCAACAACTATGTTCTCAATCAACCCAAAAGACTCAAATATCAAAGCTCAATATTTTTGGAAGTTGGAGTGTTTTTTTTTTAGATTTGGCTATCTTAGGGTCCTTTCACATCAGCGGTTTTTGCTGATCGCGGCAGTTGCGGTGAAAAAACCGCAACTGCTGCGATTACCGCATAACAGCTGCACTTGCGGCACACTTGCGGCAAGCCCCATACAATGTATATGCGGGCTTGCGGCAGGTGCGGCAAGTGCAGTATCGGCACTTTCGGCAGGTGCGGCCACGAAAAAAACGTGTGCCGCAAGTGCAGCTGTTATGCGGTAATCGCGGTAGTTGCGGTTTTTTCACCGCACCTGCCGCGATCAGCGCAAAACCGTGATGTGAAAGTACCCTTAGGAGGATATCTGTTTGTGCAGGTAACTATTACTGCAGAATTATTAGGCAACTTAATAAAAACCAAATATATTCCCATCTCACTTGTTTATTTTCACCAGGTAAACCAATATAACTGCACAAAATTTAGAAATAAACATTTCTGACATGCAAAAACAAAACACAAAAAAATTAGTGCCCAATATAGCCACCTTTCTTCATGATGACACTCAACAGCCTTCCATCCATAGATTCTGTCAGTTGCTTAATCTGTTTACAATCAATATTGTGTGCAGCAGCTACCACAGCCTCCCAGACTCTGTTCCAAGAGGTGTACTGTTTTCCCTCCCTGTAGATCTCACATTTTAGGGACCACAGGTTCTCTATGGTGTTCAGATCAGGTAAATAAGGGGGCCATGTCATTATTTTTTCTTCTTTTAGACCTTTATTGGCCAGCCACGCTATGGAGTAGTTAGATGCATGTGATGGAGCATTGTCCTGCATGAAAATCATTGTTTTCTTGAACGATATCGACTTCTTCCTGTACCACTGCTTGAATAAGTTGTCTTCCAGAAACTGGCAGTAGGTCCTGGAGTTGAGCTTCACTCCATCCTCAACCCGAAAAGGACCCACAAGTTCATCTTTGATGATACCAGTCCATACCAGTACCCCACCTGCACCTTGCTGGCATCTCAGTCGGAGTGGAGCTCTTTGCCCTATACTGATGCAGCCTCTGGCCCATCCATCTGGTCCATGAAGAGTCACTCTCATTTCATCAGTCCATAAAACCTTTGAAAAATCAGTCTTAAGATATTTCTTGGCCCAGTCTTGACGATTTATCTTATGTTTCTTGTTCAAAGGTTTTTCAGCCTTCCTTACCATGGTCATGTCCCTGAGTATAGCACACCTTGTGCTTTTTGATACTCCAGTAACGTTGCAGCTCGGAAATATGGCAAAACTGGTGGCAAATGGCATCTTGGCAGCTTTACACTTGATTTTCCTCAATTTATGGGCAGTTATTTTGTGTCTTTTTTGCAAAACACGCTTCTTGCGACCCTGTTGGCTATTTGCCATGAAACGCTTGATTGTTCATTGATCACACATTAAACGTTTGGCAATTTGAAGACTGCTGCATCCCTCTGCAAGACATCTCACAATTTTGAACTTTTCAGAGCCCGTCAAATCTCTCTTCTGACCCATTTTGCCTAAGGAAAGGTATTTGCCTAATAATTAAGCACACCTTATATAGGGTGTTGATTTCATTACACCACACCCCTTCTCATTACAGAGATGCACATCACCTGATTTACTTAATTGGTAGTTGGCTCTCAAGCCTATACTGCTGTTGAAAAAGTATCATGTGATCAAAATACTCTTTTGCCTAATAATTCTGCACACAATGTATAATACAAATGACAAACATTAAGGGACAACAAGTTTATTGTGATAAATGGAACAAATTAAATGTGACAGCTCTAAATGCTTATATTGGTTTTCTTCTTTTAGCAGGAATATACAAATCTTATGGTGAATCAGCTAAATGTTTGAGGAATTCCAAAACCGGTCACCAAATATTAGAGCTACAATGTCTCTTGAAAGATTTCATGAGATTTCAATACAGTACTGAGGTTTGATAATAAAACAGATCGAAATGAAAGAAGAGCTAAAAATAAACTAGCCCCTATTAGAAATGTTTAGAATAAATGGGTAGAAATTCTACCAAAATCTATTATGATTGTTTAAGCGTCTGTTTGAAGCCGAAATCACGCTCCAGACAGAGGCCGCTCATTGGTGGCCACCGGAGGCGGCAACCAATGAGCGCAGACTATGCAAATAGGTGCGCGCATTCAAAACCTGGAGACAGCGATGGACAGTGCTTTTCTTGCGACGGTACGGTGTACCGGAAAATGTGAGCTGGGGGAGCCTGGGGGAGGCTGCAGGAGGGAGCGGGAGATCTCCTGCTCCCGCTCATATAATATGCATAGCAGCTCTCAATCACTGTGGTGCTGAAATGGCACCACGGTGATGGGCTGGGGGGGCAGCGCATATTAAATGGTCATACACCCCCCTGTGATGGCACATGCCCCCCCTATGTTAGATATGGCCCCCATGCTGCTGCCATAGTAAAATACGAAATTCTATACTTACCTCCTGGCTCCTCCTCCAGCGCTGATCTCCGGGTGTCTCTCCGGTCTCCCGGCTGTTGCTGTGATCGCACGCAGAGATGATGTCACTCTCTGCTGTGTCGTTTACATGACCGCACAGAGCCAGGAAGTGGAGGAGCTCTGCAGCATCATCTCTGCCCGATCATAGCAGCACGGAGGGAGACTGGGAGATCAGCGCTGGAGGAGGGAAGAATAGAGCAGCCTGGGGGCCATATCTAACACAGGGGGGGCATGTGCCACACATAGGGGACGTGTGCCCTGCACAAGTGATGTGTGCCACGCATAGGGGACGTGTGCCACGCATAGGGGATGTGTGCCACACATAGGGGATGTGTGCCCTGTATAGGGGATGTGTGCCATGCATAGGGGACATGTGCCAAGCATAAGGGATGTGTGCCATGCATATAGGGCATGTGCCATGCATAGGTGACATGTGCCATGCATAGGGGATGTGTGCCATGCATAGGGGACGTGTGCCATGCATAGGGGATGTGTGCAATGCATAATGGACATGTGCCATACATAATGGACGTGTGCCATGCATAATGGACGTGTGAAATGCATAATGGATGTGTGCCACGCATAGGGGACATGTGCCATGCAAAGGGGATGTGTGCCATGCATAATGGATGTGTGACATGCATAGGGGACGTGTGCCATGCAAAGGGGATGTGTGCCACGCATAGGGGATGTGTGCCACACATAGGGGATGTGGGCCATGCATAGGGGACGTGTGCCATGCATAGGGGATGTGTGCGCTGTATAGGGGACGTGTGCCATGCATAGGGGACGTGTGCCAAGCATAGGGGATGTGTGCCATGCATATGGGGCATGTGCCATGCATAGGTGACATGTGCCATGCATAGGGGATGTGTGCCATGCATAGGGGATGTGTGCAATGCATAATGGACATGTGCCATACATAATGGACGTGTGCCATGCATAATGGACGTGTGCAATGCATAATGGATGTGTGCCATGCATAATGGATGTGTGCCATGCATAGGGGACGTGTGCCATGCATAGGGGACGTATGCTATGAATAATAGACGTGTGTCATGCATAGAGGACGTGTGCCATGCAAAGGGGATGTGTGCCATGCATAGGGGACTTGTGCCATGCATATTGGATATGTGCCATGCATAATGGACATGTGCCATGCATAATGGACGTTTGCAATGCATAATGCATTAAGTTTTAATTTCATTTTTCATTTGTTTATGATCAACCATGTTCCCATGCAGTTTAATAATGAATTAGGTATAAAACACTTACAGTAGCTAAAATCAACATTTTTATAGGTAGGGTCATACTGACCCAAAACAGTACAAATGTATAGTAAATGCGATCAGAACAGCAGGGTTAAATCAGATAGCTGACTACACAAAATAGTTAATAAATACCATTTTCCAAATGTCTACTTTATATCAGTATCATTTTTTAATGTTTTTTTGGTTCGGGTGAGAAGTTTATAAGCAATTTTTAATTTTTCAAACAAAATTTACGAAACCTATTGCTTTAGGGACCACATCACATTTGAAGTGACTTTGAGGGGCTGTGTGACAGAAAATACCCAAAAGTAAAACTATTTTATAAACTTCTAGCCTTAAAGTTCTCAAAATCACATCCAAAATGTTTAGGTGTTTCACAGGCATTAAAGCCTGTGAAAAAATGAAAATGTTACTTTTTCTCACAAAAATATTGCTTTAGGCCAAAATTTAGCATTTTCACAAGGGTAATGGGATAATGGATATACAGCTTGTTTTACAATTTAACATGAGTATGCCAACAGCTCTCATATGTGGTTGAAAACTACTGTTTGATCGAATAGCAGCTTTTGAAAGGAAAGGAGCATCATTCGATTTTTGGAGCACAAAATTGGTTGAAATAGATAGCAAATATCATGCTGTGTTTGCAGAGCCCCTGATTTGCTTAAACAGTGGAAACCTCTTACAAGTCACTATATTTCGGAAACTAAACCCCCTCATGGAATTTAAATAGAAGATTGGTGGGAACCTTCAACCCACAGGTTCTTCACAGTATTTATAATGTTGAGCCATAACAAAAATTTGCCACACAATTTCTGTTGAATGTGGCAATACGCCACATGTGGCAGTAAAGTTTTGCTTATCCACTTGGCAAGACATGCGAAGGACTGAGCACTATTTGACTTTTGGAGCAAAGAGTTTTCCAGTGTAAACCTTTTCTCGATATATGATGTACCCAGTACATCATGTGTCGGGTGCCCGCCATTAATGTGAGGTCTTGTGGTGAGCTCACATCTTTTCCCCCACATCTCAACTGATTTCATCAGCTGAGATGTGTGGCTACCACTGACAACTGGATCCACGATCCAATCGGTGGTGTAAACCCACTGGTGAATCCCTCTGTCATGCACTAACAGCGGGTTTCAAAGTGCCGAGGCGGGCATCACGCTGTTCCCCGCTGTGATCGGAGATTCCACGATAAGATCTCTGTGTTTCACCTCATTGCCTGGGGTACTATGGTGATCCCGGAATCTATCAGCGTTCACTTCCTGTGCATGGTTGGCAAGTGTTGCCATCCACAGAAAGTAATCATTTGTGCTATGTCCTGATGTGCTACAGCTCTTCGGGATATAGCACAAGTGATCAGACTGTGCAGCACTGTGACGACTTATGGGACACTGTAAAATAAAGTTAAAAAAATTTAGTTTTTAAAAATATGAAAAAAAATAC
The DNA here is from genome assembly GCA_033576535.1 of Allobates femoralis. Classification (NCBI taxonomy): domain Eukaryota; kingdom Metazoa; phylum Chordata; class Amphibia; order Anura; family Aromobatidae; genus Allobates; species Allobates femoralis. The sequence goes on along the minus strand of JARQOC010000003.1, from coordinate 102,496,426 downwards.
ACAAAAGTGCAAATCACCCCCCTTTTGCCCCATTCAAAATATAAGTGCTAACATTTTTTAAAAAATACACATATTTGGTATAGCCACATTCCAAAATGTCCTATCTATCAAAATATAAAATCAATTAATCAGATCTGTTAATTGCGTAACGGAAAAAAAGTCCAGATGCCAAAATTAAGTTTTTTTGGTCACCAGAACATTGCAATAAAATGCAATAACGGGCAACCAAAGTAGCACATCTACCACAAAATGGTATCATTAGAAATGTCATCTCAAAATGCAAAAAATAAGTCATCACACAGCTCTAGATCCCAAAAAGTGAGAACGCTACTGGTTGCAGTACATGGCGCAAAAAGCGTAATTCTTTTATTTTTTTTTTTTCAAACTTCTGAATTTTTTTTCACCACTTAGACACTAGTAATAGTATACATGCTTGGTAACTACAAACTCGTACTGACCCGAGCCATCATACCGTCACGTCAGTTTTACCATATAGTAAACATGGTGAATGAAAAACCCAAAAAACAAATGTGTAATTGGACATTTACACTATATGGTCAAATAAATTATTTTTTATGAAAGTACAACTCTTCCCACAAAAAAAACAAGCCCTCATATGTCTATATTGACTGAAAAATAATAAAGTTTTGACTCTCAGAAGAAGGGGAAGGTAAAATGAAAACCAAAAGATAGAAAATCACCCAGGGGCAAAGGGGTTAAAGCATCTTTTGTTACTTCAGAAGTTTTAAAGATTTTATCCATGCTGGTGAGACCAAAATAAGTAAATTGACTTAAACTTCCAGAAATCTTCAAAATTGTTTTGGACCCTTTATTATGTACTACATGCAGTTCATTCAAAAATGTAGGCGTGTCTAAAACAGTAATGAGTACAAAAATACATGGCTGCATAGTAAGTACAGACACTCACTCCATCCACTCAGCTTTGCCACACCACCTTAACTGTATTTTGTTTAAAAAGGGAAGTCCTACACCCATAGATCTTTAATATTTCCCACTTAGTCTTCATGCATCGCAAGTAATTTGTGTAACTTCCTAGCCGATGGAGTTGGTTAACCCTTCTGTACTACATATGGTAAAGGCATAAGCCCTTAACATTTGGGCATGCCATACCTGTTGAGCCTCACCACCCTCATCCTTTTCTCTGTTCTTTCTTAACATTCCACAAACTATGCAATGAGTGACGTGTTGGAGATTGGTTTGACCGCAAGTGTAACATTGGTTGGTAAACTGTGGCTCAGAAACCAGCTGACACTACACAGCTGACATTAACCCCAAAGGTATTTCCCCTTCATAACATATTATATATGTGTACCATTTAATGTAAAATGAGTGAGTTTGTTTTAGCATGTACATTATAACAAGAATACTGGCATATGTAATTAATAACTTTAAGCAAATATATAAAAATAAAAAGTATTTGCCCTAAATGGCAAAATATGTCTTCATTTGTTTAATCTCAAAATGCAACCAGTCCTATTTGCCCTCACAGTGAATATATAAAGAGATTGTTAACTTGACTTCCTACATCCAGGTATATAATGTGATATTTTTAAATGATGCTGTCAATCTTTAACCTGTTTACTGACAAATGATTATTTATTGTTTTTCCTGTAGCTTCCTTTATTGTCACAGCGTGAGCGCAATTTGTTATCGACTTGTCATAAAATGTCAAAATATCACTCTGCAACCAGATCAATTGTCATATCCCCTGAATGACTACATGTAGCAGTGCCTGCATACACTGTATTAGTCAAGGCTTTTTCCTTTCCTGTAGCACCAATTTTCTATTTCTACTATTTATTCGATATGCCTGTTTTGTGTTATTATATGGGAAACATAATTTTTAATTTTAATAATACAAAGGGAATTTTGCTAATTTTCCAAAGAATGCAAAATCTTACCGTGTTTGATAAATACATTTGAATTATTCAGCATAGCCGGCTACCATATTTAAACAAAAAAAAACTGTGACACTTCATCATGTAATGTATATAGGTGTAACACTAAATACAACACATTGTAACAAAAGTCTATGGCACTCAAACACTAAGACATGCTATTTTGAATATAGAGCAGCAATATAGCCAATAAAATCTGATAAATAAGATACTTAGCTCATAAATATGGCCATATCAATATTGTTCTCTGTTAGCAGGTCCCTACTCGCCCATTCAAACAGAGGTTTTTAATCCAGAGAGAGGCTGTGACCGAAAGTACAAGTACAAAAGTAGATTAGTGCCCAGAAAAAGAGACATGCCTTGGTGTGGCCACTGGATGGTTATTGATATGGCTATAAGTATGAGCTACGTTTCTCAGCCTTAATATTTTCTTCGCTATAATGCTAATCTATATTTAAAGTAGCATATCTTAGTGTTTAGGTGCCACAGCTACCCAATTTATTATTCACCTTAGGCTACTTTCACATAACGATTTGTAGGGAGCCGATGCTGTCCGATATAAATCGGACAGCATCGGCACCCTTCTGATGCCTGGAATCGGGTGCCAAATAGGCACCCGATTCCGGCATAAAATCGCTCCCTGCGGGGTGAAAAAAGAAAAAAAAAAAGGTTATTCTCACCTCCCCCCGAGCCCCCGCCGTCTTCCGCCATCTTCTTGGAGGCTCCCGGTGGATCCCGCAGGCTGCCGGTGTCAGCAGAGGGCTCCCTCTGCTGTTCAGGACCTGCGGTGATGTCACAGTCACGTGACCGCGGGTTCACCATGGTAACCCACGGTCACATGACTGTGACATCACCGCAGGTCCTATAAGGCAGAGGAAGCCCTCTGCTGACACCGGGAGCCTCCAAGAAGATGGCGGAAGACTGCGGGGGCTCGGGGGAGGTGAGAATAACCTTTATTTTTTTTTTTAACCCTTGTGCTCCTAGTTAGGAGCAGTTTTACTGTACTGAGCATGCTCAGTACAGTAAAACGGGGTCCGAGGAGACATCAGATGTTTCCTCGGACCCTTCTCCATAGGGCCCCATGTTATAGGGATCGGACCTAATCGGATGTGCACTAAATGCCATCCGATTTGGTCCAATCTGAATCTGTCAGATTTTATTTTCGGTGCAAAAATCGGAGCAAGCTCCGATTTTTGCACCGATAATAAAATCGGACAGAATCGGATCGGACCAAATCGGATGGCATTTAGTGCACATCTGATTCGGTCCGATGCCCATAGGGCTGCATGGGGCCCAAAATCGTTCCGATGCTGTCCGATTTTTATCGGACAGCATCGGAACTGATAAAATCGTTATGTGAAAGCAGCCTTAATCAATAATTAATACATCACTACTTCAATTGCTTTATACACAAAACTTAAAAAGTATTCAACTGTTTCTTTAGGTCCCCAAACATTATTCCCCTCCTACCAAGCCCTTTTCATAGTATTACTGATTATGCTAAAAAATTGCTTTATATCTGCAGAGGCAATATGTTGATTAGTGGGTGAGTAGTCATCGGGCATCATTGTCCATGCTTATCATCCCGCCAATCATGTTACCATGTCCCGTTAAACATGAGTAATTTGAATTGCAGGTTCGGCGTCAATGTTGGCTCTCTGCACATCTTTTCCTCTCTGGCAATGCATCGTAAGCCAAGTGTAAGCACCCCAGCTACATCTACACACTGCTTAAATTCAGGGAGGCAGTGGTGATGCAGGATTTAACTAGCAGTTATAGCCATCACTGCATATTTCCTGGCTGGCTGTGTCTCATGTAACCAGTGTCTCTCTAAGCATGCATAGACCCAACTTACTTGGGTAGGCAAATGGACAGCTGCAATGCTTCTCTTGTAAATCATGTTACATATGACCACACTGGCATGATAACATAGTTGCTGATATAATTAAATTGTATTTAAATAACATGTTTATAACTAAGAAAAAAAATAACATATATTTTTCACTCTATCCACTAAAATATATATTGTTTCTTCATGTTCACATTTCAGCTTTACTATGTAGACTGAGACAGGGTGTGCAGAGTAATTTAATCTTTAGATTTGAATGAAAGATCTATTGTACTACTGAAGACACAGAGAAAGCAAAACAGAAACATTGTACACAAAGATAAGGTTGTTTATACTCTCCCATACCTCCCTCTCATCTTATGGAACAGAACGTCACCTTTTTCTAGAAACCTTATTATACTGTAGATATTCACCGCCCATTAATTTTAGTGTATTGCAAATGCCAATAAGCAAACACAACCTTTTGCATTATCTACTAGGGATGGGCAAGTACCGTACTATTCGGAATCGCTATACCCGCAACGAGTAGGTCTCGGTACTCGCTACTCGTTGCGAGTATAGCGATTCCGAGTACATTTGCAGTGTATCAATAGATACACTGCAAAAGTCCTGTAAAAGAGAGGAAAAGTGGTTAAAAAATAAAACAATCAGATACTCACCTTAACCGACGGCTGTACCGGGACCGGCCGATGGACATCTATTCATGTAAAAGGACCTTTCACTCTCTCAGCCAATCAGATGGCTGGGAGAGATCTGGCCAATCAGATGCTGCCACGTCACAATCACGTGATCGCTAGCAGCCACCTGATTGGCCAGATGGAAAGGTCTTCGGTGTACCTTTCCATCTGGCCAATCAGGTGGCTGCTAGCGATCACGTGATTGTGACGTGGCAGCATCTGATTGGCCAGATCTCTCCCAGCCATCTGATTGGCTGAGAGAGTGAAAGGTCCTTTTACATGAATAGATGTGCATCGGCCGGTCCCGGTATAGCCGTCGGTTAAGGTGAGTATCCGATTTTTTTATTTTTTAACCACTTTTCCTCTCTTTTACAGGACTTTTGCAGTGTATCTATTGATACACTGCAAAAGTACTCGGTACTTGCTACTCCCGAGTAATCCTAATTTACTCGGCGAGTAGCGAGTACACGAATACCGCTACTGTTCGGCGAGTTACGAATAGTAGCGAGTATACTCGCCCATCCCTATTATCTACATAGACTACACAGGAAGTTTATATTTGCAAAGTGACTAATTTCAGCATACAGAAATTGTCTTGAAGCTTCATCGCCAACAATACTTTTGTATGAAGTATTGAATAAATTTCAGCAAACGTGTTCAATATTTTTTCCTTTTGTCATTTATCATTATTACACATCAATAAATTTATGGACATATATGGTTCGACTTTTTTGCCTGTGTGGATTGGATGGCTTGTTACTGAAATCTGGTGAGAAATTCATATCAATAGCACCTTTAGAAATACATATACATACACTGTAACTATTATTACATTTGACATTCATATAGAGGAATATTTTATTTAATCAACTGAATTGACACTTAAAGAGAACCTGTCACCTCCCTGTTGCTGTCCCAAGTGAAAGCAGCACTGAATGTAGCGTGTATGCTGCATTCAGTGAAGGAGGCGGAACAAACATCCATGAGGCGGGGAGGACTCTGACGGTGGCAATCTCAGTACACAGTGAGCAGACCCATCGGACCTCTTCATCATGTGTTTTTTTTCAGGGTACAGGGGGCTAGAAACATGGTACAAACCTTCCCTGAATGCAGCATACACGCTACATTCAATGGTGCTTTCACTTTGGAAAGCATCAGGGGGATGACAGGTTCTCGTTAATCCCTTAGTAAAATATCATCCTGCTACAGGGTCTTCGATAAAACATTTACTGATCCTTGCACAATTCATGCACAAGTCAATACTTGCAGGATTTAATAAAGTTCACTTTGTATATATAAAATATATTATATATACAGTGCCTACAAGTAGTATTCAACCCCCTGCAGATTTAGGTGGTTTGATAAGATGCAAATAAGTTAGAGCCTTCAAACTGCAAACGAGAGTAGGATTTATTAACAGAAGCATAAATCTTACAAACCAAAAAGTTATGTTGCTCAGTTGAATTTTAATAAATATTAAACATAAAAGTGTGGGTCAATTATTATTCAACCCCTCAAACCACCAGCATTCTGTTTGGTCCCCCTAAAGTATTAAGAAGTAGTTCAGGCACAAAGAACAATGAGCTTCACATGTGTGGATTAATTATCTCTTTTGCCAGCCTTTTCTGACTATTTAAGACCCTCCCCAACTTGTGAACAGCACTCATACATGGTCAACATGGGAAAGACAAAGGAGCATTCCAAGGCAATCAGAGACAAGATCGTGGAGGGTCACAAGGCTGGCAAGGGGTACAAAACCCTTTCCAAGGAGTTGGGCCTACCTGTCTCCACTGTTGGGAGCTTCATCCGAAGTGGAAGGCTTATGGAACTACTGTTAGCCTTCAACGCCTGGACAGCCTTTGAAAGTTTCCTCCCGTGCCGAGGCCAGGCTTGTCGAAGAGTCAAGGCTAACCCAAGGACAACAAGGAAGGAGCTCCGGAAGATCTCATGGCAGTGGGACATTGGTTTCAGTCAATACCATAAGTAACGTACTCCACGCAATGGTCTCCGTTCCAGATGACCCGTAAGGTACCTTTACTTTCAAAGCGGTCATGTCAAGGCTCGTCTACAGTTTGCTCATGATCACTTGGAGACTCTGAGACAGACTGGTTTCAAGGTTCTATGGTCTGATGAGACAAGATCGAGATCTTTGGTGCCAACCACACAAGTGACGTTTGGAGACTGGATGGCACTGCATACAACCTCAAGAATACCATCCCTACAGTCAAGCATGGTGGTGCAGCATCATGCTGTGGGGCTGCTTCTCAGCCAAGGGGCCTGGCCATCTGGTCCGCATCCATGGGAAGATGGATAGCACGGCCTACTGGAGATTTTGGCCCAAAGAACCTCCGCTCCTCCATCAAGGATCTTAGATGGGTCGTAATTTCATCTTCCAACAAGACAACGACCCAAAGCACACAGCCAGAAAACCAAGGCCTGGTTCAAGAGGGAAACATCAAGGTAATGGAGTGGCTAGTCAGTCTCCTGACCTTAACCCATTGAATACTTGTGGAAGGAGCTCAAGATTAAAGTCCACATGAGACACCAAAGAACCTAGATTAACTTGGAGAAGATCTGCATGGAGAGTAGGCAAGATAACTCCAGAGACCTGATCAGGTCTTATAAAAGACGATTATTAGTGTAATTGCAAACAAGGGTTATTCACAAAATATTAAACCTATGGGGTTGAATAATAATTGACCCACACTTTTATGTTTAAAATTTATTAAAATTCAACTGAGCAACATAACTTTTTGGTTTGTAAGATTTATGCTTCTGTAAATAAATCCTACTCTCGTTTGCAGTTTGAAGGCTCTAACTTATTTGCATCTTATCAAACCACCTAAATCTTATTTCTATATTATGGAGACTTAATTAGGCTGAATAGACAGCAATGGACTAAAGAAACTCTGGCTATCCAGATGTAACTTCTCTGGAACAGAAAATCTAAGCAACACATATACAGCAGTATGTTTATAAAATCATAGAATGGTAGAGTTGCAAGGGACCTCCTGGATCATATGGTCCAACCCCCTGATCATAGCAGAACTCACTAAGTCATCCCAGACAGATGTCTGTCCAGCCTGTTCGAAGATTTCCATTGAAGGGGAATTCACCCCTCCCATAGCAGCCTGTTCCACTTGTTGATCACCATCACTGTCAAAAAGTTTTTTTCTACTATCTAATCTGTCTCCTCCCATTCAGGTTCATCCCATTGCACTTAGTGTTTCCTTGTGAAAAAGTGAATAAGTCTGATCCCTCTACAGTTTGACAGCCCTTGAGATATTTGTGGACAGCTTTTATGTTCAATGTGCAGTTGTATTTGTTTTCTACTGTAGTGCAGTCACAGCAACCTGTGCCTTTATGTATATTTTTTTCTATTTTGCTAGGAGGTACCTGTCATTTTTTTTAAGATATCATCAGGCTATGAAAGTGCTTGCCTAACTGAAATATGGTTTGTATCACTCTTTAATGGGCTTTTGTCAGCACAGACTAATTATTTAAACCAAATACAGGCATGGGTGCACCATGGTAGAACCAATCATTTATATACCCTTCTCACCTGTATGTTTTTCTCTATCTCCAATCCTCTCTTCTTTGATTGAAAGCTTTGGCTTTATAAGGCCAGACAAGCGACAAGACGGGTGGAAAATGAGCAGGTGGGAAGAAGTACCTTAATGATGCATTGAGTACCTGTACTTGGTTGAACCATCATTCTGTGCTGACAGTGTCTCTTTGATCTACTTTCTCTAACATATTTCAGTGGTATTAAATAGAGATTAGTGAACTTTTTGAATTTTTGAATTTTGGGTTCGACTATGTTAGATGAATATATCGGCGAACAGTTTGCCCTATTTCTGAACCCCATTCAAATCAATGAGAGGCAAAATCAAGGGCCTAGAAAAAACACATTCAAAGGGGGTCCAAAAGCTGTCAAATACAGCTCAAAATGTTTTACAGTGTAGCTCCCTGTTTCGGCACACTCATTAAGCTTGTCACCTTGCTTCCAGGCCCGCTCATTAACTTCAGACTGTTTCCCCCTTGATTAATAAGTCAGACTTATTCCTGCCCACCATTTTTATCAGCTTCTGAGACTTGTTGCCTGTATGACAACCAAACTGACAGATCACTTTAAAAATACATACATAATTGTAAAAAGGAGCATGCACTTCATCATAGGTTCAGAGCCTGCAGGTGTCCCAACACCTACATACTCAACACTCAAAGCTCCATTAAATTCTACACATTGAAAGAAACCAGTAGACCTGATGAGTGTGAACCCCTATCCTTAGGTCAGGTGTGTTCTCAGCCAATGGGTCGTCTGGTGAGGATTTTGCCCCAAACCTCCGAGGATAGTTTTAGGGACATTTTAAAATATCGAACATTTTTCCCCAACAAAGCCATGTTTGCCAATTTTTTAGTCAGTTGCTTGAGTTTCCAATCATGAGCCAAATGTGCCATGTTTGTGCCGAACTTTGAAATTGGTTGAAAGTTTGCTCATCTCTAGTATTAAGTGGAACCTGTTGCATACAAAAATACTTTTTATGTGCAAATATAAGGGTTATTCTGAGGGAAAGAACCTGGCTTACTGGAGAAGCGGCTATGGGAAAAAAATGAAGGCTAGATGAACAGAGACTTAATACATCTGGACAAGTGAACTCTCACACTCTTTAGCTGATCTCATAAATGCTCATTTCAGTATCAGAATTATAAAGTTACCTTTACATAAATTTTTAATGTAAGTACACTTGCCTCTTCAGGCTAAGAGATATACTTAATCATATATGCAGATTGTATGGTTAAATAGCGTAACAGATTCCCTGTTAAGTCATCAGGCTTTGGAAAAGATTTCAATTATAATTCTATATATAAGTGCTGCCTTAAGCCTGGAACCTTGGACATTTCATTTCCATACAAATGGAAGGATTGTGTGAATTTATGGCGTAACTCAAGCTCAGTCTCTATAGTTATTTTACAGCTTGTACCGTCAACAAGTCCGCTGAATTTCAATTATCTATGCTTAACGATAAAAAAGCAATTATTAAAAATGTAGCTCACAAGTAACATCTTGATAATTGCACATCAATTTCATGTTAATATCAAAACAGGCTCCTGATGGGTGAAATTAGGCAAAGCTAAGCTACAGTAAGGACAAACCTCTAAATTGTTATGGCGTTACTAGATTTTCACTGTTCTTCTTGTTTTCCAATTAGAAACCCCTGCCTCCTCAAAATTGCTTTTTATTTTGTTTTGTATGCATTAGCAAAATTGATGCGCTCAAGAGTTCTTCAAACTGAATTATGCAAAAGTATAATGTATTGCATCTGTCTGCATTGCAAACTATGAAGTGAGAGTGAGAGAATTTGTCGAAACTTGGAAAGGCAAAAACTAATTAGGTTTGGCAAGCTCTGAAAAGAAAGCAACCAAAGCTTGGCACATGTCTAGTAAATGCAGCACTGAATGTAAGAACTCTGATTACTGCCTCCTGGCACCAATTATACAAAACTATTAATTTGTATGTAATTTAGACCAACATAATTATTCAAATTCAAAATCACTGTTATCTTAGAATAATGGGGACAATTCTCTTTGCTTCTGTGGCTGAACTCTCTGAAATATTTCAGGATCTGTTATATCAATGGGAAGTTTAACCTCTCACAGGTTTCATTTTTTTTCTGAAATATACAGAAGAGTTTTATTTGTGTCATTAGCACTAACTAATGAGGGAATCTGCTGCAATTTAAAAGGAGCAGTTTGCCAAAATTTGACCAGGAAATTTGATTGCGTGGAATGTATTCGTTGCAAACTGAGATGCCTTATAATAGTTTGGCTGTCTGCAAAGCACAAACAGGAATGTATTGTGAAAAGAGAAAGAAAGAGAAAAAAATATGCAAATTTTCACTTCAGTAAGGAAGTGGAAGAACTCGTGCCACCTTTAAGTAGCTCCTCAAAGTCATAATTGCTTTCCAACAAGCTTTTTAATATGACTAAGGGATTTGTGCCAGATTAGATCCCCAAACTACAGAGGCTGCGTTTTGGGGTAACTGCCCCTCATCAGTGTTGTGTATGGGATATTCTGATCTGGCTGTGTGAGTGGGCTAAGAAAAAAATACTAATTCTCTCCCTTTCTTTGGTCATTTATTGCATGTTTACTCCATGTGACATCAACGTCTTACTTTATGCAAGGAATTCCAGTGCTGAGCATTTCTCTTCCATCATCATCTTCCACCATTTTTCCTGTGTCTTGGTGCCTCTAGCTCCTAGAAGACCCTGGGAGTGTGTCAGACAATGCACATGATGACATCACATTACTCTTTATAGGAAGCCTATTTGGTGTCAGAGATCCCAGCACAGATTGATGATCGAGGAAGGAGATGTTGATACAGTGTACACCTATTTGATGAACTGAATCTTTCACGAATCAATGCTGTTTGTCAGCTGCTCTGTATGTTATTCTATGCAGTATATTTTTGCAGGTGTTTGATTATAATGTCCTCAAAAACATTGCAGATTACTGATGACAGACACCCAACTGTAGTTACTTTGATCCATCTTCTTTCCTTTCTTTAACATCGGAACCATGTCAGGCATCCTTCAATGCTGTAACACCAACCGTGTTACAAAATAGTCTAAGGCTGGCTTCACACTGCAGTTTTTCACTGATCAGTGTCCATCAGTGTTTGTGTGCCAAAACCAGGAGTGTCTCCAAAACTCAGAACAGGTGTCAATCTTTCAATCTTAGTTTTGTTCTGCAAGTTCCTCTCCTGGTTCCTCTCCTGGTTTTGGCACACAAACACTGATGGACACTGATCAGTGATAAAACTGCACTGTGAAGCCAGCCTCAGCAGATAAAATACAGCGGTTTGTCAATTACTGAGATCAATTCTCTCAATATTCATGGATGAATGTCATCTGGCCCAAATGATTTAGCAATATTTAATTTGAAGCGACAAAGGCATACTTCTTTTTTAGTTAAATTAGTTATATTAGGGGGTGACTTTCATTTTTGTCTTGCAAAATGATCCTTGGAACAGTGTGTTCATTGTAGAATATGGATCAAATGTGTCTGTTTAATATCTCAGCATTTTCTTTGTTCTTTATCATTTTTCTATAACAGCAATATATTTTTAAACTTTTTAAGAACTATTTTAATGTCATTGGAAATTTGTGTTTCAGTATTTACCGTAACTCTGCTAGCTTGATTTCTCTTTTGACATTTCTTAATGGGATATTTATATTCCTGAAATGCTAAATGCCCCTGGAAGAGTAGCTCCTATAACCTACCGAGACATGCTTGGAGTGGTCTACATGGTGGAACAGCTACTTATATCCCATGAAATGTAGATGGATTTTTTTCAGAAGTGTAAGGCCCACTGGATGTTTGTGCTGCGTTTTTGGTGATCTGTTTCTGCAGCAAAAATGGACCACCCACAGCATTTACATTCAAATCAATGTGATTTTAAAAATGCTGCACCCACATGTGCACTTGTGAGTGGTCTGTACAGAAATCGGATGTACTCAAAAACTAGCATATTAATTACCATGCTAATTTTTTGGCTGCTTTTTCCCATTGACTCCATTCTAACCCCGCAAAAAAGCATCACAAATGGATTGTCTGTTTACATAAAGTCTGTTTGTGATGCTCTCTTGCTGCTATTTCCACAGCACAAATGCTCCAATAATCACCCTTCCTGATGAGCCCACAGTGAGCCCAGGTGATTTCTTCTTTCCGTGCACTGGCAGGAGCTCCACCAGCTGATTTACAGTATATGAGCCCCATATGACTCAGGCTGTCAGATGGTGCAAGGTCCTGGAAGTACTGTACCCGACTATCCACAGGTCCTGAAGAAATCACAGGACCTCACTGTGGGATCATAGAGGAGGGTGAGAAAGTTTGTGTGTCTGTCTGTCTCTGAGTCTGTATCTGTCTGTGTGTGTCTGTCTGTGTGTCCGTTTATTTGTGCTGCAATTTTGATGTGCCCAAATGCAGCACAATTGCAGTACATTTGTACTTTTTTTTTTAAAAACAGCTGCTTTATTCAGCTGACAAACACAGCATAAACATTGCACAAAAAAGTAGCACAAATGTCCAGTGGGAATATTGCCTAAAGGCTTCCAAAAATGCCTCGAATTAAAGACGACTGCCCTAAAAAAGGCCTGTTGTTGGGCCACTGACTCATTACAAGAAATGTTCCTGCTGGGACCCTGCATTTTGCCCTGTTAACTAAATGAGGACTTCTTTCAGTTCTGACAAGAGTGAGGTATTGTTTTTTTCCTGCCTGGGAAGTCTGAATTCTATTTTCCCCCTCCACACTTAAGTGCTGGTAATGCTTCGTACTGCTGGATTAGCGGGACTGATGCCTTCTTGCTACACCTTAAAGTCCTAAATTGACTGTGCCCTAAATGGACTGAGTTCACTTAATGGACTGTGCCCCATTATATTGGATTCTGCCAATTCATGTGGGACTTGTTGGGTGTTATGTGCTGTTGTGTGAAAAGGTGAAAAATCAGAGGATCTAATGTGTCAGCCAGGTCATTTATTTGCAAAGCTCAAAAACAGTGAAGAATTCACTCATATGCTGATGATCCCTGTGTTGTGCTACTACCACAGTGAGACAATGGAGTCCAATACCTAGGCGAGCCTTTTTGGACTTTGTCCTCCTGTTGGCCTATTGGACTGTTTTATGAAAAAAACGGACTATATAGTTCCCGGATCTCAACCCATTGAGGCCAGGGTCAAGAAGATATAAATATTCTACCTGAGTTTTATATGCGCTTGTATGCATGATGTCTTCTAGGTGTCCATTACGGCCGAGGACGGGGCTGGTTAAAGAGGGTGATGTGTTATGAGGGTGTCCAATACAGCCATGAAGTTTTTGCCCACTTGAAGACATCACTGTTACTGTGTATATTTATATGCATGTGTCTTTTAGACGTATTAAGAATATTCTATGCTAAGTTCCTACTTGAAAATGATCAGTGTTTGTGTAACATAAATCTTAAAAAATGACATCATGCACCAACATGTGAGTTTTTAATTCTGTAAAAGTAAAGCTTTTGAACTTCTCTCCCTATGTGCTAGAATTTTTGTGCAAAGTAAGACATGGTTTGATACACCCTACAAATGCTGGAGATAAAACCACAGGCCTCTAGTCTGAATGTGTCAGGTATAGAAATGCAAGACAATACACACACTTCTGTAGAACAGGTCTGAGCAACTCCAGTTCTCAAGGGTCGCAAACAGTTTATGTTTTCAGGATTATTTTAGCAATGCACAAGGTGTGAAGATGATTAGACTACCACCTGTGCAATGCTAATGAAATCTATGGAAATTCTGAAAACTTTCACTGTTTGCAGCCCTTGAGGACTGGCATTACCCACCACTGCTCTAGAAGTCTCTGTCGAGGTAGTGAGGGGCAAACAGAATCCTTGAGCCCTTCCACCACAACTGCGGCTCTCTCTGGACCCTCTTAAAAGCATATGAGGGTCACGTTCGAAGTATACATCCCCTATAGTGATAGTGTGACAAGTGGTGAAATCACAAAGATTACTGCAGTTCAGACTCAAGGGGTCACACAGTGGCTATCCCGTGAGTTTGAACTGCACTGCTCTTCTTGACGTTTCATGATATCAGAGAGATAAACCCGCTATATCTTGTGTGATATCGCGGTTCTCGCAAGAAAGCTAGTATTACAAGCGCTGATACCAAAGAGGTTATCTCAGGTCACAAAGCGGTATTCCCTGCTTTATGATACCTGCTGTGTAACCTGAGACAACCTCAGTTAAGTCACAGTTTGTCACACTGCCAGGAGTTGTGCAGTGCCTGCTGTCGCATCATTTGGGGGATTCAGTCAATGATCTTGCCCCCTGATACTTGAAGTACTTTAGGTATTATTTGGATTTCATTTTTGTGTTGTTTGTTTACATTTTTTTACATGCTTTTTTTTTTGTTGTTGTGTGGGATGGAAGACTTTAAAAAATGGATTTTAATGTAAAAAAAAGAAAAAAGAAATATGAATGTAAAGGGGAGTGTATTTTCAAATCAAATATTTATTGGTGTTGTTATTTGTGACCTTAATGACTTGACTAGTAATATCAGGTGTCTGATTGACACCTCGACATTACTAACCTCTGGGCTTGATGTCCGCTGAAATTACCAAGCTGACATCAACTTCAAATACCATTACCCTGTTTGCCAATGCACCAGGGCAGCGGTGAAGTGCTAGTAGTGGCACATCTAATGGAAGTGCCACTCCTGGGGCAGCGGCAGTTTGTGAATTTTTTTTTAAAGATTTTTAAATCTTTTAAAATTTTAAAGATTACTTGAGTTTTCAGCTATTCAAGTGGATGGATGGTTGGATAGATACATAGAAATAATAGATAGATAGATAGATAGATAGATAGATAGATAGATAGATAGATAGATAGATAGATAGATAGAACTACAGCACTCTCCTTTAAGATGTTCTCAAGCCTTTATTGGCCAGCAGCTGGAAGACGGTCACTTGCTGACCGAAACGTCATGTGCCCTGCTTGAAGGCCAATAAAGGCTTGAGAACATCTTAAAAGAGAGTGGTTGCAGTTCTTTTTTCATACATATGGTCCGTATATAAGGATTGATATAGCACCCAACAGGATTGTTAAACGCTGCTCCAAAAATGTTTCTTTCTAGACAGATAGATAGATAGATAGATAGATAAAGTAAGGATAGATTTAGAGATAGATGAACAGATAGATTTATAGATAGATAGATGTAAACAAACTATGTAATATCCCACCCCTAAGTATTGTAAGCTTGTACCCTTTAGTTCCATTCATATTGAACTAAAGGGTGTTTTAACCTTGTATTTGGCTAGATAAAAATAATTAATTAAAAAAAATGATGTGGAGGTCCCCCCTATTTTGATCGCCAGCTACAGTAGAGCAGAGAGCTGCAGCCCACAGCTGGCGGCTTAACCTTGGCTGGTAAAACAAAACACAGGTCATCCCAAATTATTTTTTCAAATTTATAAATAATTTGGAAATTGGAAATAATTTGGAAAAATCTGCGTAGGGCCGGCCCATTTTTTATTACCAGCCAAGGCAAAGCTGACAGCTGGAATCTGGTATTCTGAGGGTGGGAAGGTCCATCTCTTATTTGCCCTCACCACAGTAAAAATAACAGAGCACAGCTGCCCCAGAAATGGCACCTCCATAAGATGCACCACTCCTGGCACTTCTCCACAGCTTTTCCCACTGCCCTGCTATTATGTCAGTCGAGGTAATAGTAGGGGTTAAGGACAGCTGAGTATTGACAGTTGTCATTAAGCCCAAATTGGCAAAATGGAGGCATCTATTATACCCCCAAATTACCAATCTGGTAAGTAAATAGTTAAAAACACAAATGAAAAGAAAATTCCTTTATTAGAAATAAAACACAGAGAAAAATCTTTTATTGTACATAAAACACACAGACAACCCAATTTCATCCATTTATTAAGCCCAAACTTGCCCACCAATGACAAGTCACAGAAATGTCCAGGCACGACTACATGCAGTGAGCAGAGACCATTATAGTGTCCACACATCGCAGCAGCTTGCTCTCACTGACAGTCAGCTGTGAGCAGTGACATCAGACAGTTCATATGCTGTCAAAGCTGATTTACCATGGTAACTATGCTAGCTGTTTACTATAGTGACCTCAGATGAACTGTCTGATGTCACCGATCACAGCCAAAGGTGTGGAGCAAGAGTCACAATGGGTGGCAGACATGTGAGATTCGCACGAGTGTCACATGCATTATCCTTAATGACCGCCCGCTCTATGGACAGGATGGTGCAGCTCCATAGCAATGTATCTTGCTCCTGTCATAGTGATGTAGCCGTGCCGAATTTGCTTCACCAAATATCGTGCTATGTGGATTACCGT
This sequence comes from Allobates femoralis, assembly GCA_033576535.1. Lineage (NCBI taxonomy): Eukaryota > Metazoa > Chordata > Amphibia > Anura > Aromobatidae > Allobates > Allobates femoralis. Next base: position 102,480,073 of record JARQOC010000003.1, on the reverse strand, counting down.
TTGAGCTGGGTATTGTTTGAGCAGAATAATGGGTGAAATTGGGTTGTCTGTGTGTTTTATTTAAAATTAACAAGTTTTTTCCTTGTGTTTTATTTGTAATAAAGGATTTGTCTCTGCATCTGTGTTTTTTTTTAACTATTTACTTACCAGATTGGTAATGTGGGCGTATCATAGATGCCAGAACATTACCAATCCAGGGGTTGATGACAGCTACCGTGTTTCCCCGAAAGTAAGACCCTGTCTTACATTAAATTTACTCTCAAAAGTCCCACCCTGTCTTACTTTCGGGGGAGGTCTTACATTGGCAAAATTCCCTGCAGCCTGCATCATCCCCTGCAGCCTCCCCTGCAGTCTGCATCATCTCCTGCAGTCTGCATCATCCCCTGCAGTCTGCATCATCCCCTGTAGCCTCCCCTGCACCGTAGCCTCCCCTGTAGCCTCCCCTGCAGCCTCCCCTGTACCGCAACCTCCCCTGTACCGTAGCCTCCCCTGTAGCCTCCACTGCAGCCTCCCCTGTACCGTAGCCTCCCCTGTAGCCTCCCCTGTACCGTAGCCTCCCCTGTAGCCTCCCCTGCAGCCTCCCCTGTACCGTAGCCTCCCCTGTAGCCTCCCCTGTAGCCTCCCATACTGAGCTGCCCTGTGTGGACCCCCACTCTGCACACACACAGCCCCATATGGCACCCATACAGTACCGTACACACACACTCAAACACCCACCCACACACACACACACAAACACCCACCCACACACACACACGGTTTCGGTACACAGTACCGGTACTTACCGTTACTTTTCCTCACTTTCGGTTTCCTCTGCGGTGCCGGTGACGAGTCTGCTGCACGAGACGCTGGACCAATCAGGAGCGAGCCTGCTGGCTGGTGACGTCGCGGCTGATTGGCCAATCAGCAGCGAGCCTGCAGGCCGGTGACGTCGCGGCTGATTGGCCAATCCCAGCTCGAGCTGATGGCCAATCAGCAGCGAGCCTGTGACGTGCAGGCGGATCGGCCAATCAGCATCGAGCTGAATCCCGGGGCTGGACGCACGGCAGGCAGGGGCTGGCAGCCAATCACCGGAGGCGGATCTCGGCCAGCACATGAGGAGGCTGGACGGAGGGGGCCTGACAGCGGCAGCGGCGGGACAGCGGCAGCGGCGGTAAGCTCCATAGTGACCCCACCCATTGGCGGCCTTACCCTCCACAGTGACCCCACCATAGGCGGCCTTACATTCCCGCGACCCCCCCGAAAGTGGCCTTACAATCGGGGGGTGCCTTACATTGGAAACTCCTGGGCACCCCCCTACCCTGCCTTACTTTCGGGGGGGTCTTACTTTCGGGGAAACACGGTATCAATACTCAACTGTTATTAACCCTTTCTATTACCCCATTTTCCACCAAATGTGGGCAGCAGAAAGAGTCAGGACAAAGCACAAGGATATGGTGCCTCTAATGAACGTACTATATTCGTGAGTGAACACTCAGCTGTTTGGTTTATCTTGGCTGGTAGCAACGTTGGGAGTGGGGGGGGGCACATGTAAACCTTTTTAATTATTTATTTATTTTTACCGTAATCTGACATTACCTTGGTTGCCATACTGGCAACCAATCACAGATGTCATCTGAAAGAGTGGGTGGGGAAAAGTTTGACTTTAACCAGTCACTTCAGGGGAAGCAGTGAATGTGTATGAGGTTAATGAGCAGGCCCCCTGAAGCTTGGTAAGTAATAATCTAGGAAGCTAATGGATGTGCCAAAACTGTGGGATTCCATTGTAAAACATTTTGAACTGTGTTTGGCAGCTTTTGGGCCTATTTGAAGGTGTTGTCTATGTCTTAGATTTTGCCTCCCATTTTATTTGAATTGAGTTTAGAAGATTGTGAAACTGTTTGCCAAATTATTCATCGCACATCTGAAAGTTTGGCAATCCGAACTTAAAAGGTTCACTCGTCTCTAATTATAATGCCTCTAAATAAAAATGATCTGCCCTATATTGTGCCCCTGAATAGATAATTGTGTGTCACTATGCTATGTGCACAAAATAGGAAACCCCACATTGTCACTCTTTTGGTTTATGTCCACTACATTGTCCTCTTCTCTAAAATATTGTTACCACTCCATCCCTTCTTATGAACTATATAGTCACACTGTCCCTCTTATGAACTATAACTACCACACTGTTCATATTTCTAAACTATTACTGCGACACTGTCTGCCCTTATCATCAACTTCTTTTTGCAATAGCTGCCACAGTGTCCAGCTCTTGAGTGTATCCCCAGTGTTGTCCCTTTCCATACTTGTTCTCCACTTCACATTATCTCCCACACTGTGTCTCTTTATACTGTTCAGTCTTTATGCTGTGCTTCTTCCTTACAATTTCATCGCTCTACATAATTTCACACAAAATATGTCCTCAGGCTGGTTTCACACTGGCGTTTTCATGTGTAGCATCGGCATGCGTTCCAATGTGTGCAGCAACGCATGTGTCATTTGTCCCTATGTTTAACATGGGGACGTATGGTGTATGCATTTGGCCGTATATGTATGCACAATCTATGCATAGAAATCAATTGGGACACATTGCCATCCGGATGTTAGCGCAAGCAAACGTGGCATTCTCTCTCTCCCTCCCTCACACCCTCCTCCCGACCGCTATAATATTTTCCTATGGGAGCGACCCCATTCTAATGTATTCCTAGGAGTTTTCAAGCAGTGCACATCCGGAGTATTTACACTGCATGTGCAGCAGGATCGCTGTGTTTGACCATGTGTTTGACGCTATGCGTTCAGACGCACGCAGATCGAACGCTCATGTAAAATCGGCCTCACTCTGTTCCCCCACACTGGTAAAATCTGTATACTGTACTTCATTCTGTCAATTTATGCTTTGTCCACACATACTATCCAGTCTGTGTACATTGCTTCCTACTAACACTTTTTCCCTTATGCATACTTTTTAATATACTGTGCCCTCACACCACCCCCAACACAGCTCCATATTACCACTACCCCCTCACAGTGCAACCTTAATTACTCAATCTCTATTCTGTGCATGCTTCTCACACCTTTCCCCCCATACTGTCTTCTTACACTGCCCACCAATTCTACATCATCTCTATATTGTTCCCCCACTGTGCAGTCCCTACTGTGCAACTGAATAGTCGTCTGTACCCTCCCCTCAGACTAATTACCCTCCAATTAACCTACCTATCTACATTTTTAGCTGTATTGGAGTGTTTACCTTCCCACTGACTTATACTTCAATGCGTTGCAGAACTGACATCAGCAACATGATTAGATTAACTCATAGCGCTGCTTTATATCTCATTGAAGCCTGAAAGTAGTGGTGGTAAGAGACTCAATTGTGCTTGTGTCTTATAGATGCATTGCAATTTAAAGCAGAGAGCCAGCCTTTTACCTGTCCTCCAAACTGGTTGTCAGTAGGCATGAGCGAGTAATGAAATATTCGGACTCGCTATACTCATGAGTAAGTCCTAAGACTCGGGTACTCGTTACGAGTTCAATAAAAGTCAATGGGAAATGCGTGTACTTCTGCAGTGTATACACTGCAAAAGTGAAATAAAAGTTAATAAAAGGTGTTAAAAATATTATTATTTATTTATTAGCGCCATTAAATTCCATGGCGCTTTACATGCTAAAAGGGCAGACAAGGACAGGTGCAATAAATGTGGACAATTTGGTCGTGCAGATACAATAGGGGAGAAGATTCTGTCCGCGAGGGCTAAAATAACTTACTCACCTATCTGACGGCTGTCCCAGGACCCGAAAAGAACACAGCCGATGGGCTGCCAGGACCATAAATCTGATGGTCAATCGGATGGCTGATATCGATCAGGTGGTGAGTGACGTCACATAACACTTGATCACTACCGACCATCTGATTGGCTATCAGATTTAAGGTTTTGGCAGGCCATCGATGTGTTATCCTCATATATCTAGGTATAGTTGTTGCATAATTGTTGTGACACCCTCTGATGTTCTTTAGATTCCTTGTCAGGCTGAGTGGTTTCTGCTAGACATTAAGAATGAGAGCACCATAAATTATTTTTTTCTTCCTAGCACTGGTCACAGGGCCGGCTCCAGGTTTCTGTGGGCCCCGGGCAAAAAGGTCTCAGTGGGCCCCCTTTAAGTACATATCGCGGACTATATATATATATATATATATATATATATTGCCGCACACTTACCGCAAGCCCCATAGACAATGCATGGGGCTTGCCGCAAATGTGAAGCAAGTGCAGCCGCTAGACGGAAAATGCGGCAGATGCAGGATTTTTTTTACCGCAACTGCCTCATTTTTAAAAAAATGCCTATGTGAAGGCAGCCTTACAGGAACAGTGACTGCTGAAACCAGCAAGAGCTGCTCCTGACAGTGAGTATATTACACGTTGTTAGGAGCGGGCTAAAATGCGATTGCGTTCCCTTGCACCTTTTAAAAATACCCTACAAATGCAAAATGTTGCATTTTTGTGCATCTGAGGATGCTTGGTATATACACAAGCATCCTGAAGCACACAAATAATGCAGACAGCTCAATGGAGCCGCACTGCCATATGGTGGCACCGCAGCCAAGCGGAGTGTCTGGCCGTCCAGATCTCTCTTTCTCCTCACCTTTCTTCTTGCCGCTCCGGTCTCCTCCTGTCGCTCTGCACATATCAGCACAGTGATGACATCGTGCCCCTCCATGCTGAGCTGCAGAATGCAGACAGCGGCAGAAGAGACTATGGAGAAGAATGCTGCTGGCAAAGGTGGCTGAGACTATAGGAGCGAAATCCGCGGGGGGCTACCACTGGTACACATACTTCGTACACACGCGGCTCTGATACGTACACCTCATACACACGCGGCTCTGCTCCATACACCTCGTACGCATGCGGCTCTGCTCCGTACACCTCGTACACACTCGGCTCTGCTCCATACACCTCGTACACACACGGCTCCTCTCCGTACACCTCGTACACACACGGCTCTTCTCCGTACACCTCGTACACACACGGCTCTTCTCCGTACACCTCGTACACACTCGGCTCTTCTCCGTACACCTCGTACACACTCGGCTCTTCTCCGTACACCTCGTACAAACTCGGCTCTTCTCCGTACACCTCGTACACACTCGGCTCTTCTCCGTACACCTCGTACACACTCGGCTCTTCTCCGTACACCTCGTACACACTCGGCTCTTCTCCGTACACCTCGTACACACGCGGCTCTTCTCCGTACACCTCGTACACACGCGGCTCTTCTCCGTACACCTCGTACACACGCGGCTCTGCTACGTACACCTCGTACACACGCGGCTCTGCTACGTACACCTCGTACACACTCGGCTCTGCTCCGCACACCTCGTACACACTCGGCTCTGCTCCGCACACCTCGTACACACTCGGCTCTGCTCCGCACACCTCGTACACACTCGGCTTTGCTCCGTACACCTCGTACACACACGGCTCCTCTCCGTACACCTCGTACACACACGGCTCCTCTCCGTACACCTCGTACACACACGGCTCTGCTCCGTACACCTCGTACACACACAGCTCTGCTCCGTACACCTCGTACACACACGGCTCTGCTCCGTACACCTCGTACACACTCGGCTCTTCTCCGTACACCTCGTACACACACGGCTCCGCTCTGTACACCTCGTACACACACGGCTCCGCTCCGTACACCTCGTACACACACGGCTCTGCTCCGTACACCTCGTACACACACGGCTCCGCTCCGTACACCTCGTACACACACGGCTCTGCTCCGTACACCTCGTACACACACGGCTCTGCTCCGTACACCTCGTACACACACGGCTCTGCTCCGTACACCTCTACACACACGGCTCTGCTCGTACACCTCGTACACACACGGCTCTGCTCCGTACACCTCGTACACACTCGGCTCTTCTCCGTACACCTCGTACACACTCGGCTCTTCTCCGTACACCTCGTACACACACGGCTCTTCTCCGTACACCTCGTACACACGCGGCTCTTCTCCGTACACCTCGTACACACGCGGCTCTGCTACGTACACCTCGTACACACGCGGCTCTGCTACGTACACCTCGTACACACTCGGCTCTGCTCCGCACACCTCGTACACACTCGGCTCTGCTCCGCACACCTCGTACACACTCGGCTCTGCTCCGCACACCTCGTACACACTCGGCTTTGCTCCGTACACCTCGTACACACACGGCTCCTCTCCGTACACCTCGTACACACACGGCTCCTCTCCGTACACCTCGTACACACACGGCTCTGCTCCGTACACCTCGTACACACACGGCTCTGCTCCGTACACCTCGTACACACACGGCTCTGCTCCGTACACCTCGTACACACTCGGCTCTTCTCCGTACACCTCGTACACACACGGCTCCGCTCTGTACACCTCGTACACACACGGCTCCGCTCCGTACACCTCGTACACACACGGCTCTGCTCCGTACACCTCGTACACACACGGCTCCGCTCCGTACACCTCGTACACACACGGCTCTGCTCCGTACACCTCGTACACACACGGCTCTGCTCCGTACACCTCGTACACACACGGCTCTGCTCCGTACACCTCTACACACACGGCTCTGCTCCGTACACCTCGTACACACACGGCTCTGCTCCGTACACCTCGTATACACACGGCTCTGATCCGTACACCTCGTACACACACGGCTCTGATCCGTACACTTCGTACACACACGGCTCTGCTCCGTACACCTCATATACACTCGGCTCTGATCCGTACACCTCGTACACACACGGCTCTGATCCGTACACCTTGTACACACACGGCTCTGCTCCGTACACCTCGTACACACACGGCTCTGCTCCATACACCTAGTACACACTCGCCTCTGCTACATTCACACTGTAAATCCCTCCTGACCCACACATAACCTTCACCTAATTGCCATACACCTAGTACACACTCACCTCTGCTACATTCACACTGTAAATCCCTCCTGACCCCACACATAACCTTCACCTAATTGCCATACACCTAGTACACACTCACCTCTGCTACATTCACACTGTAAATCCCTCCTGACCCCACACATAACCTTCACCTAATTGCCATACACCTAGTACACACTCACCTCTGCTACATTCACACTGTAAATGCCTCCTGACCACACACAAACTTCACCTTATTTGAGCATCATTGATGGCCAGCACAGTCCTGGATACACTGAGGAGCCGATCATGAGACCCTGACTCCTCCCCATCCACTGACATCATCACAGGTCCTGTAAGCACACTAGCACAGAGTGTGCAGCTCTGTTGGCTCCCGTGGAGGGGGGAGGAGGGAGACCCTCCGGTGCTGCAGCCTGCAGGAGCCTGAAAATGACCCCCCAGCTGCCCCCTGGATATGGCTTTGGCTGTGGGGGCAGTGCTCAGGGGCCCCTGAGGCTAGGGTCACACTTGCATTGTGACCCTAGCCTGATGCAAGTATTGTATGTTGCAACGCTGCTATGCGCTGGAGGCAGCCCATAGAAACCCGACGTTTACCTTGACAACCACTGGTTGTCAATGTAAACTGCGGGTTTCTATGGGCTCAGTTGCTGGCAGCGCATAGCGTTAAACGCTCTGCGCTGCAGCAGACAATACTTGCGTCAGGCTAGGGTCACAACACAAGTGTGACCCTAGCCCTCAGGGGCCCGGTGGGCCCCCTCCAAGCCGTCGGGCCCCGGCACTTGCCCGGGTACGCCGGGTGCTGACGCCGGCCCTGACTGGTCACACAAGGTCAACTTTCTGAGAGGGAATCAAGGGATAACAAAGAACCACAGAATATCTTTTGAAATCATTCCAAATAAAATGTGATGTTTAAAAGAATAAAATAATATGTAAGCATAGGACTACTCACTTAATTTCTGAAATAATTTCAATTGGAGGTATAGAGATATAGGATAGGTGGTCAAAGTCTAACGCTATGTGCCCACTGTGCAATTTTGCTACTTTTTTTGCTGTGTTTCTGCGCCAAAAAAGCAGCACTCATAGCTTTGTAATGAAAGTCAATATGATTTCCCAAAAGCTGTGCCCAAATGTGCGTTTTCGGGTGCTGTGTTTTTGTTGTAGAAGTCGCCTGCGTTTCTTTAATGTCCCTGCAATCAACATGCTCATTTTTGGGCTGCGTTTTCCCTATTGACTGTATTCTAACCCCCAAAAAGGACGACAAATAGATAAGTATTCCCACAGTCCGTTTGTGGTGCTTTTTCTTGCAATTTCCAAAACAAAATGCTCCAATACTCACCCTCCCCAGCAATCCCACAGCAATCCCAGGAGATTCTATCTCTGAGAGCTGTCTTTATCTATCCTACAGGACTTTTGCCCCATATGAGTCAGCCTCTTACAGGGTGCGCAGGATCTGGCAGATAGATAAAGACAGCTCCCACCACTCCACAGGGAGGGTGAGAAAATGTCTGTGTGTTTGTCTGTGTGTCTGTCTGTCCCTGTGTGTAAATATATCTAAAGGGTTGAGAATGCGCAAATAAGGTCTTATCTTTTATGATACTAATATTAGTATTGCTCACCTGATGTGGTTGTGTAGCACACAACCAGCGTAATCGCTCAGAAAAAACAGCTGCTGCAGGGACCGTAGTTCCACAGGACGCGGTGCTCAAATCACAAGGTTTTTTCGGACGAAGTACCTTTATGTCCGCGCTACTATCAGAAAGGTATACCAACGACACAGGATGTCTAGGTATTGGTGATATAGATTTATTTCCTTATTTCCAACGTGTTTCGGAGCCTCGTGCCGAGCTCCTTCCTCAGGGATATCAGGATGAGTAAGTCCTAAGACTCGGGTATTCGTTACGAGTTCAACAAAAGTCAATGGGAAATGCGTGTACTTCCGCAGTGTATACACTGCAAAAGTGAAATAAAAGTTAATAAAAGGTGTTAAAAATATTATTATTTATTTATTAGCGCCATTAAATTCCATGGGGCTTTACATGCTAAAAGGGCAGACAAGGACAGGTACAATAAATGTGGACAATTTGGTCGTACAGATACAAGAGGGGAGAAGATTCTGTCCGCGAGGAAGGAGCTCGGCACGAGGCTCCAAAACGCGTTGGAAATAAGGAAATAAATCTATATCACCAATACCTGGACATCGTGTGTCTTTGGTATACCTTTCTGACAGCAGCGCAGACATAAAGGTACTTCGTCCGAAAAAACCTTGTGTGTCCCTGTGTGTGTCTATATGTGTTTGTGTGTCCCCTTATTTGTGCTGCGTCTTTATGTTCACAAACGCAGCACAAACGCAATAGGTTTGTGCTCCTTTTGTTAATAGACAGCTGCATTTATGCAGTTAATAATCAGAGCACAAACAATAGGCACTGCCGGCACATAGCCTAAGCCTACCATAATATAGTTTCTTACTGTATCTCAGAGAAGTTCTCATTGCACTAATATTCATGAACTGTATCTTTCTACATTAGTTCAGGATTTATTATTTGCTCTACGAAAGTGGAGTTTTTCTATTAGTTTCAGATTATAAATTTTAAGAGACCTGCATACATAGTCAGCTTGTTTTGATAACTTTTTATTCATCCACTTAGTGTACAGAAGTTCTTAAAAGGCTTCTAAACGGCTCTGAAATGATGAGAGAATTTGGTGGAAAATGTGATAACTCATTAGTATTCAAATCAAACATAAGTATTATATATGAACCTCATAAACTACGGATATTTGACTCCTACTGTTTACACATTTTTACATATAACTATTAGAAATAATCCCTCATAACGATTCCATCCCTGGGAACATGAATCCTTCTCATTACTTGGTATACTTAGATCCATTGGTATTCTGCTAGTGCTTTCTGACTCGGTTATTCTGTCTGAAAACCGCAATAACATTTTCCATCATTAACTTTTTCACCTTCCAGGATTCTAAAACTTGTATGAGTCCTCTCATACATTTTCTTTTTTTAAATATAGATACAGTCGTCTTATGTCTGCCATAGACGGAGCTTAGCAACATAGCCACTAGAGACATGAGCGACAGAACAACCACATAGACAAAGGAATTTATTTGACCCAAAAACATAATATTTTAGATTCCTGTAGAGTAATGTGTTTAAAACTCTTCATTTGGGAATTCGGTATAACTTCATGCAAGGGAACACGCATCCCACAGGTATGCCCGTTCAGTCAGTGAGACTAAATGGAGTCCCTAAGTGACTATTCATTTTCTGGATTTTTTTTTGTGTTGAGTGAGTCTGGCACATGAATTGTTATGTGCACATTTTTTTTACAATCATTAAACATTCCAGCTGGTAGTAAATTAGCCAGAAATATTGCAGACGATAAAACTTCTTTTCATTATCTCCCTTCTGTTTGGGAAAAAAGACTTGACCATGAAGATATTTCTCCACATTTTTTGTCTCTATGCTAAAATTTTTGCTCTAAATGCTAGCGAGACCCAGCTTACCAGCCTATCATAACATATGTTTATCACTGAGTTTCTTCTGCTCTTTATAACTCAGTAGTATATGTGATCAGAGTACAGTCTCAGAATGAAGAAAAGTATTTTTGAATCACTGATGCACATATACTGTATATACAGTGGCTTGGAAACGTAGTGTAATTGTGCATTATAAATGGCCTGTAAATATCACACAGGCAGAGCTCTGCTGTGATCCAGATTTGTTTTGTGGGAACTTGTAGTTCCACAAACTCTACTTAATGCATTAAGTGCTGAATTTACGGTTAGCCAGAGTGCTAGGGGTCAGGCTAACCACATACCTCCCATAGGCGTGTCAGCTAAATATATCAGGTGATTGGACCTTGGTCACATGGGCTCTGTTGCAAGTCAGGCCCTGGAAATAGACAAGCTTCCTGATAGCACATGGTGAGGAGACCAAGTGTGGAGCCTGCTGCAGCTCTGGGAACCATATACTGTCAGGAGACAGTGTGAGGAGAATCTGCTAAGACCCCTGGAAAAGGTAACCTTAGAAAGGGGGTTGTGTTCTGATGTAGGTCAGTGAATGAACTGGGTGGACAATCCAAGAAGTTAAAATAGACTATATGTCGTTTTAGTGATATAATGCCAAAGGTCGGCATATGTTTACGTTGTAGAAAGGAGGTTTATGTGGAGAAAATAAACCTAATGGACTTGACTTAAATGGAAACCGTTGCTGTGTGTGTCAATTCCACTGTCGAGTGTCCCCTAACCCATTTAGCAAGTGCTGCCTCACAGTATTCATACCCTGTGAGCTTTTATACATATTTTCACATTACAACCATGAACATAAATATATTTTATTGGTACTTTATATGACATACCAACACAAACTATCAAGTATTTGTGAAATATAATGGAAATAATATATAGTTTTCTAAATATTTTTAAAATAAAAATCTAAAAATTTTGAGGTGCGTTGGTATTCTAGTTCCTCACTTACTTTTTAGGATCATTTTTGCTGCAGTTACTACTGCTGGTGATCTGAGATTTTTCCCTATTAGCTTTGCCCATCTAGAGGCTGAAACTTTTTCCCATTCTTCTTTGCACACTAGCTCTAGTTCAGTGAGATTGGATGGAGGCGTCTGCGATTGCAATTTTTCAAGTCTTGTCACAGATTCTCAATACGATTTAAATTTGGAGTATTACTGGGTCATTCACACCCATGAACATGCATTGATTTAAAACCTTCCATTTTAGCTCTGGCACTATGTCTAAGGTCATCCTGCTGGAAAGCGAACCCACATCCCAGTGTCAAGTCTTTTGCTGCATCCAACAGGTATTGCAGGATTGTACTTAATTTAGTTCCATCAACTCTGACCCTCTGACTCTGTCCCTGCTGAAGAAAAGCCTCCCTAGAGCATGATGCTGCCACCATATCTGATGATGGGGATAGTGTTTTCAGGGTGATGTGCAGTGTTTTACTTTGGTGACATCTGACCAAACACCTTCTTCCAAGTTAGCTGTTTTTTTCATCTGAATTGTTCAAACTGCGAATGGGTTGTTTTACGAATATCTTTCAAAAATGACAAAAATGAATTTAGTGGGCCAAGTGAAAAGCCAAAGTAAAGTCAGAAGAGTGAAAGCCGAATAAAATTGGTGATTGATATCTCATATCTACACTGAGAGTGGATAAGGATGATTTTAAGATAGAGCTCGCCACCAATCTACAAGACAGTATGTTTTAGGTAGACTGTAATGAATAGAGACCAACCTGTGGAGTCAAGAGGAGTTTGAAAGAGTTTAAAGCAACCATAGTGCACCTGTGTACATTCATCATGACTTAAGATGGCCAAACACATGTCAATCGAAAGATGCTCTGGCCATCCATTCCGCCAACAGCCATCTCAGCTGACTCTCCCACACACTCCTTTACATGAGAGCTCCTATGTTCTCTGTGAGGGAGTTGCCAACTGATATGTTGTCTGGTGGCTTATCTCTTGTAGAACAATGTGATCGTCAGTCAAAAAATTGGACATGCATGACAAGCATCTCTTCCAACCATTAGTCGGCCAGTGCCCTCAAACACATCAGACCATCAGATGAACCTGTGGATATTGACGGGCTTAGCCAACATTAGTCTAATATTTATGGGGACCTTCACGTTCAGGTCTAACCAAATTGTTTTTACATGTCCCAGTATGAATTAAGGGACTTTATAGGTTTTATAGACACTATTATTGATGCAGTTGAAAGACAGATTACTTACATATGTATTATTAGGTGTAAAGTGTTCTATGTCACTTTACTGAACATTGCAATAGAGCTCTATTAATTGGTTGTTCTGACATATTGAACAAAGACACCGAGCATTTTAGGACATTTGTTATTACCTAATGATATTGATTGAAGAAATGTTGATTACCGTTTGTCTTCTCATTTCATTGATCCATCCCTTAGTAAGCACAGGGCTACCTATTCCTTTATACATGTTTTTTGATAGACATCTAACTTCTCCGGTGAAGATCAATACAGTTGTTTTTAGTCCTTGAATTTTCAAGCAGTTTACATTCTCAGTGTTGTCATTTCTCTAAATAAAGTTTGTACCATTTTACTTGTGTTCTGTCTGAAATTTTTTTATTGTAGTTGGGAAATACTTTTGAATTCTATCGGGAAGAAACATTCAAAACAAAATAAAGTGATTATTAAACTCACAGCTCAGTAAATAACACCTAACGGAGATTAATTCTTTCCAAATATGAAAAGCCCTCAAGGTTCAATAAACATAATTTGGTAATATAAAAAATGTAAAACTGCAGTATTAGCTGGGGCCGGGATGTTTTGCTTGCATAGATCAGCAATTTTAAAGTTTAGCCAGAACAAATCTCAAATCAGCACACTCCTGTTGTTTTTATAATATGCTATAGTTTTAAGCTTTTGCTTCAGTATTTCTATTTTATGAATACTTCATACAAGAAATTGCTAATTCATTTCTAAAATAAACTTTATTTCGAGCATGTAACTTGCATTGCTTGAAGATATTTCATAAAATGCACAGTTCATTTGATATTTTCTATTTTTTGATGCTAAGGAAAGGGAACTAAGCCATGCCATGCCCATGTTTTTGAGCACAGAAAGTATAGCTGATTGTGGGGTTGATGGAAAATTGGTTTCAGCGGGTGGCAAAAAAAATCACTCTGTGGTGCCCATGAAATATAGACATACAAAGCTTAACCATCAAATTAAATCTTTACCAAAGACAGGTGAGTTTTGTTTAAACGGTGAAATATCCTAAAACATAACTTTTAATAAGTATGATTAAAAGTGATCACCCAAACATAAGACAAAAGCCAAAGCACATATACACAAGAATAATTGTCCCATAAATTAGTGGACAAGATGGGAGAAAACAGCGATAAATCTCCTATTTAGCCCTCTGATCTAAGTGGGTATCAAATCAATAAGGAGCTGTATTAACCTAGTCCCCACAGTTCATAACCCTTAAGGCCACGTCAAACGTAACGATATTGTTGCTGATATCATGCAAAAGTCACATGTTCTGTGACGCTTGAACCATGTCAAAACGACATCGTTGCTTGTGACACTACAAACGATGAACGATCAGTTGGCTGATCGTTCATTGTTTGATTTGAGGACAGGACCTCACATCTATCGTTGGTTGCCCGTTAGACGTATGACATTGGGAGACGACCGATAAGCCAGCTCCCAGCGCCTCTCTGCAAGTGCTGGGAGCTAGTATCCAAGGTAAACTGCGAGTAACTAGGCAGTGCGACAGCTCACCAGCGATCTGAACGATATTGTTAGCGATCGCGCGTGCATGTGATGCGTGTGACGTGGCCCTTAGAGGGAGAAAAAGAAAAGGAAAACTCTCACCCATTTGATGTATGTAGGTATTCGCCTGTGGGTTCTCCAGCTCCACTCCATTCACAGTAGGAATCCAGATGGACAGAGACCAGGAGATAATGGTATCCTATACCTATAGAACCTAAACTGTACTGGCCCTGGTACCCCTCAAATTAGCTCCTGCCTTGACAAATCAAGGCTAACTGGATGTTGCGATTTCCTTGATTAATCTAATTTTTATGAGAAGAAATGCACCAGAAGGTGTAATATGGGACAGTCTAGGGATATCTGTGTACACAGGGTCAGATGTAGACTGCTTTTGTCAGGGTGTGAGCTAATTTGAGGGGTACCAGGGCCAGTGTAGGCCTATAGGATACTCATCTCCCAGTCTCTGTCCATCCAGATTTATACTGTGAAAGGATTGGAGCTGGAGAGCCCACAGATGTATACCTACGTACATCTAATGGGTGAGAATGTTCCTTTTCCTTTTCTCCCTCTAATGGTTATGTACCAGTCAGACAAGGTTAATACAGCACTTTATTGATTTGATATCCACTTAGGAGTCACCATTCTGATCAGTGGGCCACATAGGAGATTTATCACTGTTTTCTCCTTGGCCATTAAATGATGGGACAATTATCCTTGTGTATATGTGTTATCGTTTTTGTCTTATGTTTGGGTGATCATGTTTAATCAAATTTATTAAAAGTTATGTTTTAGAATATTTCACCTTTTAAACAAAACTCACTTTTTGTGCTACAAACTATACTAGAATCAATGAGGTGGACGTTGGAGTTGAATTTCCTCCAACGTTTCTTGCTTATGAGCTTTACCAAACACAGGGAAATTGCTACAACTCTATCATGGATTTGACAACTCCATGAGGACACAATTACAAAACGTCTTAATCTGCATATAAATAAATTATGTAAATGGAGATAATCTACAACGTAAATGTTAAACTGTAAAGTAACTTGTGGTCTCCTGAGGTCACAGAGAGCAGAAATGAGAAGCTGTGTAAACCATCTTTAGCCTCATGTTTCAATGAACACTTTGTAATACATAAGCAACATTGCTGCCTTCAATGGACTGGCTGGGTGTAAGAGCCAGATCTGTTGTGTTAGTGACTAATATCACTACAAAGAATAGTATTCCCCAGTAGCTGGACTCCTATGTATTCTCTAGTTTTATTAATTTAAAATCTGTGAAATATTAAACAAAAATGATAAGTAACAAATATCTACCCAGGTATATATATTTTTGTGTTTTTTTTTTAGTCTAGTCAGATGTTTTTGTCTAAAGCAATGTTCCTGAATTCAAGTCCCCAAGGCCCATCAAGCATGTTTTCAGGATTTCCTTAGCATTTGACTGTTAGTAATTTAATCTCTTGCACAGGTGATGATTCGAACTGTCAAATGCTAAGGAAATCCTGAAAACATGCACTGTTTGTGGGCCTTGAGGACTGGAGTTGGGGAACTCTGCCTTAAAGAGTTTGTCCACAACGTAGAAAACTCCTTCTCATTTGCTATATTCCCCTATGTAAAATAAAATAGTCTGTACTAACATTAGGGTTTGGATAGGTTCTGGCAACATTGGCGTCAGGTCCCCCAGGGCAGGGCTTGCATGATGTTGCTAATGGGCCACTTCATGAATGAAATTGACATCTAGAGGCAGTTACAGACCATTACCAATTCTACCTTCTCGTGAATGGTGGTTTCATCTCAAAGAAGTAAGAGTGAAGTGCCCATTGATGGCTGATTATTGGCTGCAAGCCTCAAATGGTAAAACAATGTCAGACAAGGTATGGTGCTACTGTCTTTGGAATAATGCCAACAACAGAGATGAGCACAGGCTGTTTCTATTTTAAAATGAAGACTATTGAACAGTTTACAGCACTACTTTTTAAATTCTGACAATAGGTTGATCATTACAGAAAATCTTGCAGCCAATAACAGGATCAGAAATCGTAACATTGAATCTAAGCCAATGGATGGAAAACAAATGGACTGGAGAGCCGTTTAAAACAATAATAACCTATATGTAGAAATCCCAATCAGCACCCTCCCTGATGGGAGCAAAGACAGCTGTGCTATTCTGTTGGTCCTTGGAGAAGAGCAACTCCAGGTCAAACATATATTAATCTGTTTTCACAAGAACAGAGATGATAGAGCTATGCCCCTTCACACCTTCAGGTTTTTGGGCATTCAGATTGTGAGACCTGAACATCCCATTTTCTATAAGAGACCAGACACTTGCTCCATGGCTTACACATTTGAAAGAGATTCCTTTGGTGAAGAAATTTCCTGTCACAATTTCTCTGCTTTGAATTCAGGGTGTGCTGGGCTGGGTGATTGACAGCTCAGGTTAGTCTTCCTATGTTGAGCTGGGATATGCAGTGCTGTTGGTGTTGAGATTGATAGCTCAGTCACCCAATCATTTTCTAGCCTGTGCTGAGATTCTGCAGGCGTTCCCTGTCTTCTGTAATTGCTCTGCCTTTTAGCTCTTTTGTTTTTCCCAGAGCCAGTCTTAGTTTCAGCTCTGAGGTGCTAAGTTGATCTCTTGAATCTCTGCTGTGGAAATTGATCTTTTGCTGCCTGACCTTTCCTGTGTTTAACCATTATCTTGTCTTGTCTCTCTGTTTTAATCCTCCTCTCCAAGTAACTAACCTTGGACTGTGACTTATGTACGCCTCTGTTTTATCACTTTTGTCTTGATGTGGCCTCCTGGGACCTGACTAGAACGTCTGACCATTCTACTTCTTCTTGTCTGTGTGGTGTGTGGTGATTAGCATCACACCTTCAATGTCCTGCAACTTTTTAGCGATTCTTACATCTAAGTCCCCTAACCCCAGCCTTATAATTGCCCTTCAGTGTCTTCATCTTTTTTCGGCATTGTTCTGGTCCTGCAGTGCTATTTTGTAAACACAAGTTTTGAAGTCAGAGGTTTCCTCACAAGCTGTCCATATATGTCTATGATAACCAGAATGAAGCCCTCATAGACTTGCATTGAGTTTTGTCCTTTGGCGCACTTCATGAAACACTGGAGCAGCCAGCAAGTCAGAAACTGGAGAAGACCAATGGGAGCAATGCTGATAACAGATGAAAATGCTGGTGGGTGAGTATAAGACAGGAGCAGGGACTTAAATTTAAAGCACCACTCAAGCAGTGAAATTAACCCCTTCATGACCAAGGGCTTATATATAAGCCCTGGAAGGAAGTTCATTCCCGACCAAGGGCTTATATATACGTCCTGGCTAAAATGCAACACCGTAGCCACATGAACTGTGAACAAACTCAGTTGCCTGCTTCTCCTTGAAATACGCTAATGGCGGATGACCTCAGGAGGGATAGCATACCCCTCCTGCAACTACGATTGCTGTGATTGGCAGTTCAACTCAGAACAGTCAGTTGTGGTGCATGTATGTTTCAGCCAGTGAAACTGACTGAAACATTGAAATCGAGCAATGATTGTTGCTCCAAAAGCATACTCAGGAGAAATTGCACAACAAATGTTTGGGTCCATTTTCTCCTGTTACCCTTATGAAAATGTAATATTTGAGGCTAAAGTAACATTTTTGTTGGAAAAAGTTAAATTTTCATTTTTTTCTTCCATGTTGCTTTAGCTCCTATGAAGCACCTAAAATGTATAAACTGCTTAGCTATGGTTTTGAGCAGTCTGAGGGGTGCAGTTTTTAGAATAGTGTCACTTTGGGTATATGTTGTCACATAGACCCCTCAAAGTCACTTCAAATGTGATGTGGTCCCTAAAAAATGCGTCTTAGTAAATTTTTTGGGAAAAATGAGGAATTGCTGATAAACTTTGAGCTCTTCTAACTTCCTAACAAAAAAAAGTTATTTCTAAAATTGTGCTGACATAAAGTAGACATGTGGAAAATGTTAGTTATTAACTATTTCATGTGATATAACTCTCCGGTTTAACGGTATAAAAATTAAAAGTTTGAAAATTGCAAAATTTTTAACAAATTTCCGCTTTTTTCAAAAAGAAATGAAAAACTTATTGACCTAATTTGACCACTAACATAAAGTCCAATATGCCACAATAAAAGTCTCAGAATCACTGGGATCTATTGAAGTGTTCAAGAGAGATACCGTATATACTCGCGTATAAGCCGAGTTTTTCAGCCCAAAAATTGGGCTGAAAAGTCCCCCCCTCGGCTTATACGCGAGTATACAGCCCCAGTGGTAGTATACAGCCGCCGTCCCGCCACCCCCATCAGTATACAGGCCCCCCCATCAGGATCCAGGGCCCCCCCTCCTTGCTCCGCAAAACCTGCAAAGGAAAATCATTATACTTATCACTGTCCTGTCGCCGCCGGACCGCCGATGCCATCGCGATCCACGTCTTCTTCCGGCTTCCTGTGGTCGCAGGCAGTGACGTCATTGCCTGCGCCGACCACAGGAAACCGGAAGACGATGGAAGAAGACGGGGATCACGATGGCATCGGCGGCCGGGCAGCGACAGGACAGTGATAAGTGTAATGATTTTCCTTTGCAGGTTTTGCGGAGCAAGAAGGGGGGCCCTGGATCCTGATGGGGGGGACTGTATACTGATGGGGGTGGTGGGCGGGCCGCTGTATACTACCACTGGGGCTGTATATACCTCTGGGGCTGCTGTATACTACCACTGGGGCTGTATATACCTCTGGGGCTGCTGTATACTACCACTGGGGCTGTATATACCTCTGGGGCTGCTGTATACTACCACTGGGGCTGCTGTAAACTACCACTGGGGCTGCTGTATATACCTCTGGGGCTGCTGTATACTACCACTGGGGCTGTATATACCTCTGGGGCTGCTGTATATTACCACTGGGGCTGCTGTATACTACCACTGGGGCTGTTTATACCTCTGGGGCTGCTGTATACTACCACTGGGGCTGCTGTATACTACCACTGGGGCTGCTGTATACCACCACTGGGGCTGCTGCTGTATATATCACTGGGGAGGCTGCTGTAACACTGCTGGGGCCTGTATATACCACTGGGGAGGCTGCTGTATACCACACTGCTGGGGGCTGTATACCTGTGCTGGGGTCCACCCTCGGCTTATACACGAGTCAATAGGTTTTCCCAGATTTTGGGGGTAAAAGTAGGGGGTCGGCTTAAACACGGGTCGGCTTATACACGAGTATATACGGTAACCACATAAGGTGACGTTGGTCAAATTTGTTAAAATTGGAATGTTCTTTAGGGTCAAAACAGGCTCGGGGGTGATGTGGTTTAAGTAGCAATCCTATCCAGATAAACCACTACGTTCCATAGAGCCTTGTCCTTTTTTAGGTGAGCCACAGTATTAAACACAAAATATGTCTAAAATGAGAATTTTTCATATGTCTATAAAAAATTATTTAGGCTAAAATGTGCAAAATCTGGTGCATTTTCTGTGAACGTTTAGGTGCACTCGCAATATTAAATTTGGCCAATTATTAAATATTTAGCGAGTTTTTGGCTTCATAAGGATCTGTTCTTAAACGGAATCTGTAAGACGTTTTTTGCTATGTAATTTGAGGACAGCATGATGTGGGCTGTGGGCTGTTTTTAATTTCAATGATTGTTTTATTACCATGAGTTTATGAATGCCTGGAATACAGTGCATCTTAACCCACATCCTACCTCTGTAAGAAGCTCAGTGTCAATATACAATGTACACATTGAGCTACAGGGCAGGGTTAGTTCTCTGAGTTTTACTACATGCTACAACTAAGAACTCTTGATCACAAAAGGCTGCACCCAGTAAACTAAGTAATACATTGTTGGAATCAGGGTTTCTTTTCCTACAATATACTGCTCTAAAATGAAGTGTTAAAAACCTGGTGACAGATTCCCTCTAACATAGTATGATTTGGCTATGGTGTTACTTTTGTTGTTTTTTCTCATGCTGTCCTGTGTATCAAAATATGCCAAAAATGCATGTCCAAAATAATAAATTTCACAGAAACACTACAAATACAATAAAAAAATTGTGTTACTTGCTTAAATAACTTGGATCTAGTATATCTGGGACATCTAGGGGTGAGCTGAACATACGCTGTCTTAAGTACGAGTGTTTGGTGCACCTTTGGCTTAGCTAAACATTTAAGTGCATCTTATCACCTACTCTAACTACCTCTCCAAACCTTCTTTGATTGACAACTCTGGCTTTGCAGAGCCAGAGAAGGGTATTGATAGAGGGAAAGTAGGTAGATGGGGAAGTGCCCTTAAATGTTTGGCCACAACATGATGCGCCAAGTGCCTGTGCTTGGTTTCGTTCTAGACCTAAACTTGACCCGATCCTCTTTGAAAGTCACTGATTGAGCAGTTCAGCTCTCTGCCCACATACAGCCAACCATAAACAAGGCTTTTCTGAGGGAGGGCAGGGTTTTGTTTTTTTTGGTACACAGTACTTCTAATAACGCTGATTGTCCCCCCAGTGCAGTCATACAAACACCGCAAGTGGATGGCACTGGGCCGATGACCGAGCGCACCAGAGCAGTGATCATCGCTCCATTGTTTTCCATATGTAAAGCGCCTGAACTCTTGAACCGTGAATTTTGTTTCTGTGAAGTCTGTGTTTAGTGCAAACACTGAATTTTAAAGTACAGTTTGCAATAAAAGGCAACCAAAACATAGCATCTATTATATATATTGAAGATGACCTTCCCCAGTGGGTGAATTATACGCGGTATCACCCAGGCCCTCAGCTGCAACTCATAGACATAAAGCTAGCTCCGGTATTATTATCAAGTATATGGAACTATTTAAAACATTGCGTTTACCCAAACATGGTATCAGTATAAATGTTAGCACAACTTGCAAAAATTAAGGCATCTCACAGCCCCAATTCCTGAAAAATGAAAACGTTACAGGTCTTGGAATATAGTGAAAAAAAATCCCCTTTTCTTTTATTTTTTTTTTATTTTTTATTTTTTGACTAAATTGAGATTTTTTTTCACCAATTAATAAAAAAAAAAAAACCTCACATGTTTGGTATCACTGAACTCGTACTGATATGGAGAATCATACTGTCATGTCAGTTTTACCATATAGTGAACATTGTAAATTAAAAAAAAACTATTGTAGATTTGCATTCTTTTAGCTGCACTTGAAATGTATCTCCCGTTTCCCAGTGCACTATATGGTAAAATGTATGATGATATTCAAAAGTACAGCTCGTCCTGCAAAAAACAAACACTCATATGTCTGTGTTGATGGAAAGATAAAAAGTTATGGCTCTTGGAAGAAGGGGAGGAAAAACTGAAAGCGCAAAACAGAGAAATGACAAGGTTATGAAGGAGTTAAATTATAATAAGTCATATGATATGTATAGTGGCAAACATAACAAAAATTTTATAATTTAAAGAAAAAAGTCTGAAAACAGTCTACCTTTAAAAATAATATGTTGGCATTGTTGCAAATAACATTTGTGTGAAGAAATCCTGTAACATCCAGATTTGATCTCCTACATCTCTCCATACACTTCCTTATGTTCCAAGTGACGGCTGTTAATAGATTCAGGAGATCTTGTAAAGCAAAACT
This sequence comes from Allobates femoralis, assembly GCA_033576535.1. NCBI lineage: Eukaryota > Metazoa > Chordata > Amphibia > Anura > Aromobatidae > Allobates > Allobates femoralis. The sequence continues at coordinate 102,458,256 of JARQOC010000003.1, read as the reverse complement.
CTGAATTATTCCTTTGTGAAAAGTTTTCATTAGTCAAATGAACATTTAAATTCCTCTTTTCATGACCTGCAGTGACATTTTCTGGAAAGACATTTAACTGTCACAGACGTAACTGTTGACACGTAACCTGGCAAATGATCCCTGAAGTGTTTTAGTCAACTATGAAATTAACAAATGTGTAAAATGGCAAAATTAAAAGGAGTCTGTCATCAGATTTCTTCCAAAACCAATAACAGCACAATGTAGAGCATTTAAAGACATGTGACATTATATCTGTCTAGGTGCTGATCGGTTCTTATTGTCTGTCAACCAGAGAACAGTGCAGTCAGGAAGCTTCTACTAAGAAGTGCAGAAGGAGAACCGATACGGATATATTAGGAAATGCCAAAAAACATTATCATCAATATATCTGTAATATTAAAGAAAACCCTTTTAAGACAACCTATCTGGTCCTTCATGCCCCCAGAACCACCAGAATCAGCAACAGTTGTTTTTTGCATGCATAAATAGGTCTTTAGAAAAAGTATATCTAAAGTCCATTTATGATGTCCAAGTTAGGCGACCAGACGAGGAAGGGATTAGTTCCCCAGACTAGTCAGCCGACTTAGCATGTTATTACGTACCTCTGGGCATGATAACATGACTTATAAAACCTGATGTCCAACTGAGTGCAAGGAAAAGGGAATGGATAAGCTCACCCTTGTGCTTCCAATTAGACCCGGTCAGGTGCAGTAGCAGTGGCTGGCATTCACATCTTTCCATGGAATAATCAAGAAGAAAAAGCCAGCACCCAATCCATATGGCTAAACAAATTCTTACTTAGTCTTTTTCTTCTTGATTATTCCATGAAACCTGCTGTGCTCGCCAGTGATATACAAAGCACGCACAATTGTGTGGCTTTGTTCCCAAATAGCATAGTCTTTCTCAAGCTGGGTGTATGCGTCTCAGCTTGAGAGAGACATAGTGCACATAACCGCAAGTGCGGAAAACTTTTGATGACATGACTCTCTGAAACCAGGACTACATCCAGCTTCAGAAGTACATTGCTGTAATGGAACAAAGCTGTACATGCACAAGCTCTGTACAGTGTTGGCGATGACGCCAAGTCTTGTAAGTCATGCTTAAAGGGAACCTGCCAGGTGGTTTATGCCTCCCCAGTTATCACTATCTATACCTGCAGCTTTATAACACTATTCTAATCATCCCTGTCTGAGCTCAGAGTGTAATGTGAAAGGTGAAAGAAAAGCATTTATACACTTACATTTCAGTCCCCACCTTGGAGGAGGGAGACTGTCTGGCAGGATAATAGTTAACTCACTTTTAACTTGGATAGCTAAAGGACCTGTGTAATGTAACGATCATGTGACCATAGTGGGTGGAGCTAAGCCAGCAAATGTATTATGCTCTATGAGAATTTAGCTCCTCCTATTGTAGTCACATGGTTGTGACATCACATCAGGTCTCCCAACATGTTCTAGTACAAGGCTGAAATATTAACTATTAACCTGCCAAACAGTCCCCGTCCTCCAAGCTGGGGACTGACTGCCTCATTACATAAGGAAATGTAAGTGTATAAATGCTTTTTTTTTCACCTTTTACATTACACTCTGAGCTCAGACAGGGATGATTAGACTGGTATTATAAAGCTGCAGCTACAGACAGTGATAGCTGGGGGGGCATAAACCACCTGACAGGTTCCCTTTAATGCTGAGTTTCTGAATGGCCAGGATGTATAAGTCTTAAAATGTCCCAGTGGCTTTTGAAAATTGCATGATTTCCAATTTTTTTGTTTTATTATGCAGACCATGATAAAGGATGATTGGATCTTATGAAAGGCAAATTCAGTGATTTGGCTGAATTTTCCCTAATAAAATTAAATTTTACGGTGAACTGATCAAGTATGATAATGTGTTAGATATCACTGATGTAAGTAAGAAGGGAGAGACCAGCGCTGCACTGCAAAATGATGTTAGCCTGCTCTCTGATGATTCAGCAATGTGGGATATTGTGTTGGGCAAGATATTTTTGAGAATCAAGAAGACAAAAGAATTGAGCCTCAAAATGTTCAAATTTGCATGAAATTGTGAACTTCTGGAAATTCATCTCTCTCGAATGGGGATGGGCGAACTGTTCATTTTTCGCCCGGTTCGTGACCGGCGTTGCCCTGTTAAAATAAGCAAACAGTTAATACGCGTAGGTGTTCTCTCTTCCTGCTGTGTCATGGTGGTACGTCACTTCCGGGCCGCCCCTTATCTTCTGGTGTGATTGGCTGTTGGAGCCGGACAAGTTAATAATCCCAGAGGATAATGAGAGGCCCGGAAGTGACACAGCTGAAAGAGAGAACACGGACCCGTTAAGTATAATGAGTATTGTTATTAACTGTGTGTGTGCTTTAACAGGGTAACGCCGGTCACGAACCTGGCAAAAAACGAACAGTTCACCCATCCCTAATCTCAAATTCAATCCACAGCAGATCGATTCACTAATCACTCATAATAACAAAAAAGTAAAAATAACCAAAATATGATTAATATAAAAACCTGATTTTTCTTTAAAGGGAACCAACCACCTCAGATGACCTCTATAAGCGGTTAATACATGTCCCTGGAGGCTACCTACATCATTGCAGCTATCTTTTTGCTAAGAAAATTGATAACTGCAAACCGAAATAAACAGTTAGTAAACTTACATGACTCCAGTACGAGAGGGCGTCTCCCTTTGGCTCCAGAACGAGAGGGCTGTGTCTTATGCAGGCTGAGTGACTTTCCTCCCCCTCCCTCTCTGTTTGCAGCTTGTCACTGAGGGGCGTTATATTATGTTATTGTGGGCGGGCACGCAAGCCAGCTCCCGTCCGTGCACGTCATCGCAGGGAGACAGGGTCACGTGCACTAGCAGCTTCACTTCCTGTCGGCTCCGTGCACAGACAGGAATCTGATGGCTGCATTGCATGTGAGGCTCTTACCTAACGCCGAGCGGGCTTGTTAGAATGCAATAAGCTGAGCTACTGCAGGTACTCAGCTCCAACAGTTAAATACTGGCCCACCTCAGAGCCGATATCATCAGCACTCTCATTCCCCATGCATGTCCCCTTTATCATTATTGTAATATGTACTATTATCCTTTTTTGAATAAGTGCATTAGTGGTAAAAGTTTTACAAATAAAATGGGCATACACATGAAATTTAGAAGGATCTACATGCTCCAAGGGACTTAGAACAGAGTCTGAATGATCACAAGTGGGGAGAAAACATGATCACAGGCTCTAATATGGCAGGGGCACGGATGACATGATAACATGTGCACAGATAACATGAACAGAGGGACACAGATGACATGAACATAGGGACACAGATGGCATGACCATAGGGTCACAGATGACATCATAACATGTGCACAGATGACATGAACAGAGTGTCACAGATGACATGATCAGGGGGTCAGAGATGAGATGATAACATGTGCACAGATGACATGAACAGAGTGTCAGAGATGAGATGATAACATGTGCACAGATGACATGAACAGAGTGACACAGATGACATGAACAGAGTGACACAGTTGACATGAACAGAGGGACACAGTTGACATGAACAGACGGTCACAGATGAGATGATAACATGTGCACAGATGACATGAACAGAGTGACACAGTTGACATGAACAGAGGGACACAGTTGACATGAACAGACGGTCACAGATGAGATGATAACATGTGCACAGATAACATGAACAGAGGGACACAGATGACATGAACATAGGGACACAGATGGCATGACCATAGGGTCACAGATGACATCATAACATGTGCACAGATGACATGAACAGAGTGTCACAGATGACATGATCAGGGGGTCAGAGATGAGATGATAACATGTGCACAGATGACATGAACAGAGTGTCAGAGATGAGATGATAACATGTGCACAGATGACATGAACAGAGTGTCAGAGATGAGATGATAACATGTGCACAGATGACATGAACAGAGTGACACAGTTGACATGAACATAGGGACACAGATGGCATGACCATAGGGTCACAGATGACATGATAACATGTGCACAGATAACATGAACAGAGGGACACAGATGACATGAACATAGGGACACAGATGGCATGACCATAGGGTCACAGATGACATCATAACATGTGCACAGATGACATGAACAGAGTGACACAGTTGACATGAACAGAGTGACACAGATGACATGAACAGAGGGACACAGTTGACATGAACAGAGTGACACAGTTGACATGAACAGAGGGACACAGTTGACATGAACAGACGGTCACAGATGAGATGATAACATGTGCACAGATGACATGAACAGAGTGTCACAGATGACATGATCAGGGGGTCAGAGATGAGATGATAACATGTGCACAGATGACATGAACAGAGTGTCAGAGATGAGATGATAACATGTGCACAGATGACATGAACAGAGTGACACAGTTGACATGAACAGAGGGACACAGATGACATGAACATAGGGACACAGATGGCATGACCATAGGGTCACAGATGACATCATAACATGTGCACAGATGACATGAACAGAGTGTCACAGATGACATGATCAGGGGGTCAGAGATGAGATGATAACATGTGCACAGATGACATGAACAGAATGTCAGAGATGAGATGATAACATGTGCACAGATGACATGAACAGAGTGACACAGTTGACATGACCATAGGGTCACAGATGACATCATAACATGTGCACAGATAACATGAACAGAGGGACACAGATGACATGAACATAGGGACACAGATGGCATGACCATAGGGTCACAGATGACATCATAACATGTGCACAGATGACATGAACAGAGTGACACAGTTGACATGAACAGAGTGACACAGATGACATGAACAGAGGGACACAGTTGACATGACCAGACGGTCACAGATGAGATGATAACATGTGCACAGATGACATGAACAGAGTGTCACAGTTGATGTCTGTTCATGTCAACTGTGTCACTCTGTTCATGTCAACTGTGTCCCTCTGTTCATGTCATCTGTGTCACTCTGTTCATGTCAACTGTGTCACTCTGTTCATGTCATCTGTGCACATGTTATGATGTCATCTGTGACCCTATGGTCATGCCATCTGTGTCCCTATGTTCATGTCATCTGTGTCCCTCTGTTCATGTTATCTGTGCACGTTATCATGTCATCTGTGACCCTATGGTCATGTCAACTGTGTCACTCTGTTCATGTCATCTGTGCACATGTTATCATCTCATCTCTGACACTCTGTTCATGTCATCTGTGCACATGTTATCATCTCATCTCTGACCCCCTGATCATGTCATCTGTGACACTCTGTTCATGTCATCTGTGCACATGTTATGATGTCATCTGTGACCCTATGGTCATGCCATCTGTGTCCCTATTTTCATGTCATCTGTGACCGTCTGTTCATGTCATCTGTGCACATGTTATGATGTCATCTGTGACCCTATGGTCATGTCAACTGTGTCACTCTGTTCATGTCATCTGTGCACATGTTATCATCTCATCTGTGACCGTCTGGTCATGTCAACTGTGTCCCTCTGTTCATGTCATCTGTGTCACTCTGTTCATGTCAACTGTGTCACTCTGTTCATGTCATCTGTGCACATGTTATGATGTCATCTGTGACCCTATGGTCATGTCAACTGTGTCACTCTGTTCATGTCATCTGTGCACATGTTATCATTTCATCTGTGACCGTCTGTTCATGTCAACTGTGTCCCTCTGTTCATGTCAACTGTGTCACTCTGTTCATGTCAACTGTGTCCCTCTGTTCATGTCATCTGTGTCACTCTGTTCATGTCAACTGTGTCACTCTGTTCATGTCATCTGTGCACATGTTATGATGTCATCTGTGACCCTATGGTCATGCCATCTGTGTCCCTATGTTCATGTCATCTGTGTCCCTCTGTTCATGTTATCTGTGCACATGTTATCATGTCATCTGTGACCCTATGGTCATGCCATCTGTGTCCCTATGTTCATGTCAACTGTGTCACTCTGTTCATGTCATCTGTGCACATGTTATCATCTCATCTCTGACACTCTGTTCATGTCATCTGTGCACATGTTATCATCTCATCTCTGACCCCCTGATCATGTCATCTGTGACACTCTGTTCATGTCATCTGTGCACATGTTATGATGTCATCTGTGACCCTATGGTCATGCCATCTGTGTCCCTATGTTCATGTCATCTGTGTCCCTCTGTTCATGTTATCTGTGCACATGTTATCATCTCATCTGTGACCGTCTGTTCATGTCAACTGTGTCCCTCTGTTCATGTCAACTGTGTCACTCTGTTCATGTCATCTGTGCACATGTTATCATCTCATCTGTGACCGTCTGTTCATGTCAACTGTGTCCCTCTGTTCATGTCAACTGTGTCACTCTGTTCATGTCATCTGTGTCACTCTGTTCATGTCATCTGTGCACATGTTATCATCTCATCTCTGACACTCTGTTCATGTCATCTGTGCACATGTTATCATCTCATCTCTGACCCCCTGATCATGTCATCTGTGACACTCTGTTCATGTCATCTGTGCACATGTTATGATGTCATCTGTGACCCTATGGTCATGCCATCTGTGTCCCTATGTTCATGTCATCTGTGTCCCTCTGTTCATGTTATCTGTGCACATGTTATCATGTCATCCGTGCCCCTGCCATATTAGAGCCTGTGATCATGTTTTCTCCCCACTTGTGATCATTCAGACTCTGTTCTAAGTCCCTTGGAGCATGTAGATCCTTCTAAATTTCATGTGTATGCCCATTTTATTTGTAAAACTTTTACCACTAATGCACTTATTCAAAAAAGGATAATAGTACATATTACAATAATGATAAAGGGGACATGCATGGGGAATGAGAGTGCTGATGATATCGGCTCTGAGGTGGGCCAGTATTTAACTCTTGGAGCTGAGTACCTGCAGTAGCTCAGCTTATTGCATTCTAACAAGCCCGCTCGGCGTTAGGTAAGAGCCTCACATGCAATGCAGCCATCAGATTCCTGTCTGTGCACGGAGCCGACAGGAAGTGAAGCTGCTAGTGCACGTGACCCTGTCTCCCTGCGATGACGTGCACGGACGGGAGCTGGCTTGCGTGCCCGCCCACAATAACATAATATAACGCCCCTCAGTGACAAGCTGCAAACAGAGAGGGAGGGGGAGGAAAGTCACTCAGCCTGCATAAGACACAGCCCTCTCGTTCTGGAGCCAAAGGGAGACGCCCTCTCGTACTGGAGTCATGTAAGTTTACTAACTGTTTATTTCGGTTTGCAGTTATCAATTTTCTTAGCAAAAAGATAGCTGCAATGATGTAGGTAGCCTCCAGGGACATGTATTAACCGCTTATAGAGGTCATCTGAGGTGGTTGGTTCCCTTTAAGAATAAGAACGCCTTCATTGCAAACTGAGTTCAGTCTGTGGTGTTGGATCTGAATATAAAATAATTGATCTCAATCTCTGTATGTGGCTAAAGCTGTCATGGAACGTCCTCTCCTCATTGCAATGTTAGTTTACTACTTTTAGAGGGAACAATTCTTGAAATTATTAATAAGCAAACACTTGATGTCTCGTACATCTAAATTGAAATTTGGTAAACAAGTTATACCGTCATAAAGTTTTAAGGCAACCATTTTAAAGATTGATGAAAATAAAGGAAAAGGGCACATTGAACAGAAAGAACATCAATTGTCTTTTTTTATAGTGCAAACCAAATTACTAATCTTTGTGTCATATACCTTTATTTATGCTAAATCAAATTGTTTTAGCCAAAATATTTTATAATCATATATTTTATTGTATTTTTCTTTCGATCTGTTTTTTTTTTTAAAGAAATGTAACAGTTTGTTCCTTGAGATGATTATTTATCATAAGCCATTGCCATTAAGCCCTTCACGACCAAGTACGTATATGTACGTCCTTGGTTGTGTCACTGCCTCTGATGCAAGCTCACGCGCTGAGCTTGCATCATCTCTCACATATCTCAGCTGATCTCATCTGCAGTCGTATCGTTGTTGTTAACCCTTAGGATCATGCTGTCAATCAGTGACAGCATGATCCTAAGCACCGCGGCAGGAATGATGTCATATTACTGCCGAGATCGGAGGTCCTGTGATGCAATCATTGGGCTTCGATTCATTACCACTATGGCAATCTCCCAGTGACGTCAACAGAGGAAGCGATGATTTTTCCTCTGTACAGACAGACTGCAGACTATCTGTACAGAGGAAAAGCTATCAGTCTATGCAACATTGAGGCCCCGTAGTGAGCCAAGTTAAAAAATGAAAAAATAATTAAAACGTTTTTAAAACTATGAAAAAAAACATAATAGTTAAAATCAGCCCCTTTTTGCCCATTGAAACTAAAGCTATTGAAAAAATAAAAAAAACTTATTTGGTATCACTATATTCAGGAATTTCCAATCTATCAAAATATTCAATCAATCAGATCTCTAAATTACATAATGGAAAAAAAAAGTCCAAATGCCAAAATAATTTTTTTTGGTCGCCACAACAATGCAATAAAATGCATTAACTGGGTGGTCAAAACATTGCAGCTACCCAAAAATGATATCATCAGAAACATCAGCGTAAGCTGCAAAAAATAAGCCGTCACTCATCCCCAGATCCCGTGTCGTGAGAAATTCTTTTTCTTTAAAAACTTCACATTTTTTTTCACCACTTAGATAAAAGTAAAAGTATAAGGCATCTACAAACTCGTACCGACCTGAGACGTAATACCAACTCGTCAGTTTTACCATCTAGTAAACATGGCGAATAAAAAACCCAAACATCAAACGTTTAATTGCATTTTTTGCCATTTCGCCACATTTGGAATATTTTTCTTTTTTGCTGTACACTACATGGTAAAATAAATTATTTCATTCAAAAGTACAACTCATCCCACAAAAAATAGTTCTTATATGTCTTAATTGATGGAAAAATAAAAAAGTTATAGCTCTTGGAAGAAGAGGAGGGAAAAACAAAAACCGGTAAATGGAACATCACCCGGAAGTGAACTGGTAAAAGACGACTTCTGACCAAATTGTCAAATTGGCCATTCAGTAGTGAAAAAAAAATGTAAAACTAGCTAACATTTGATTATTATAATTTTTCTTAGGCGCTCTCCACACGTACGTATAAAACACAAATCTGATAAACCACTAACAATCCAGAAAGATGATGGGAGTATACGTGTATCACGGTCCGCGCTGCTCCAGGGCTTAAAAAACTCACCAAAGAGTCAGTCAGATTTCCATCCTTTATTCTCCTTCTTCTACGCGTTTCGGCGCCTAGCCTGGCACCTTCATCATGGATGAAGGTGCCAGGCCAGGCGCCGAAACGCATAGGAGAATCAGAATAAAGGATGGAAATCTGACTGACTCTTTGTTGAGTTTTTTAAGCCCTAGAGCAGCGCGGACCGTGATACACCTATACTCCCATCATCTTTCTGGATTATAACCACTGTTCAGTGGTCGGTGGAGGTCCTGCAGCAGCTTGGAATAATATTTCCTAAACGCCTTCAAACCAGTTGTGGGGATCACAACTGCATCAGGTGAGTGGCTTCTCAGCACCACCCCATTACGATTAGTGTCACTAGTGATAGGGCACTATTGTGCCTCTTGTCCCCCACCCTTTTATATTTTACAAAACCACTAACAATATCATCAGCATCTTCCATCACTGTGCCAACAGTGTGTCATCTATGCGTCATCCATGTTTTTCAGGATGGTTAAAAAGTTTAAGATACTACAAAGCTACTCCTGTACTTCCAATGTTAAAAGGAACCGACCACCAGCATTTAACCACCCGTAAATCAGTACAGCAGGTGATTGACATGTGCAGTATGACATCACTACTTGTTTACTTTTTTATTCCTCCCCTGTGGGCTTGTCTTTCTGCCAAAAGCCAAGCCCCCTCACCCTCCCTCTCATCCAGACTCTTCCGGGAGGGGGTTCAGTTTACAGCAGAAAGAAAAGCCCACAGGGGAGGAATAAAAAAAGAAACCTGAATACTGATGTGATGCTGCACACATCAATCACCTGCTGCACTGATTTACAGGTGGTTACATCCTGGTTGTTGGTTCCCTTTAAACACAAACAGCTCATGGATGGTGTACAAATGGTGCTTTGATGCTATCAGTGTACTCTATGTGTTTTTTATGAACACATAGTCTTGTATTCTGTCAGTAGCATTGGACATGTGATAGGTTATAATAGATGCATGTGCTGGCAGTGAAAAAACTAATGTCACCAAACAAAAGTACCGGAAACGTGGGCATGTGATGGGGCCTTAATTGAAGAGATATTGGCATTTTCCTATGAAGTGTGACATGACCATTTTGGAAAATCATATTGTCCTCATCACCAGCACAGTGGCACGAGGAAAGAAGAGGACCAGGGAGCATTAGAGGATTCGTATCTCAAATTCTTCCACATTGTTTACTAAATTTGTAGCAAATTTGATTATTTATGTCGTAACTTTTTCATCTCAAGTTATGAGTCAATATAAATTAAACATGAAAATACTTGTATTGAAAGCTGTGATTGAAATGAATAGATAAAAACATGAGATTCTTGGATATGACTTGGTCAAGTAAAAGGTTGATGCCCTATCTTGAGCAGAATTGACATGTCATTACTATGGAGTTGATTGATAGCATGAGATATGTTTGAAAATGAGGTAAGAAAAGAGTATATACAACATGAGATAGCAAAGATGTGGAGACATGCAAAAAAGAGATGCGATGACAGAAGCAGCTGGGAAATGGAGTGTTGTTATGAACTTGGTGCTGGGCTTCCTCTTCTAGACATCTGGTGGTGGGAGGATCTGGAAGGGTTCTCACTGAAGATAGACCACAGCTGAAGTAAATTAGTGATTAGGAAATAAGACAAAAACTGTAATATGAACAACAGAAAGTCTGCAAAACCCTATGTTGCACATGTACGGAACTAATCATCAAAAAGCAGGAAAATATAGTTTTAACTTAAATAGGATTGTCCACCATCTCTTTTACTTTTAAAAGCTATACAACGTGTGGCACATAAATAATGAAAAAATAATGACAGTTTGTAAGCAATAATACAAGCAATTATAACACTATATCAGAGAGGTAAGCTTTTTTCTCCACATACGAACCATTTTTTTTCTCTCCCTGCCTCCTGAACTTATCATTCACTCTAAACCAGCTAAAATCCATACAAACAAGACAGATTGGGACCTTACTGAGGGATCATCTTGAAGTCTATGGAGAATGTTGGGGTAGGAGGAAAGAGCAGGGGGTGTCACAGACAAAAAGAGATCATCACACCTGAGATGACTTCACAGCTGCACTACTAAGTACTTCTGTATAATATGTCCCATGTTGCTGCAGCTTCTAATCTTGTGCTACATAGAGACAGTAGAGCAGAAATGCTTTATGTTTGTATGTACTGTGTATGGGAAACAACATAGATGCTAGTCTCTATTCTCTAGCTCAGAGAAAACTCCCAATTTGAGATGAATAAGAGTGGTGAAAAATGTAGGATTGTGATACAGGCCACTATATTTAAAATAAGTATAACTACAGATGAGCCAGACCCATGGAAGTGTGGGTTCTGTGAACTCAGACAAACTTTAGATAAAGTTCCCCCCTACTCCCGAACTTGATCTGAACTTCATTGAAAGTCACTGATTAGGCAGTTTGGCTTTCCACATACATTCAGCAAGCCATAAACAAAGCACTTCCAGGGGATTTTGGGGTTTTGTCATTTTTTGTACACACTATATCTGATAACACTGATTTTACCCCCAGTGCGAGCCATTCAAACACTGCGAGCTGCGGGTACTGGGCTGAGCACCAAGTGTACCCATGCACAGCGATGCTCACTCAAGTGGTTTCCATGCGTAAACGTCTAACTAGAGCACTGTTTTTTTTTGTATTCTGTCTTCAGCAACAACACCGAACTTTAAAGTTTAATATACAAGACGAGTTGTTTCCAAGCCAAGTCATGGATTCAATCCATGAATAAGACCATGTAGATTGAAATATGTAGGATCCATTTCCTGCACTAGGAATGCCTGCTTCTGTATGCCATGCTATTGATGAGCACAGAGAGAGGGGTACTCGGGTACCGGGATGAGTTTGTGGCTGTAACGGGGAATCATGGTTGGTCGGTTTCCCAGTTCCGTGCCCTGGCTCTCATTGTTGGAGAGGGAAGGGGGATGTAGGGAAAGGTCATGACGCCACCTGTTGATCCTGGTAACAATGATACCAGCACTGCAGGCCGGCCGCTAAGGTGATGGGATGCAGCTAAGTGTAGTACAGCTCACCACAGGTGGAGCTTACCCCAGGGCAGCGATGATGGATGAAGGGAGTAGTTCTTCTTACCCCTCTGATGATGCTGAGGCCCTCTGGGCACCGGCGGGAAGGAATGACAGACACCGATTCAACTCCAACGTCTTTTACTGGTACCAGCAGATGTTATAGTACACAGTTACAGTCTAGTTCAATGGGAAGTAGCCACAGGTTTCGGGTTGCCCTTTTAGAGTCTGTGGTGTACCTTCCTTTTGGCTTTCGGGGTCTCAATCTTTCTTTCACTTGCTTAACCACCTTTGCAGAGCTCCTTCGCCAGTCCTTGGTCTGTTACTAGTAATAAGGTTTGTTCCTTATCGGTACGGACAGGAGTTTGCCAGTCTCTTCTCTTGCCACCAGAATTCGGCCCATTACCTATAGTGTCCTGGACCTCTTTTGGGACTGAGGTGGAGGTGCTTCTTTGTGGCACTATGGCTCCCTTATTCCGGTCCCATAGTCATGCGGTCCGCAGTGAGGGATAGACCGCTCACTGCTTTCGGCTCTGTTATGCCGGTATAGTCCCCAGATGTTTCCAGCCGGCTCCAACTGGTCCTGGATCGCCTCCCTCCATCCTGGGTCACCCTCTTAAAGACAGGTGCCCTCCTGGCAGCAGTCCTGTCAGGCACGTCCTCCTGGCTGCTTCCCAGTGCTGACTAAAAACTCTCAACTTCCTGGTTTTCCCACTGTAACCTAGGCTCCACCCCCTGGGACTAACTGTATATCAGTCCCCCCTATTCTAAGGCGGCCTAGTGTTGGGTGCTAATACAGACTCCATAAGCACAATCCCAAACCCTTAGCTACGGAGGCACTACACTTTCTATTTGGGGTGCAGTACCTCCCTGTGGCGCCTAGCCATAGGGGCGCCACACTTTTAATATGATGGCTCAATAAACATGAAGTTTTAAGAACCTGTATATAGTGGCTATGTAAAGGCTCATACTGTATATAAGGGCTATGTGAGGGTTCATACTTTATATAGGGGGTTATGTCAAAGCTCATACTGTATATAGAGGGGCTAAGCTATGTGAGGGTTCATACTGTATTAATGGGTTATGTGAGAGCTCAAACTGTACATAGGTGTCTATGTAAGGGCTTACACAGTAAATATGGTCCCATTTGAGGGCTCATACTGTATAGAAGAAGCTATGTGGCAGATCATAATGTATATAGTAGGACTGCATATTGGCTCATACTGTATATATGATAAAGAGCAATGTCAGCATACCTAATTCTGCTCAATATTAAGTAACACAATTAATAATAATGTAAAACAATAATTAATATTAAAATGGAGCATAATTAATTTAAACCTATTGGTTTATCCCTCCCAAACAGTCATGGTCTCTAATCATATATAATATATAAAATCTAGCTCAACCACTAGGTGGAGTGCTCAAAGGGAAAAAAAACCGTAGGATAATCAATATCTATCCCTGGCACAACAAAGGATTCAGAACTTGGAGTTTTGCTTAATGCGGTTTTTAATTGTTTCAAAGAGTGAGGACAATCAACCAATCAACGTTTCGACCCTTCGGGTCTTCGTCAGGATTGTGCTTGAAGTCCTAAGAATTGTAGACTTAGGTAGTGAAGTGTAAGAACTTCAGTTTTTGAAGGACCTGTTGGTCTGACCCGCTCAGGATATGAGTGGGGTCGTGTGTCTTGTGTGGATAAGACACTTCACTTAGGAAGGGAATCTGCTATTTTAGCATGGGATGTGACTCCTGCCTGAGACATCTGGGAACGCTTGTGGCAGTAGGGAGACCAGGTCAGGAGTCCATGTCTATCAAGAGGGGATCATGTGACATGTGGGGGAGTCTATTAAATATCCTGGGGCCCTGAAAATTCTTTTTCCGTCCCTGTACCTGAACCATACTATGTTATTCCAATCGGGAAAGTTAAACTCATTTAGAGAAAACATACTTTGTATAGCAGACCAAAGACCTTGCAAGTTTAATGACTAGTCGGCGGCTGGTTCAGTCAATGTCTCTCCAATGGCTATCTAGGCTGAATGGGTCTCTCTTTTTGTGTGGGAAACAGGAAATGTGGTGAAACTGGCTTTTCGTCAATGTTCATAAATAATAATAATACATTTTATTTACCGTATTTTCTGGATTATAAAACGCGCTTTTGTTCTCCTAAATTTTGAAGGAAAGTGGGGGTGCGTTTAGTAATCCAAAACTAACTTTCTGTACTGTAGGGAGAGGGCGGCGGCTCTGGAGCGGTGTCCCGGAGCAGAAGGAGGCTGGCTTGAGGTTGCAGGAGGCAGCAGCAGGTCATTAGCCTCATGCACTATGCACTGCACCTTCTGTTCATCATCTCAGTGCTGAAACCACACTGAGATATGGACAGGGGAGCAGGCATTTACATTGCCTGCAGTCACCAAGCCATCCTGGGTATGACCCCCCATCACTGTGTATAGTCCCCCATGCTGCTGCCCACACTAAAAAGCAAATGCTTTGAACTTACCTCTCCGCAGCTCTCCTCCATGGCTCTGTGCTTGCCGCACTTCCTGAGTCCTGGGGAGCCGGTCATGTGATTGGCACAGCAGAGTGACAGCATCACTGCACGCCCCGATCACATGACCGGCTTCCCCGAGAGTCAGGAAGTGCGGCAATGGAGGATAGAGTCGGAGAGATAAGTTCAAAGCGTTTGTTAGTTTAGTGTGGGAAGCAGCATGGGGGACCATACAACAGTTATGGGGGCCATATTCAGGATGGGGGGTGGCATATTCAGTACAGGGGTATGTGTGCCACCACAGGGACATATGTGCCAGAACAGGGGCATGTGTGCAAGCAGGGGAATGTGTGCCTACACAGGGGGCTGTGTGCCATCACAGGGGGGCTACAGTTGTGGCCAAAAGTATTGACACCCCTGCAATTCTGTCAGATAATACTCAGTTTCTTCCTGAAAATGATTGCAATCACAAATTCTTTGGTAGTATTATCTTCATTTAATTTGTCTTCAATGAAAAAACACAAAAAGAATTGTCCTAAAGCCAAATTGGATCTAATGCCACACCAAACATAAAAAAGGGGGTGGACAAAAGTATTGGTACTGTTAGAAAAATCATGTGATGCTTCTCTAATTTGTGTAATTAACAACACCTGTCACTTACCTGTGGCACCTAACATGTGTTGGCAATAACAAAATCACACTTGCAGCCAGTTGACATGGATTAAAGTTGACTCCACCTCTGTCCTTGTGTGTACCACATTGAGCATGGAGAAAAGAAAGAAGACCAAAGAACTGTCTGAGGACTTGAGAAACCAAATTGTGAGGAAACATGAGCAATCTCAAGGCTACAAGTCCATCTCCAAAGACGTGAATGTTCCTGTGCCTACTGTGCGCAGTGTCATCAAGAAGTTTAAAGCCCATGGCACTGTGGCTAACCTCCATAGATGTGGACGGAAAAGAAAAATTGACGAGAGATTCCAACGCAAGACTGTGCGGATGGTGGATAAAGAACCTCAACTAACATCCAAACAAGTTCAAACTGCCCTCCAGTCCGAGGGTACAACAGTGTCAACCCGTACTATCTGTCGGCGTCTGAATGAATAGGGACTGTATGGTAGGATACCCAGGAAGACCCCACTTCTTACCCCGAGGCATAAAAAAGCCAGGCTGGAGTTTGTGAAAACTTACCTGAGAAAGCCTAAAACTTTTGAAAGAATGTTCTCTGGTCAGATGAGACAAAAGTAGAGCTTTTTGGGCAAAGGCATCAACATAGAGTTTACAGAAGAAAAAAAGAGGCATTCAAAGAAAAGAACACGGTCCATACAGTCAAACATGGCGGAGGTTCCCTGATGTTTTGGGGTTGCTTTGCTGCCTCTGGCACTGGACTGCTTGACCGTGTGCATGGCATTGTGAAGTCTGAAGACTACCAACAAATTTTGCAGCATAATGTAGGGCCCAGTGTGAGAAAGCTGGGTCTCCCTCAGAGGTCAGTCAAGGGTCTTCCAGCAGGACAATGACCCAAAACACTTCAAAAAGCACTAGAAAATGGTTTGAGAGAAAGCACTGGAGACTTCTAAGGTGGCCAGCAATGAGTCCACACCTGAATCCCATAGAACACCTGTGGAGAGATCTAAAAATGGCAGTTTGGAGAAGGCACCCTTCAAATATCCTGGAGCAGTTTGCCAAAGAAGAATGGTCTAAAATTCCAGCAGAGCATTGTAAGAAACTCATTGATGGTTACCGGAAGCTGTTGATCGCAGTTATTTTGGCTAAAGGTTGTGCAACCAAGTATTGGGCTGAGGGTGCCAATACTTTTGTCTGGCCCATTTTTAGAGTTTTGTGTGAAATGATCAATGTTTTGCTTTTTGCTTCATTCTCTTTTGTGTTTTTTCATTGAAGACAAATTAAATGCAGATAATAATAATACCAAAGAATTTGTGATTGCAATCATTTTTTGGAAGAAACTGAGTATTATCTGACAGAATTGCAGGGGTGTCAATACTTTTGGCCACAACTCTATCTATCTATCTATCTATCTATCTATCTATCTATCTATCTATCTATCTATCTATCTATCTATCATGATTCCTACATACATGTTATATCAACCCATATGTCACAAATTGTATAAACAATACAATATTCAAAGAAATATTAAGCTCTTTGTGGTCAAAATGCTCTTTCCTTGAATTCTCAGTGATGTTAACATTTCCTATTGACATTACTATCTCGTCCAACGTCATTATGGATTGTCATGTTCAGTGATAAATCGTTAGAATGGTTTATTAATAAGGTGCAAGAAAGCATTAAACCCTTTGAGTATTTTCATTGTTTTAGATAAATATAAACCAAAAGATATAGTTATCATGGGATGGTGAGTGTATTGTGCAATGCATTTATATCTTTCTAACAACACCACACATTGTTTAGTTTATTAAGCTTCTAAAGACATTCTATACAACAGATTCACAGATTTACTTATCTTTCCCCAATTGTACATCATTACATCAATTTATTTTTTCTGTGGAGCATTAACACTGCAATTCTTTTATGTAATATTGGGGTAATCCTATCTGTGTTACAATTTACTACACCGCTTTAAATACATTTAATAATATAATATGTATTCTTTTATATAGCGCCATTAATCCTCCTCCTCCTCACCCTACCCCCTTTCTGTCGGAGTCCCCCAAGGTTCGGTCCTGGGACCCCTACTTTTCTCCATTTACACTCTCGGCCTAGGGCAACTCATCGAGTCCCATGGCCTCCAGTACCACCTCTACGCCGACGACACCCAAATCTACCTGTCCGGCCCCGACATCACCTCCCTACTCTCGAAAATCCCTCAATGCCTTTCCGCCATCTCATCCTTCTTCTCTGCTCGCTTCCTTAAACTCAACATGGACAAAACTGAATTCATAGTCTTCCCCCCAAGAAATTCCACCCCACCTCCCAACCTATCCATCTGCGTCAACGACTGCCCCCTCTCCCCAGTCCCCCAAGCCAAATGCCTCGGAGTAATCCTTGACTCCTCCCTATCCTTCAAACCCCACATCGAGGCCCTCACCACATCCCTCCGGCTCCAGCTCAAGAACATCTCACGGATCCGCTCCTTCCTCACCCACGACACCGCTAAAACACTCATCCATGCTCTTATCATCTCCCGCCTTGACTACTGCAACCTCCTTCTCAATGGCCTCCCGGCTAACTCCCTCACACCTCTCCAGTCTATCCTCAACTCCGCTGCCCGACTCATCTATATGTCCTCCCGCTACTCCCCTGTCTCCCCCCTCTGCCAAGCCCTTCACTGGCTCCCCGTCTCCAAGAGATCCCAATTCAAAACACTAACCATGGCGTACAAAGCCATACAGAACCTGGCTCCACCATACATCTCCGACCTGGTCTCCCGATACCTACCCTCACGCAACCTCCGCTCCTCCCAAGAACTCCTCCTCTGCTCCCCCCTCATCACCTCTTCGCACAACCGAGTCCAGGACTTCTCCCGGGCATCTGCCTTACTCTGGAACTCCCTACCCGAACACGTCAGACACTCTCCTACCCTGAGTAGCTTCAAGTGTCACCTGAAGACTCACTTGTTCCGTCAAGCCTACAACCTGCCATGAGACCCAGGCGAACACCCCATACCTGACATTCCCCCATCCTACTGTATCCTAACCCACCCCTCATAGACTGTGAGCCCTCGTGGACAGGGTCCCTGCCCCTCCTGTACCTGTACGTCCTGATCGCCTAGATATAGTGTACTTGTTCTTGTCTCCCTCAACCTCATGTCATGTAAAGCGCCATGGAACCTAATGGCGCTATTTAAATAAATAATAATAATAATTAATTCCACAGAGCTTTACATACATCAGCAGGACTGTCCCCTTTGGGGCTCACAATCTACATTGACTATCAGTATGTCTTTGTGGGAGGAAACCGGAGTGCCCGTAGGAAACTCACTCAACACAGGGAGAACATACAAACTCCTTGCAGATGTTGTCCTTGGTGGGAAGTGAACCCAGGACCCAGCACTGCAAAACTACAGTGCTAACCACTGAGATTTGTAGATCTATTCACATATGTATCGTGATTCATGACCACTGATCGTAACAAGACTTTGTCCGATTTCTCAAGTGATGAATCCAAAAACAGTACCCAAGGGCTTCATTGACAACAACTGGAACAGTCAGTTCGATCTTTTAGCTATTCATAACCATTAAACAGTTAATTCCCAAGATATTGAGTTATTTCCTATATATATAAGATCCCAAGATCAAAACTGAATAAAGTCCCATCCTGAATGAAGCAGAAGTGTGCATGTTCGACCTCCATTCCATTCATTGTCTGTTAGACTACTAGAGAAAGATGAGTACAACACTCGGTTTACTCTGCCATACACATAGACAATGATTGGCACATGGGTTGAGATAAATGGTAGGGGTTCTAAGCTAAACCATAAACTTTTAGCTGTGGATAACATTGCTTTGGAATTGTTGAACCTCAGCTGTACAGAATTTGGTTCTGACTAGTTCTTGGTGTGTAGTGAACATAGCCATGCTGACTACAGATGGGTATCGGTTTGGTTGAGAAACCCACTCTTCTTAGAAGACTCTGTAGAGCAATGTTCCCCAACTCCTGTCCTCAAGAGCCACCAACAGTGCTGGTTTTTAGGATTTCCTTAATATTTTATAGGTATCACCTATGTAACACTAATCATACCCTGAAAACATGCAATGTTGGTGGCTCTTGAGGACTGGAGTTGGGGAACACTGCTATAGAAGGTGATGAATTTACTTATATAAGGTTAGTAAAGGTTACTCTACAGAGTTTTTCTTACGGAGAACAATCATTTCTTCATATTTTTTCCCTTAGAGTATTACCCTAATGACTTTCTATTCCAGCTTGATCCACACTAGACGAATCCATAGAAACGACTTACCTATGATGGCTCATTTGAGCTGTCTGGAAAGAGTTAGACAGTTCTTTTACATACAATAGTTTGTCAAAAAGGTTGTCAATTCTAATTGAAATAAGATATACAAGATTGCATAGTGACTTGAGGACAACATTTTTCTATGTATAAGATGGAATATTTTCTGGGTTATTAATTTACTGCTAACACTTGAAGTGATGTTTCAATACTCTTGTTATGTAAACCAAAGATTGCCCAATTATCTGAGATGCTATATGCCAGTTATCTCCCTAGTCACCATTTTTAAAACAATATAACATTTTCTGACATTTGCTTTAATGATTGGTAGATATACTGCTGTGTTATAAAGCATAAGTTAGTTCTTTTTGTATTATCAGAGCCCCAAATATGGTATGTGCAGGTATATTGTCCCAGTTTTGCTAAACCATTGAACTGTGAACTAGAAAATCAAGTAAAAGGAAGTCCTCACTTGGTGCCTTCATTTATTGATTAGGTGCACGTAACAGTACACAGGGCTTACCTGACTTGTGTATCAACGGGTTTTGGGTATAGGAAACCTTAAAGGGATCCTGTCACCCCCAAAACACCTCTAAAGCTATTAAAAGCTGTCCCTAGAGCATGCGCAGTGCGGGGCTTGAAGCAAACAGAGCGGCGCGGGTGTAATACGTCACCCGGCGCCGGAAATGACACGATTCGCGTCACACAGCCCCACTGCAGCATGGCTGACGCATGACACAGCGGGGAGGCGGCGCATTTGAATCAGAGATAAAGATCACGCCTATTGAGGCATCTTATCATGAAGAGGGAGAGCCTGCCAGGGTGACTATGCATACAATAGTCACTAATTATAATCACTAATGAGGTACTGTAATAACGTTTATCTTCATTCTCAGTAGATGCTTTTAGGAGCTAAAAGGAGTGTAGAGTAAGTGTTACTATGCTCTAGGGACAGCTTTTAATAGCTTTAGAGGTGTTTTGGGGGTGACAGGATCCCTTTAATCACGCTATATCAGGTCATAATTAAGGGTTCCCATACCCAAAACGTAATGATACATTAGTTATGCATGCTTTGTGTACTGTTACCTTCACCTAATCAATAGATAAAGATATTGAGTGTCTGAGCTGAACATCCTGTCACGAGAGATGGGATAGCAATAAAAGAATCAGGAAGCAGGATGGTAAGATGGGCTAAAGGCGTTCAGGGGAGATAGTCTGACTCTTAGCCTAAATACCCAGCTCAAAGAGATACCTCTGAAGGTGAGGAGGTCTGGATCACCACCCTTGCCCTATGCTCCTGATAAGTCCTAGGCTAAGAGCCTCTACTTCCCCCTCATGCACTGGTAAAGAGCAGCAACTCCTACATGGAAGGAAACAGCATCAAGCACCAGCACAAACGTCTTCACTACACAGGGTCCCTGTAGAGACTAAACTCTATCAGAGATACCTAGTGGAAGGAAGTGGAACTACATAAAGACTGAGGGAGTGGAGAAAACATCCCCCACCTGCACCTGCAGAGCCACACACATAGACAACTGCAGCTTCAGGCATTAATCACGGATGAACCAAAAGAAATTTACTCTGATTAAAATTAAAGCAGCATTACACCACGACTCCAAACAGTCAACTCGTGACACTCCCTCTTTCTTGATTTCCTGGATTACATGGCAGCAGCAAGGCTGATGTCCGAGCTCCACATCGATTGACTACAGGCTACTTGTGAGCTGGATTCTAAATATTTTTCAGAGTGAACTGTGAAATCCACACATTGCTTCACCTGACTTTTTCCTGCTTCTTCAAGATGTGATCATGTGTTTCTTATTAGAAAATTTACAGCTATGATATGATTATCGCACGACACACACTTGCAGGTGGTGCAGCATTTTAACATATGGCAAACTACTCACTTACTGTTTGTAGATATCTATTTTAGGAAAATCTGTCATTAGAGATATGTGGTAGCTTGATGACACAAAAGCAGATTGAATCCATTTATTTTTAGGGACCATTTAATATCAAGGTAATTAGTATAATTGTGTGTTACTTTGGCAAAAACCCACACAAGCCCAGGGTAAACATTCTGATTTTATTAAAAGAAGTAGAATGAAAAGATGGACCAGTTTCTACTAACAATTAAGTTTCAAAATTGTAAAGTTGAAAGTGAATATCAAGTTCAGGCAATAACTGAGCATGTTGGTCCAGAGGCAGGCAACACCCCACAAGGCACAGAACATTTTTTCATAGAAAAAAAAAGAGAAAAAAGGTTCCAGACTCCACATACGTCACTCAGATAAGTTCCCCGTATCAACAATACATGACAAAGTCTGTCCATAACAAGTAATAATACATCTTTCAAGAAAGGTATCAAGGCCCTCCTTGATTTTTTTAGTGAATCAGCCATTACTAGAGTTGAGCCACCACCCTAGTGTTCTAGTTCGATTCGATTCGTCGAATGGACGGTGTGTTCGTCGAATGTTCGTCGAACACCCTCGAACACACTAAAACACTATGGTGGTGGTCTATTTCAGTTCTGCAATGTATATACATACATTGTGGAACTGAAATGAAGTAAAATCAAAGGGTTAAAAATAATAAAAATGGATACTCATCTCTATAATCCATCCAGCGACGCTTCCAGCACTGCCTACCTGTCGGAGATGTGATCCCGGCAGCGTTTCCCGGTGAAATGACGAGTTCTCGCGATAACTCGTCATGTGACCGGAAACCGCTGCCGAAATTATGACGTCACCGCAGGTCCTACAGGCCCTCACTAGTAGTGAATAGTAGTGAGGATCTGTAGGACCTGCGGTGACATCATAATCTCGGCAGCGGTTTCCGGTCACATGACGAGTTATCACGAGAACTCGTCATGTGACCGCAGGTCCTCACTACTATTCATTACTAGTGAGGGCCTGTAGGACCTGCGGTGATGTCATAATCTCGGCAGCGGTTTCCGGTCACATGACGAGTTATCGCGATAACTCGTCATTTCACCGGGAAACGCTGCCGGGATCACATCTCCGACAGGTAGGCAGTGCTGGAAGCGTCGCTGGATGGATTAGAGAGGTGAGTATCGATTTTTATTATTTTTAACCCTTGATTTACTTCATTTCAGTTCCACAAAGTATGTATATACCTTGCGGAACTGAAATCGAACTGAAATCAAACATGAACTCGAACTGCCGAATTTAGAGCAAATTGTTCTAATTCGACGAACGACTCGAACATCGCCAAAATCAGCTCGAATTTGAGATTGGGAACAATTTGAGTCGAACACCACTCATCTCTAGCCATTACAAATGTTTTGGCAGAGAAATCTATATTCTTTGTCATGTTGCATGATTTGGAAATTATACAATACTAGACGAAGGCTCAATTTTATCCCATTGGGCGATTCTAAAATGTGTGCCATTATATATTAGTCCAACTAATCGTGCTGTTAATTTCAGTGCCCCCAAGGAAGGCAGCGGGAGCATACTACTGCACGGGGTAGCCGTTTCTTGGGAGGTGCTGCTGCTCGCCATCCACCTGTGCACTCTCTCTTCCCTTGAACAGTCTCTCACCCCTGTGCACTCTTTCTCCCCTTGTGCTGTCTCTTCCCACTGTGCATTCTCTCTCCCCTTGTGTTTTCTCTCCCCCGTGTGTTCTCTCCCTTTCTGCTGTGTCTCACCCCTGTGCACTCTCTACTACTGGGCCACTGGGCATATACATGTCACTGACCCAGCTGAATAATTCTTTCGGTAGTAATCCACGAAATTTATAGTTGTCATCTGACTGTGATAGAGAATAAAATTGACTGGAACGGTTTCATGAGGTTTGAGGGTCTCCTGACCACTGTGTCTTTACAGGTTACTGACCTACCTGAACCCTTCTTCTTGTTCTCATTCTTCTTATAGTAGTCCATGAAGCTGACACTTGTGCCACCTGAGTGTAGGGGGGCATAACATTGACTGAAGCGGTTGCATGATTTATCAGGGCCCCCTTCCCAATAGACCTATACATGCGACTGACCTAGCTGACTAATTTCTTTTGGCAATATTCAGTGAAATTTATAGTTGTGCCACCTGACTGTGGCGGGGCATAAAATTAACTGGAGTGTTTGCATCTGGTTTGAGGGCCCCCTGGCCACTAGACCTATAACAGTCACTGACTTACCTGAATCCTTCTTCCAGTAGTCCAGGAAGCTGATATTTGTGCTACATAAGTGTGGCAGAATATAACGTTTATTGGAGCTTTTGCATGAGGTTTGAGGGCACCCGGCCCAACAGTCCTACACCTGTCATTCATTCCATTGTTCCTGATAAATGTTTAACCTTGAAATGCTAGGTCAAACCCTGTTCCAGACCTTGTGCTATGCATACAGGCTATGCCATTATACATTTTTTGCCCTGAGGCAATTTAGATCATTTTGGTGATATCTGGCCCTAATTTTTTGAAATGTGGAAGCTCATCATGGGGTGTCTTTGTTGTGCATTTCCTATATTTAACAGGGCTTTCTGCACCTGAAGCTTGAAATGCTGAAATGCTGTTAACTCTTGGGAATGGATGGCACTTTTCCTGGTTTCTGCTTAACTTTGAGCTATTTTGGCAGCTTTTGGGACCTATTGGAAGTGTTTTCTTTGCCCTTGATTTTGCCTTCCATTGATTTCAATGTAGTTTGGAAGTTCGGTAAACTGTCAAACAATTTGGCAAACATATGCCCGTTCGGCGAACCAAATCAAATTCGAATTTTAAATGGTACGCTCATTCCTAGTCACAGTAAAGTGTATGATATTCGGATGTGTAGTCTATGCAATTTATTTGAAAGTTATGGTATACTTTACAAATAAGTTTTATTTATAATGTTATTTTAAACAATATTTAGAAATTTTAATATAACACTGATTCAGAATTGTAAAGACCTATTCATGTTTAAAATTTTCCTCACAAAACCTTTTCAGGGTATATTTCTATAAAATCTAAAGCGCTGAGCAAGGGTCTCCAAGAGCCATTTCTAGACAATGGAACAGAGCTTTGCAAACCAAAATGGTTTCAAGCAAACATTTTGTGCATATATTCACATGTACTAATTAACTAACTAAAGTAGAAATAGAAAATAGTTTCAGCTCACCCTTCTTGTGTCATGTTTTAACTTCCTATACATCCAATTCTGGTGCTCAGAGACACCTTGGTCTAAGCAGCAGTGAAGCAAGTTTTATAAACAGAGAGATTCCAGCAACTTGGATGGCAAGGGTGAAATGAAAACGTTCCATTTATTTCATTCAAGTAAAATACATGGCAGATGTTGTGGCTTCAAGGCAAGCACTGGAATGCAATCCTACGTGTTTCAGCTATTAGAAGCCTTAGGGTCGGGAGCACACACGTTTTTGGCGCCCCGCCAGCGTCACCGTCCCACATTTACATGGGGCGACACCTCCGGCGACGCACCACCAATCTGACTGGCGGCATTGCCACCGGGGTGTCTCAAAATCCCAGTGGCGATGTAGTACAATGGGAGCCCATGGCTCCCATCACCTGTCAGGTCGCTGGCGGCAGTTTACATGGGGCGATGTGTACACGACACATCGATGTGTAGGCGACCACTCAGAGGCGCCGACATCGCCCCTTTACATTAGGCGACGCAGGGCGATATCTGCGCCAATAGGCCACGCCCCTACATCGCCTAATACATCGGCGGTGCCGTCGCCAGGTGTGATGGCACCCTAAGACATGGATTGACTAACACTTCCTATTGGTGAAAAGCATAGATTTGCGTTCCAGTTCTTGCCTTGGAGCCACAACATCTGCCATGTATTTTACTTGAATGAAATAAACGGAACGGTTTCAATTCAATCACCCTTGCCATCCGAGTTGCTGGAATCTCTGTGTTTATCAAACTAAATAAAGTAGGTTATCATTAGGACAAATCTGGTAAAATATGATAGTATTTTTGTTTTAATCTCAAATTTAACCTACCTATAAATTACTTAGAATTTGTTTAGTTAAAAATAATATTTATATTAATTATAATATTAATGTATGCTAATATGAATTACTTAATATAAATAATATAATTTATAATTATGAAATTTATATTTTTATTTCTAATAAATATCAGTGCAGGTAACCTAGAGATGTAATAAATTGAAGTAAGGGTGCTAAGAGGGACTTCACTAGCCCTCCATAGAGAATTCCCCACCAGGCTTCCTGGTTCCAAAGCCAAATGTACTTCCTTAGAGTGAAAGGTTTATCTCTTTAAATAGAACAATAAGTGCTTAGTAATATGATTCATTAAAAAAAAATAAACCCATCGCTATCTATTCATGAAGAGAAATGCAGAGGAAAATAAGGTCATTTCTTTGTAAGTACGATTATAAAATTGAGGCTGAATTCCTGATCTGTATCTGCTTGCTCCCATTTGAGCCTATTGCTCGTAATGTGATTGACAGAATAAAGTAAATCAAGTCTACTTTTTCACTTATTAATATAATATGAACTGTGAAAAGATTAAAGTCCCATTTACATAACCCGAGATGAAAGGAGGTGAAATATTGTAATTATCTTTTCAAGCTAAATTTGAACTGCAGTTTAAAATTAACCTATGCAAATGAAAGGTTAAACCCAAGTAAAGTGTTGCGTCTGTAAAAAGTATTTTTGCTAGTATAGTTTTAGGCCGTGCAGTTAATTACTACTTAGAACAAAGAAGGACATCAATATTCAGACAAAAAAAAATACTAAAACATTTTTTATTGCCAACCTTGTTCTACACAAATGAAATGTGATTTACAAGCTAATGCTGGGTGAATGGGGCATTTCTCGGATTTAATGGTGCTAATTTGAAATGAATTACACTTCTTTGTATCTTGGTCAAAGTTTAGTTAGTCATACTATAATGTTAAAATTAGTACTGGAACCTTTTATCGAGGAGATGTCAGGTTTTGCATATTAAGTGGACTATGAAAATATTACTATATTGATTATTCATGAAATACACTTATTAGAAAAGATTTTAGTACTCCTGCAACTCAATGTTAAGCAATGTGCATTAATAGTTAAATACCTATTGTAACAATGACACTGAACATCCTACTGTAGGGTAGCTGGTTCACTGACCCTTCTGGCCACTCTGCAGGGTCTGTCTAGGGTCCCACTCCTGTTACCTATATCTTGGGCCTCAGCATGCCACAGGGGTTCCCCAGGAGCATGCTTGAGGTGTGAGCGTGTGCAACTCTCTTGAAGCGGCATTGTGTGCACTCTGCAGGTGTCCCAAGCCAATGGCTGGGGGACACTAGGTACATTAGGTACCCTCTTCCTAAGGGAAGTATCTGACATACATGATCTTACTGCTAAAAACACCCTTGCAAGTTGTCAGGTTCTATTTCCTGTATCCGTTACCTGTGTAAGATAATACATACCTGTTACAGCGATTAAGGTTCCGGGCATGACGCTTGATAGACCACCCGCTCACACAGCACTGAGCAACATGACAAAGCAGCCAAGTTCAGGCCAACACAGCAGTGGTGCTCTCTCCAGTGGCAGTTAACAAGTACATCCAATGGTTCAGTAGGAAACAAAGGGGCAGTCACCCATGTAGTCTTCAAATGCTTTTATTAATCACAAGTGACATCATACAGCTAGATGGTGTAGTGGGGGCTGGGAGGGGAGCAGGAGACACTGGACGACAGCGCCGTTTCGCACCTAGCAGTTGCTTCTATGGGCCACCATACATACCTGTATTCCAGTACTCGCCTTGTGTACCCGTACCTGCCAGAACCTGTTATCTGTCGTTACCAGTGTACCTGCTTTTTTCAGCATTCCTGCCTGCACCCGTGTCCGTGCCTGCACTCTTGAACCCTGGAATTAGCTGCTACGAAGTCCCCTGGAGTGGTACCTGGTGGCTACTTTCCAGCACCAGCCTAACCACACCATCAGTGGCTCTAATGAAGATGAGATTAGCTATGACCCTCCAGAGTAAGCCTCATTCTGTGGTGCTGTGGGTCAACACCCACCAGCATGACTCCTACATTTAAAAAGCCTTGAAAAAACTGTAGAAGGGAAATTAAGTTCCTTCAGCTTCATATAATGTTGTAAATCTTGACATATTCCAACTACGCTTTCATGGTATGATTACATTGTAATATAGAATCCTATGGGAAGTGAGATAATTTCTTTCCATTAGATAAGTACAGATTTCCGTAGAAAAAAACTCTACATATCCCTACGTCTAATAAAAACATTCAGATTATGGGGATTCCAGCTCCTTGTTAGCCGTTGACATCATACAGATGCAAGTTTCTGTGTCACGTAAAAGTTTATTTTCTTGCATAAACTTTCAGCATGTCATAAACATCTTTACTTCAGCCAAAACTTTCAATAAAATAGCACAATCCTTTCTCAGGGTAATAATAATAATAATAATAATAATAAAAATAATAATAATAATATGCTGAGCTGCTGCTAGAAGATTGCGCAGACAGACTTACTAGCAAAGGCAGAATACAGCCGCTCAGATGATTCACTGGATCTTATGCCACAATTACTATCTTTCTGTCACAAAGAACTGGTGGATCATAAACCTGAAAAGGGTATTGAAAATGAACATGCAAAACTACCATGGGACTTCCGAATTCAGACTGATAAAGTCTTGGAACACAATACTCCGGATCTTACCATTGGAACAAAAAAGTAAGTGTGGATCATCGATGTGGCGATACCAGGCGACAGCAGGAATGAGGAGAAGCAACTTGAAAAACTTATAAGATATGGGGACTTAAAGATCGAACTGCAAAGACTCTGGCACAAGCCAGTGAAGGTGGTCCCAGTGGTAATCGGTACACTGGGTGCTGTGCCTAAAACCCTTGGCCAGCACTTGAAAACAACTGGCGTTCACCAAATTACAATCTGGCAAAAGGCCACCTTACTGGACTCTGCATCCATCATTTGCTGATATATATTATTATTATTATTATTATTATTTATTTATAGAGCACCATTGATTCCATGGTGCTGTACATGAGAAAGGGTTACATACAAACAAGTTAAAAATACAATGAACAAACTAACAGTGACAGACTGGTACAGAGGGGAGAGAGTACCCTGCCCTTGTGGGCTTACATTCCACAGGGCAATGGGGAGGGAGACAGTAGGTTGGGTCTGCTCTGGTGGTGGTGGAGCGTCGGGTCCAGTGGTGATGAGGTGGCACCATGTTCATTGCAGGCTGTAGGGTGGGCCTATGGTGTCCTGCTGAGTGCAATGGATAGTTGACTTTTGATTGTGGGAGAAAACCAGAGATCTTAGAGGAAACACATGCAAACGAGAGGACAACATACTATCTCCTTTTAGATATCATCCTTGGTGGTAGGCACAATAAAGTTACACAGAGTTACCCACAGACATGGGGCTGGATGACAAATTATGACAAATTTTCGCCTGAGGGGCACTCACAAAGCACTGGCCCTCAAGTTGCGGCAGCCCATCTTTAACATGATTATCTCTACATTATAGAAGCAGAGATAATAGGCTTTAAAAATAACAAAGGCTTATACATAGATACAGGAACACTATTTATCTACAGCTATAGGATTAATTTGCAAGTAAATAGTGTTTTAAACCTGGTTAGCCAACTTACAAAAAAGAAGAGGAACAAGAGATGTAGTAGTTAACATTATATTGACAGTGGAAAAAGCCAAACAATACAACAAGGAACTCTATTTTTGCTTTATTGACTACAGCAAAGTCTTCGACTGTGTTGATCACCAGAAATTTTGAAATACCATAAAGAATATGGGTTTGCCAAACCTTCTATTCAGCCTTATTAGGAACCTTTACATTGACCAAGAAGCAACAGTCCGAACAGAATACAATGACGCAGCATGGTTCATAAAGCGAGGCGTCAGACAAGATGCATTCTGTCTTCATTTCTCTTCAATTTATAAGCAAAAGCTATTTTCAGGATGGCAGAACTTGCTAAAAAAGAAGACGGAATCAAAATTGATCGAAGAATAATCAACAATGTAAGATGCCCAGATGATAAAACACTGATAGCAACAAGCGCAGATGGAATGAAGGACTTAATACCTAGTGTCAAGATGGAAAGCTCGAAAATGGGACTGCTACTCAACACAAAGAAGACAAAGATTCTAACTACTGCCAGGTACAACAAGGATACATTTGAGATGGATGGTGATGAATTAGAAGTGGTAAACGACTACATCCCATGTGCAGTTTCTGGGCTGATAAGTGCAAATTTCCTCCAGTATTTGCTGATAACATGCTGCATTAATATTTCCTTAAACTTTGACCAAGTTTCCTGTGCTTTTGTAGCTCACACTTCCCCACATCATCATCCATCCACCTCCGTGCTTTACAGTAGGAATGGTGTTCCTTTCATCATAGGCCTTGGTGACACCTCTCCAAATGTAATGTTTATGGTTGTGGCTAAAAAGTCAGATTCTGGTCTCACCACTCTAAAATACCTTGTTGCAGAAGTTTCGAGGCTTGTCTCTGTGCTGTTTGGCGCATTGTAGGTGAGATACTTTGTGGCATTTGTAATTGTTTTCTTCTGATGACTCGACCATGCAGCCCTTTTTTCTTGAAGTGCCTCCTTATTGTGCATTTTGAAACAGCCACACCACTAATTGTCAGCGAGTCCTGTATTTCAACTGATGTTATTTGTGGGTTTTTCTTTGCATCCCAAACTATTTTCTTTGCATTTGTGGCCAAGATGTTTGTTGGTCTACCTGATCATGGTTTGGTTTTTACAGAGCTCCTGATTTTCCATGTGTTAATCACGGTTTGAACACTGCTAACTGGCATTATCAATTCCTTGTGTATCTTTTCGTATCTCTTTCCAGTTTTTTACAGTTCAACTATCTTTTTCCGTAGATCCTTTGACAATTCTGTTGCTTTCCTCATGACTCACAATCCAGAAATGTCAGTAGCTGGATGAAAAGATGCAAGAGTCTGTCAGGATCCCAGAAACTCAGCTTTTATGCACACACACAAATTACAAGCAAACCTATTTGTGTTAACTCCTGTGCATGTTATCAGGCCAAAATCTCCTGGGTTATGTTAACTTTTGATCAGGCTCATTTGGATGTTTTTGGTTGTCATTATGATTTAAAAAGAGAAACAGTAGTTTGACAATAAATGGCTTCACCCAACCCCTAACTATGAGTGGAAAAAAAGTTTTGTGTTATCATTCATATTCTCTGAAAAAAGGTCAAGAAAGCAAAAAATCCTAAGTAAACTTTTGAGCACAATTGTATGTCTGGTGTAGAAACAGCCTAGGGAAAACACTCTGTCAGACAGTTTTTGGAATGTTTTCTTCCAGATTTCATTTATAAAGTATATTTAAAAAATTATTAAAATTGCTTGCTCTACATTATTATATAAAAATTGAAACTGCGGTTACACTTTAAAAATAAAAAACAAATGACCAACATACAATGTAATAAGGAATAAATTAAGAAAACTGGTGTCTAAATAACCTTTCCTACACACATAAATAATGCCTTTGCTTCCTTTGTAAAGTCCTTAGAAAGAATAAATCATCTGTCAATTGTTTGAGACCAATCATATTACTTGAGCAAAAGAAAAAAAAGGTGTTTCCAGGATATACATGTGCATCACAATTTTTTTATTTATATTTTTCAAATATTTAGAAAACCATGCATCACTTCATTTACACCTCACAAGTACTTGATCCTTAGTGTTGTTATATCACATAAAATCTCAATAAAATACATTTAGGTTTGTGGGTGAAATGTGAAAAAATGTGGAATAGTTCAAGGGGTATGAATACTTTTTCAAAACACTGTATTTGTTGGCGATTGCATGAAGTCTTATTGAGAAAACGAATGAATTGATTGTTAAAATGTTAGCGGTAGTTCACACACAATGATATCGCTAGCGATATCGCTGCAACATCACAGGTTTTGTGACATAACAGCGACCTCACCAGCGATCTCGCTATGTGTGACACGTAGCTGCAACCAGGCCCCCGAGATCGCTGATCATTACAAACCATTCTGGACCATTTTCTGGTCATTGCGCTACTGCTGGGAGCGCTTCATCAGTGTGTTTGACAGGGACAACGACCAACGATCTTAATACTACACTCGAGAGTGACAGAGTCCCAACGACCGCCGTATCATTGCTGCATTGCTGGTGAGATCTGCCGTTCAGACAGCGTGTATTTTCACGTCGCGCCTTTCTGGGAGAAAGCGCCGGCGTAAAAAGAATTGATTTGTCAATTCTTTACGCAGGAGCTCCTGCGTTTTCTCCCTCTGATGTCACAGAGGGAGGAAGAATCCTGCTTCCTCCTTCCCTCTGTGACAGCTGTGACCGCGCATTAGATTTTGCAGTGTATATTACAAAATTAAACAAAGCCAAATGTATGTAAGATAAAAAAGAATGAAATACTTTACCTCGCCGACGCCTTTTCCCAGTGTCCAGTGGCGAGGCCAGGAGATGTGTGTTCTGCCAGGACCTGCAGTGATGTCAAAGGGGCGTTCCCGGCGCTGATTGGCCGTTCGTTGTCATGTGATACATATCACATGACCGTGAGTGGCCAAACTGCGCTGGAACGCCCCTCTGACGTCATGGCAGGCTCTTGCAGGCCTACACATCGCCTGGCCTCAGCACGGACACCGGGAAAAGGCGTCGGAGAGGTAAAGTATTTAATTCTTTTTTATTTTACATACATTTGGCTTTGTCTCATTTAGATTTTGTAGTGTATATTAATACACTGCGAAATCTAATGGCTGGTCACAGCTGTCACATAGGGGAGGAGGAAGCAGGACTCTTCCTCCCCTCTGTGAAATCACTCCTCCCTCGGCCCATAAAAAAGCGTGCTGTCTAAACAGCACTGCTTCTTTTTTTGCCTTTTTTGCGTGGGGGAAAAAGCGCCCGCACAAAAAAACGCAAAAAAAGCGCTATGCGTGTACGTAGCCTTAAAAAACGCATGCGGAAACGTATGGTACCATTTAGTGCCATGCATTTTTGCATGCGTGACCCATAGGGCCCCATGTTAAAAAAACGTATGCGCTTTTGAAAAAGCACCAAAAAATGTCTCGAGATGTTTTTTGGTGCTGAGCCAAAAACGCATCCAATAGACGCATGGCACTTTAGCCATGCATTTTTTGTATTGGGGTCTATGGATGCGTTTTTGCATGTGTTTTTCACACAATCCAAGTGTGAAAATCACATGGGAAATCGCATACAGCCCTCAAGTGAGACCCTAGCCTAAGACTAGGGTCACACTGGCATCGTGGATGCGTTTTTTCCATGCATGTTTCACACTTGTCTTTTGTGAAAAATGCATGGAAAAATGCATCCATAGGCCCCAATGCAAAAAACGCATGGCCAAAGTGCCATGCGTTTGTTGGATGCGTTTTTTGGTACGTAGTCAAATTCACATGCGTTTTTGTAACATGGGGCCCTATGTTAATCGCATGCGAAAACAAATGGCACTAAATGTTACCATGCATTTTCGCATGCGTTTTTGCTTGCGTTTTTTAAGGCTGCTCCAGACCAAACAGCAAAAACGCAGCCCAAAAACGCAGGCTGCCAAAATCATCATCAAAAGCGCAGCCAAGTGTGACCCTAGCCTAAGTCTGCTTTCACATCAGTGGTTTTAACAATTTGCGGCAGATCAGGCAAACTTGAACTTCTGAACTCTATTTGCTTGATCTGCCAGAGGCCAACACACTTGTAGCAGGATTGCGGCAAGCCTGCGTTCTGCCTAATGCATTTCCTCTAGGACTTGCGGACATGTGCGACACTTTCGGTTTTGCAAATGTGGCACTTGCGGCGAGTTTACAATCGAGTTTATATTATTATTATGTATTTATGTAGCTCCATTGGATTCCATGGTGCTTTACATGATAAGATGGTAGACGAGGACAACTTCAATATATGCGTGTAGACCAGACAAACAGGAGGGGATGGGACAGTGTCCACGAGGGCTCACAGTCTATGATGAACTGGAAGGGATATAGTAGGAGGAGGTAGTACCGAATATGAGACAGTGCGGTGGTCTGGGTCTCATTGCGGGTTGTAGGCTTGTCAGAAGAGGTGTGTCTTCAGGTTTCTTTTGAAGGTTCCCATGTAGGCGAGTGCCTGATGTGTTGAGGGAGAGAGTTCCAGAGTATAGTGGATGCACGGGGGAAGTGTTGTATGTGGTTGTGAGAGAAGGAAATGAAAGGGGAATAGAGGAGTTCTTGGGAGGAGCATATGTTGCATGAGGGTAGGTAACAGGAGACCATCTCAGAGATGTATGGAGGGGACGGGTTGGTGAATGGCTTTGTACGTCATGGTTAGGGTTTTGAAGCTCGATCTCTGAGAGGTGGGGAGCCAATGAAGGGCTTGGCAGAGGGGAGAGACTGGGGAGTAGCGGGAAGAAAGGTGAATGAGTCGGGCAGCCGAGTATAGGATAGATTGGAGAGATGCGAGGTAGGTAGCAGGGAGACCGGTTAACAGGAGGTTGCTGTAGTCAAGGCGGGAAATGATGAGAGCATGAACAAGTGTTTTAGCTATGTCGTGGTCAAGGAAAGTGCATATCCTGGAAATGTTTTTGAGCTGGAGTCAGCAGGATGTGGAGAGAGCTTGGATGTGAGGCTTGAAGGAGAGGGAAAAGTTGGGAATTACTCTGAGACACTTGGCGTGGGGGACTGGGGAGAGTGAGCAGTCATTGACATTAATGGATATGTCTGGTAGAGAGGGAGAGCGATTTAGGGGGAAGACAATGAACTCAGTTTTGTCCTTGTTCAGTTTGAGGAAGCGAGTCAAGAAGAAAAACGAGATGGCGGACAGGTAGTGTGGAATTTTGGATAGTAGGGAGGTGATGTCAGAACCAGATAGACAGATCTGGGTGTTGTCGGCGTAGAGATGATACTGAAGGCCATGGGACTCAATGAGTTGTCCTAGGCCGAGGGTGTAAATGGAAAAGAGTAGGGGTACCAGAACCGAACCTTGGGGGACACCGACAGATAGGGGGTAGGGCGAAGAGGAAGTGTGGGAGTGGGTGACGGTGAAGGTCCGGTAAGTTAGATATGAGGAGATCCAGGAGAGGGCAAGGTCAGTGATACCAAGAGATTCCAGAATCTGAAATAGGATGGAATGGTCAACGGTGTCGAAGGTAGTAGATAGGTCGAGGAGGATAGAGTAGTGGCGTTTGCTCTTGGCGGTCAGTAGGTCAGTTAGGACTGTTTCAGTGGAGTGAAGGGATCGGAAGCCGGATTGTAGGTGGTCACAGAGGGAGCAGAAGGAGAGGTGGGAGGACAGTTCAGAATGGACATGTTCAAGTAGTTTTGAGGTGAAGGGGAGAAGAGATATGGGCGATAATTCGAAACAGATGCTGGATTGAGGAAGGATTCTTTGATGATGGGTGTGATCAAGGCATGTTTGAAGGATGAGGGGAAGACACCGGTAGTGAGTGATAGGTTGAAGAGGTGGGTTAGGGCAGGAATGACGACAGTGGTGAGGTTCAGGATGAGGTGGGAGGGGAGTGGGACGAGGACACAGGTGGTGAGGTGTGATCGTGACAGGGAGGAGAGTTGATCCTCTGTCATGGTGGAAAAGCTTCCTTTGGATAAGGAGGGCTGAGCGACGAAGGGGGAGGGCCGGGGGGACAGTGGGTCAAAGCTTTCTCTAATTTTATCAATCTTCTGTTTGAAGAAGGAGGCAAAATCATTGGCAGAGATGAGAGGAGAGGGAGGAGGTGCAGGTGGATGGAGTAGGGAGTTGAACGTGTTGAATAGTTGTTTGGGGTTGTGGGACAGGACGGGTATTAGAGATGAGAAGTAGGCTTGTTTTGCGTTGGTGACTGCGGCCTTGAAGGTAGAGAGGGATATTTGTACATGGCGAAGTGCGCCTTGGAGTGAGATTTCTTCCATCTCTGCTCGGCCGCCCTGGATGCTCGATGAAGGATGGTGAGCCAGGGTTGCTTGTGTGTGCGAGTTTTCTTGTAAGTGAGGGGGGCTGCGAGGTCGAGAGCTGCAGTTATTGTGGTGTTGTAGAGGGTGGCAGCAGAGTCGGTGTCATGTGAGGAAGCTAGGTCAGTGAGAGGGAGAAGGGACTCATAGAATGAGTGGTAATCAATAATTTAAGGTTTCTGAGGGCATGAGAGTTTTTCCGGAGAGAAGGGAGACTGGTAGGAGGGGAGAGGGAGAAGAAAGTCAGCAGGTTGTGGTCGGATAGGGGAGAGTCTGAGAGGTCGGTGAGGGAACAAAGGCAGGTGAAGATAAGGTCAAGCGTGTGGCCATCCTTATGAGTGGCTGAGGAGGACCATTGGTAAAGCCCAAAGGAGTTGGTCAGTGATAGGAGTCTGGATGTAGCAGGGTGTTATGAACCGATAACATTCAGATTCCATAGAAGTCATTGGTAACTGTACTGACCGCCATCCCTGACTACACACCACAACTAGAAGTAGCCGTAGGATGTAATTAACCAGACCTAGATACCTCTGCACAGCCGGAGAACTAACTGCTCCTAAAGATGGATGTAGGAAAAACTATCTTGCCTCATAGCAGAACCCCAAAAGAATAGCAAGCCTCCACAGATATTAACTGGGAAACAAGAGAAAGAAAAACGAACACAGGCAGAGTAAAAGGTATAGCAAAAGAGGCCAAACTAGCTATATAGGAAAGGCAGGATAGAATACTATTGCAGTCAGTATAAAACAGTATAAAAAAAACACCAACAGCAGATAGTACAAAAATTGCCCTGAGTCATTAAGACTCGGCGCCCTCTACATTTGTAGACTTCTATAAATCAAATGCCAGCAGAATTGGAAATAACAGATAATAGTAAATGGTAAAATTCCTAGGAAGAAAACTTCCTATCTGAGAGCAGATAAACAAATATACAGACTAAATTGCAAACCCACAGCTCAGAATAAGTCAAAACATAAGCAGAACCTTAAGCACACAAAAGTGTGCCACAAAATATCAAAAGTCCATCCACTTAGCTTGCAAAGAATTCTACAGATCAGAAGAAACCAGAGAGATGTGAACTCCTCCAGGAACCAAAGACCACTGGCAAGGATTGATCCACTTCAAACCATTATATGCTCCAAGAACCAGATTGCCAATCATCACCATCACCTGTGAAGCCCACACAGTCAGCTGCATCACTAGCAACAACCACCAGAGGGAGCTCCAATGAATTCACAACACAGGGTGGGGGGTATCAATGAGGATGTTGAAGTCATCCATGATGATAAAGGAGATGTCGGAAGAGAGGAAGTGGAGAAGCCAGGCAGTGAAGTGGTCAAGAAAGGAGGGGGTAGATCCCGGGGAACGGTAGATGACTGCCAGCTGGAGGTTGCAGGAGGAGAAGATGCGGATGGAGTGAACCTCGAAAGAGGGGAAGATGGCAGAGGGTGGTAGTGTAATAGAGTAAAGGAGCACCTGTCAGACAGGAGCAGGCTGACTTCTTCACCA
Organism: Allobates femoralis; assembly: GCA_033576535.1. Classification (NCBI taxonomy): domain Eukaryota; kingdom Metazoa; phylum Chordata; class Amphibia; order Anura; family Aromobatidae; genus Allobates; species Allobates femoralis. Next base: position 102,421,088 of record JARQOC010000003.1, on the reverse strand, counting down.
TGCTTTTTGCTAGGGCGAGGGATGTGGGAGAGGGTGGGTCCGCCATAGGAAAGTGCAGCGTGGGAGGCTGTGTCAGAGGAGGTGAGCCAAATTTCGGTGATGACAAGGAACGAGAGCTTGTTAGTGATGAAGAGGTTGTCGAGGCACTATATGTATATATGATATAGATATATATATGTGTATATATAATATGAAAAAGATCCTTGTAGCACACAGCTACTACCAATGATGTACATAAGCTACTAGCTATATATATTTGAGGAAAAAGTTTAAAAACTTACGTTTTTTTCAAAAAACTCAAAAATCTCCAATTTTTTATTTAATTCTGAAGTTCTTGGTACATACATTGGCCAATGTCTGTTTGCTCATCAACTGAGACAAAGTGACTTCAGGGTCTAATGAGTCCTATCTGACATCCCTGCCCTCCTTGTCCACCCCCCACTTTTCAGTGGGCAGACACCATCTAGACCCTCCATCACCTGTAGGTAATGAGGGTGCAAATTGCAGCATGGAACCTGCAACTCCATATGATAAATAACAAGAAAAAAAAACTGCACAGCACTCAAAGACAAATGTGAACTGGTGCTAGCAAAGTGTATATATATATATATACTGTATATATATATATATATAGACCAAAAAAACGACTGCAGCACTCCAAATCTGGTGTATTTCGCCTTTAATGGTCTTCAGGCATCTTAGTGGTGGAACGTTTCGGTCCTCAGACCTTCTTCCAGTAAGCACCTATTGCAAATGCTGGGCTTTTTATACATCCACTTATATAAACACTTTCCATCTACCTGTGTATCTAATATATGCTTAATATAACTCAATTGGTCACTTTGTTAGCACACAGTCTGCTTAATAAATTTCATTCTACTTGTTTATTGTATTTACAGCAACTCACCGCATGTCCACGCTGCCTCCAGCGTTGCGGAAGCTGCACCGCGCATGCTCCAGCTTTCCTCCGACGTCACCGCCATCCAGAGCGCAGGAAGAATGGTGGCGGCCATCTTGGGATTCCAGTTTTTCTTACTATTACACGTAACGTCCGTCCAGATTTGTGTTCCCCCTCTGCTGGCACTTCCTGTATCTCTACAAACTGCTTAAACCTTCCCATATTACTCATATTTTGCTAAATTACCTTCTATATCATTTAGGAAAGGTTCTTATCTACATCTTCATTAATTAATTCAATAGTGAGTGTTTTTTCTTTTTTTTTAGTGTTTTTTATAAAGTGCTCTAGTGCTTATGTAATAATTAGATACACAGGTAGATGGAAAGTGTTTATATAGTGTTTTTGGTATAATAAGGAAGGAAGATGAGTGTAAGTTATAATCAGAGCATATATTGAACTGAGATGTTATGACTGTAAATGTTAATGATTATGTGGCGATGTAAACTGGATGTATAAAAAGCCCAGCATTTGCAATGGGTGCTTGCTGGAAGAAGGTCTGAGGACCGAAACGTCCCACCACTAAGATGCCTGAAGGCCATAAAAGGTGAAATACCGTATATACTCGTGTATAAGCCGACCCGTGTATAAGCCGACCCCCCTACTTTTGCCCCCAAAACCTGGGAAAACCTATTGACTCGTGTATAAGCCAAGGGTGGACCCCAGCACAGGTATACAGCCCCCAGCAGTGTGGTATACAGCAGCCTCCCCAGTGGTATATACAGGCCCCAGCAGTGTTACAGCAGCAGCCCCAGTGGTGTATACAGCAGCCCCAGTGGTATATACAGCAGCAGCCCCAGTGGTGTATACAGCAGCAGCAGCCCCAGTGGTATATACAGTAGCAGCCCCAGTGGTGTATACAGCAGCAGCCCCAGTGGTATATACAGCAGCAGCCCCAGTGGTGTATACAGCAGCAGCCCCAGTGGTATATACAGCAGCAGCCCCAGTGGTGTATACAGCAGCAGCCCCAGTGGTATATACAGCAGCAGCCCCAGTGGTGTATACAGCAGCAGCCCCAGTGGTGTATACAGCAGCAGCCCCAGTGGTATATACAGCAGCAGCCCCAGTGGTGTATACAGCAGCAGCCCCAGTGGTATATACAGCAGCAGCCCCAGTGGTGTATACAGCAGCAGCCCCAGTGGTATATACAGCAGCAGCCCCAGTGGTGTATACAGCAGCAGCCCCAGTGGTATATACAGCAGCAGCCCCAGTGGTGTATACAGCAGCAGCCCCAGTGGTATATACAGCAGCAGCCCCAGTGGTGTATACAGCAGCAGCCCCAGTGGTGTATACAGCAGCAGCCCCAGTGGTATATACAGCAGCAGCCCCAGTGGTGTATACAGCAGCAGCCCCAGTGGTATATACAGCAGCAGCCCCAGTGGTGTATACAGCAGCAGCCCCAGTGGTATATACAGCAGCAGCCCCAGTGGTGTATACAGCAGCAGCCCCAGTGGTGTATACAGCAGCAGCCCCAGTGGTGTATACAGCAGCAGCCCCAGTGGTATATACAGCAGCAGCCCCAGTGGTGTATACAGCAGCAGCCCCAGTGGTATATACAGCAGCAGCCCCAGTGGTGTATACAGCAGCAGCCCCAGTGGTATATACAGCAGCAGCCCCAGTGGTGTATACAGCAGCAGCCCCAGTGGTATATACAGCAGCAGCCCCAGTGGTGTATACAGCAGCAGCCCAGTGGTGTAAACAGCAGCAGCCCCAGTGGTGTATACAGCAGCAGCCCCAGTGGTATATACAGCAGCAGCCCCAGTGGTGTATACAGCAGCAGCCCCAGTGGTGTAAACAGCAGCAGCCCCAGTGGTGTATACAGCAGCAGCCCCAGTGGTATATACAGCAGCAGCCCCAGTCGTGTATACAGCAGCAGCCCCAGTGGTGTATACAGCAGCAGCCCCAGTGGTATATACATCAGCAGCCCCAGTGGTGTATACAGCAGCAGCCCCAGTGGTGTATACAGCAGCAGCCCCAGTGGTGTATACAGCAGCAGCCCCAGTGGTATATACAGCAGCAGCCCCAGTGGTGTATACAGCAGCAGCCCCAGTGGTATATACAGCAGCCCCAATGGTATATACATCAGCAGCCCCAGTGGTGTATACAGCAGCAGCCCCAGTGGTGTATACAGCAGCAGCCCCAGTGGTATATACAGCAGCAGCCCCAGTGGTATATACAGCAGCAGCCCCAGTGGTATACAGGGCCCCAGCTGTGTATACAGCAGCCCCAGCTGTATACAACGGTACCCAGTGGTATACAGGGCCCCAGCTGTGTATACAGCAGCCCCAGCTGTATACAGCAGTACCCAGTGGTATACAGGGCCCCCCCCTTGCTTCTGGCAGACCTGTAAAGGAAGAGATCATTATACTTATCGTGTCGCTGCCGCCGCCGCTCTGTTACCGCCACCGCCCTATTCCGGGTCTTCATGCTTCCTTCTCTGGCGCACAGGAAATGACGTCATTTCCTGTGCGCCGGAGAAGGAAGCATGAAGACCCGGAATAGTGCGGTGGTGGTGACAGAGCGGCGGCGGCAGCGACACGATAAGTAAATTGATCTCTTCCTTTACAGGTCTGCCAGAAGCAAGGGGGGGCCCTCTATACCACGGGGGGGGGGGCTGTATACCACTGGGTACCACTGTATGACTCGTGTATAAGCCGAGGGGGGACTTTTCAGCACATTTTTTGTGCTGAAAAACTCGGCTTATACACGAGTATATACGGTACACCAGATTTGGAGTGCTGCAGTCGTTTTTTGGTCTGTATAAGAGGGTAATTGAACTAGCCCTGGACTGATTTGCACCACCCTTATTAGGGAACAAGTGCTGCTCTACAATTTTCTATATATATATATATATATATATATATATATATATATATATATAATGTACGGTACATCAGGACATGTGATGTCTGTTTTCTATCTTGCACCCCTATACTTGCATTGGTGAGTCTCATCCGATTATGTGTGCAATAGCAGCATGCTGCAATTTAATAAACATATCTACAATGGATGATTTAGAACAGGGGTTGGGAACCTCAGGCCCCATGGCCGAATGCAGCTCGACTTTTTTGCAGCCCCAGAGCAGATTCCTGCGGTCCGCAGATCTCAGACTGGCAGATACGTTTTGCTGACTGTCTGCCCTTTAAATGCAGCTCTCCAGTGACCTCTATGCCCCATCCTCAGCCTCCCCAGTGAGGTATATACCCCCAGCCTCTCCTGTGATGTCTAGGGCTCTAGCAAACCTGGAAAAGCAGTTGAGAAGCAACATGACCAATATCACCCAAAAAAGAAGCAGCTCCAGCCACCACATGGGGGTGAGTTGATTGTTTAAACAAATATAGCAGGTAATTTTCTAGTTGATAATTTTGTACGGCCCCCGAAGGATTGTAGAAATTCCCAAATGGCCCTCGGCAGATAAATGATGATCTGCAGATTGTCTTTTCAACTTGAATTCTAGTGCAATTTATTGAAAGTAGCGATTTTGAAAGTCAATATTGACCCTTTAACAAGTCTTGTCATAAAATTTAGGATTAAAAGCAGACTAGAATCTCAATTTGCAGACATGGTATTTAGCAATATTGCCTTTCGATAGTGGAAAGGAAAGTGTGAGATCTGATCTGGCTGTATGAGACTCTAAGTGAGGTCAAAGGGGTAAGCTTTTTTCCTTGAGGAGAGTGAATGGCCCAGTCAAAGTCCAGATCTAAATCCTATTGAGAATCTTTGACAAGACTTAAAAATTGCTGTTCTCCATCCAATAGCTTGAGTTATTTTACAAGGAAGAATGCACAAAAATGTCAGCCTCAGGTTGTGGTTTATCTGCCTTCAGTTTAATCTTGAGCCATGGCAACTTGATGGATAAACACCCTGTAGAAAGATCGATCTTGTGCAAGCCTAGATAGGTCCACCAGGGTGTTTTCCGCTGTAATCTTGACAGTATCAAGCCATTGGGTTGCCGGTCTTCCTCTTCACCATGTTCCTTCTATTCTTCCAACCATGATGTCCTTCTCTAGTGATGTTTCTCTTCGTATGATGTGTCCAAAGTAGTCAAGTGGTAGCTTGGTGATCCTTTCTTCAAGTAATTTTTTCCAAGATGGATTTGCTTTATCTTCTTGCCATCGATGGTATTGATAACATCGTTCTCCCACACCACATTTTGAAGACGTTGATTCTACAGGTTTACATCTTTTAAATATTTAGAAAACCACAAGCACTTTTTCAAGTCATTGTGTTTGATATTTTAATCATTTATTCCAGTCACCTTCTTCCTTTTTGCTAACCTTCCAAATCCCCAATAACCATTTTGTTAGCAATATAGAAACAAGTTGTATGAATCTAAAAATGTTGTGTTTTAGCCGTGGCCAAACCTTTGACTCCGACTCTGACTCCGACTCCTCAATTTCTCTGACTCTGACCCCTTCATACACGGCTTATGTTTAAATGGTAAATTTATGGTTGTACAATGGGAACATCAGCCTTTAAATCATTATTATCATACAATAATCAAGATATTTAAATAGAACATAATAATAATTCATAATAACATTTAGCACATACTGCATGGAACTACTGTACTTAATATACTACATATTATACGAGCCGGAGTTGGCTCATTTTATTCTGACTCCAGCAATATGGGCACCGACTCCGACTTTGACTCCACTGACCTCATCGTAGCGCAGAATAACAAATCGCGCATTCTAAGTTGACGCCTCCGCCTGAATTGCGGACCTAAACATTTTGAAATATTAATTTGATCAGTTTGCTTGAAAATGTATCATTTTATTTGGCAGCAAAAGACGGCTGTACGCCTCTCAAAAACTGCGCTCTTGGATTATGTTCTGGGACTTTGTGTTACCATTAGAAACAAATCTTTCCCCGTTAATGGAAAGCAACGCTATCTTCCTAACTGAACTTTCACCCCAATTCCGTGAGTTTTATACACTGTGGGAATTAAGAGTTTTTATTAAACACAGATTTCTTATCAAACACTTCATTTCTAGCTGTGAATAAATTAAAGCAGCGTGGGAAATGTCAGGAGAAAAGAACAGCGCACAGATACTGCCAAAATATATAATAAAATAAAAAAGACAAATAAAAATAGGGTGTTTAATAGATTGTGACATTAAAGGTGACATTTCAGACTTGCAAATCTTTCTTCAGACAGGGAACAGAAAGCTTCGGGTCTGTGTATGTCACATTTTTATTATCAAAATCTACTGCCTCCCGACATATGGGAATATGGGATAATCGTGACACTCTCACCCTGGTATTAATTCTTAAAAAATGTAACATTTCAGATTACAACTATGACAATCTGCTTCTGTAATTGAACAATAATGACAAATACTACTGAATTCCATCCAACAATGCTAAATAGATCAGGTTCAACGTCTTTTATGTGTATTGAAAGACACTTTAGGTACACGTACTCTAGCTATTCTACCGCTGACCTTGGATATTTAGATAGTACTGATTATGAAACGGCTACAGCAACAATAAATTTTATTTTTTATTTATTTTATTTTTTATCGAATTCTTTTATCTTTTAGTGCTTATGTTTACTCACCCATAATTGATGAATGATAATATCAATGTTTTCATTCTCATACTCTTACACTGAGCTACCTTGGTTTATTCTTTTATTAAATACCCTACCTTGTAGTGGATTTAACCTCACATTCTGATATAAAGTAACATTTAATTGTGAGAGATGTTAACAATATTTCTAATATTCTGAATCGAAAGGTTAAAGTGACAAAAAATGTTTTGGTGAAACAATAAATAAATAACAGAAATAAATAATTAGTCGCTGGGATTGTTTTTATTACCTAATTTCTTTAGAATATTTTATTGTTGATGTGGTTGGACTTCTAATGGAGACGTCTCACATGCATATATGGTGGTATAATTGCTAACAGATTAACCCATGGTGTCATCTTACTAACTATTTACATCACAATGGATGTGCCACTTTGATTTAGGGCATAAAAAGGTATGCCCCAGATTTGTTATCCATGGGAAACTGAATCCTAAGACTATTCAATTCCCTTCTAGATGGAGGCGTGGTCAATTAGGCTGCCTGTCGGTATTAAGGTACCTTTACACGCCGCCACAGAGTTCAGCAACCAGTAGGCACCGCACGTGCACGCGCGCGTTTTTAACGGTGGATACCGATCGCTAATGCCGCATATACACGCCGCCACAACGTGCTCCACTGAAGGTATATTTGTTCCCGGATGTGTCGACAGGTGCCGCGGCTTACCTCCTGTGGAGTACCTTCCCTGGTTTACACGCCGCTACCACAAAGGAATATGGGCATACATTTTTCGCGCCGCAAGTACATGGGCGTGACAGAGTTGTGCTTTCCGTGACGCTCGTACGCTGATTGGACAACGCAATAGCATCATGATTGGCCAGCCTGAGCAGGAAGGCTGGCTAATACATGACGCCATTGCAAATGTGGAGTGTGACTGGTCAGCTCATTAAATATGGCGCCCTGTGCAGGGACAGCCAATGGTTACACAGTAGCCCCCACCAATGATTGCTGATGGGGCGTGGTAACCATGACGCCCCACGACGTAGGCCACGCAAAAACCACGCAAAAACCGTGCCTGTGCCCTGATTACACACCGCCACCATAGGAATTGTTCCTTCCTGTTTTTGAGCATGGCTCAGAGACAGGTATCCGAAGGAACTGTGGGACACAGGAAGGAAATTCCTGAATTACACGCCGCCATTTCGTAGTGATTTCATGGCAACAGGCACAATTGTGTCCGATGCCTGGCGGTTTCTCCCTTCCTGTGGCGGCGTGTAAAGGGGCCCTTAAAGTAACAGTCTTGATAATGCTATGAACTACTTAAGTAATGCATTGTACTTCCAATGACATCTAAGGATCATGTGGTTCAATTTCATTTGTGGGACTAATAAATACAGCAAAAATAAATACTTTTTTTTTAGTTTTTACAGAAACATTAAAAGATGCTAAATTACGAGTGCTCATGATAATATGCGGCCCAAATCATGGGTAGCAACAATCAGAGCCTGGTTACATGATTTTAGCCAGGTAAGTTTCCCTTTGAAATGTTCCAGAGGAAATAATGCTGGATAGGCAAACCAATTACCATAGAGAGAGGGGGGACTAGTCCAGTTCTGCATGCAACCGTTTTCTCTCTGCACCACTCTGGTTAATTGACAGATTTTTTTTCTATACACATATTGTCACTTCCTTTGCCCAACCTAAGAATCCAGCAGCTCAGAAAGGCCACTATTCTCCTTCAGGTTTTAGCTCATATCATGAGTTATACCTTGCAATTTATTTAGCACTGCTACATCCTCCTGTTGCTGGGAGTCTCAACCCAGCTGTAGTAAGTTGTGTTCAGACTCTGCAGAAGTGTACTCATCTTTCCCTGTGTTACGGCTCTGGTTAATCCACTGTCATCAATGAATTTATAAGGCATCCCCTCCCTTCAAACTTTGTCAGAATGTTGGTGCAAGTCAGTTTGTGTCCTGGTCTCTGTCTTACTCAATTTCTATTTGTCTCTCCAGATAACCACCTGGCTTGTGTAAATGTATTTTCTATTTCTCAGCATGACTCCTGGCTATGTCTTTTGAACCTCTGCTTCCTTTTCTGACCTTAGAGCATCTGACTCTATTTCTGCCCGTGCCCTCTTTATTTCATACATCTGCCTTGACTTATGGCTAATCTGCTGAAGATCCGAGGACTGCCCTGTGAGTGGTTCCTGGTGACTACCTGCAGCTAAAGCCTAGCCTCCTCACACAATGACCTAATGAAAACCAAGTAGTCACTTAGTTACGCCCCTCCAGGGTAAGCCTGGCCAGTGGCTCTATTGTTCACACCCAGCAGTGTAAAAGTAACCACTGGCCATGAACCCCGCTGACACATAAGGACTCGATGATGCCAAGTCTAAAGTACAAATCCTGTATGAAAAAGTTAATTCACATTGGGAGCTTCTGTACCAACTGATGAGGCAATTAACGTGGTGGCTACCTAGGTGCATGATTTGTTCACTTTAGTTTCCACCTAGACTTGCACCCCTGCTGTGTCCGGCCATCCTACCTCAGGTCTGGTTACCTATCCTGGGTAAGGCTAGGGTCACACTTGGTATGAGTTTTTTAAGTGCCTTAAAAATAAGCATGCATTTCTGCATGCTTATTTAATTTCTGCATGCGTTTTCTTAGGCGTTTTTCCATGCGTTTTTGAATCAGCAGCAAAAAAAAGTGCATGCACCATTTTTTGGTGCTTATTTAAAAACGCATGCGTCTTTTAACATGGACCCTATGGACCCTATGCGTTTTTGATGGCAGCTCCTCACAAAAGGCACTTTAGGCATGCGTTTTTGCTATTAGGGCATGCGTTTTTTGCATGGGGGCCTATGGGTGCGTTTTTACATGCGTTTTTAAAAATGCAGGTCTCCAAAAGAGCATGTAAAATCTGCAAGTGTGACCCTAGCCTAACTGCTGAAAACTCCAATGTCTGGTGAAGCAGTTAAGCTTCAGCTGCCACTTCCATTCCATTATAATGGAGATCCCAAGGAGAGTCACAGCTTTATTTACCAGTGCCGGATCTATTTTACACTCCACACTCATATGTTTACTTCAGACCAAACTAAAGTTGCATTTGTGGTTTTCCTCTTGTCCATTTGAGCTCTCGTCTGGGCAAATTCCATTTGGGAATGTGGAGCTGCAAAGACCCATAATTTCATGTGATTTCTGGAGACATTCCATGTGGGGTTCAAGGTTCCTTGGCTGCCTCATCTCTTTTGACTCTGACACAAGACATGGATTTAGTTACGCAGTATGCTTAATGATTTTGCACCCTAAATGCAGAGCTGGCTTAGAATAGAGAAACACTGGCAGAGATCTCCTGGCAGGGCCTGTTCAGGTGTATTAAGGCTGAATTGGCAAACAGAAATCTACCTTTTTCTCTGGATGACCGGATACACCTGGCTTCTAGAATTAACATCCATATCTGCAAGCATGACCAGGCACAGGCTCAGGAACAAACCAAGCATGTTACTACCATCTTAACACCCTTGCTGCTGCAGTCTGCTCCTTCTGATAACAAGCTGAACCATGTCAAGCAGGCCTAACTTTCTGTACAAGAGCAAAACTGAAGGTATGAAGTGAATATCTGCATGTACTGTGGAAGCAATGTGCATTATGTCTGTCATTGTCCTATAAGGTCCAGAGAACCCCAGCCCCTAGCTTTGGTTGTAGAGATGACCCTATTTGGGAATATTTTAAATCCAAAACTGTTGACCAAGGATACATTGTTCAGGGCAGACTTGTCTCTTTCCGCAAGAGCACATCTAGACTCCGGTTCCACTGTCAACTTTATCCATAAGGATTTAGTTAATCAAATTCAGCTCCCTAAACAATGGCTCAATCAATCCCTGGCTATTGACTGTATGGACAAGCTGCTTCTGGCAGAACCTGTCTATTATATCATGCTGCCAGTCTCATTTCAGGTAGGAAGTTTGCATTCAAGAAATTCTTTTTCTTTGTGCTGCCCAGATCCATGAATTCTGTTCTTCTGTAACTTCCCTGGCTGCATTTTCATGCTCTGTGTGTTTGAACCTTGCTTTTCTACCAGTTCATTTTCATGCCTTGTCGAAATGCCTCCAAGAAAACTTAGTCATGTCCCAGTTAAACTCTAACTCAGGCAAGAAGAGAGTTCCTCCTGCCTCCATCTCTGTTCCTGAATTGTCTTCTGCAAATTTCTGCACCCCTGCTACTCCTAAAGACTTTCTTTGTTGACTAGGCAAAAAAAGAAAACGTAGGGGATGAAAGGGGGAGATACTGTTATTCTTGTTGTCATGGCCAAGACTCACATGGCTGGTAAATGTTGGTCTTCTCATTCTAGGGTCAGTTCACCTCATGAGTTGCTTCTCGCTACACATCTGATTGCTATATCCCCTTGTTGCAGGAGCTTCTAAACTCAGCTGTAGTAGGTGTGGTTTATATATTCTGCAGGAATGTAATCATCTGCATCCTGTGAGTGTTGCTGCTATGGCCAATCCATTGCTAGTAGTGTATTTATAAAGCATTTCCTCCCTCCACATTTTGCCTTCAATTGTGTGTAAGTTAGTTTGTGTCTTATTCCCTGTCTGTAATTTCCATTTGTCTGTCCTGATACTGACCTAGCTTGTGTACCTATATACTAATTTTCCCTGTTGCCTGTCCCATCCTAGACCAGATACTCTTTTACTGTTGGTCCTGTCCCTTTGATATGGACTTAACTGTCTGGTCATCTGTCGTATGGTCTGACCTGACAATGGGTACTTGGTGACTACCTGTGGCTCAAGCCTAACCTCACTATCAGAGTCCCTAAGTAAAGTCCAAGTAGTCATTAGTTACGCCACTCCAGACTAAGCCCGGTAGTAATGCAGAGTAACACATACATGGAAGAGAACTGTCAATCAACTATAGTGGTTATGGGAGAAGCCAGCAAGTGGCAGCTTTGGACTCCTCTCTCACTATAAACACTGAGTAGCTCATTAAACTATGTTTTCTCTGATATGTACATTAAAATACTATTAGTTCTAGTCTTTAAGAAATTAAGCATAATTTCAGTTATCAGTCTTACCTGACTCTCACTGAAGTTGCCCATTGATCAGAAGGCTATGCTCTAACCTATAATTGGCAAAACATTAAGAAACTCTCGAAAAATGCTGTGATATGTTTAGTATTGAATGAATGCCAAGAAGATCAAACAAGTGAAAAAAGTATATGTATATAACCAAATATTATACATGTTTTGTGTATATAGTACCTTACGAAAGTTTTAAGTAGTAAGTAAGGATGCTTTCGATAACATCAGACATGCACATCCGATGGGCTCCAAGTTGGTTCGGCAGCAGGACAATAACCCTAAACATAGAGATAATGTCATTAAGAAATATCTACAGCATAAAAAAGAATATTGAGTCAGGGAATTGATGAACATAGTCCCTACAGAACCCTGATCTAAACATATTCAATCTCAGCATATCTGGGATTACAAAAAAATGGATTTGTTCATCTAACATCCCAAGAAGATCTGTGGACCGATCTCCGAGATTCTGGGTACAACCTGCCTGCCAAGTTCATTCACATACTTTGATACAAGTGTACCTAGCACAATTAATGCTTTTTAAAAGCAAAAGCCAGTCAAACCAATTTTTTTTTATATAAATTTCTCTTTTTCTTTCACTTTTTAATTTTTTTTAATTTTTCGTTAAAAACAAAGTAGTCTATTTTTTGTTGCAGGGTGCTAATTATCTGCTATATTCAGTTCTCGCTACTTCTGTCAGTTAAAAGTTTGTTTCTACTTTGGTCTGTTGCTTTGTCTAGCCTTCTGACCTTGGTTCATTGTTCTGTTTAGTTGACGAATCTGTCCCTAATTAATCTGTTTACTCAGTGGTTTTGCTCACAATTTTGTCACTGACTTTGACCTTCTGGGAATGACTGACTTTACAACCCTTCTCTCTGTCTGCTTTCTACATGGCCAGTAGCCATTTTGTGGGCATATCCCAGCAGAACCTGCATATGTCCATTGTTTGTTCAGGGTAATGAAAGTGTAGAAGGGATATATTTTCTCATCTAGAGGTCTACCATTCACACAGCCCGCGGCAATATTGTTAGGCAATTTCACTGGCAATTTGCTGGTTGCAGTGAAATCATGGACACATTGTTCTATTTTGTTGCTGTGTACAAATGTAACAATGTGTCCATTATTTCACTGCAACCAGTAAGTTGCAGTGAAATTGCTAGCAATATTGTCGGTGTGTGACGGTACCTTTAGTCTGCTTTGGAATATTTCTATATCAGAAGTAAGATATATTTAGTCATTTAAAGAAAACTCATTGAGCAGAAATCTAACAATTCTACCTTTTCATATTTGTTTCACTAATTCAGCGTAATTGGTACCCTGTATGTAATTCAGGTTGCTGGTCTCAAATAACTACTCTTGGGTGACTATGTGTCTCGTTTGGATGTGTGAATTATTTTAATATCAATAACTATGTACCATATTTACCAATTTCCTTCATTGCTAGAATGCATCTGTCATTATGGGACATCTGATTTCTACAAGTGAAGATGAACACCACTTACTGTCTTGTGGTGTTGTAAGTTATTATTTTTTTACAATAATGAGCGAAAGTACTTTCTTATGGAAGCTTATCTTTCTGATGAAGGCGTTCTTTCAGCTTACATTTCCATAGAGTGTTTCCTAAAGTTTCATTAACTCTTAACTTTGCTAAAATAGAGTCTTAGTTGTTTGAATGTGCAGCCAGCGATCTTCACAGTTCTAACTAGATTACTCTGCTCTCCTCTCATGAGATCCAAAGGAGAGAATCTTATCTGTCCATGGATGGAAATTCTCCTTCAGCACATAAATCATTTATGCGTTTAAAGCTCCTAGAGCGTTAACCACTGACAAAAATGATAATCGTATATTGTAACTAGTGTCTATATAAAGGTCCTCATGTGTTTAGAGGTTACTTGTTTATAGTAAAAGTATTCTTAGTCTCTCTAGGGTCGCTCCTTTTTTTCTTTTAACCAATACAAAACGTTTTGCAGATAACGAAACTTACAAACAGTTTAATAATTCTTTACGTGTGTCAAGTTGCAGTACATCTCTATCCTTAAAGTGAACCTTTCACCAGGTTAAAAGTGGCCAGTCTTTGCTCTTATTTTATTCCCCTTGGCCAGTGTCGTAACTTCAGGCCCATGGCCCCGATGTGAAAGCTCCAATTGGGTCCCTAATTATTGCAAATCTTTAGTAGTATTGGTCATTTTCTATAGGGCCAAAGGGACTTTTGGGTCCCCCCTAGGCTGCAGGACCCAGGTGCGATCGCAACCCCGCACCTATTGTAGTTACGCCCCTCCCTTGCCCCTAGGTATGCCGAACAACCTATAGATAAGTCCATAAAGAGTAGAATTAAATAAAAAAAAACTAATTTCTCTTGAACTGTATGGTGGATTTTCATAAACAAAAACAAAATCTCAGAGGAACCCAAGAAAAGAAGAAGAGCAAAAACTTGTGACTTTTGACCTGGCAACAGGTTGTCTATAAACATCATATTTCTGCATCTCATTTAGCCACATAGTTACTTTTTTCAAGTCCTATTTTTGGCAACATCCAAAATATACACTGACGAGCAAAGATAGTTACAATATTACGAACCTTCGACTTTCAGGCTCCATATCTCACCATCCACTACAGCATTAAACGTGAGACTACCTTCATTTCATAGATGATCATCATCGCTATCTCATACATAAACTTGACTCTTCACAGTGGACTCTTTCTTTGAAGTCCTTGAACTCCTGTATGATGAGTCTTTTTATATAGCTATAGCAAAATGTAAAATGACTTCTTTACGCCAAAGCAAATGTCCTGCAGTAGGGTATTGTAATTATTATTTTTTTTTTATTTGATTCAGTGGAATGACTTGGCTCTTCACCATGATTTCTATTTTGGAATTTCACACCAAATCAAGTATAGTTTTTAAATGTGTTAAAATGTGTTAAAATACTAGTTGTGAAAAGTAACTTCAGATCACAGAGAATCAGGAGAGTGTGGGAATATAACCTGATGATGAACTTTAACATGTTTAAAGCAGGAGTGAATATTTCATATGGATTTATGTCTTTCGACATTCATTGAGGAATTTTCAGTTCTCAAACCAACCACTAATCAAAGGACAATAAAACTATCTGTGCCTCTTATCTCAGAACTCTGATTTTACTTCCCAGCTGTTCTCTCCCGCCTCCCAAGATTGGCCACTATTCTCTGCTTCACATCAACTGTCATATTTACTATATTATCCGACCCTGTATGTGTATAAATGTGTGTCTTCAGAATTTGTGTCATTGATGAAGAGGCCATACTGTAGAGTCTTGAAAGCTTGCTTGCTTTTTCTTACCATCTTTTCAGTTAGCCATTAAAAGGCATCAACCCCTGAGGACTCTCAGATTCTAATATTTTTCTATCTACTCTAACGGGTACAATATTTTTAACTTTGCAGAGATGATCACATTCCGGAACATGGACCTCGAGCCTCCTAGGACTCTACTAAAGCTTAATACTAAATCAAGGGAGCTAAACGTTAACTTTTTCTGTTTGAAATAAAAACTTCACTTTTTACAGCCTATCCGAGTGGTCGTGAGCCTAATATGGACACACCGCTCTGGTCAGACTCTGGGTGATGGTGGAGTGTAGCTCACCAGGGTGTGAGCCCTAACGGCTTAATGCTTTTGGTCCCCAGGGCAGGTGAGGTTGTGGGTTATCGGATATGCTGTAACATGTTCTTTTTCCGCAGCTTCTCCTAGGCAGGCACCATCAGTTGCACTCCCAGGTGACTGCTGCAGTCACATTACCAATAAAGTCTCTAACACAGTTCTTGACTTCACGGGTACTTTACTTCAGCTCCACACACACACAGTCTCAGTCCTCTCATTTAACAGTTCTTACATCTCTTACAACACTTGTGGTGGATGGTTCTCAAGTAGGGTTTAGGTTCTCCTGCAGTCACGTTAGTTCACTGCCAGCGGGAGGCCTCCTCATCTCAGATTTTGGGGTTTTTATAAAATACCATTTCTCCTCAATCTGCCATAGTTCATAAGTTATGGACCGTGCTTCATGATATTTCTATAGCATTCACAGATGGGTTTGTGGAACTCTATCCAGTAGACACACCCAATCTGATCAAAATGCAATAGGGAAGTGCCATATAAATCTCCAAATAGCATTATAAATCCATGACAAATGTACATGGAAGAATCCATGGCTTACTGTCTTGACAAGTGATGGTTCAAAAATGTTCCTAGTTTGGAAAGTATTTATAGAATTGTTGTTTTTTAAATAAAAAAGCATTGCTTTTAAAAATGTTTTCCAAATATTTTCACCTTTTATGGGTGCTCATAAGGTTTGCTGTTTAGAAAGAAGGATAAATAACTTTCTAATAAGTCCAACATATTCCCATGGGATCAGCCACAGGATTTCTGGTTTGGAAAACGAGAAGCAAAAGTTTTAAACAAACCCTCAAAAGAATTCCCTTTGGTGGAAATATGTCATGTTTGTATGATTTGTACAGAGTAGGATTTAATAGAAGAGTATAGCTATAGAACACAACGGTAGGCCTGGAGATATGTAGCTGTCTATGGTGGTGATGGAAGTGAATCAGCTGCTTAGTAAAGAATGATATGTGACAGGCAAAGAGATGGCAGTCCTGGCAACAGCAGTACAGTCTAGATAAAGAGTGCATAGGACAGATAGGAGATGTGTGGCTGTCTACTGGCAGTAGTCACAGAATAGAATATGATGGAACAAACAAGAGTATAGGGCTGCACATAGCAGTCCCAGATAAATAATCAATCGTTTTACACAACCTATATATGAACATGGTGGACAAGCAGAAAATCCAGTATGGAGGGGATTTCAGCACTGGGGGCAGCAGAACAGTATAGAACAAAGTGGACAGTCACGCAGATGCTATGGGCAACTTAATCATTAGCATCAGCCATGGGTTGAATGAAAATCATGACTGATCCTAACAAATGTAAGGTTTTTCACACTTGCAAAGACAACTTTATCCACATGGAATGACAAAGCACTATACAGCATTGAAACTCTCCATGACAGATGAAGTTTAATATTAAATTTTTCAATGCAAATTGGCAGTTCTTGCCACTTCTCCAACCTACTGACCAAGAAATCCATGTGTGCAGGACTCATGGTGACTGATCAAGAAAGGACAATCCAGGTATGACTTAGGCTAGGGTCACACATAAGCCCTTGGTCCGTTTTTTTACATCAATTTTTTGTATTTTTTTTCTAAGTCCAAAAACTGATGGTGGAAAATACGGATTATATGTAATAAAACCCTATCCGTTTTTTTCTGCACCTAAAAACATTGCTAGGAACGTTTTTGGATGCCGTTTAAAAACGGATGTTTTTTTAACATGTGGGCCCTATGGAAAACGGATCCTTTTTTTGGTGCCTTAAAAATGGATCTGTTTTTTTAACATTTTTGGCAAAAGATGACTAAGTCAAAAAACGTTCAGAGACAGGAGGCTCAAAAAGCACAAAAAAAACGGATTGTCATGGAAAACACTTCCAAAAACGGATTGCTATGTGTGACCTAGCCTTAACTGGTTGTTAGTTACTGCATCTCTGCAGATGTGTATCTGGGAAGTGGAGCAGCAGCCAAACATTGCTAAATGTGGCTGTCTGGACTATGTTGAAAACCTAGTGCTGCACAAGACATGGGAGTGTTGACTCTGTGGGGAGTCTAGAGAAGGTGGCTGATCACAATGCAGTCAGCAAGATTTCCCAGACAAGGAATACAGCTTCAATATTGGAAATTGGACATTTTTGACTCATTTTCAGAAGCGAAGAAAAAAACAACAAATTGATTCTATAGCAAGGGTCTAAATGCAGCACTTATACTTTTGTTTGCTGTTAATGATAGGTCTCTCTTCCCGTAAATTATTGCGCTTACAGCTTGCTATAACTATAATGACTGAGGGCTCTATTGGCTCATTTTCTGCACAATGCAGTGAAGGTTGGTCATCCAAAAATAGCAAAATAAAAGATACTTAATATTTGCAATACTTTAGAGTATCCTTTTTCCACTTATTGTAATTTTTATTGTCTTATTGTGTTATTGTTATCATCATCAATTTCACACTGACTGTCAGCCTTGTCAATTGCTCGTACATGGGATGAATCTACAGTATGTTACCTTCCACATCCAACTGCTGCTCCACCATGTTCCCTTTCTTCTGTGTATTTCATCGTCCTTGAGAGTCAATAGACAAAGGATGGTGATGAAAATGTAGGAGTTGTTTTTTTCATAAATTCCCTGTGGCGGTCTGGAGTTTTTTCCAAGATAAATATGAGGTAGATGACACCATTATTTTTTGCAATTCTCCATACTGACAAATTCAGTAACCACTTCGAAAGGCTTCAGTAGGAATCATGCATCCCTCATCTGCATTGTATGGTAGACGCAGCAGCCCACGTTTTTGGCTGCGTTTGCAATGTATTTTCCATTAAAATCAATGGGGGAAAAAAACGCATGCATGTGGATGACGTTTTTAGTGGTAAAAATGAACATGAAACACAAATGCAGCAAATCGCAGCTCAGGCTTAGATGTGAACTGGGCCTATGTGTTGGTACAACAGAGAAGAAGAAGGCAGAGTACCGTATATACTCGCGTATAAGCCGAGTTTTTCAGCCCAAAAATTGGGCTGAAAAGTACCCCCTCGGCTTATACGCGAGTCAGTGCTGTATACCGATGTATACATCGGTACATACCGATGTATACATCGGTATACAGCAGCCCCCGTAATCCAGGGCCCCCCCAGCCTCTCTCCGGTCACCTGGAAAGGAAACTATACTTATCAGTGTCCGCTGTCCGCGCCCGCTCGCATCTGCCGACATCGCGATCCTCCATCTTCATGCGGCGTCTTCCTGTTTCTGTGCTCGTCGCAGCAATGACGTCATTCCTTGCGACGCGCACAGGAAACAGGAAGACGCCGCATGAAGATGGAGGAGCGCGATGTTGGCAGATGCGAGCGGGCACGGACAGCGGGACAGTGATAAGTATAGTTTCCTTTCCAGGTGACCGGAGAGAGGCTGGGGGGGCCCTGGATTACGGGGGCTGCTGTATACTACCGCGGGGGCTGCAATATACTACCACTGGGGCTGTATACACTGCTGGGGCTGCCTGTATACTGCTGGGGCTGCCTGTATACTGCTGGGGCTGCCTGTATACTGCTGGGGCTGCCTGTATACTGCTGGGGCTTCCTGTATACTGCTGGGGCTGCCTGTATACTGCTGGGGCTGCCTGTATACTGCTGGGGCTGCCTGTATACTGCTGGGGCTGCCTGTATACTGCTGGGGCTGCCTGTATACTGCTGGGGCTTCCTGTATACTGCGGGGGCTGCCTGTATACTGCTGGGGCTGCCTGTATACTGCTGGGGCTGCCTGTATACTGCTGGGGCTTCCTGTATACTGCTGGGGCTGCCTGTATACTGCTGGGGCTGCCTGTATACTGCTGGGGCTGCCTGTATACTGCTGGGGCTTCCTGTATACTGCTGGGGCTGCCTGTATACTGCTGGGGCTGCCTGTATACTGCTGGGGCTGCCTGTATACTGCTGGGGCTGCCTGTATACTGCTGGGGCTTCCTGTATACTGCTGGGGCTGCCTGTATACTGCTGGGGCTGCCTGTATACTGCTGGGGCTGCCTGTATACTGCTGGGGCTGCCTGTATACTGCTGGGGCTTCCTGTATACTGCTGGGGCTGCCTGTATACTGCTGGGGCTGCCTGTATACTGCTGGGGCTGCCTGTATACTGCTGGGGCTTCCTGTATACTGCTGGGGCTGCCTGTATACTGCTGGGGCTGCCTGTATACTGCTGGGGCTGCCTGTATACTGCTGGGGCTTCCTGTATACTGCTGGGGCTGCCTGTATACTGCTGGGGCTCCTATATACTACCACTGGGGCTGCTGGGGCTCCTATGTACTACCACTGGGGCTGCTGGGGCTCCCATGTACTACCACTGGGGCTGCTGGGGCTCCTATGTACTACCACTGGGGTGGCCTGTATACCACACTGCTGGGGGCTATATACCTGTGCTGAGGTCCACCCTCGGCTTATACACGAGTCAATAGGTTTTTCCAGATTTTTGGGGCAAAAGTAGGGGGTCGGCTTATACACGGGTCGGCTTATACACGAGTATATACGGTAACTGAATTACAACAAGCAATAATTGTGAATGGTGATGGTGATTACAACGATCAAGTTACTAGACTAGTATGCTTGCTAGATGAAAATAAAATGTCAGTTTTGCAGTGCATTTGTTGATATTACTGTCTAGATCAGAGGAGGACAACTCCAATTCTTAAGGCCGTGTCACATGTGTCAATGTCGCTAGCGACATCGCCGAAAAGTGACGCATCAGCGATGTCGCTAGTGATATCGCAATTGCGTTGTGCTGTGTGACAGCGCGACGCAACTGCGATTTAACGCTGGTCGCAGGTTGACAGGTTTACGAGGATGAACGTAAACCTGTCAATCTGCAACCAGCGTTTAGGCTGGATCGCGCCGTCTGACCCTGCAATAGCGATGTTGGCGGCGACCCAGCCTATACCACAGCATTGCTGCGGATCACTCGCTGGGCTGATCCCAGCCCAGCGAGCAATGGCTCCGCCCGCATCGCTGCGGCATCACCGGCAACATCCTGCCGTGTGACACCAAGGCTGCGATGTCGGAAGCGACCGCGCACCTGCACATCGCTTCCGACATCGCAGCCTTGGTTGACACGTGTGACGGGGCCTTTAGGGGCCACCAATAGTGCATGTTTTCAGAATTTTTTAGCATTGCTCGAGGTGTTGGAATCATCATCTGTTTAGGTGATTAATTATCACCTGTGCAATGCCATGGAAATCATGAAAACATGCCCTGTTTGCAGCCCTTGAGGAATGGAGTTGCCTACCCTGAACCTTGATGGCTGGTACCAGTAGGGGTGTTGCTTATGCTGCTTGTGGCATACTCATTCTTAGCCGCACTCTCTCGCATTCTTATTTTGTTCCACACCACCAATTCTTTTTTATTGCCACTTTTTCTTTTCCCAAATAATTTTTACTTTACTGTATGTAATTTTGTCAACGATTTCATCCCTATTTTAGAGCTGTAATAGTGAATATTAATATCATCTCACTATCCCACTGCAACACTCCATGCCTAAGGTTTTCCACTCTCTCTGATAGTCCTTCCTGATTAGCGGTCCTTTTCCTTTTGATGTTGCAAAATATTACAAAAATGACAATTTTAAACATTATGAAGAAGCCTGTGCAAACTCATGTGGACCTCCTCTGGCTGATGTAGGCAATGTTCTACTTGTCCGCCGATCAGCTACCGTCAGTGGCAGCAGTGCTCTAGTCGTGATAAGTAGCAGAGTGGAACACCAATCATATAATAATAACATCTGTTAATTTATACAGCGCTATTAATTCCTCAGGGCTTTACATACATTTGCATCACTGTCTCCATCGGGGTTCAATGTAAGGTCCCTATTAGTATACAGAATATTTGGAGTATGGGAGGAAACCACAGGGAAAATATGCAATCTCCTAGCAGATATCATTCTTGGTGGGAATTGAACACAAGACCCAAGAGCTGCAGAGCTGCAGTGCTAACCACTGAGCCACTTCACCACCCTAGCTGCCATGCCACCTGCACAGTGGTGCTTTGCCAATTGTCTAGTGGCCACTGCCAAAAACCACAGATGTAGATACACTTCTGTTATAAAAAAATATATATCATCCCCATTAATTAGTGATGATAACAGTTTGATACTTCATTCACTCTTGTTTAAACACATTATCATTGCTTGTATTTAAAATTCTTAACAAAGAAGAAAAGATGGTGTAAAACTTTTCAGCAACGTAAGTGTTTTCTTTATAAATTCCATGCTTGCAGTTTGATGTAACAGAAATGTGTAATTTTTCCTGCTTATATAGTAAAAACTATTTTTTGCTTAGGTATAAAAATGAAGATGGTGCTTTTATACCAAAATATAGCAAGCACGAGAAATATAGACTTCTAAACATGAAAGATAAGCTTATTCAATTTAAAATCTTTCATATCTATTGAAGTGTCTAATTGCATAGTTAAATGAACTGTAAAATCAGCGAGGGCTTAATTTTACACCGTTCAAGAATAGTGAAGATAACAAAAGAAAACATTTTGTCTGTGCTAATAATTTCTCTTTGGAGAACCAATTTCCTTAAAAGACAGATATTCTTAACTCCGACAGCAGTTTTGAATTATCCGAATGTTCGTATTAAGAAGCAGTCACACACAGGAAAGACTCCAGTCATCTCTAAAAGAGCAGTCAATTATGCCATACTTTTACTTCTACCTCTAAAAATGATTTTACACTATTCCTGAGAAGAAAGACTTTAGGAATAAAGAAGGGCAATGCAAGGTAATGTGACACTTAATGTCTAAGGCACAGAAAGAGCAAAGAATGCCTTGTTTAATTGACTGATAATTAAGTAGGCGGGACACAGAGACTTGTGGAAACCTTCCTGCAATTTTACATAAGAATGGGCAACTCGGAAGCTATTTTCCATAAAATGTTTTTAGATTGTATAACTTGCTAACCCTAACCATAAGTATAAACAGCATTTTCTGTTGGATCTATGATGGTTCCTTTCCCCTTTACTCCCCCTTCAGATGCCAGCCGAATCATCGGTACCCCTGTTTTGCTATATGAACTTGTACCTATGAACAGTCCTAAAGATTTGGGGTTGAATCCAAATTAGTTTGTCTTTCTTCCTGCTGTCAGGATGTCAGGTCCAGATGTGACTTAAGACTATATAAAACCCTGAAAATCAGTTGTTACTGCAGGTAATAGCCTAATGGTACCTTTACACGCCGCTACTGGCGGGTGGCTACAACCAGCTACTTCACGTGCACGAGCACGCACAAACGGTTGCAAACGGTACCCGCACCACCTTTACACGCCGCAACAAGGTGCGCTACAGTAGGTTACATCTATCTCTAGATACACCGCCGGGTGTCTCAAGTTACCTTCTGCCGAGCACCTTACCTCATTTACACACCGCTACAACAAGCTAATATGGGCGGACCTGGTGCAGCAGGGACAACACAGGCGTGCCACAATTGTGGATTACGAGACGTCCGTACGCTGATAGGACAAAGCAATAACATCATGATTGGCCAGCCAGCGCAGGAGGCTGATTAATACATGACGCTCGAGCTATTGTGTAGTGTGACTGGTCAGCTCCTTAAATATACCTCCCTATGCAGCGACTACCAATCGTAATGCAGGAGCTTCCTCCAATGATTGCTGATGGGGCGCGGTAACCCGGAGCCTGTGTCATGCCCCAGCTACATACCAGGTACATAGGCTGGTGTCCAGACATCCCTTCTGTTGCTTCTGTTTCAGGGCAGTGCTGGCGGGTGGCTACAACCGTCTTCACACGCCGCTACCACGGGGTGAATTGCCGGTGCAAGATACATTTCTCGCATGTATCCGGTTGTTGCCACCCACCAGTAGCGGCGTGTAAAGGTACCCTAACAATTACCTATGTGGATATTCATGATTCTGACTTTGGCTTGTTTACTGGCTATTCTCTTTTCTGACCATTTTTACTCTCCTGAACCTCCTGCTTCTGACCCAACTAACTGACTTTTCTTTTTGCCAGCTTGCATCATCAAACATTAGCCTACTTGGTGGCCCCTACCCAAGGGCCCCTTCATAAGTCCAGAGTCCTGTACAGGATGTAGGCAAAGCATGTATGTCCCTGGTAAAACAGCTAAATAAGTGGTTGTGCAGGCGCAGATAGGAGAGCAATGCAAACTCTGCATCTATACCTAAGATTTGTGCATTTATTATCTTTACACTGGTCCCCATACAGATTGTAATACATGACTCCCATCACGAAACAAAGGGCAAGTGGTAAACAGGATATTGATATTCAAAGTAAAGAGTCTGAGTATTGCCTTCCCAAAACAACCACCATCAGAATGATGCCATCACCTATGTGGACCCGGTGAGGTGCACAGGTATTTTTCTATTATCCTGTAAAATTATTGTTCCCTTTGGTTTATTTTATCTAGAAAATATGTGTGGATTGAGATTTATTGATTACATTTTTGCAGCAAATTTTGTTGATGCCAAAGTAACAAAAGATCTTGGTTTGCCTTTGCTAAAATTATGTCTTCCTATAAAATTGACTGATATCGATGATGCACCTTTATCACAGGGTGTGGTGAAGTACATTAAGTGTCTCTTTCTTTTGGTACTCTCCATTCAGGATCAGTTAACTTTTTCAATGCATGTCAATGTGTTGTGGGTGTGAAAAGTGGATGTGAGCACACAGTGATAGTGCCTTGTACAGTAGCTCAATCAGGCCAAGATAGTGGTGTAGGAATGACTGTACAACCAGATTGAGGACATGTGTTAATTTTCCCTGGTGTGTGGCTGCCACCAGGCTCCCACTGGTATTGTACACTGCCGTACCTTGATCCACATTTACTTGAGACAGCCATTGGTCAAAATTGACCTGCATACCTTACTCTTTACATGTGTGACATCGCCAAGGCATTTTACTTTCAACACTGTTTGATGGCTTTGAGCACTGGGAGCACAGCTCAGAGGTGGAGGGGATTCTTTCTAGACTAATGGAATATTAAGGAAGAGGTTGAGAGCGCAGTTGGGGGCCCTAAAGGAGGTGGTGGAGACAGAAGCAGTGGCTAAAGCGGTAGATACATGTACACCTGTGGACTGTACCCTGACTTCTACTGCTACAGTAAAGGTAAAGGAAACTACACCAGCACATCTGTTGGTTATTCAGTGCCCTCAGTCCTGCACCCCAACGGCCTACCACCGCCATAGATTTTACCAGTTTACACCTTAGCTGCAAGCCCATCATCCCCAGAGGTCCCGCAATGCAGCGTCAGCCCCAGTAGCCGAACACCATGGGTGGTGTCACGTCCACCATTTCCAAAGCTTTTTCAAGTCTATACTCAGGGTCACGGAGCTGGATTTAAACCCCTATGACTGCCCAAAAGTACTCAAAGCCCAGTTACGAGTACTCCACAGCCCTGGGCGAACAGGATATCGTGTCCGATGTTAATGGGTACTGTGTGCTATTGACTTTATTGAACTGTGTATTGTCGCCATTGATATCCCACGTGGTGCTGGGAAAGACAAAGGGGTGTGCTGTTGTGGGCGCAACCTTAGAAAGGGTGCAAAGAGAGACTGTGCCCCGCGCTCTGACATCAGCCAGTGCGACGCAGGAAGCGCTGCGCCGAAAATTCCCTGCACGCTCGATTCCCCTGCTTGAGGAGTGGTAGACTGATCTGCCAGCAGGTACCGAGGGCCTGGCAGCAGTTCTCTGGGGGGAGAACGATGTCCGATTCAGACAGGCTTGCCATGTGAACCAAGTATAATGGAAGTAAGGGAGAATTCAAGCATTTTGCTGGAAGGTCTTATTGAAAAATGTTTTAGTTTGACATTGACATCCATTATACTCATTATATGAATCATGCCCAGCTGAGCATCTGACTGCTCATTATGAGTACCGAGCATCTGAGCATCTTAGTGCTCACTCTTCACTACAGAGGATATATTGTTTGGAAGCTCCCTCAGTGCCAAATACACTTCATTTTTCAAATTTCTGGTTCTGGTTTCTTTTAGCCCCGATGACTCTCATAATGCTTAACAACCAACTAGTACTGCTCTGGCATATAGTTTCTCATTGCATTCTTTCCGTCTCTGCTTGATACCTTGCTGGTGGCTATCTTCAGTTACATATTTCGTGGGTTTTTGTAATACTAAAAATACATACATATATAGGTTTTAAAGGGTAGGTCAACACACAGCACCTAGCCACTCAAGTGCTGCAGTTGACCCAGGGGAGGAACTTATATCAATATATTCCTCCCTTTTTACAGCCCTTTTGTCGATATGCAAGTTAAGCTTCTAAATAATATAAAATCATTCTTTAAAACCTGATAGGATTTCTAAAAAGATAATTATAGTAGATATGTAGTGTGATTAATACTTTACAGCCCAAGTAAGTGGATTTAATTGTGCAGCATTTGTTAAAGTCTTGGTCTGCTAGAAAGCAAAATGTTTTACTGAATTTGAAAAAGGAAAATATTGAAAATTATAGTATAGGTCTAGCCTGTAATACAGTGAAGAACACTTATCATGAACACATTCATTTAATCCTAAGTGTTTTGCAATTAATACAATGACTGAACAAAAATTCCAAGGTACAGTGTATCTAATAGTGCAGCAATTTAGTGGCTCACCTGTAAAAGTTGTTCAACATCCTTTTATGTTATGCTAATCACCCAATAGCTTTATATATAAAAACTATGTAAAACGAATCACCATCAACAGTGGTCAGGTCATTTTACAGTTAGAAATTGAAACGACCCTTTTATATTATGAGATACTAGCTGTGAGCCCGATGCAAATGCATCGGGATTCTAGAACGTGCATTAATTTGATTATAGTAGTTATAGCTGTTAGCCTGATGCAAATGCATCGGGTATCTAAAATATGTTTATTGTTTTTTTAAAGATTTTTAAATAATAATCGCATCATCAATAGCAATAATATAAGCCATAGCATTATTATTAGCAGTAATAGCAGTATTAATAGCATTATTAGCAGTATTATGAGCATTAATAACAGTATTAATAGCATTAATAGCATTATT
The DNA here is from genome assembly GCA_033576535.1 of Allobates femoralis. NCBI lineage: Eukaryota > Metazoa > Chordata > Amphibia > Anura > Aromobatidae > Allobates > Allobates femoralis. Next base: position 102,394,854 of record JARQOC010000003.1, on the reverse strand, counting down.
ATTAGCATTAATAGCATTATTAATAGCATTATTAGCATTAATAATAGCATTAATAACATTATTAATAGCATTAATAGCATTATTATTAGCATTAATAGCATTAATAATAGCATTATTAGCATTAATAACAGCATTAATAACATTATTAATAGCATTAATAGCATTATTATTAGCATTAATAGCATTAATAATAGCATTGATAACATTATTAATAGCATTAATAGCATTATTATAAGCATTAATAGCATTATTAATAGCATTTATAGGATAAATATTAGCATTAATAGCATTAATAGCATAATTAATAGCATTAATAGCATTATTAATAGCATTAATAGCATTATTATTAGCATTAATAGCATTAATAATAGCATTATTAGCATTAATAATAGCATTAATAACATTATTAATAGCATTAATAGCATTATTATTAGCATTAATAGCATTAATAGTATTATTATTAGCATTAATAGCATTAATAATACCATGAATAGGATAAATATTAGCATTAATAGCATTAATAGCATAATTAATAGCATTAATATCATTATTAATAGCATTAATAGCATTAATAGGATAAATATTAGCATTAATAGCATTATTAATAGTATTAATAGCATTAATAGGATAAATATTAGCATTAATAGCAGAATTAATAGCATTAATAGCATTATTAATAGCATTAATAGCATTATTATTAGCATTAATAGCATTAATAATAGCATTATTAGCATTAATAATAGCATTAATAACATTATTAATAGCATTAATAGCATTATTATTAGCATTAATAGCATTAATTAATAGCATTATTAGCATTATAGTAATATAGCATTAATAACATTATTTAATAGCATTAATAGCATATTATTAGCATTAATAGCATTAAATTAATAGCATTTATTAGCATTATAATAATAGCATTTAATAATCATTATTAATAGCATTTAATAGCAGTTATTCATTATAGCATTAATTAGCATTATTATAAATATAGCATTTAATAGATAGAATAAATTATTTAGCATTAATAGCATTAATAGCATATAATTAATATGCATTAATAGCATTATTTAGATATAGCATTATATAGCATTATATTAGCATTATAATAGCATTACATAATAGCATTAATTAGCAGTAATAATTAGCATTTATTAAACATTAATTAAAATTAGCATTAATAGCATTATATAGCATATTAATAGCATTATATATGCCATTATAATAGGATTAAATATTTAGCATTAATAGCATTAATATAGCATATTATTAGCATAATAATAGCATTATTAAATAGCATTAATAGCATTATTATTAGCATTAATAGCATTATATCTAATAGGATTATTAGCAGTTAATATAGCATTAATACATATTAATTAAATATTGCATTAATAGCATTATTTAATTATGCATTTAATAGCATTTAAGTAATAATGCATTAATAATTATTAGGATAAACATTATTATGCATTAATAGCATTAATATGCATAATTAAATTTAGCATTAATAGCATTATTAATAGCATATTTATAATAGCATTTATTATGTTAGCATTATTAGCATTAATAGGAGAAATATTAGCAGTAATAGCATAATTAATAGCATTAATAGCATTATTAATAGCATTAATAACATTATTATTAGCATTAATAGCATTAATAATAGCATTATTAGCATTAATAATAGCATTAATAACATTATTAATAGCATTAATAGCATTATTATTAGCATTAATAGCATTAATAATACCATGAATAGGATAAATATTTAATTTTTTTTATTATTATTTTTATTTAATTATTTATTATTTTTAATTTATTTTTTTATTATTTTTTAATTATTTTTTAATAATTTTTTTTATTATTAAATTTATTATTTAGGCTGAGACCCAGTTCTCTTTCAGGTCCGCTGAAAGGGCTGATATAATTAGCATATATTTAATTTTTTTATTATTATTTTTATTGAATTATTTATTATTTTTAATTTATTTTTTTATTATTTTTAAATTATTTTTTTTATTATTAAATTTATTATTTAGGCTGAGACCCAGTTCTCTTTCAGGTCCGCTGAAAGGGCTGATATAATTAGCATATATTTAATTTTTTTATTATTATTTTTATTGAATTATTTATTATTTTTAATTTATTTTTTTATTATTTTTAAATTATTTTTTAATTATTTTTTTTATTATTAAATTTATTATTTAGGCTGAGACCCAGTTCTCTTTCAGGTCCGCTGAAAGGGCTGATATAATTAGCATATATTTAATTTTTTTATTATTATTTTTATTGAATTATTTATTATTTTTAATTTATTTTTTTATTATTTTTTAATTATTTTTTAATTATTTTTTTTTATTATTTAATTTATTTATTTTTTTAAGTGAGAGTGAGACACAGTTCTCATTCAGGTCCGCATTTTTTTTTTTTTATTATTATTTTTATTGAATTATTTATTATTTTTAATTTATTTTTTTATTATTTTTTAATTATTTTTTAATTATTTTTTTTATTATTTAATTTATTTATTTTTTTAAGTGAGAGTCAGACACAGTTCTCATTCAGGTCCGCATTTTTTTTTTTTTTTATTATTATTTTTATTTAATTATTTAATATTTTTAATTGATTTTTTTATTATTTTTTAATTATTTTTAAATTATTTTTTTATTATTTAATTTATTTATTTTTTTAAGTGAGAGTGAGACACAGTTCTCATTCAGGTCCGCATTTTTTTTTTATTATTATTATTTTTATTTAATTATTTTATTTTTTAATTTATTTTTTTATTATTTTTAAATTATTTTTAAATTATTTTTTTTATTATTAAATTTATGTATTTTTTTAAGTCTGACTGAGACGCAGTTCTCATTCAGGTCCGCCTTTTTTTTTCCCCATTGACATACATTACCGGTGTGTCGGCGATTTTATGGCCGCCCACCTGGTTCTATTTGTCGGCCCTAAAATCGCGGACACACCGCTAATGCATCTCTATGGGCAGTCAGCCCGATTTCGGATTGAACGCCAACCAATCAGAATTCGAGCTGACTTGCCCATAGACATGCATTAGCGGTGTGTCCGCGATTTTAGGGCCGACAAATAGAACCAGGGGGGCGGCCATAAAATCGCCGACACACCGGTAATGTATGTCAATGGGGAAAAAAAGGCGGACCTGAATGAGAACTGAATGAGGGGCTCTTCTGATTGGCTGAGGGCAGTATACAGCGACCAATCAGAAGAGGCCCTTAGATCTCATTGAGGTAGAATGGCGGATTTTTCGTCCATTCTATCTTAATGAGAAGGAAGAGGACGTCGGAGGTGGAAGTTTGCGAGAAGAAGACAGAAGATCCCCGGGGCCGGACGAAGAGGCCGAGATGGCGGAAAGAAGAGAGAAGACCCCCGGGGCCGGAGGAAGAGGACGCCTGGCCGGACGGAGGACTTGTGGATCGGACGGACGATCAGATGACTTGAAGGCATGTAAGTGATCGACGGGGACGTTAGGTTAGGGGACGGCGGGGGCTTCGGGTGTAGGGCCTTAGGTGACAGCGGCGTTAGGTTAGGGGACGGCGGGGGGTTAGGGTGTAGGGCTTTAGCGAGAGGGGCAGGGGACAGCGGCGGGAGCTTAGGGGCGACGGTGCCTTAGGGGATAGGCGGCGGGGGCCTAGGATGCTACGGGGCTTAGGGGCGGCGGTGCCTTAGGGGGTAGGCGGCATGGCTTAGGGGGTATCGGCGGGGGCCTAGGGGGTAGGGGCTTAGGGGCGGCGATGGCTTAGGGGGTAGACGGCGGGGCTTAGGGGGTATCGGCGGGGGCTTAGGATGCTGCGGGTCGGGGGTTAGGTGGTCGGGGCTGCTTAGGGGGTATCGGCGGGGGCCTAGGATGCTACGGGGCTTGGGGGGTAGGGGCTTAGGGGCGGCGGACTTAGGGGGTAGGGGCTTAGGGGGGGTATCGGCGGTGGCTTAGGATGCTGCGGGTCGGGGGTTAGGTGGTCGGGGCTTAGCGTGTAGGGGTGCGGGGGCAGGGGGCTGTAGTGTACAGCGCGATGGTATACTACAGTCCCATGGCGCTTATGGGCATGGGACTGTAGTATACTATAGCGGTGTACACTACAGTAGTATGGGCTTGGTTAGTGGTGGGGGTCTGTGCGGACATGGGGGTGGTTGTGCGGACATGGGGGTGGGTGTGCGGACATGGGGGGGCCTGTGCGGACATGGGGGGGGCCTGTGCGGACATGGGGGGGGGGCTGTGCGGACATGGGGGGGGGCCTGTGCGGACATGGGGGGGCCTGTGCGGACATGGGGGTGGGTGTGCGGACATGGGGGTGGCGGCTATGCGGACATGGGGGTGGCGGCTATGCGGACATGGGGGTGGCGGCTATGCGGACATGGGGGTGGCGGCTATGCAGACATGGGGGGCCTGTTTGGACCTGGGGGAGGCTGTGCGGACATTGGGGTGGCGAGTTGTGGGTAGCGGGGAGCGGAGGCGGCTGTGCCGCCTCCGCTCCATGGTCCCCGGGGAGCGAGTTGCGGCTCAGGCAGCGACTCGCAATGGCCTCGCGGCCATTGCTCGCGCTACCTGAGCGGTAAATCGCTAAGGTTATGGCCGAGCCTGTGGATCGATTTTGGGCCAGCGGCTCGCAATGGCCGCTTCGCGGCCATTGCTCGCCCTGGGCCAGCGACTCGCAATGGCCTCGCGGCCATTGCTCGCGCAGCATTGGGCGCTTCGCGCCCAATGTTAAATTCGTATCCACATGACGACATCGGAAAGTGCGCGCGGAGGGGCGCTTTTCCGATTCGCGATTATATAATAGATGGAAGATTGCAAGATTCGCTCTTCCATTAACTTGACTATTTTAGATTTCACTTCCAATAATACTACACCTGCATATTCCATTCTCAGCTCCTTGTAGGTCATCTCTGGAGATGAGTGAAGTTTTAAAGTTCAGGTCAGGTTTGGTTTGCCGAACGGCAAAATGTTCGCAGACTACCTCCCGAACCTCAATGGATTCAATGGGAGAAAAAACCAAAGGCATGGAAAATATCTTTAGGGGGGCCAAAAAGCTGCCAAAACATGCACACACCAAGAAAAGTTCCATTTATTCCCCAGAGTTAACATTTTTACCATAGTGCACTATTGATCCCTGGGAAAAAGCCTGGCCCAGCATTTCAAGCTTCAACATTGATCAGGAAAAGAGGGATAAATGACACATGTATTTGAAATGTGAGATAATGCACAATAGGGTCCTACCCTTTGGACAGGTAATGGCAATAAAACTTAATGAAAACTGCTCACATAATATGGTTGTGCAACCCACAACCAAGTATGATCACTCAAAACACAGCTGCTGCATGGTCCGCACCTCCACGGGTAACCACGGTGGAGACAATCTGGAGGAAGGACGATGTGTCGCTCAACCTGCACTGTTGTAAAGACCACCAGAAACTCGGGATATTTGGGATTTGCCCTGAGGAAGGAGCCTGGTAGCAACTTCGAACTCGTCGGAGTTAAACCAACATTTTATCCCAGATATCCTGAGTTTCTTGTGGTCTTTCACAGCAGCGCAGGTCGAGCGGCACTTCGTCCTTCATCCAAAGTGACACATGTAGGCATTTTGCTCATCTGCTAAATTCATGAAACACACACACAACAAATAGACACCAAAAACAGTCTCTACATTTCAAAAAAAAATTAGGCTCAGATGCAATAAAAGTGGCATCAATTGACTCAGAATAAAAATTGTATAATGGCACAGCCTGCATGCAAGGCACAGGGTCTGGAACAGGGCCAGGCCTAGCATTGGAAGGTTAAACAATTGAATAGTAAAAGGGGATGAGTGACACGTGTAGGGATCATGCTCATAGAGCCCTGCCAAATTCAAGGAACAGACAATGAAACTCCAAGAAGAGTCTCCACATTTAAAAAAATTAGGGCCAGAAAACACCAAAATAGCGTCAATTGACCTAGAATAAAATTGTATAATTGTGCAGCCTTCACATATGGCACATGGTCTGAAACAAGGTCTGGCCTAGCACTTGAAGGTTAAAAATTGAATCTTAACAGGGAAATGAGTGACACGTGTTGGCATCATGCTCAGAGTGTCCTGTTAAATTCAGGAAACAGACAAGGAAACTGAAAGAAGAGTCTCCACATTTAAAAAAAAAAAGTAAGACACCACCAAAATAGCATCAATTGATCCAGAATAAAATTGGTATTATGGTGAGAGATAAATGCAGCACACTGAAAAGTACAACATAGCCTAGTTTGCACAACTGCCACTTGGGTGGAAAAGTCCTCGGACATCCATAACATGTTTATCTTGTTGAAAGTTAGGTGGACTACACTTTCATGGGACACACTGATGCGCTCTTCCATCAGGACTAGAGAAGAGCGTTCGCAAATCTCAAACCACCTGTCTTAAGTAGGCTTTTTTTGCTGCAGCTAGTCCAGGCAATTTGTTCGAGCTAGTAGCAGTGTCACTTACACAGTGGTGTAGCCCACTTGTGAAAGAAGCTACACCGCCTGTGTAGTTCCTAGTAATTTTTAACTGCACCTTGCCCAGGTCTCACTTTGTGTCTAGTAGCAGTGTCACAAAAAGCAGTAGTGTAGGCCACTTCTACTACATGCAACTACACCGCCTGTGTAGTTCCTACTAAATTTGTAACTGCACTTTGCCCAGGTCTCACTTCGGGTCAAGTAGCAGTGTCACAAAAACCAGTAGTGTAGGCCACTTCTAATACAACAAACTACACCGCCTGTGAAGTTCCTACTAATTTTTAACTACACCTTGCCCAGGTCTCACTTCGGGTCTAGTAGCAGTGTCACAAAAAGCAGTAGTGTAGGACACTTCTAATACAAGCAACTACACGGCCTGTGTAGTTCCTACTAAATTTTAACTGCACCTAGCCCAGTTCTCACTTTGGGCCTAGTAGCAGTGTTTGTTCATCACCTCTGCTCGATTTACATCAAACTTTTTCTTGTCCAACAACTGCACAGTTGTCAATTTTGTCACATACAAAATGAGTGGCAAAAGGCCTGCTGATGGTGGGAATGGGAGTAGGCGTGGTGGAAAGGGAAAACAAGTTTGTGTCGGTGGGGTAGATGCTAAAGCTACATTAACATCTGCTGAACAAAGACAATCTTTCAGCCACAGTAAGATGTCTACTTCTTTATGTGGCGAATCAGATATGATCCCTTTCTTATGGACACTAACAACGATAAAACTTGTAGATGAGGCACAAAAACAGCAAGTGCTTGAATGGATCTCAAGTGCTCCATCAAGTGGCCTCTCCTCCACCTCAATTTCTACATCCCAAACCCTCCAGTCATCTGAGGTGTCAGCCCAATTGCACTTGATTCCTCCCTGCTCCCAAGTCTCCAGCCACCCTACTGAGTCTGGGGTAACAAACATGGTTGAGTCTGCAGAGCTGTTCAGTCACACAATAGCCCGGGAATCAGAGGTCTGCTCCAAAGCTGTAGTGAGTCCAGACGAGTTAATGATTTGCCCTGATGCCCAGATGCTTTGTGATTCAGATTCAGGCCCAGATGAAGAAGGTTCTGACCTTCATGTAGACCCTCATTCCATAACAGTAACTACTCTTGGTGGACACAAAGAGGATGGTGCTATTGAGACTCAGATACCGGATTGGATTGACAAATTAAGTTTTCGGTCAAGGCAGGAAGAGGTTGTCTCTGAGGACAAGGGGTGTGAGAACACAGAGGATGATGATGAGGTTCGAGATCCCACTTACTGTCAATCCACAGTCAGCCAGTCGATGAGTTTAGTACAGGAGGTGTAGGAGGTTGTTACTGACGACCAGGTTAGGTTTCACCTTCCTGGACATAGACGGAGTACTGGAAGCACGTCAACAACTACATCTGCAGCCACAATTCTACCTCTGAGCAGAAGTCATGGTGGCTCTGCAGCTCGCATGGGCTCTAAGCCTTGCCTAGCCTGGGCCTTTTTTGACATCGCCAAGGATCTCCCAACTCATGTCATCTGCAAAATTTGTAACCAATCTCTGAGTAGAGGCCAAAAGCTCACTAGCTTGAGTACTTCATGTATGAACCGCCACATGGACATGAAGCACAAGTCGCAGTTAGAAGCTCACTGTGCTACAATGCGGGCTATCGGGGCAGGCCTACCACCGTCTGCCCCATCAAGTGCATCCATGTGCTTTTCATTGTCTGTGACTGTGGGGACTGCTGTCACACATGCTTTTGGACTCATACCTTCCACCTCTTTACCCGCAACAGGCAGTGTGATTGCAGGTCGTCACTTAGTTTTTAAGTGGACAATGCTGCTGGTGTTGAGCTCTCTCAAACATCTAGAGCACCACCTTTGGATGAAGACAACATTGCATCTTCACCTGCACCTCCCTCACAGACCAGCAGTTTGCCTGCACCTCCCTCACAGACCAGCAGTTTGCCGGGGACACCCTACTCAACCCCATCCCAGCACAGCAGCCAGCCCTCCGTCCCTCAGATGTGGACAAGTAAAAGACCATTTCCTCCTAGCCATGAGAAAGCAAAGCGCTTGAATTTCACCATCTGCAGGCTGTTGGCTACAGAAATGCTGCCTTTCCGCCTGGTGGACACAGAGGATTTTAGAGACCTTATGTCCGTCGCAGTGTCCCAGTACCAGATGCCCAGTCGCCACTACTTCTCAAAGAAAGGTGTGCCTGTGCTATACCAGCAGGTTGCAGATTACATCACCGCTTCCTTGAGAAACTCTGTGTGACAGGGTGCATTTCACCACAGACACTTGGACCAGTAAGCATGGACAGGGGCATTACATGTCGCTGACTGGGCATTGGTTAACTATGGTGGGAGCTGGAAAAGGGTCTGCTGTCCAAGCCTTCCCGTCTCCATGAGTTGTGCGATCATCCTCTGTAGGGAGAAGTTCCTCCACTGCTTCTACCTTCTTAACCTCGTCTCGGTCCTCCACCTCTGCCAAAGCCTGACAGGTAATGCCACCCGCATTGTAACTGACGGCACAGAAGGAAACCTGCACACCTGTTACTATGCTGGCAGCAGGGCTCAATGCCATCAGCGGTCTTTACCTTGAAATGCCTGGGAAATGTGAGTCACACAGTTGAGGAGTTATGGTCAGCTCTGGCGACTGAGTATCAGCAATGGTTGTCTCCACTCAACCCTTAGCCAGGAAGGCTGTGTGTGACAATGCTGCAAACCTGGGTGCGGCCCTTCGCCGATGCAAAATCACACACATGCCTTGTATGGCTCACGTGTTGAATCTGGTTGTCTAGCAATTTTTGACACACTATCCCGGCCTAGATGGGCTTCTGCAGAGGGCACGGTCACTGTGGCTCACTTCCGGCGTTCGTATCCCACAGCTCAACGGCTTGCTCCACTCCAGAAGTCCTTCGGCTTGCCTGTTCAACGGCTGAAATGCGAAGTGCTGACACCTGGAATTCTACTCTGCACATGTTGCAGCGACTGTGGCAGCACCGCCGAGTCCTGGTGCAATAGTTATGACACATAGCCTGGGCTAACGAGACCCAGAAATGGGGCAGATCACGCTGCAGGAGTGGTCTCAGATCAAGGACTGTGCACCCTTCTGCACTGTTTTGAGATGGGGACGAAGATGTTTAGTGCTGACGATGCCATTATCAGCATGACTATTCCGGTCATCTACATGCTGGAGTACACTCTAAACAATATTCGGAGTCAGGTGGGGGGACAAGAGGAGGTGAAGAATGTACAGAAGTCCTATGCGGAAGGGATGACAACATCTCCAAGGTTCTCACGGTCGGCAGCACCAAGACGCAGTCATGGGAAGTTGGTGGAGAGGGATTAACAAGGGCACATGGTAGCAACTAAACGTTTGAGGAGGGTGCAGGAGCCCAGGAAGAAATGGAGGACGAACTGGCGATGGGCATGGAAGAGTCAGCAGATGAGGGAGACCTTGATGACATTTCTGTTGTGCGAAGTTGGGGGAGAGGGCAGAGGCAGGAAGCATGATTCTCACCTCCCCACCACGAACAAAACAAGGACTTGGTCCTCCTGGATGCGCAAGACACATTAGCCTTCTTGCTGCACTACCTGCAACATGACCCTCGGATTGCCCGAATTAGAAGTAATGCCTACTACTGGGTTTCCACACTTTTAGATCCCTGGTACAAGACCAAATTTGCCTAAATAATTCCTGCCATACAAAGAGATGCACGCATGCAGGAGTATCAGCAGAAGCTGATAATAATCTCAGATTGGCTTTTCCACAAAACACCAGTGGTACACACAGTAAATCTCACAGTTCTAACTTGTCAACCGTGGGACTGTTGAGTCATCATCACTCAAACCGTACCAGTAACACCATATCTGGTGGTGGTAACAGCAATTTTGTGGCCTCGTTTCACAATTTTTTTAGACCCTCAATTGCAAGGCCTGAAGACAGAGAAGTCTGACACATAATCAACGCCTGGAGCGGATGGTACACGAGTATCTCCAACTTAACATCGATTCCATGACCGGGGAATTGGAGCCTTGCTCATATTGGGCTTCCAATCTGGAAAAATGGCCTGAGCTCACCACTCACGCCTTGGAGATCTTGTCGTGCCCCCCAGCCAGCGTTCTCTCGGAATGTGTCTTCAGCGCTGCTGATGGTGTGCTTACAGAAAAGCGCACGCGTCTGTCCACCCACAATGTGGACAGACTAACATTGATAAAGATGAACAAGGCATGGATCCGCAAGGACTTTTCTACCCCTGTGTCATCCTGGGGGGACTAAACCCTTGTGGATTTTTGCCTGAAAGTAACCATTTAAAGTTTGGAACTGTGGGGCAATTGATGCCACTTAAGTGGTGTCTGTGCCCAATTTTTTGGAAAAAATGGAGACTCTTCTTGTAGTCCCCTAAACGTGACACAGTACTCATCGTCTGCACGTGGCTTTACAGATACTGAGGAAAAACATCACCAAATACTCATCGTCTTCATGAAGCCTTACAGATACTGAAGTAAAACTCACCACATACTTATCGTCTGCACATGGTCTTACAGACACTGAAGTAAAACTCACCAAATACTCATCGTGTGCACGTGGCCTTACAAATACTGAAGTAAAACTCACCAAATACTCATCGTCTGCACGAAGCCTTACAAATGCTGAAGTAAATCTCACCAAATACTCATCGTCTGCAAAGGGCCTTACAGATACTGAGGTAAAAACCTCACCAAATACTCATCGCATGACGAGGCCTTCACATAATGAGAAAAAACCTCACAAATACTCATCATATGCACGAGGCCTTACTAATACTGAAGTAAAACTCATCAAATACTCATCGTGTGATGTTGCCTTACAAATGCTGGAGTAAAAACGGATTTTAGAAGGGCATGACATGCCTATATCTGTATCTCCTGCTCCTTTTACTCAATCATTTCTTTTCTTTTCGCATTTTATATGTACTTGTCACTTTTCCATGTGTTTGTTGTATCTTCTGAGTAGTTTTTCACCTTTTGGACACCTTAGAAGGTCTTTTCTATGTGTTTTCTATGTGTTTGTATGTGTTTGTGTTTGTCTGCCATTGTTTTCAATGGTGTTCGAACGGTGTTCGATGAACATTCGACGAACACACCCCCAATTCGACGAATCAAATCAAATTCGAACACTAGGGTGGTGGCTCATTCTAGTCAGAACACCTCTAGCAGCACTGATGATACATTCTGAAAGAAGACTGGTTCCTGGATATGACAAAACCCCCAAGGCGTGACTGGCAAGCTCAGGCTACTCCTCCATTTTTGAAGCCCAAAATGCAAAGGGTCCAAACCCAACCTGATGGGATGGATATTGAGCTATAGATACTCCTGCACCATCCTCTCCAGTCATTCACAGTGTCAGACTTGTAGTCAGTTCTGCCTATATACAGGCTGGTTGCTTTTGACAGTTTAAAACTGCTGCTACTAATGTTTCTATGCTGATGACTCGACATCCACCAGGTTGGAAGTGTAGGTCTGTGATGTGTACAGTGTCTCTCACTGCTGTGTTGGGGAAAACCAGTCCTAATATGTGTACCAGCTTTTTTTGATACTCCATCATGCCTTTGTCTCTGTCCAAGGCAGGAGAATCTGGCTACATATACTTTTGTACCGCCGATCCAACAGTGTGGCAACCCGGTAGTCATTGCTAATTCGAATTTTAATGAGACAGGCATCATGTTGCAGATAGTGCTGCAAGAAGGCGCTCATGTGTCTGGTGTATCTATGAGGCCCAAGTCCTTGTTGTGTTGGTGGTAGCGTAAATATCGATCTTCCTTCCTTTGTCCTCTCCCACCAACTTTGAACAACAGAAAGGGGAATAATTTCTTCCTCATCTCCTGACTCCTCTGTTCCCATCATCTTTTCATCCTCGTCCTCCTTTTGTTCCTCAGCTCCTGCACCTTCACTAGCAGTTTGTCTCGTACTACGAGCCCCCTTTGTCACTGTATTCAACCCTGCCATGCCACCTGTTTGTGTGATGAGAATCCGGATCTTTGAGATATTGATATCCTTTCCACATCCTACTCTTCTTCCTCCTCTCTTACCTCTGGTACTACCAATTTATCCAGCAGATTTTTAAATGTTTGTACCAGCATGTAGATGACCGGAATAGTGATGCTGGAAAACCAGATTGAGGATATGAGCCATACAAGGCACATGTATAAGTTTGCCCCAGTGTTGGGCTGCCACCAGGTTTGCACTGTTATCACACATGGGCTTCCCTAGATCCAGGTTTAGTGGAACAGCTATTGCTGAAACTCGCCCTACATAGCTGTTCACATTCTTCAGCTGCGTGCCTCAGATTTCCAAGGCATTTTAATTTCAACACTGCCTGATGGTGGTGAGACTTAGCAGTGCACTATGGAGTTGGGGTGATTCTATGAGAACTATTGGAACAGTAAGTGAGAGGTCGACTGCACAACTGGAGGCCCTAGAGGAGGTGGAGGCAGAAGCAGTGAAGGAGGTACAGTACATGCAGAGGTTTGTCCCAAAAATCTTTTGTGGCTTTAAGACTTGGGGTGTATCCCCTTCCCAGGGTCGGTCCCAGGTTTTTGTGGGCCCTGGGCGAAACAGTGTAAGTGGGCCCCTTTAACACAAACCATGATTTATAAATATAATATAGAAGCTACAGGCTGTGTATAATATAGACGCTACTGGGTGGGCTGTATATATAATTTAGAGGCTGTTTAGGGCTATATATATAATATGGAGATTGAAGGACTATATATACAATATGGAGACTGCTTGGCTGTACATATAATATAGAAGCTGCAGGCTGCTTATAATATTTGGAGGCTGTGCTGGACTGTATATATTATTTGAAGGTCGTGCTAGGCTATATGTATAATATATATATATATATATATATAAATATATATATATATATATACATATATATATATTATTTGGAGTCTGTGCTGGGTCGTATATATTATTTGAAGGCTGTGCTGGGTTCTGTATATTATTTGGAGGCTGTGCCACGCTGTATAAATTTGGAAGCTGTGGCAGCCCAGCAGCAGCCTCCAAGTAATATATAAAACCCAGGACAGCTTCCATATACAGCTAGCACAGACTCCATATACAGCCAGCACAGCCTCTATATACCCCAGAAAAGCCTCCATATACAGCCAGCACAACCGCCATATACAGCCAGCACAGCCTCCATATGCAACCAGCACAGCCTCTATATACCCAAGAACAGCCTCCATACACCCCAGGACGGCCTCTATATACCGCAGTACAGCCTCCATATACCACAACAAAGTCTCCATATACAGCCAGCACAGCCTCTATATACCCCAGAACAGCCTCCATATACCCCAGAACAGCCTCTATATAGCCAAGTACATCCTCCATATACCCCAACAAAGCCTCAATATACAACCAGTGCAGCATCTATATTCACCAGCACAGCCTCCATATACCCCAGTACAGCCTCCATATACCCCAACAAGCCTCCATATACAGCCAGCACAGCTTCTATATACCCCAGCACAGCCTTCATATACCCCAGTGCAGCCTCTATATACCCCATTACAGCCTCCATATACCCCAACAAAGCCTCCATATACAGCCAGCGCAGCTTTTATATACCCCAGCACAGCGTCCATATACCCCAGTACAGCCTCTATATACCCCATTACAGCCTCCATATACCCCAACAAAGCCTCCATATACAGCCAGCACAGCTTTTATATACCCCAGTACAGCCTCCATATACCCCAGCACAGCCGCTATATACCCAGTACAGCTTCTATATACCCCAGCACACAGCCTCTATATACCCCAGTACAGCCTCCATATACCCCAGCAAAGCCTCCATATACTGCTCTCTGAGCATCTCTCCAGAGATCATATGTACATGTAGTAAAGCTCAACTTGACTTTAAGGCTTATCACTTCTACATTATAATGACTAATACTAATGTGTTCAATTAAACTCAAGCGCTAATGCCAGAAAATACTCCTTATGAATCTATCACACTCTAAAGATTACCCCAGGGAATGTTACCAGGTCTCAGGTTGGCACCAACAAGTCACTTTAATATGCCATGGTACCTAGATACATAGCAAGGAACAAGAGAAGAAAAGTCTAAGTTGGACCCTGTGTAACTCACTCAGCTCTGCTATTTACACTCTATTAAGATGATGAAAACTTTACAATGGTGACAGCTTGTCACTGACAAGGTACATTACTCTGTGAAACAGTTACCCCAAGGGCGCACAGCATGGAGAAATGGAGATGTAAAGAGCTCTCCACCAACATCCATGCTCTTTCTTCCCATCCTGCAATGTCTTCCCCCTTGTGGTCAACCCCCCCTCCCGTCCCCTACACTGTTTTCTCACCCATGTGCTGTCTCTGCCTGTGCGTTGTCCTCTCCTTCCTGGTGCCTGCAATGACTGCAGGAGATGAGCACCACTCCACAGCTGACTGACGTCACCGGTCTCTGCTGCCGGTTTATGAATATTCATAAACCGGAGCAATCCAGACACTGGGGAGGAGAGGAGAACACACACACAGGGAGGGGGAAGAGACAAGTTACTCCAGGTCCAACACATCTGCCGGGGACACTGTCCAGCAAACAGCAGGGACAGTATCCCTGCCAAGAGAGTGGGCCCTCTTATTTGTACAGGGCCCCGGCATTTGGCCAGGTGCGCCGGGTGTTGATGCCAGCCCTGCCCCTTCCCCACCTGGCCTTGCAGTAAACAGAGTCACCCACTTCCCAGTGAGTGAGATGTAACATCCCTGGCCATGTGTGCATGTCCAGGTGTCAGTGGTGATATGCACCCTGTCACATATAGAGTTTCTCAAGGAACAGATTGTCTGCAACATGTTGATGTAGCGCAGGCAAAGGTTTCTTTAAGAAGAATTGTGACGGGCAACTGATATTGGGCTCTGCGAAATTTGAAAAGGCAGCATTTCCATTGCCAAAAAATAAATTGGAGATGGTCTAATTCAAGGTCTTTGCTTTGGGATATATAGGAGGAAATAATCATTACCTGTAAAACTCTGAGGAAGGTGCAGGTGGAGATGTTATGGTGGGTTGACAAACAAGTGATGTGCTCAGTGTCTGAGATCGGTCCAAAAAAGCGGGTGGGTCTACTTCCATAACAGCTGACGAGCTCTTGCTCGACCTGACTCTGGTGGGTAAACAAGTGGAGGTTCTGTGGCTGGACATCTGTCAGACAATACTAGCCATGGAGGAGGAAGAAGCAAAATATGCGGTTGATGCGGCGGACAATGTTCCATGAGGCCCTCCAGGCACAATTTTAGTGCAGTAACTGTGTGCAGGGTAACTCATGGTGCTGGTCCATGTGGTGGTTCATGCATGTAAAAGTCAAATTGTTAGGCTTTTTGTCCACTACTGAAGAATACTTTTACAAACTTAGCAAATAACCGGAGTTAGGTCATCCTTTGCCATGTCAAAAAAGGCCTAGGCTAGGCAACCCTTACCACCCCTGAAAACTGCAGACCCACGACCTCTGTTCAGAGCCAGAGTTGTGGCAGAGAGTGTAGTGCTTGTCCTGCTTGGAGCCCTCAGTCTGTGTGTGGGAAGACAAAACCTTACCTCCTAGTCTTCTTCCTCCTCCTCTGCTGAGCTACTCAGCTGCATGATGCTGGGTTGATTCCAAGTGAGATCTTGACCCTCATCATCATCCTTTCTGAATTCCAACTCCTCACCCTGTGTCCCCCTCCTCTTCTTCCTGCCCTGAATGTACAGCATAGTGCGATTGTGTTCCTCTGAATCTCATCATCTTCATCCTCATCACCTACTCCCCTTGGGGTTAACGTGTGGTGATGATGGACTGGATTCTGCTAGGACCCTACATTGTCCGTCCCTGGATCCAAGTCCAAAAGATTTTGGGCACCTGTGTAAATGCTTTCCTCCTCTGGAGAATGTGAATCTTTAGAGCAGACCTCTGATGCCAGTAGAATATTGAATCACCCATCTATGTTTCCACCATCCCTATTCTCCTTCCCCTTTCCACCATGACCTCGGCATTTTCCACTCATATTTTATGCATACAGATTTGGAAAGCACTAGATTGAGTACAAACAGAGCCTTTTAAGTACAAAATGGAAGATTAGGCAATCACTGGTGTGAGGCAAACACAGCCTTTTTAAGGAAAAGTTAAGGATTTTGCAATCATAGTTTTGAGGCAAAAAATGTTTTTTTAGGGGAAACTGCAACAACAATCACACAGAAAGTGTCGGGGAAAAAAATGGAGTCTGATGATCCTCTGACCTATCCCCATCCCCTCCCCTCATCAAACATTTCCCACCTGCTATACTACAAAGTCAGAAGGTAGTAGAAAAGCATCTCTGCAAATGCAGTAATGTTTTTCTTCATCTGAACAGTTACCGATCAAAGCTGAGTTTGCTGAGTTTTTAGCAAAATGTTCTGGTTCCTGATCCCAAATCTGAATCTGCAATGTGTGTGCGAAATTTGAAATTGTATATGTTCAGGGAAAGTTCATTTATCTCTAGACATCTCTCCTTTGTAGTAGAGTGTAGTAGTTAAAATCCAAAAATATTTTGAGAAGTGAACTCTTCATTTATGCAGATGTATCCCCTTTACTTACCGTACCTTTATCTGAATTTGGCCAAAGCCTCCTATTTTTTTACAAAACAAACTGTACCATGCGCAGGTGTCATTACTGGTATCAAGCAGCCAGACACTCAGACAGGCTCAACTGATGTACCAAGCATAATGGAAGTCAAAGGGAGACTCAAGCATTTTTCCTTGAGTTACCCATTGACTTTCATTATACTCGGCATATGAGTCGTGCATCTGGGTGTCTGACTGTTATGAGTACGGAGCAGACCGCGCATGGCAGGGTTCACTCATCACTAAACCCAGTAATCCACATTTGTCTTTTCCTATCTATATATCCCTTGCATTTCTTAGCACTTTGAGCTGCTTGTGCTAACATATTACTCAGTGATAGGCCACTGGAGATCAATTAGAAACTTTAAGAAGTTACTGGGGTCTTGAGAAATACACAACTAATAATTACTTACAATATCATGCGTCATTGACCCATAATATTGTAATTTTATTATTACATTAGGGAATTACCAAGACATATACAACTTGTCTATTACAGAAATCATGTAAGCAGACTTTACTTCTAAATAAACTTTTGATATGAATACTGCTTGGATAATATTATATTTTTTAAAAATAGTATAGTGATATTTTTAATATATAAAAGTATTGCTGAAATGTCAAAATCCAAATTCACAAGTCCTTCCCATGCAGGGAAAGGATGTACAGTATTTGTCTCCAAAGAAGTTAAAATAATATTATCTTTAATTGATATGTAGAAGAGAGTTTATGATTATTGCTACACACATACAGCACTTTATGGCCAAAAATTCAAGAAAAATTTGTATGTTTTTTTAAATTCCATCAAATCAGGTGTCACCACCTGGTGAAGACGGCCTGGTACCGTGGAAACATGTTGTGGAGCTGGGGAGGGAGTTAATAAAAGCACTTTAAACTGAAGGACCCTGGTGTGGCTTCCTGAGCGCTCCTACGCAAGACCGCTACTATTATACTTGTATGAATCCATTCCTCACTGACGGAGCAGCGGCGAGCAGCTGGGATCACTCTAATAAAGCCGCAAGGACCTGGCATTGCTCGCAATGGTAAGCAACAACACGAGGACCTGCGGTGATGTAATACCTAATCACGTCATGTGACCGGTCGCTGGAGATCGCTGAGAGCGGTGCAGCCGCAGTTGCTGGGACATAGCACATCAGCTCTCATTAAGGGCACAGTTACCAGGTTGTGCAGGATAGGCACAACCTACAAAGGTTAGTGACCAATTTTCCCACTACATAGTTAAGAATTGAAAAGCGGTTTTACCCGTGCGCCCCTTATCTTTTTCTCTTACAATAGTGGATAAAGACAGAAGGGGGTCCCTGTGGAAAAACAATATATAGGCCCTTTGCAGTCAAAGAGCTTATCAAAATACACACCTGCTTTGGAGGTAGAAATGGGTCCCTTTCTTCTTGGGTCCCTGTGCGAGTGCACAGGTTGCACCAATGGTATTGCCACCCCAGTAATTGCCTACTTCTGGGACCACCAGTGATTAGCTATAATCCTAGAGGAAATTCAGGAGCAATTTTTCAGTTACCCTGCAGTGCCCTCACCAGCTGTAATGAAAGATTGGGGTACATTTGGATATCTTCGCTGCAAAGTGCTGTGAGGGAAATAGCAAGCAGAAATGATGAACTTTTTTAAGTAATAAGAATTCCTAGTTTATACAGTTGGAACCTATTAAAATCACAAGTTTTAATTGCGAGGTTCCCAGCAGTGTGACCTAAACTACTGCCCAATTCTTCATCCGAATACACCTACTGAATAGGGTTCACTCACATGGCTGCATATTCTGTCATGTGAGAGACTCGGATGCTTTATGCTAATTACCCCTGGCTTAAACTCTGCTGCAATCGTGAACTGAGTTGAAGAACCAGGAAGCAGATGAGCCCCCTGTATAAAAATCTGCACTGCTACAATTACGGATTATGTCATTTATAACAGCATCGCAAATTTTTATCCATGAGTCTCATCTAGTTCTTGAATCTTTGGCTTGCCATCATATATGTGGATCCGGTAGCAGCTGTTGCAAATTTTACAAGCTTTCATATGTGTGACAACCATACAAGGTGAGGGGCTAGCTCACTTTGATTTTCTCTATATTTGATGGGTAAGACCTAGGGATGGGCGAGTCTACTCGCTAGGACTCGTTACTCGGCGAGTAGTAAGGGACTCGCAGGACTCGGTACTCTGCGAGTTTCCCAGCGATTACTCGAACAGTAACGAGTCCAATGCAAGTCAATGACAATCCTAGTTTTGTCAGAGTTTACTTTTTCTCACTCGCTAGACTCGCTATATCACATCGCTATGTAGCTTAAATCTCCCCAAATCGTTTAAACAATCGCACCGCTTCACGGATACCCGCTGCCATCAGCAAGTCTGAGCGAGTCTGAGCGAGTCTTAGCGATTCTGAGTGAGTCTACGAATCCGAGTCCTGTATTCTGTATTCGGGACTCGTGAATACAGAATCTGTTATGTTCCGACAAAGCTTCCGAGACAGCCTAGCGTGTTAGGTCAGACAAACTTGTGAAGATGGACAAGCATGTTAGCCAATCATATTCAGTAATGCCACAGCCATGTTGGTTGTGGCAGGACTATGATTGGCTTCTGTCCATCGTGATGCCTATGTCATGTATGAGAGGCGAGGCTGTATATAAACCTTGCCACCGCCATTTTCTCCACATTCCTGTGAGATCTGAGCTAGTGCAGGGTGAGATAGATGCTGGAGCAGATCATAGGGAGTGTCAGTCAGTGTAGGGAAACTTAAAAATTCCTTATATTTAACCCAAACAGCTCTTGTGAGAGTTACCAGGAGGATAAAGGAGTACTGTGTAGAGGACTGTAGGCAGGCAGACAGGCAGGGAGGAGCAGCCTTACAGTGCACACAGGACCGACCTCATATTTTAGCTTACTCATGCTGGGTTCACATTTGCGTTCCTATCCGCAGCCTTCTGCAGAGGGGATCCACAATGTGACCGCAGCGGCCGTGTGCTCCTATCGTTATAATGGGAGCGCACGGTGCTGCGTTTGACCGCGCATGACCGTGCGCACCCATTCACTCCTATATGTGATCTGTGTGCAGGCGGATGCCTGCGTACAGATCACACAGTCTCGTCCGCACTAGGAATGCAACATGTCGCGTCCCTGGTGTGGACGAGACTGTGTGATTTGTGCGCAGGCGTCCGCCTGCGCACAGATCACTTATAGCAGTGAGTGGGTGCGCACGGTCATGCGCGGTCAAGCGCAGCACCGTGCGCTCCCATTATAAAGATAGGAGCTCGCGGCCGCTGCGGTCACATTGCGGATCCCTCTGCAGAACGCTGCGGAGGGGAACGCAAATGTGAACCCAGCATCACTCAGCTGTCCTAATAGCTGAAGTCAGAGGCTTAGCTGAGGTACTATTTCCTATTTTTTTTGCACCTGATAGATTTTGGGTCATAATAAACCCTTCAGCTTTATTTTCTCTGTGGCAGACCAGTGCGTCGCTGCTCTCCTACCTGCAAATAGCCTGCTTGTGCGACTACTTGTGCGCACTTAATAAATTTTGCAGGGACTAGTGTGCTGCTACACAGACACGGACACATTTCTTACTTAAGGTGCACTTTTAAAATATAACCTTTAATAAATGTTTGTTAAAATAACAAAAAAGTGTTCTCCCACACCTAGTGTCTATAAAACACACATTACAGACAGGGATGGGACAATATCCCTATTAAACCCTGTCTCTTGTTCTCTTGTTGTCATATAATTTGGATAAAAACCACAGACAAGGACACGGCAGCAAAAAACTGTTGTGAGTGGGCAATACGAGCGCTTTCCGAGACATCTGCAATTTGTAAATCGCACATTACTCGCTATTACTCGCTTCCCCATTCATTAACATTGGACTCGCTAGACTCGCAACGAGTAGCGAGTCCCAGGCTTGGACTCGCTAGAGTCAAGCGATTCCGAGCAATTTAGGACTCGCCCATCACTAGTAAGACCCCATTGCGCTTTCTTTGCACACAATTTCTTAGGCCCCTTTCAGATCAGCGTTTTTTTTAAATCGCGGCAGATGCGGTGAAAAAAACACATCTGCTGCGATTACCGCATACCGGCTGCACTTGCGGCATGGTTGTGGCACAGTTGCGGCAAGCCCCATACAATGTATAGGCGGGCTTGCGGCAGGTGCGGCAAGTGCAGTTTTGGCACTTGCCGCAGGTGCGGCCGCGAAAAAACCGCGGTCAGTCGCGTTTTTTTCACGGCTGCACCAGCCGCAAGTGCCAAAACCGCACTTGCTGCACCTGCCGCAAGCCCGCCTATACATTGTATGGGGCTTGCCACAACTGTGCCGCAACCGTGCCGCAAGTGCAGCCGGTATGCGGTAATCGCGGCAGATGCGGTTTTTTCACCGCATCTGCCGCGATTTTAAAAAAACGCTGATGTGAAAGGGGCCTTACTTTGTGAACCAAGTGTAATTCACTGTGCAGTGATCCTATGACATTCGAAAATTGAAGTACAGTTATTTAAATGATGGAGATTAACCCTGCTGTTCTGCTCGGGTCCATGTGCCCCGAAATGAAATTTGAGACCCTGCAGATTATTTATTACTAGCTGGGTGCCCGATGCAGATGCATCGGGATTCTAGCAGAGCGAGTCTCTGACTCGCAATGGCCGCTTCGCGGCCAATGCTTCGGGCGTATCCACATGACGACATTGACTCGCAGCGTGAGCGGACTCAAAAGGGGCAAAAATCCCATTCATGATTATATAATAGATGAGGATCTGAAAAGAGAAGACACTGGATTCTGTGAGAGAGGACCCTAAACTGTGAATACACATGTTTACAGGTAGGTAGTATACAGTATAAGCTTTGCTATGCTGAAATTATTCAATTCTGTTCTTTAGATTCCATATTGTAAAGCCATTTTCTGAGCGACCCAAAAAAATCAGGGTATGCGAGTTGTTCTCAATTTGATGGACTAAATTTCATGGACTAAAAGGACAAAATGTTACGTGTTACAACTTTTTCACATCCTAGCCAGAAGTTGTGAAAAAGACAACTTACCATGCTGGGTACTATAAGGAAAACAAGCCAGAACTGCCATGAGGTATCCTTAGTAGTGATGAGCGAGCACTAAAATGCTCGGGTGCTCGATGCTCTGGCCGAGCATCCCAAGATACTCGTGTACTCGGCCACAGCACCGAGCTCAATGCAAGTCAATTAGTGACAGGCTCCGCCCACAGACTTCCGGCTATAAAACGAGTAGTTCTGGGGAAGGGCGGGAGGGGGGCTTTTTCAAATCACCACAGCATATGCAGCATACAACACCTTGCTGTGCCCCCCAGAGGGACCCTAACAATCAATCTGCTCTCTGTGAGGTACCGGCTCACTGTGTGCACTGAAGGGAGAAGTGTATTTGTGTCAGATTGATAATTATTAGTGATGAGTCCGAGCATCTTGGCGGTACTCGGCGCTCACCCAGCATCCCGAGTACAGGGATACTCGTGCGAGTGACGAGTAGCGCCGAGCATACTCGGTCATCACTAATCCTTAGTAAAAGAGATGTGGATAGTTCTAGTTTTTACTTTACTGGAGATACAACAGTTGTGTCTTAGGTTCCCGAAAAAAATAATCATGTAATTCTAATGAGCACAATGCACCATGACAATGCAATAAGTAATCGAGAAAACAGAAAGACGGACATGATATCAGATTATAATGCCACAAAAGGGGCAGTTGATACACTAGATTAAGCAATATCAACATACACATGCAAACACAAAACCAATCATTGGCCAATGATAATATTTTACAACATTCTGGATGTTTTGATATACAACATATTTGTTTTATGGAGAGAAATAAACCCTAATTGGAACAGAAATAAGCTGCATAAAAGAAGAATTCTTATGGAAGAATTAGGAAAATCCCTAGTTAGGCCGTGTATCGAAGCCAGAAAAGTAAACCCCAGATGTGAAGGAGCAGCAGCCATTGTGAAGAGTGTCCAGCAGCAGCTCAAGAAAGAGACTCCACAGCCTCCACCAGCAGCTACCAGCCACAAAAGGGAGAGATGGAGCTTCTGTCCATCTTCTAGTGATAATTAAACAAATCTGACATGTGCTGGGTGTGCAAAATATCTATGTAAATGACGTGTTTTATTATTGTGTTCATTGTAAAATACATGAACCTGTTCAGCCTCTTTTAGAGATAAAAAAGAAAAAGTGAAGTTTTCATTATTTTTCATTTGTTGTTTTATAAAATATATTAACACAAAGTTATATTTAGTTAGATTTCATGTTATAGTAATAGAAATCTAAAGCATGTTTGTTATTTGTGTGCAGAATGCTATAAAGCGAACATAATTGCAAACAATCCGTGTAACCTTTTTCTGAAAAAAATAAATAAAAAATAAGTTTTAATTTCATTTTTCATTTATTTATGATCCACCATATTCACATACAGTATAATAATGAAATAGATATTCAAATAAAACACTTACAGTAGCTAATATCAACAATTTTATAGGTTGGATCATATTGACCCAAAACAGTACAAGTGTAACGTTAAATGGGATCAGAACAGTAGGGTTCATTTCTCCAGATTTCACATTACCTTCCCTCAGATGACATTGACTTGAATGGGTGCGCATCATCCGATATATTCTGCTAATCGCAGCATGCGCTGGTCAATATTGCACCATAATATTACATTTGGAGTGAGGGCTCTCAGATAAAACATTGGACAGTGTTCAGTCACGTTATTTGCCAGTGTGAGTGAACTCCTACATATTCTTGATTGACATTAATGTGTTATCTACATGACTCACAGACGTGAATACCTCCCAATCCATCAAAAAATAGAAAAAAAGTAAAACCTTAGTTTTTTTAACTTTCAACAAAAACAGACTGTGTTACATTACAGGACACATATGGGTCAGACAGGGATGTTAGGGAAGGACTAGGAAGCTGCAGGGACAGGTAGTGATAAGTTTAGGAGCATAAACTAAGTGACGGGTGTGGAGACCCGGGGGTCAGTGGACGCTCTCGTCCGCAGGCCCAGCCGCCTTTACAAAGACAGCGTGGACCAGGGCTCATCCCCAACTGAACGCCCGAGCTCCTTAACCGTGGGCGGAACACTACTCAGACAACACAGGGTCAGGGAATCACAATATTAAGGCTTTATTGGATCCCCAAACAGTTAACAGCATATAACGCATAACCAAGCATAACACATAAATGTAACAGGCAACAGAGTCTCACCCTTCCGCTGGCTCACCAGGGTTTAGAATGTAGCACGGCAAAGTCTGTAGCCAGGTGACTGTATCGTCCCAACCTGGGTTGCTTCCTTATCCTTATGTATCTTGTGCAGTCTTTATCACAGTCGAATCCGCTAATCCGCTGCTGAAGTCCTTGTGGTTCTTTTAGTCCGTGTTCTGGTCCCCTTGGTCGGCACCGAAATGCCTAGGCCTAGGGTTATGGCTCGCTAACCGGATCCGAAGACCCTCGATTAGCTGCCTGTATCCAATCCAGTGACCTCTAGCCGGGACCGAAAATCCCTAGACTGAGGCCACTAGACAGAATATAACTCCAAAACTACTGGTTAAAGTGAACAGTCCTCCTTATATACCCTCAGCCCTCATTGTAGGATATTGGGGACGTCATGATTGGTGCAATAACACAGTCTTTTCATTGGCTGAACTCCAATCCTCATTTAACATATTTTAGTCCTATTGCAATCCAAATGCTGATCCAATTGCTAGCAGTGATACAATGGTATGTTAGTCTGAGACATTGAGTCTACAATCAATGACACTTAAACAATCGTGGCTGTACATGGAATCAACATTCACAGGGTAATAGACAATGGACGATTAGCATAATTAAGTTCTCTGGCCTGCTATGACAAACAGGTTAGATAATTACATTACCAAGCTAAACTTTAACCACAGAAATCTATGACAATACTGTAAGAAATTCTCTTTGACCATTACAAGTTTACAAACCAAAATGCAATATGATATGTCTGGATGAATAAGAAATCCTCCTACATTATATATTAAAGGGTCCATTTCGTCACATTCCTCCCCCTTCTTATTTAGCCAGACAGGGCAGTCAAATGTGATCAGTCTCTGGTTATCCTTCTCCTCTTGGCGGCATTGTCTTTTTTAATGGAGAAAACAGCAATCGAGGCTTCCATCTATACACCTCCCCCAGATTACCTCCCCCAGGATGGGCAGACATATTGTGGATAAACAGTAAAATGGGATTCAGGAGTTGAGCTCCCATGAATTTCTGGTTATCAATTCCCCCCCAGTCAATGACCACTGTCTGGCTAGGTGTACTCACTGTTGATGGCTCAGAGAAGAATGATGGCGGCTGGGAACATGAATTATCCTCTGAAGGTGGGGTAGCAAGACCCACATCAGGGTGCTGCTTGGCTTCCTGGATGATGGTGATGGCTGTGACACACTGGCGGGATAGTTCTTGTCCTGGGTCAGCTTGCAAAACAACAGATGTGGGGGGGCCATCCATGAGCCCCACTTCAACCTCCTCCTGGTTAGCCCCTGAAACAACAGGTGTGGGGAAGCTGCTCACAAATCCCACATCAAGCTCTTCCTGGTCAGTCTCCAAAGCAACAGGGATAGGGACATTGTCCTTAAACTCCAAATTGTCCTCTCCCTGCTCAGGCTCCAAACTAACAGGGGTGGGGATGCTGTCTTTAAGATCCACATTGACTTCTTCCAGGTAAGTTTCCACAATAGCAGGTGTAGGGTCACAGTCTATAAGCTCCACATCGACCTCTTCCTGGTCAATTCCCAAAGCAACAGGGATAGGGACGTTGTCCGTAAACTCCAACTTGTCCTCTCCCTGCTCAGGCTCCAAAATAACAGGTGTAGGGTCACTGTCTGTAAGCTCCAACTTGTCCTCTCCCTGGTCGTTCGCCTCGGCTAGCTGCACACCTTCCGAAGGGATGTCTGAGCACTGACCCTCAGCCAGGGAGATGGTTAATTGGGAACAGGCTACAGGGTCTGGAGAAACAATAGCTGGGCTTACCAGGATGTGGACAGAATCATTTTCTTGTTGTCCCGGGGCTTGGACGTCACTGACCTGGACTGGCTGTGCTGGCCGATGAGCTCCAGGCATGGGGCCCCGGTGTTGGCGACAATCTTTGTCCATATGTCCAAGACGTCCACACGTATAACAGCGCTGTGGATTGGGCAAGTCACGTATCCTGTCTGCATACCTTTGTCCTGATGGGGCTTCTAATGGGTAGCGGAATAATCCTACTCGAGCGGCTGGGGGTAGCAGTTGGTGAGCTGGAATTCCTAAAATATTTCCCAGAACCCAAGCCCTCTCTTCTCTTGAGGCTTTTGGCCCCAATGCGGCCAACCCCTCCTTGATTTGGACTGCTGTGGACCTGGTGATTTCACGATATTCACTGGATCCATGATGTGGTGCACAACTTACATCCTCTGGTACCACGTCGGCGGGGTCCTCATCATCCTCACCATCATTCTGGGTGTCCCAATGGACCAATTTCTGAATCAAAGCCGACCGAGTGTCAGCGTTCCTGTATTCAATATTTCTCCTCTGGCACAGATCCTGTAGCATCTTTTTGCTGCTGCTGCCATATCTCCTCTCCGGCCCTTGTCCCATGGCTGAGCTGGTGGGGTTGGACATGGCAACGTCCGAAACCTGAATGCCTCACCTATGGCCTGCTGGGTATGCTTATATGCCTCCCTGGTTGTTGAGCCCTTGGACGGTGTCCACGAACACCAGTCCCCTGCAGCTCCCCTGGATAAACCAGGCTGAGTAGTATCCCACCGCTGCCACCAATTGTGGAGACCCGGGGGTCAGTGGGCGCTCTCGTCCGCAGGCCCAGCCGCCTTTACAAAGACAGCGTGGACCAGGGCTCATCCCCAACTGAACGCCCGAGCTCCTTAACCGTGGGCGGAACACTACTCAGACAACACAGGGTCAGGGAATCACAATATTAAGGCTTTATTGGATCCCCAAACAGTTAACAGCATATAACGCATAACCAAGCATAACACATAAATGTAACAGGCAACAGAGTCTCACCCTTCCGCTGGCTCACCAGGGTTTAGAATGTAGCACGGCAAAGTCTGTAGCCAGGTGACTGTATCGTCCCAACCTGGGTTGCTTCCTTATCCTTATGTATCTTGTGCAGTCTTTATCACAGTCGAATCCGCTAATCCGCTGCTGAAGTCCTTGTGGTTCTTTTAGTCCGTGTTCTGGTCCCCTTGGTCGGCACCGAAATGCCTAGGCCTAGGGTTATGGCTCGCTAACCGGATCCGAAGACCCTCGATTAGCTGCCTGTATCTAATCCAGTGACCTCTAGCCGGGACCGAAAATCCCTAGACTGAGGCCACTAGACAGAATATAACTCCAAAACTACTGGTTAAAGTGAACAGTCCTCCTTATATACCCTCAGCCCTCATTGTAGGATATTGGGGACGTCATGATTGGTGCAATAACACAGTCTTTTCATTGGCTGAACTCCAATCCTCATTTAACATATTTTAGTCCTATTGCAATCCAAATGCTGATCCAATTGCTAGCAGTGATACAATGGTATGTTAGTCTGAGACATTGAGTCTACAATCAATGACACTTAAACAATCGTGGCTGTACATGGAATCAACATTCACAGGGTAATAGACAATGGACGATTAGCATAATTAAGTTCTCTGGCCTGCTATGACAAACAGGTTAGATAATTACATTACCAAGCTAAACTTTAACCACAGAAATCTATGACAATACTGTAAGAAATTCTCTTTGACCATTACAAGTTTACAAACCAAAATGCAATATGATATGTCTGGATGAATAAGAAATCCTCCTACATTATATATTAAAGGGTCCATTTCGTCACAACGGGTTCCCGTTAAGTTATGGTAAGGGGAACAATAAAGTCAGTCTAAACTGACTGTGGTGGATAGGGATTAATAAACCTAATCAGATGGGGGAAAGGGGAAGCAAATAACGTATAATGGAGAAAATGCACAAAACGCTTCTGCCCATAAAATATCCTGTGGAATGGCATATTAATATCTACCTCTTTGGGATCATATCAGCACTTGGTGATAATAATAAAATGCTTTATTTAGTCTGTAGTCTGGATTATAAATGAATTTTATTGTTTACCACACTGAGGCTCGCAGTATCTCCCTAGAATCCGCTGAAATTCTCCATTCAGTATTAGAGGCGACTTTACCATATTTTAACTGATTTACAATGGCAGAATCAATTGGATATGGACAAGAAAAATATTAAAACTTGCATCTGATTTTATGAACTGTAATTTATTTCACAATAATAGGAATTTAATGGCTTAGAATACATTATACTATGACATAAGAGCATACAGAAACTTTAAATTATATACACCAAAAGCAATATTCACAGTGCCCGGGTTTTTAAACACTTCCTTTGTTATGAGATGATGGATTTTATATCCCCATACAGCAAATAAGAAAATAAACTTCAAAGAATAACAAAAAAGAAAAAAAAAAGAAGTCAAATCTACTTTAAGTACATCCTATGTTCTGCTCTTTCGTTCTTATCTCAACAATAATACTTTTTAAGAGACAATTTTGTTAAAGGGCAGAGGATAGCGCTAGCTAAGTGATGCAAGTAAGAAATATGTACTTATTTGTTTGCTTATGCTTCATACTGGGATGCTGGCTATAGAAAAATACAATAAAATGTTATATATTCAGCCTAAAAGTTATCAGTTAATGTTATCTATTTCTATTAAACTGTCCAGTTATTGAATTTAAGCTGCAGGCACATATTTCTGCACCATATCAATGCTCTGCACACCCAATGAAAGGTCTGTTTGTCCTTCAGCATATCCTATGGAGGGACTTTGTATGCGACCAAATGCTCAGCATGTCCCATGGAGGGACTCAGTATACTTTTGGATGCCCAGTCTGTTCCATGAAGAAGCTTAGTGTAACATGATTCACTATTCAAGGGCTAGCAGTGGGGCTGGGTAGTCAAAAGATCAAGACAGAGGGGTCAGGCAAATGGGTAGTCAGAAGCGAGGTCAGAGGTCGGACAACAACAGACTATAAGACCAAGATGGGAGTACTGGTGTGCCACGGTCCGCGCTGCTGTGGTATGAAAAACTCACCAAAGAGTCAGCAGTTATTCCATCTTTTATTTCCTCCTTACTCCAACGCGTTTCAGCGCCACACCCGGCGCCTTCCTGAGGAAGGCGCCGGGTGTGGCGCTGAAACGCGTTGGAGTAAGGAGGAAATAAAAGA
This sequence comes from Allobates femoralis, assembly GCA_033576535.1. NCBI lineage: Eukaryota > Metazoa > Chordata > Amphibia > Anura > Aromobatidae > Allobates > Allobates femoralis. The sequence goes on along the minus strand of JARQOC010000003.1, from coordinate 102,365,477 downwards.
TGGAATAACTGCTGACTCTTTGGTGAGTTTTTCATACCACAGCAGCGCGGACCGTGGCACACCAGTACTCCCATCTTGGTCTTGGATTTAAACCACTATCCAGTGGTCGGTGGAGGTCCTGCAGCAGCTGGAACAATTGTTTCCAACACGCCTTCAAACCAGTTGTGGGAATCACAACTGGACCAGGTGAGCGGCTACACAGCACCACCAGCACACACAAGTGTCACTAGTGATAGGGCACTATTGCGCCTTTGTCCCCCTCCCTATTTGTCTTTTTCAGAACAACAGACTATAGACTGAACACGAACAAAGAATGCAGACACCACTGAGCTTAAAGCTATAACTGGCAGTGATCTGGTCACTGCCAGCCAGCTAAGTAGTCAGGTAATAAATAACTCTAAAATGCAACACATGGAGGAATTTCAGTAGCTTCACTCGCAGCCCATGATAAAGCTGCAGAGCAATCCTCTATTTTAGGGAACAGCCGACCCAACTTAAGTCGCAGATGAGTTGACTTTACTGTTCTTGAGATTCTTAACAGCCTACAACGCCTCTCCCATCTACTGGGAAACTGAGCTGTCACTTACAGCTTCCTTACGACACAGAGAGTAGCGGATTCGTGATAGTACCTCCTCTTCTAGGGGGGCCACAGGTACCCCAGGTATCCCAGGAAAGCATGAATGGAAGGCTATGACAAATGATTGGCCTTCACATCTCGAGGTGGAACCCAAGATCTCTTATCAGATCTATATCCCCTTCAATGAAAAAATACTGGAAGGAATATTGAACCCTCTAAGAATCCACATAAATCTGTACTTCATCGGTGCAGTGCCCGGCCGACTTCCTGCTTTCTTCTGTAATCTCCGCCCAATTCAGGCCCTGCACCAATGAGAGCGCAGGACCCGTGCCGTCAATCACCGCCCAGACGCGGCCAGATGACGTTGGGGCCTCTGATTGGCCCAACGTCATCAAGGCGCCGCGGCTTGATGACATCGGGCCAATCAGAGGCCCCAACGTCATCTGGCCGCGTCTGGGCGGTGATTGACGGCACGGGTCCTGCGCTCTCATTGGTGCAGGGCCTGACCTGGGCGGAGATTACAGATGAAAGCAGGAAGTCGGCCGGGTACTGCACCGATCATCATGGAACTGGACCGGGAACCGCACCGCAGACCAGGAGAGAAGCGGGGAGAGCACCGGACATGGTAATGTATATTATGCAGCGCCCCCTCCTCCCCCCCCTGTCTTATTTTCAGCCCCTACCGTATTGACCCGTGTATAATCCGAGGGGGGGACTTTTCAGCCCAATTTTTGGGCTGAAAAACTCGGCTTATACACGAGTATATACGGTAAGTACAGTAGGAGCAAAATCCTAGCGGAGCATTTATTTGTAATTAGAGATGAGCAAACTTTTCCCTCACGAACATTGCAGATTTCGTTCAGGATCGGAAACACAACCAATTTACAAAAAATTGGCAAACGCGGCTTTGTTCGTAAACTGATCAGATAGAAAAAAGTGGTACTACATTGAAGTGATGCTCCTCTCCTACCCTCGACAGTGTAAGTGTGGGGATAGCTCAGAGTAGCGTCAGAATACATTTTTTTTCTGCCACTTTCTGTGTGGATGTTCCGAGCAGGTAGCTAATGAGGGTGCATAAAACATCCATAAGTGGAAGACACAAGGGCTTGTGTCATTGGATGGTTTGTTTCATTAGCTGCTAATGTCAAATGTCCCTCGGGATATAAGAAGCGGCCATTTGCCATCATCAACATTTTCAGAGTGTTACTGCTAGGGACAGTGCTGCTGCCACTTCATTTTGCTCAATCCTGCTCAATCAGTGCCACACTAAAAATAGCTAGCTACTAGAATAGGCAGGTGAGATTGTCCATCCAGACACAGGCATTTTGTGCTGAGAACAAGTGTGATTCTGAAATCTATGTTTGTTGTCAAAGCTGTGTTTTGCATGCAGCAAGTGATTGCCCAATCAGTCACTTTCCTCTAAAAAGGCTGTGTTTAGCCTCTAATCAGTGATTCTAAAATCCTTTAGTTTGTACTAAAAAGCCATTTTTTTGCCTCAAACCAATTATTAGACACGTTAGGCAGAGCCTCGCCCTTCCCTTGCTTATCAAAAGCTGTTAAATTGCATCCCATCTGCAATTCATCTTGTGGTCCAGTCACACACAGCATCCTGCTATTTGAGGTCAGTAGGCAAAGCAGCAGGTTATATTATGGTTAGTTTAAGGACCGTACTGAGATAGGTTATCTTATCGTTGGTAGGATGGCTTAAGTACTTTTTTTGTAAAAAAATAGGTATGTACCAAATACCCTGTGTTTTTAACAACACGAGTGTTTATTTATTTATTTATTGCAAGGTATTTGGGCATAATACACACATACTCTCTTGTTTTCTAGTTGTTTCATACTATTTGATGGTTTAAGTGAACATGCTATACAGGCCTGTTCACACTAGTTCATTCTGACTGATTTGTCTGTATTATCAAACCAATTCTTCCATTTCCCCTAAAAGGCTGTTTGACCTCAAACAAGTTTTTGCCAAATCAGTAACTTTCCCTTAAAAATGGCTGTTAGGCCTCAAAACAGTTATTGCCAAATCAGTCAGTTTTCCCTAAAAAGGCAGTTTGGCATCTAACCAGTTATTGCCAAATCAGTCAGTTTGTACTAAAATGCATCTTTTTTGGCCTCAAATGAGTTATTGAAAAATCTGTCACTTTTCCCTAAAAAGGCTGTGTTGGGCCTCTAACCAGTGATTCTCAAATCCTTCAGTTTGTAATAAAAAGGCATTTCTTTGGCCTCAAGCCACTAATTGACAAATCAGTCACTTTCCCCTAAAAAGGCTGTGTTTGGTCAATATCCAGGGATTCACAAATCCTTTTGTCTATTTTGTCCCCCATCTACACCAGTACGGGATTGAAGTTCATGAGTTCCTAGCATGCTGAAGTCCAGGTATCCTCTGACAAAGGGACACGGTTGTCCAGGAAATGCGTTAGCAAGCAGTCCGTCAGTACGGTGGGAGACTCCCAGCTCTTGTACTGTGCTTGTGTGGGATGTCACAATCCATTCAGGAAGCTCCTGCCTTATTTAGACTCTATCTTTACTACTCCCTCATTCCCACCTTCAGTCCTCTCCGATGTCTTCTTGATTGCAGACTGCAGTGGAAAACACAGCGTTCTGTCACCTGTCAGTATCCAAACATTGAATGAATCTTGTAAGCGGTGACTCCAGAGGTCTACCAAGGACAGCTCAGGTAACCATGGTACCCGCTATGGTTAGCGGCCACCATGGTTACCTGAATAGTGACCTCAGGAGTCACGGCTTACTGGACCAGAGCTGGCCTGCTCATTCATTCAATGTTTGTAGGCTGCAGTGACAGGATGATGTGTTCTTCACCGCAGCCAGCAATCAAGCAGATGTCACAGAGGACTAAGGATGGGTGTGAGGGAGTAATAAAATGGAGTCCAGATACGTTTTTGTGTTTTTATTTCTAATAAAATGTTTTCTTTATGTGTTGTCTCTTCTTTACTATGTACTTGAAATTCCTAATGGCTGGGTGTATAATTAGCTAAATATCAAGAATTTTGAGCTTACTGCCAGTTGGCAATAAAAAGCTGGCATTAACCCCTTATTACCCAGTTTGTCACTGCTACACAGCAAGTGGAAGAGCTGTGTACAGTGATAGGAATTGGTGCATTAATATTAAGCACCAATTTCTGTGGCAGCTGTGGGATGCTACTCTATAGCATGCGGGGGGTCCAATAACGATGGGCCCTTGCCTCGCAGAAAATACCAGCCCTCAGCTGCCTACTTTTATCTTGACTGGCAATTAAAAACAGGGCAAAACCTTATGCAATTTTTTTTCCATTATTTTGTGGGACACACTATGATGCAAGGTTGGTTGCCATACACTAATGTGCATGACAGGAATCTCCTTACTATTGCACAGGGGATAATTGAATCACATGCACTGGTGATGATTCCAACCCCTGTGCAATACTAAGGAAATACTGAAAACATGACCTGTGGTGGCCCTTGAGGCCTGGAGTTCTTCACCCCTGGTGTATAACAACTAAGCACAGACAGATTGTGAAAATGCAGTCTGATGGCAACAGCCAATCACAGACACTCTCACAGAACATGCGCACCTGTGATTGGCTGTTGCTGGTCAGTGAAGTGAATATGCATGAAGATTCATGGGTCAGACTAGAAGTAAGTGAGAGGGTGAGCAGACCCTCAATCAAGCATGTAAACAGCAGGAGACTGGTAAGATGATCTGTGTGTTTCTATGTGTGTTTGGCAGCATTTGGACTCCTTTGAAGGTATTTTCTATGTGTTTTATGTTGCCTGCCATTGATTTGAATGGGGTTCGGAAAATTTGGTGAATATTCATCGAATAATTAGTTGAACATGCCATATTCGGTGAAAAAATCCGAATTCGAACATTGTGGTGTTCCCTCTTCTCCAGTGTTAAAACACCTGTGAACTCCAATAAGGTTAAAAAAATTAAAAGCTGAAATATTTCTACAGCTTGATACAAGCCGGTAGACTCGATGGCGGGAACACTCCTAACCATAAGGTCTTCCAGCAAGCAATTTGTCCTGAAACAACCAGAGAAAGTTTTAGGACCATTCTAAATTTGAATTTTTTTCCAGAACGATGCTGTGTTCGGCATTTTTTTTGGTAAATTGGTTGGGTTTCCAATCATAAACAAATCTGCAATGTGTGTGCCAAATTTGACATTGTTGAACATGTTTGGGAAAAGTTTTCTCATCTCTATCTGTAATGTCTCTGCTCATGGCAATTTAGCAGAGCTGCAGAGCTTTATCCAGGGTCATCACGTTGAGGATTTTTGTTGGACCTGTGCATGTTTGGAGTAAATAAATAGATAAAATAGGGTTAGCTCAGGGCTCTATTTCAAATAAAGGTTTTTCTTCTGTCTTTGTTTTTTAACTATTTACCACAAGGGTTGCTAATGTTAGGTCTCATAGAGACCTGAACATAACTAATCTAGGGTTTAATGATAGCTGTCATTTCTTAGCTCTTATTAACCCCTTCTACTACCTCGATTGCTACTGTACCAGGGCAAAAGCAAGAGCTGGGTAAAGCGCCATGATTTGGCGCTTCTAATGAATCTCTGGGGTGGCGCAAGCTGCTATTCTTACCTGGGGGGGCAATAACCATGTGCCTCCCCAGGATGAGAATACCAACCGCCAGCCATGTGCTTTAGTATCAAATTGGGGGTGCACTACATCATTTTTTATTTAATTATTAATTGAAGTAACTAAACAAAACCTATGTGTGGTCCATCATATTTGATACTCAGCCAATATAAAGCGCACAGCTGGGAACTATAGGCCGCAGCTATCCATTCTTTCTGCGCTGGGTAACAAAAATACTGGGGAACCCTATGCAAACATTTCCATAAATTATTTATTTTTACACACATATGACCGCAGGTTCATTGTCATACATGTGCTCTCAAGCAGGTTCACCAAGTAGGTACTTGGAATGGCTTCAAATTAACAAGCATGCCATATCAAAAGTTAATTTGTGGAATCTCTAGTATGTGTATGTATAGTATGTTAAGTCTAGTGTAGTTTTGAATCTTATTCCACAAGTGTTTGAAGCCAGAATATGACAAAAATATATACTTAAGGTAAGGAGTACAGAGAACAGTCCATCATTATTTTAAGACATCTTTAATCTGAAACATTACTAGAGCCTTAAAAGTATCCCCAAAAGCAGTCAAGAAAACCATCAATCGCTGTGATGAAACTGTGTCTCATGAGAACCACCATAGGAAAGGATGACAGAGAATTGCCTCTGCTTTAGAGAATAGGTTTATCAGACCTAACATATCACAGATTGACAGGATCTCGATAACAGTCCTTAAGGGGGTGTCACACGCGTCAATATCGCCTGCACGATATCGGCTGCACGTGAAGTTGCAGCGATATTGACGCGTGTGACATACTGAATCAACCAGCGATAAATCGCTGGTTGATGATCGCCAGGTTTTAGAACCTGCTCTAAAACCTGGCGATTGTCGCCCGGTGGACACGCAGCATCGCAGCGTGTGACACCGGGAGTAGCGATATTCCAGCTCCCAGCGCCTCTCACAAGCGCTGGGAGCTGGTAACTAAGGTAAACTGCGGGTATCTAGGCAGCGCGCGCTGCCTAGATACCCGACGTGTACCTTAGTTACCAGCCTCCTCCGCTCACCGGCTGGTATCTAAGGTACACAGCGGGTAACTAGGGTCCCTAGTTACCCGCTGTGTACCTTAGATACCAGCCGGTGAGCGGAGGAGGCTGGTAACTAAGGTACACGTCGGGTATCTAGGCAGCGCGCGCTGCCTAGATACCCGCAGTTTACCTTGGAGACCAGCCTGCTCCCGCTTCCAGCAGCCTGGCAGCGGGAGCAAGACATCGTGGAAACGATATTTAAATCGTTTCCACGATGTTTCTGGTCAATTGATCGCTGGTGAGTCTGTCTGTGTGACAGCTCACCAGCGATCAGCCGTCAATGTCGTCAGCGATCATCTCACTGACGACATTGACGCGTGTGACACCCCCTTTAAAGATTCCACAGATATCAAGTAACAGACACATTTCATGAGAAAATGTTCATTAGAGACAGCTTAAAGCAAACATTTATAGTCGAATTGCTGCAAAGAAACCACCACAAATAAGAAGAGACTTGAAGCAAAATAACAAAAGAACTAAACATTAGTTTAGTATATATCTGTACTGTGGTCTGATGTGTCATGTTTTTCTGAGATGCAGACAAAGGTTAATGGTTGTTATTACACGTGTGGTGTCCACTGTGAAACATGGAGGGAGAGGTGTGGTGATGTTTTCCTAGCAACACTATTGGTGATTAATTCCAAATTCAAGGCACACTTATGTAGCAAGGCTACCACAGCATTTTGCAACAAAATGCCTTTTTATCTGCTTAGTACTTATTGAAACTATAATTTGTGTCGCATAAAGAAAATGACCCAAATCACAATAAAGGCTGTAAAAAATCTAAAAGATCAAAAAGGAAAAGGATGGAGTAATGTATCAGATGACTTGGCCTCCAAAACCACCTTATCTCAACCCAACTGTGATGGTTTGCAGCCCATCATTAAAGGGTTTTTGACTACTTGGACAACCCCTTCTCATTCTCCATGTGTATCCATAAAAATAAAAACCTTATACTCACCTGCGGTGCCGGCACTGTTGCAGTATTGTCAGAACTCGTAAATGTGGCGCCCTGTGCCAGGTAAGCTACAGAACCAACTAGTTCACTAAGGGATTTCCACATCTGGTACTCACATACACACAACACCTTCCACTCCAGGTCTGTAGGGGGAGGTTAACTGGTTGCTGTTAAGCAAGATCCCCTATAAATACAGGTGCTGGAGGCGGAGTTAGCCAGAGTGTGCAGTCACTAAAAGAACTGTGAAGTCAGCTCAGTGTCTAGTGAGCTAAAACTGGTTACTGGAGCCGTGCTAGGCCAGACACCGGTCCCGGCAGAGCCAGTGTGAGGGTCCAGAGAGCGAGGGCTGCAGCAGGAGGCGAGGAACACTTCAGAGGGGACAGAAGAGCCATACCGTCTCACTCCACCAGAACACCGGTCACTGGAGACTGAGTCGGCACAAAGGGAAAGAGATCAGCCCAGCAGAGAATCCAGCACACTGTGGAGGCTTAGCTTCCCAGACACCCACACCAAAACAACTGCGCTGCCCTACTCCACCATCCGTCCATACAGCCCCGAGGACCCAGGTCTTCCTGTAGAGAGCCACAACACCTTGCTGCCGCCCATCCCCCGGAGGTCTCAGCAGTGCTGGTGCCATCACTAGACCTACAGGTGGCGTCACGACTGACAATAATGTTAATCCCTGTAAATATACCCCTTTTCATTGTCACCCAAGGACACAGGCTCGGGCATGGACCACCCGTGACATCCCTGCACCCGACTGCCCGAGACCTGCGTACCCAGCCCCTTGTGGCCCCACACACATTCCTTGGCTCACATGACATTGTTTTGATATGCAAACACTGTGACATATCAGCACTGGAATCTGTCTCCCCACCTTAGGACAATTAAGTAATTAACAAGAATTGAGTGCTGTGGATAGCTGCTCACTTCTTATTTAGCACTTGTGTCCAAAGACAGGGAGAAGGAATCCGGCATTGATTGGTCGTGGTACTCATAATTCAAAACAATGTCATGTGAGCTCCAGACAATGCCAAAATTACGCTGGGATTGGAGATGAGAATAAGATGTTTTATTTTTATGGGGACGCATGTGAGGAATAGGATGAGGTTGTTCAAGTAGTACTTTAAACTCTTTCATGACTGTTAGGAATACATTTCAAGTGACTGCCTGATGAAACCACTGGAGAGAACTCCAAGGGTGTGTACCACTATCATCAAAAAAAGAGGAATAAAAGGTTTAACACATATTCTGGTTTGAGATACAAGTGTGTCTTTACTCCTTGTTTCCATACGTGCTGCTCCATGGTTTGTATGACTTCCGTCTATATCTACCAAGTGCACAATCCAGTAAGAACAAGGAAAACCACAACATGAAGAGTGTATACAGTGGGAAAAATAAGTATTTGACACACTGCCAATTTTTGCAAGTTTTTCCACCTACAAATAATGGAAAGGTCTTTAAAGGGAACCTCTCAGCTTGTTCTACCCCCCCATGCTACCACTACCTGCCCCTGCACTTTGATAGGTGATCCCTAATCATCCCTGTCTGACCTAAAGGCGCCCTATAATGTTTAAGAAAAATGACTTATAACTTACATATAGTCTCCATCTAGGAGACTGGAAAGGCGTGCTCCGGGCTCCATTCTCCCCTCCTTGCTGGCATTCTGCATGCCCCACTGGGCGTTCTCGCTCCTTGTGCTGTGCCATCTTATTTCTGAAGTTCCCGCCTCCCTTGTGATGTAAAACGCCAGGCCGGAGCATCATATCTGGCCCAGTGCATTGTGGGCCTAATCACATGATCAGACCAGTGCATTGTGGGGCTAATCACGTGATCAGCCCGCCTCCGGCGCATGCGCAATGCGCATATTGAAGCCGGGCCAGACACATGTTTAGGCCCACAATGCATCGGACCGGATATGACGTTCCGGCCCGGTGTTTTACATCACAAGGGAGGCGGAAACTTCAAAAATAAGGCGGCACAGCACAAGAAGCAAGGACAACCAGCGGGGCGTGCAGAAGAAGATGATGAAGGCGCTTAGCCTTTGAAACATGTCGGATACCGCTATAAGGAAACTCCACTGACGTTCCCTGTAGGTTCCCTAGCACTGACAGTGACTCCACCCACCCATGTCACATGACCACAAACCCGACGAAGACATCACATCCTGCTGAGTAAGACGGAGGACTTGTCACTGTGCTAACCACTGGCTGTGGAGCACAGCTGATCACAGCCCCCCTAACGCAGGAGAATGCACAGAGGAAAGCAGGAAACACCGCTGTACAGGACGGAGGAGGAGTGCACCGGAGCACTTCAGTGAAAGGTACTAGGAGTCAGAAACTATACTGTTAGCACGACCTATGACCCATGATACAGCCAATATTATAAACACCATATATGCTTTGTAGGATTCCACACCCACAGGCAAACAAACATGAGACTTAATAGGAAGCCTACAATCACCACATAGAAGGCTCCCATACGTGACAGAAGGTGTGTAATAGGAAGATTTGGGCTAGCATTGCATATACTAACCAAAAGCTAGAGGTAACCATTAATGAATTTTTGTTTGTATAGGAAACAACAAATGAACATCTAGGACTGTTACCAGCAGGCAGGCAGATTGCTCTTTTTGCTGAAAACCTATATGGTGTGCATATATATATTGTGATTTCTACATGTCCCACTAATATAACCAGCTTACTAATAGTATAATTTTGGATTTAATAGATATCCATAAGAGAGTATACCCCTATAAGATAACTACTAAAAGTCTGGGTTCCCTCCAAAAGGAATCATAGGTAACTCCCATCACATTTTTAAGAAGAGAGCTCCATTGGTATCTCATCAGAAATAATGAGTGGTCTCTAAATATCGCAGGCAATATATAGGAGGATTTGACTCCAGGAAAACTACCACACATTTACAGAATACCACTAGGTAAGGAATACGGTCTGTAGACAAATATAAGTAATAATACAGGATATAGTCGTACCAGAAGGACTAATTCTGTATATATTTGCAGATACAGCAATTTCAACAGTACCACATCCATGAGAGGATCCCAATAATCCTGAGAGGACCACTCCCACCAGACTATAAAGAAACGAACACGAGACAGTGTAAACTCACCGGTGTTTATAGCTGTTTAGACGTTTTTATAATTCTACTAGCTGGGTGCCCGATGCACATGCATCGGGATTCTAGAAGAGCGAGTCTCTGACTCGCAATGGCCGCTTCGCGGCCAATGCTTCGCGCTGCTAAGGCGACTCGCCATGCCCGCTGCGCGGGCATAGCGAGTCGCCTTAGAACTGCTCGCAATGGCCGCTGCGCGGCCAATGCTTCGGGCGTATCCACATGACCACGCTGACTCGCAGCACGAGCGGACTCAAAAGGGGCAAAAAACCCATTCGTGATTATATAATAGATTGATTTTTAACTATTTGAACTTAATAAACATGCCAAGAAAAAAGGGTTAATCTTATCTAAAGTATTGTTCTATTCATTGCCATATAAAAATAGCAACTTAATTAAGGTGTAACGTACGCGGATAACACCTAGGCTAACTAGCATTGGATCCTGATCCTACATTAGTATTTCTCCAGTGTCCTATATCAATGGTACAAAATATATACATATACAATAGTTATCAAGGTATATGCCATATGATATAATGTTACCTTGTCTTTACAGGAGGCTATGATCTTTGTCTTTGATGACATTGAAATTGTTACATAAAAGGTAACATTGAAGCTAGATTTACAACCTTAGATGAACTTACGGTGCATAAACATTAAAAATATAATGAACTAAATGAGATTTTAAGTAACTCAATACTGTGCAGTACATTTCCAGCTACATGTGAGCCGAGTACAAGAGACGTTCTTTGATGAAGAAATGGCCTTTCAGTTGAGTCATGATACCTCCCAATGTTTGTTTTTAATGCTTGTTTTATTGAAAAGGTTGAATTAAACAATCAAAGAAAGAAAGAGCTTTGATAGTAAATTATACGGAAGGTTTTCATTCCTTTAATGTCAGTGTGTTTACTTGTCTAATTGGCATTGCAATGCTATAAGGTGGATTCAATTATACATTCAGGAAATGGTTGTTATTTTGCGTGTAGCTTAGCATAACTGCAGTCACTACTTTTCCTGATCGGATTTTGTGCTTAAATGTTTTGATGTAAATGTTAATTAATTCATTCTGATGGTTTCTTTTCATTGTTTCATAGTAAGTGCCATGTAAAATCTATTTCTTCCTACAGAATCGTGTTTTGTAAGTCGCTATACAAATTATTTGTGTTCGTTTTCTTGTTATTGTTCAGATTGTTAGAACTACAAAATGCATTATTTGTTCATTTAACGATGGTACATTCAGAAAAAGGTTTGCTGCAGCTCTAAAATAGAATGTCACAGCTGTATTTAGAATATAAAAACTTTGACTTTTTTATTTCTTTTTTTAATGACCGTGTTTTTTGGACTATAAGACGCACCGGAAGATAACATCACAAAGCATTCACTGATCTCAGGGAGACCAGTCCAAAAAACACTGCGGGCGGCTGGCTAAAGCGCTCAACACAGTGAATTCCTAGGCGCGTTGCACCCTGGGAATTATGAATATGCAAATAGAGTCTGTGGAGCCTCGGTTAGGAGTCTCAAACACAGAACTAGCTGGCTGGGTCCTTCCCTGGAGGGATATCTGGCTAGTTCTGTGTTTGAGACTCCTAACCGAGGCTCCACAGACTCTATTTGCACCGGAAGGTAAGACGCAGCCAGGTTTTAGAGGTGAAAAATAGGGAAAAAAAGATTTCAAGCAAAAACTTTGGTAAACATGAAGATGGTATGTGGCCCTGATTGTGTTGGTAAAGTACATTGCCATCAGGTGAGTATAAGAACCGGGGAGGGCTTACATTTAAAGCACCACTCCAGGCTAAAGAAAAAACAATGGAGTGCTGCTTTAAGATCTCATAGGTGCCATTCATATCAAGTTAAGGTAAACTATAACTCCCAGCATGTCCTGCATATCCTTTGGCATGCTGGGCGTTATGGTTCACCATAGGAGTGGTAGATTGCTTGTATGTACACAGTAATTTATCAACAGTTCATTAATAGGTTTTGCTCACATTAAATGCTGTCAGTCCAGTCCTCCGACGCTAGAAACAAGGAAGTCTCATCTACAGCAGGACATGAGGTGATGTAATGAAGAGGCAGGGCTGGAGCCGCACTGAACAGCACAGAGCCTTCCCTCTTCATTACATCACTGCAGATCCTGTAGCTGATAAAAGATTTACTTGTTTCTCATGTAAGAGGACCAGACTGATAGCATTTAATGGGAGCACTCAGCGTGCTGTCCTCAAAAGGTATGCCCTGCTCTAGTCCTAAAGCAACTATAAAAAGGAAATAAAAGCGCAATAGGGTCTTATCGCTCAAAACACTCTCATGTCGAAACAGATGTCACTGCTCACCTGGATAGGTTGCGTGACCCACAAACAGTATAAGCGTATGGTGTGGCTGCTGCAGAATCCACACTCTATGTGTATATGATGGCATCAGAAGTTGAACCTAAAGGGGCAGTGTTTATCTGTTCCCGCTGCCGTATGATGAAAAAAGACCATCAGAATTTGTCAAGTAATGGTGGCTTTATTAGACGCATTTCGGAGCGTTATCCCCTTTCCTTCCTCGATTAGGTTGGTTTCCTGAGGAAGGAGTGGATATAACGCTCTGAAACACGTTGAATAAAGCTACCATTACTTGACAAATCCTGGTCCTTTCATCATACGGCAGCTCAGATCAGATAAATAATGTCCCTTTGGGTTTGCCTTCTGCTCTAGCCCTGTCACTGCAGTGACACTTCCTCTGGGTCAGGCACATCTGCGGCATGTCCTTGGTCCTGCTTGATCTCCCCAGCCCAGGAGATGCACAATCTCCCCAGCTGCTGCAGGAATGCTGTAGCTGGGGCAACCATGGGTGTCTGCTGTTTAAATTAAAGAAATGTTCGTTTGCTGCTCCCCACTTCTCGGCATTGAAGTCAGCGCTGAAAGGTGGGTGTGGGGAGCCTCCTCACAAGTAGTGAATATTTAAGTACTTTGAACAGCAGGCCCACATGGTTTCTCTAGCAGCTGGATTCCTGCAGCAGCAACTTTTTCCTCCTTCCTGTACCCCCTCTCTGTCGCTGCCCCCTCCCCATAGCAAGCCAGTGCATGCATAAATGCACATTTGGATCATAAGATGCACTCCACACTTTTCTCCAAAATTTTGAGGAAAAACGTGTGTGTTATAGACTGAAAAATATGGTAGTTTTATTTTTGTACTCTATCTTGCCCAAAAAGGAAGAAACAAATAAATTGTGATTTTCTGCATGTTTAAAAGTCAGCTAAGTTCAATTAACTTGATATAATAATTATTAGAATCACAATTATTTTTTGTGGAAAAAATGCACATAAAATTCTAAATAGATAAAAAATGTTTTTCAAGTTTATGTTCTTTTTCAGACTTACTATAAATGATGGTTAATGGTGAGCACAGGAGAGGGGTACTCTGACACCGGGATGGATTTGATGGATGTGACGGGGACTCACGAGTGGTCGGGTTCCCGGTTCTGTGCCCTGGCTGTCATTTTTTTGGTGGGGAAAATATTTACAAGGAATTAAAAAATATGTGACGCCACCTGTGGATCCCGGTAATTTGGATACCGGCGCTGCAGGCCGGCCGCTGAGGTGATGATGGGTGCAGCTCAGTGTAGTATAGCTCACTACAGGTGGAGCTTTACCTCAGGGCAGCGATGATGGATGAGGGGAGTAGTTGTTCTTACCCCTCCAAGGATGCTGAGGCCCTGGCACCGGTGGGAAGGAAGACAGACACCAATTCTACTCCAACTTCACTTTACTGGTACCGGCAGATGTTAAACAATACACGGTACAGTCTGGGAACAGGACATAGCTGCAGGTTCAGGGAGCCCCTATGGAGTCTGTAGATGTTCCTTTCTTTATATCTTTCGGGGCCTAAGTCTAATTCTTCCTCTCTCTTTGACTACCTTTGCAGAGCTCTCGTGCCAGTCCCCTGGTCTTGTACGGCGAGGCACAGGTTATCCTTGACCGGTACGGATGGGAGTAGCAGGAATGCACTATCTCTCCCGCCACCGGAATCCGGACCGTTACCCTCGTAGTCTTGGAACGATTATGGGCCTGAGGAGTGAGGTACCGTCTTGTGGCGCCTATGGCTACCTGGTGATTAAGGGCCCGCGGCCTCGGCGCTGGTGTTTCCCCAGACTAAACCAGCTGGCTCCAACTGGCGCTGGTTCATCTCCTTCTGTCCAGATCACCCTCCTGGAGATGGGTGATCCTCCTGACAGAGGGCTGTCAGGCATGTCCTGACTGACTGCCTTCCCAGCACTGTCCCTGATGCTGACTGACTGATTGACTGACTGTCCTCACACTCACTGTCACTTAAGTCTCCCGCCCTAACCTAGGCTCCATCCCATTTTGGACGTACTGTATGACAGTCCCCCTATTCTAGGTGACCTAGTGTTGGGGGCTGACTTAGACTCCATAGGTTAAACCCAAACCCACAGCTACAGAGGCACCACATATACTTGCAAAGTGTAATACCTCCCTGTGGCACCTAGCCATAGTGGCGCCACATTAACATATCTTGAAATATGTGGTTCAAATTGGCCATATTAAAAATACATGATTTTGTGATACTTTATCACAAAATATATGGTATATGTGTCTTTGTGTCCACCTGATAGTTGTGATTTGAGCCAAGGCCTGTCAAGAGTTTTCCTAGCATGTTACAATAATGACACACAAATAACGTAATGGAATTCCCTACCTGATGAACGAGTATGAAGCTACAGGCAATCTGTGCAGTGATAATTGGGGAATCTAGCATTAAACATATATGTGAGTCACACATAGACACTATGGGTAACCTGATGTACACTGGATCCAGGGAGCTGACCACTGGAGTAACATGGAGAGCATGGCGCTGGAACTGGAACAGGTAATACTAAGATCTAGCCATCTTTCTATTCTAATTTTATTTAGGGATCAGTCCTATTTTCATTTGCACAAGGAAAAACTAGAAGCAGTAGGATGAAACTGAATAGGAAGAGACACAGATTAGATATTAGAAAAAACTTTTTGACAGTGAGGGTGATTAACAAGTGGAACAGGCGGCCATGAGAAGTGGAGAGTTCTTTTTCAAGGAAAGTCTTCAAACAGAGGTTGAACAGACATCTGTCAGGGATTATTTAGTGAATTCTACATTGAGCAGGAGTTTAACCAGATGATCCAGGAGATTTCTTCCAACTCTACCATTCCATGATTTTATTCTATTATTTTAAAACTGAATAATTTAGTATGCACATAACTTATTTTTCTTAACATTGTGACATGAAATGTTTTCTGTGGTGTACTTACTTATGTATATCAAATGTCCAAGTGGGGGTCTGTATGTAGGGAAGATGGGACAAGAACTCAGAACTAGGATGAACTCTCATTGCCACACAATTAAAGAAAAAAAACAGATATACCTGTAGGCAATTATTTCTTTAGCCCTGATCACACCATAATGGATATGGAAATATTGGTATTGAAAGGTCATTTTAAATCCCAAAGAGACAGAAGAGTCTGGGAATACAAATTGATGATGATTTGACACATTTAGAGCAGAATGAAATTCCTCACATGGATTTATGTATTTTAACATCAATTAAAGAATTCTCCAATTCAGCACCAGACCAAAAATCAAAGGTCAATGAATGCTGACATTTACTGCCCCAGCTGCTCTCCCCTTCCCCTCCCAAGACTGACTACCATGTTCTGCTTCACGTCACTGGTGCTATGTGCTGCAAATATCCAATGTATATAACGACTTACTCATGGCCAAAGCCAACAGATAGTTCTCCGTCCTCCTCCTCCTAGACCTGTCCTCTGCATTTGACACAGTCGATCACTGTCTCCTATTATGGATCCTGTCTTCCATTGGCATCACTGACCTTGCCCTCTCCTCCTACCTTTCCAACTGCACATTTAGTGTTTCCCACTCCCACACGACCTCCTCGCCCCCATCCCCTACTTTGTTGAGGTCCCTCAAGGCTCTGTCAAGGGGCCCTTCCTTTTTTCCATCTATACCCTTGGTCTGGGACAACTCATACAGTACAGACCAAAAGTTTGTACACACCTTCTCATTCAAAGAGTTTCTATATTTTCATGACTATGAAATTTGTAGATTTATACTGAAGGCATCAAAACTATGAATTAACACATGTGGAATTATATACTTAACAAAAAAGTGTGAAACAACTGAAAATATGTCTTACACTCTAGGTTTCTTCAAAGTAGCCACCTTTTGCTTTGATTACTGCTTTGCACACTCTTGGCATTCTCTTAATGAGCTTAAAGAGATAGTCACCGGAAATGGTTTTCCAACAGTCTTGAAGGAGTTCCCAGAGATGCTTAGCACTTGTTGGCCCTTTTGCCTTCACTCTGCGGTCCAGCTCACCGCAAATCATCTCGATTAGGTTCAGATTTAGTAACTGTGGAGGCCAGGTCATCTGGCGTAGCACCCCATCACCATCGCACCTCCTCCATGCTTCACGGTGGGAAACAGGCATGTAGAGTCCATCATTCACCTTTTCTGTGTCGCACAAAGACACGGTGGTTGGAACCAAAGATCTAAAATTTGAACTCATCAGACCAAAGCACAGATTTCCACTGGTCTAATGTCGATTCCTTGTGTTCTTTAGCCCAAACAAGTCTCTTCTGCTTTTGCCTGTCCTTAGCAGTGGTTTCCTAGCAGCTAATTTTACCATGAAGACTGCTGCACAAAGTCTCCTCTTAACAGTTGTTGTAGAGATGTGTCTGCTGCTAGAACTCTGTGTGGCATTGACCTGGTCTCTAATCTGAGCTGCAGTTAACCTGCGATTACTGAGGCTGGTGACTCAGATGAACATATCCTCCGCAGCAGAGGTGACACTTGGTCTTCCTTTCCTGAGGCGGTCCTCATGTGAGCCAGTTTCTTTGTAGCGCTTCATGGCTTTTGCAACTGCACTTGGGGACACTTTCAAAGTTTTCTCATTTTTTCGGACTGACTGACCTTCATTTTCTTAAAGTAATGATGGCCACTCGTTTTTCTTTACTTAGCTGCTTTTTTCTTGCCTCTGCCGTAATATAAATTCTAACAGTCTATTTAGCAGGACTATCAGCTGTGTATCCATCAGAATTCTCCACAACACAACTGATGTCCCAACCCCATTTATAAGGCAAGAAATCCCACTTATTAAACCTGACAGGGCACACCTGTGAAGGAAAATCATTTCCGGTGACTACCTCTGAAGCTCATCAAGAGAATGCCAAGAGTGTGCAAGAGCTGTAATCAAAGCAAAAGGTGGTTTGGAGAACCTAGAATATAAGACATATTTTCCCGTTGTTTCACACTTTTTTGTTAAGTATATAATCCACATGTGTTAATTCCTAGTTTTGATGCCTTCTGTGTGAATCTACAATTTTCATAGTCATGAAAATACAGAAAACTCTTTGAATGAGAAGGTGTGTCCAAACCTTTGGTCTGTACTGCATAGTCCCATGGATTCCAGTACCACCTACATGCTGATGACACTCAGATCTATCTCTCTGGCCCAGATGTCACCTCTCTTCTATCCAGAATCCTGGAGTGTCTATCAGCCATATCCTCCTTCCTCTCCTCTCACTTCCTAAAACTCAATGTAGACAAAACCAAACTCATCATCTTTCCTCATCTCACACACCTTCCTTACCAGATCTATCTATCACAATAAATACATCACACTTTGCCCTGTACCTAAATTCCACTGCCTGGGAGTATACCCTTGACTCTGCCCTGTTATTCAAACCGCATATCCAAGCCCTTGCCACCTCCTGACGCCTCCAACTCAAAAATATTTACAGAATCCGTCCCTTCCTCAACCCTCAATCTACTAAACTACTAGTGCATGCCGTCATCATCTCCTATCTCGACTACTGCAACCTCCTTCTCTGCGGCCTCTCTGCTAACTCTCTTGCAACTCTCCAATCTGTCCTTAACTCTGCTGCCTAACTAACCTACCTTCTCCTCGCTATTCCTCCACTTCTCCCCTCTGCAAATCCCTCCACTGGCTCCCAATTTCCCAGCGTATCCAATTCAAACTACAAACATTGACTTACAAAGCCATCCACAACCTGTACCCCACCTATATATCTGAACTAATCTACCGATATCATCCAACTCGTAATCTTCGATCGTCTGAAGACCTCCTTCATTCCTCCATACTTGTATGTTCCTAATCTAACCACCTGTAAGACTTCACATGAGCATCCCCCAT
This sequence comes from Allobates femoralis, assembly GCA_033576535.1. Classification (NCBI taxonomy): domain Eukaryota; kingdom Metazoa; phylum Chordata; class Amphibia; order Anura; family Aromobatidae; genus Allobates; species Allobates femoralis. The sequence continues at coordinate 102,346,920 of JARQOC010000003.1, read as the reverse complement.
TCTCCTAAACTCTGCACCCAAAACGCACGACTGTCCCCCACACTCGGAACCTGAAAACCCATCTCATTTAACAGCCTACAGCCTGCAATGACCACAGTGCCACCTCACCACCACTGGATTGGCGCTCCACCACCACCAGAGCAGATCCAACCTACTGTCTCTCTCCCCATGCCCTGTAGAATGTAAGCCCCAGGGTCCTCTCTCCCATCTGTATTTGTCTGTCACTGTTAGTTTTTTCATTGTATTCTAAACTTGTTTGTATGTAACCCTTTCTCATGTACAGCACCATGGAATCAATGGTGCTCTATAAATAAATAATAATAATAATAATAATAATAATAATAATGTGTGTGTTCAGAATTTGTGTCATTATGAGCTTTAGGCCTGTTTCACATCTATGAGCTCAATGCGCTAGGCTGCTTTGCCTGCCCTGCGCCAGTGCAAATGCAAGCGCAGGGGCATTTAGGTAGCCTAGCGCAGGGATGCATAGATGCCCTGCATTTGCGCTCGGCTGCGTTTGGTGCCCTCATTATATTCTATGGCCAAGCGCGCAGTCTGGAAACTGTGAATCGCAAGTGAAACTGGCAGACGCCACGGCACATGCGCCTGGTCAGACGCACCCGGAAGACATCCGATTAGGCGTATATCAACCACTGAGCACTCTAAGGGTACCGTCACACACGACAATTTTGCTAGGCAATTTCACTGGCAATTTGCTGGTTGCATTGAAATCATGGACACATTGTTCTATTTTGTTGCTGTGTACAAATGTAACAATGTGCCCATGATTTCACTGCAACCAGCAAATTGCCAGTGAAATTGCCTAGCAAAATTGCCGCGTTAACGGTACCTTAAGATTTCAATATTTTTCTATCTACTGGCTAACACGGAACAAGCATATTTTACTTTATCATTCTGTGTATAATTGATTATTAAATAAAAGACCTGATCTATCTGTAGAGTTTGGTCATTTGAATTAATAAGGAGGTTTGGAGTTGAAACACAACAGAGTGTCAGCTCACCTCAGTCCTGTTGACTCTCAACCTTTGCTACTGCATAGACTGCACTAGGTCTAGTACAGGGGTCTCAAACATGCCATGCGGCCCCTGGGGCTACTCTGTGCGGCCCACGGAACCGTGAACTAACATGCCAGTGCTATAGTGCAAGAGGGAGCCGTGCTCCCTGCTGTGTTTATTTTCCAGCCGCAGAACTGACAAGGCTCCACCCACTCAGTAACATCAATGAAAACTGCCAGCCAATGAGTAGCCCGCAGGTGACGTCATATGACAGCAGCTGCGGGCCTCTCATTGGCCAGTGGATTGCATTGATGTTACAGAGCTGTACAGCCTTGTCATTGTAGCGACCGGAAAATAAACACAGCGGGGAGCACGGTCCTTCCTGCACTATAGCGTGTAACATGTTAAAAGTTAGGAAATTGTGTGTGAGAGAGTGTGAGAGTATGTGTGTATAAGAGTGTGTATGTTGTATAAGAGTGTGAATGTGAGAATATAAGTGTGTGTGAGAGAATGAGAGTGTGAATGTGAGAGTGTAGTGTGTGAGAATTGAGTAAGGCTAGTAGGGTCACACATCCGTTTATTTTTTTTTTAAAACCTGATATGGTTTTGAGCTTTTAAAAAGGTCAAAACCATGGAAACGCTCCTCATAGGAGCCTATTATAAAAACCGGATTGCTTCACAAGCTCGCTCACTCCGCAGCCTGCGTGTAAAATCATGCAGGCTGCAGTTTTCAGAGCGGTTGTAACATCCGCAATGCGGTAACCAGATTGCTCAGGATGTGTAATCCTAGCAATGCGGTTACCGCATATACTTTGCTTATCCTGGCTGAACCTCGGACAGCGCACACACTATAGCTACAATAAGCAATAGTATAGCTATGCAGTACGCTGCTCTCAGAGGAGCCCGGTGCCTTCATTGATAAAACTGTACAGCAGCTGACAGGAGCTGGCTGCTGTACATAAGTGAATAAAGCATTATATGGCCACCTGAGTGGGTGGAAGGTCTCTAGGGGGAGTGGGCACCCCCTAGAGACATTATAGCACCATGTATTAATAAAATTAACAGTTTTAACAAACACAGAACAGTTTGCTCATCCCTGCGGCAGCAGGGATGAGCAAACTATCCGGTAACCGTATTGCTCAGGAATTACACATCCTGAGCAATCCGGCTCCCGGATTGCTGGTTGTCTGAAGCCAATTGCATTCACCGCATCCGGATCTGGATGCGGTGAACGCAATTCTATATTTAAGTGTGACCCTAGCCTATGTGTGAGTGTGTGTGACAGAATGTATGTGAGAGTGTGTTTGTGTGTGCGAAAGTGAGTGTGATATGAGTGTGTGAAAGTGAGTGTGAGTGTGTATGTATGTGTGAGAGTGAGTGTGAGTGTATGTATGTGTGAGAGTGAATGTGTATGTATGTGTGAGAGTGTGTATGAGAATCTAAGTGTAGTGTGTGAGAGAGAATGTGTGTTAGAGTGAATGTGTGAATGTGAGTAAGTGTGAGTGCGAGAGACAATGTATGTATGGGCCCCATTCATGTAGCGATGCTCCAGCGATCCAACCAACAATTCGACCTGGCCGGGATCGCTGGCACATTGCTATGTGATCGCTGGTGAGCTGCCAGAAAGTCAGATCTTACCTAGCTATCACCCAATGCTGCGCCAACACCCGACGATCGTTAGGATCGTTCCGGGTCTCAGGCGCAGACTGGGGATCGTTGGTCGTTGGCCCTGTCATACACAGCATGCATCTGTGACAGCAAGAGACCAACGATGGAAAAATGGCCCCGGACCATTCCGCAAAGATCAGCGAGCTGATCACTGATCTTGTGGGATATCACACGCAGCGACATCGCTGGCGACGTCACTGCTACATCACAAAACCTGTGACGTTGCAAACGATATTGCTGTGTGTGAAGTACCCCTACAGTATGTGAAAATGTCTGTATGTGAGAGAATGTCTGTATGTGAGAATGTGTGTGTTAGAGAGAATGTGTGTATGAGAGAGAATGTGTGTGTATGAGGCTACGTTCACACTGTGCGCTTATTTGTGCATTTTTACGATGCGCTTTTCTACTAAAGCGCACCTGCGTCTGCTGGCAAAGTGAATGGACTTTCACTTATGCCGTGCAGATGCTGCGTAAGTATACGCAATGCTTTTATGGGAGAAAGTGCTATGTAAAAAAGAATCAACATGTCAATTGTTGGCGCTTTTTTGCGCACACTTTCTCCCATAGGCCCCACTATAACCGCTGGATTTATGCGTTGCCATTCAGACAATGCGAAATTCCAGTGCCTATAATGTTGGGCGCAGGAGGAGAAGCAGGATGTGATGTCACTTGGAGGAGGAAGAATACTGTGTTCCTCCACCCTTGTGTCATGTTACTTTCGCTTAGCAGCTTATGTTCGGCAACTTCTGGCTCCTGTACATGCGCTGCTAAGCGAAGTAAAAAGTAAAGAGCAAAATAAAATTAAAAAATCCTCATACTCACCTCCCGCAGACATGTCCGATCAGCTGCATCAACCCCGGGAATCAGCTGATGCCGTCTCCTCACAGCATCAGCTGATCGTTTAAACTGGCCAGCGGGATAAAGCCGGCTGTTTACCCCCAGACTTAACAATGTTTCGTCACAGCATCAGCTGATTACCGGGAGTCGCTGCAGCTGATCGGACATGTCTGTGGAGGTGAGTATGTTTTTTTTTTTTACTGATGACACATCAGATGATTGTTTGCAGGTCAACAATCAGCTCATCTGTCATCTCATTCAGGTCCTTGAACCTGATATATATCATCTGATCGGTTTGCCAGCTGGCAAACTGATCAGATGATATTGGATCCAGATTGGACGTCGCAGGACCCTTGACCCTGGACTACATGGGGGGGTTCTTTTCTTTAATAAAGATGGAGTTCCTAATTGTGTTCTTTTTTATTTCTAATAAAAATCTTTTTCTCTGTGTTGTGTTTTTTTCTATATGATTACTAGAAATTCATGGCGTTCATGTCTAATATTGGCGTGACCGCATGAATTTCGGGCTTAGGGCCAGCTAATAATACAAAGCTGGCCATAACCCCATTATTACCCAGAGAGCCACCGCACCAGGGCCCTGGAGGAGCCAAATACAGCGCCAGAAGATGGCGCTTCTATGAATGCGCCATCTTCTAGGGCAGCTCTGGACTGCAATTCGCAGCGGGGGGGGGAGCCCAGAAAGCGTGGGCCGCCCTGCGCTGCAGATTTCAGCCCCTAGCTGCCTAGTTGTACCTGGCTGGACACAAAAATAGGACGAAGCTCACGGCATTTTTTTTTAACTATTTCATGAAATAACTTAAAAAAAAAGGCTTCCCTATATTTTTGGTTCTCAGCCAGGTACAAATAGGCAGCTGGGAGTCTACCTACCTGCTGTACCTGGCAGGACACAAAAATAGGGTGAACTCCATGTCAATTTAAAAAAAACAAAAAAAAAAAATGAAATCTATAAATAAGACCCCAAACACATAAATTGTGTGTTAAAAAAAATGTGTGGGATTTGCCCTATTTTTGTGTCCAGCCAAGTACAGCTAGGCAGCTGGGGGCTAGAATCCGCAGTGCAGGGTGGCCCAAGCTGTCTGCCCCGCCCACGCTGCGAATTGCACTCCGCAGCCGCCCCAGAAAATGGCACATGCATAGAAGTGCCATCTTCTGGCGCTGTACCCGACTCATCCAGGGCCCTGGAGCGGTGGCTCAATGGGTAATAATGGGGTTAGGGCCAGCTTTGTATTATCAGCTGGCCCTAAGCCCGAAATTCATGGGGTCATGCCAATATTAGACATGGCCACTATGAATTTCTAGTAATCATATAAAAAAAAAACCACAGAGAAAAAGAGTTTTATTACAAATAAAACACAACACTATTAGTGACTCCATCTTTATTGAAGAAAATAACTCTGACGTAGTCTAGAGGAGATCTTCTTCAGCTCTGCTATATCTCTACCAGCTGACACAAACGTCTGCTGGTAGAGCTGTAGCAGGCACAGGCTGCGCACCCGGCCCTGGGAAAGTTTATCGGAGTTCACGCCAGAGCTGCGTCAAGCGTGAACTCCGATTAACTTCAGGCAAACCGCTCAGTTGATGTGTCCCGTGACATCATCAGCTGAGAGTTTAAACTGCCCACCAAAACCGGACATCAGTACAAAAGGGACCAGTATGGGGCACATTACTACACTATGGGGGGCCAGTATGTGGACATTACTACAAAAGGGGATCAGGATGCGGGATGTCACTACAAAACGGGTCCAGGATGGGGGATATCACTACAAAAGGGGATCAGGATGGGGACATTACTACAAAAGGGGAATCAGGGTGGGGACATCACTACATAAGCGGACCAGGATGGGGGACGTTACTTCAAAAAGGGGATCAGTTTAGGGCATTACTACAATATGAGAACCAGGATGATGGCATTATTACAACAAGTGAACCAGGAGAGAATATTACTACAAGAAGGGAATCAGGATGGGGACATTACTACAATATGGGGACCAGGATGGGGACATTACTACAATAAAGGGACCAGGATGGGGACATTACTACAATATGGGGATCAGAATGGGGACATTACTGCAATATGGGGACCAGGATGTGGGATATTACTATAGTATGGGGACAAGTATGGGGACATTACCACAAGAAAAGGACCAGGTTGGGGACATAACTACAAGAAAGGAACCACGGTGGGATATTACTAAAAGAAGAAGATCAGGATTTGGACATTACCACATTGAGCAAAATATTCTGGTATTACTAAAAATGTCACTTTGTCCTACAAGCAATGCGGCCCCCCGATATCAATTTTTTCTGTGTGCGGTCCACCAACCCAGCCGAGTTTGAGACCCCTGGTCTAGTAGTATCAGTCTGGGGAACAAAATTGGTGTGTCCAGTGGAGCGCCAAAAGAATGATGCAGCCAAGCTGGAAATATGTATAAAACTTCACATGTATTACAAAATATATAAATTTGAGTCAAATTTTCTGAAATATTTGATTTATGAGTCACAAATAAAACTTGCCTGAGACCATTTCTTACAATGTTGAAGCTTCAGAGAGCATCAACCATCATTTTGCGTTATCATGTGAGCCTCTTTATAATGCCTTGCAGCTATGATATCTTTTGAATTATCATACCTTGTACAATGCTAGTCAGTATCTGGGACATCACAGATAAGTGCTTTGTGGGGGATCACAGTTTGTACGGCAGAGTTGTCACTGGGTTCAATCTCTCTCTTCTGTAGATTGTAAGCTCTGATGGTCCACATGGTACTTTTTCTCTTTCTATCTAGTGTAAATCTGATTACACAGTAGTATATTTTGTAATCCGGGGCATGCAGGAAAAACCTGCATGTCCCCAGATTCCCCTGCATTGATGAAACTGAATGCACCCACAACCCATGCGGAAGCATCCGGTTGCATATTTGACAGGGATCCGGTAGGTGGTTCTGCGCCTGGGCAGTTCAGAGATCGCAGACTGGAAATCTGGATGCACTTGGATCTTGAGTCCAGATGAACCTGTGTCGCATTGACCCCCATTCAGATTTCACCGATGGTGACCTGGATCCGGGTGGATTGGGGGTTCACTTTTTTTTCACAAAGACCAAAATCACAACAAGATTCAGATTTTGTCTCCATGAAAAATCAGTGAACACCTGCATCCACCTGGACCCAGGGTGAACCATACACAACTGTATGCACCTGCAAGTGTCTCCGGCCCCATGGAAAATCGATGGGATCAAAAGCTGATGCGGGTGCATCTAGTTTCGGCTGGATTCACACAGATTCCAAAAAATGATAGTGTGAAACCGGCCTAAGCGCTCATGGTCAGCTAGTTTCTTCTCTCTCTCTCCTCTCCGCCAGCTTTATTTTTCATGCAATTACAAGTTTTCCATTATTTCTAGTCTTGCAAACTTACATGCTGCAAATCACATTTTTGGAAATTTTGTCAAAGACCGCAAAGTTGGGTTTCAAAAGATCCAGTTACCTTGTGGCAATTGTTGAAATATTAAAAAAAAAGTATAATTATTAACTCAAGCATAAACAGAGAATTTGGGAAGATATTGTAATTTATTTCATGTTAAGCTTTCTTCTCATGATCTAGATATGATATTTTATGGGATCTATGATCTATGAAAAGAGCTGAGAACTCAGAACAACAGTTGTTAATACAAGACGTCAGATAATCCACAAGTCGAGCTCTTATGAGCTAATATAGAACAATCAAAGTAGATTTTTCTGAACATTCTCTAAAGATGATGTGGACTAGAAATAAATTGTAGCTATTTTCTGCATTTATCCTTTCTATTCCACTTAATGACTAGCATTAATTTGCCTTAACATGGCTGAACAACAAAACAATTACATTTCAACAAACGTATTAGTGGGCTTATATTTATTTGTGCAAACACTTTAAAGGGGATTGCTGATTTAAAGATATCATGATACATTATATCCATTACTATGTTTAGGGGCAGAAAAATCAATAAGTAGTCTATTCAAAAGATTACCAAAGAACCAAAATGGTAAGGCTATATAAAAAACTAATAGTTTTCTTTGAATGGAAGAAAATGCAATGCTGCATAGAGGAAAAGATCTGTAGTTCAACAATATGTAAGTAATTCCAATGGATATTTAAGGTAAATCACTGCATTCTATTTTTGACCGGGGAATGATAATTATAATTTTATACTAAAACAAATAAAGATATCACAGTACAAAAAGCTTAAGAAATTCACATATATGAAAGTCCAAGTCTAACCATAAAGGGAACCTCTAATCTGAAAAAAATTCTATTAAATGGCAGATATGGGTTAATCTGATGATTAATAGCACTATTATGTCATGGGGATACAGCACTGAACATCCCCCTTCCTAGAAAAATGAACTTTATTCCCCCTGGTAGCCTCAGGCTTTCAGTCACAGAGGAGAAGCTGATGCAGCTTCAGTCACTGCTCAGTATAAAGTGAGCAACGTCTGTAACCACACCTCAGCACTAACTGACAGCCGCTCATCAGTATATTAGTGCTGAGTTGGCCATCAGTCAAAGGGCGGGGACACGCCTACAGCCTCAACTCACTAAGTGCTGAGTGGTAACTGAAGCAGGGCCGGCCGTGCCTCCATGACTGAAAGCTTGAAGCTGCCGGGAGAAATAAAGCAATTTGCTCTTATGAATGTTGGTATCACTGCAGTGTCTGAACGGCTCCAGAATGCTTTTCACTTTCAGTCTAAGGCTAGGGTCACACTTGCATGCGTTTTTTAAGGTGCTTTTTTCCAGCCTGCGTTTTTGGGCTGTGTTTTTGCTGATAGGTGTGGGGCAACCTTAAAAAACGCATGCAATAATGCATGACACCATTTACGTCATACAAAAACGCATGCGTTTCCCATAGGGCCCCATGTTAAAAAAATGCATGCATTTTTGGAAAAGCACCCAAAAATGCATCATGCAGTATTTTTTGATGCTGAGCCAAAAACGCATCTAAAAAACGCATGGCCCTTTAGACATGCGTTTTTTGGCATTGGGATATGCATTATTAACATGGGGGTCTCTGGATGCGTTTTTCCATGCGTTTTTCACAAATGACAAGTGTGAAAACTGCATGGAAAATCTGCAAGTGTGACCCTAGCCTAATTCTGCAATTCTGCATGTTAAACATCCTACTTGCTTTATTCTCTTTCCTTCCAAAGGATAGTATTCATTTTTCACTTTGCACTTTTGTTTTTATCTACCCAACAATAAGATTTTTCCATTGACTTAGCTCTATAGACCTTGCTTTTTGCAGGGCAAGTATAGATTTGACTGACATCCACTTACATAATTGCGAAGTCCCGTCTGTAATCCTCTTCCGGCATCATGATTAGTGATGAGCGAGTATGCTCTGCGCTGCTCGGTACTCGCACGAGTATCACTGTACTCGGGCTACTTGGCGAGCACCGAGTAATCTCGCGATACTCGTGCTGTGCTCGTGGTCCTCATCCCTGCATGTTGGCGCTCTTAGAGAGCCAGCCCACATGCAGGGATTGGCTGGCAGACCACTGCAATGCCACAGCCCTGTTAGTTGTGGCATTGCAGTGATTGGCCGGCCTGCACAGCGTGACCGAGCCTTTATAAGACCCGGCCGCACTGTGCTCTGCACACAGCCATCGAGACAGTGAGTGTAGGGACAGTGTCTGCTGCTGCTTAGGGACAGATTTGCGGCCCTCATAGGTAGATCCGAGCAGGGCTGCAAACTGCTGCTGACCACAACAGTCCTTCTCAGGACTAATCTAGGAGGATATAGGCAGGGTGATCCAGATCGCAATCCAAGCTTTTCTGTGACCATAACAGTACTTACTACCTTGATACAGGTTAGGGACTAAAATCCTACTCTCCTGTGAGCAGAACAGTCACCAGACTGGTGTACTTACTACCTTGATACAGGTTAGGGACTAAAATCCTATCTCCTGTGACCATTACAGTCACCAGACTGTTGTACTTACTACCTTGATACAGGTTAGGAACTAAAATCCTACTCTCCTATGACATTACAGTCACCAGACTGGTGTACTTACTACCTTGATACAGGTTAGGGACTAAATCCTACTCTCCTGTGAGCTGAACAGTACCAGACTGGTGTACTTACTACCTTGATACAGGTTAGGGACTAAAATCCTACTCTCCTGTGAGCTGAACAGTCACCAGACTGGTGTACTTACTACCTTGATACAGGTTAGGGACTAAAATCCTACTCTCCTGTGACCATTACAGTCACCAGACTGGTGTACTTACTACCTTGATACAGGTTAGGGACTAAAATCCTACTCTCCTGTGACCATTACAGTCACCAGACTGTGTACTTACTACCTTGATACAGGTTAGGGACTAAAATCCTACTCTCCTGTGAGCTGAACAGTTACCAGACTGGTGTACTTACTACCTTGATACAGGTTAGGGACTAAAATCCTACTCTCCTGTGAGCTGAACAGTTACCAGACTGGTATACTTACTTAATACCTTGATACTAGTTAGGGACTAAAATCCTACTCTCCTGTGAGTTGAACAGTCACCAGACTGGTGTACTTACTACCTTGAAACAAGTTAGGGACTAAAACCTACTCTCCTGTGACCATTACAGTCACCAGACTAGTGGACTTACTACCTTGATACAGGTTAGGGACTAAAATCCTACTCTCCTGTGACCATTACAGTCACCAGACTGGTGTACTTACTACCTTGATACAGGTTAGGGACTAAAATCCTACTCTCCTGTGAGCTGAACAGTAACCATAACTGGTGTACTTATACCTTGATACAGGTTAGGACTAAAATCCTACTCTCCTGTGAGCTGAACAGTTACCAGACTGGTTACTTACTACCTTGATACAGGTTAGGGACTAAAATCCTACTCTCCTGTGAGCTGAAGTTACCAGACTGGTGTACTTACTACCTTGATACAGGTTAGGGACTAAAATCCTACTCTCCTGTGACCTTTAAACAGTCACCAGACTGGTGTACTTACTACTTGATACAGGTTAGGGACTAAAATCCTACTCTCCTGTGACCATTAACAGTCACCAGACTGGTGTACTTACTACTTGATACAGGTTAGGGACTAAAATCCTACTCTCCTGTGACATGTACAGTTCACCAGACTGGTGTACTTACTACCTTGATACAGGTTAGGGACTAAAATCCTACTCTCCTGTGACCATTACAGTCACCAGACTGGTGTACTTACTACCTTGATACAGGTTAGGGACTAAAATCCTACTCTCCTGTGAGCTGAACAGTTACCAGACTGGTGTACTTACTACCTTGATACAGGTTAGGGACTAAAATCCTACTCTCCTGTGAGCTGAACAGTTACCAGACTGGTTACTTACTATCCTTGATACAGGTTAGGGACTAAAATCCTACTCTCCTGTGAGCTTGAACAGTTACCAGACTGGTGTACCTACTACCTTGATACAGGTTAGGGACTAAAATCCCTACTCTCCTGTGACCATTACAGTCACCAGACTGTTGTACTTACTACCTTGATACAGGTTAGGGACTAAATCCTACTCTCCTGTGACCATTACAGTCACCAGACTGTGTACTTACTACCTTATACAGGTTAGGGACTAAAATCCTACTCTCCTGTGACATACAGTAACCAACTGGTGTACTTACTACCTTGATACAGGTTAGGAAACTAAAATCCTACTCTCCTGAGTGACCATTACCACGACTGGTGCACTTACTACCTTGATACAGGTTAGGGACTAAAATCCTACTCTCCTGTGAGCTGAAAGTTACCAGACTGGTGTACTTACTACCTTGATACAGGTTAGGGACTAAAATCCTACTCTCCTGTGACCATTACAGTCACCAGACGGGTGTACTTACTACTTGATACAGGTTAGGGACTAAAATCCTACTCTCCTGTGACCATTACAGTCACCAGACTGGTGTACTTACTACCTTGATACAGGTTAGGGACTAAAATCCTACTCTCCTGTGAGCTGAACAGTTACCAGACTGGTGTACTTACTACCTTGATACAGGTTAGGGACTAAAATCCTACTCTCCTGTGACATTACAGTACACCAGACTGGTGTACTTACTACCTTGATACAGGTTAGGGACTAAAATCCTACTCTCCTGTGAGCATGAACAGTTACCAGACTGGTGTACTTACTACCTTGATACAGGTTAGGGACTAAAATCCTACTCTCCTGTGACTGAACATCTACCAGACTGGTGTACTTACTACCTTGATACAGGTTAGGGACTAAAATCCTACTCTCCTATGAGCTGAAAAGTTACCAGACTGGTGTACCTACTACCTTGATACAGGTTAGGGACTAAAATCCTACTCTCCTGTGACCATTACAGTCACCAGACTGTTGTACTTACTACCTTGATACAGGTTAGGGACTAATATCCTACTCTCCTGTGACCATTACAGTCACCAGACTGTTGTACTTACTACCTTACTACCTTGATACAGGTTAGGGACTAAAATCCTACTCTCCTGTGACCATTACAGTCACCAGACTGGTTGTACTTACTACCTTGATACAGGTTAGGGACTAAAATCCTACTCTCCTGTGAGCTGAACAGTTACCAGACTGGTGTACTTACTACCTTGATACAGGTTAGGGACTAAAATCCTACTCTCCTGTGAGCTGAACAGTTACCAGACTGGTGTACTTACTACCTTGATACAGGTTAGGGACTAAAATCCTACTCTCCTGTGACCATTACAGTCACCAGACTGGTTGTACTTACTACCTTGATACAGGTTAGGGACTAAAATCCTACTCTCCTGTGACATTACAGTTACCAGACTGGTTGTACTTACTACCTTGATACAGGTTAGGGACTAAAATCCTACTCTCCTGTGACATACAAGTCACCAGACTGGTGTACTTACTACCTTATACAGGTTAGGGACTAAAATCCTACTCTCCTGTGAGCTGAACAGTTACCAGACTGTGTACTTACTACCTTGATACAGGTTAGGGACTAAAATCCTACTCTCCTGTGACCATTACAGTCACCAGACTGTTGTACTTACTACCTTGATACAGGTTAGGGACTAAAATCCTACTCTCCTGTGACCATTACAGTCACCAGACTGTGTACTTACTACCTTATACAGGTTAGGGACTAAAATCCTACTCTCCTGTGACCATTACAGTCACCAGACTGGTGTACTTACTACCTTGATACAGGTTAGGGACTAAAATCCTACTCTCCTGTGACCATTACAGTCACCAGACTGTTGACTTACTACCTTGATACAGGTTAGGGACTAAAATCCTACTCTCCTGTGACTGAACAGTTACCAGACTGGTGTACTTACTACCTTGATACAGGTTAGGGACTAAAATCCTACTCTCCTGTGACCTTACAGTCACCAGACTGTTGTACTTACTACCTTGATACAGGTTAGGGACTAAAATCCTACTCTCCTGTGAGCTGAACAGTTACCAGACTGGTGTACTTACACCTTGATACAGGTTAGGGACTAAAATCCTACTCTCCTGTGAGCTGAACAGTTACCAGACTGGTGTACTTACTACCTTGATACAGGTTAGGGACTAAAATCCTACTCTCCTGTGACTGTACAGTCACCAGACTGGTGTACTTACTACCTTGATACAGGTTAGGGACTAAAATCCTACTCTCCTGTGACCATTACAGTTACCAGACTGTTGTACTTACTACCTTGATACAGGTTAGGGACTAAAATCCTACTCTCCTGTGACCATTACAATCACCAGACTGGTGTACTTACTACCTTAATACAGGTTAGGGACTAAAATCCTACTCTCCTGTGACCATTACAGTCACCAGACTGTTGTACTTACTACCTTGATACAGGTTAGGGACTAAAATCCTACTCTCCTGTGAGCTGAACAGTTACCAGACTGGTGTACTTACTACCTTGATACAGGTTAGGGACTAAAATCCTACTCTCCTGTGAGCTGAACATATACCAGACTGGTGTACTTACTACCTTGATACAGGTTAGGGACTAAAATCCTTCTCTCCTGTGACCATTACAGTCACGAGACTGGTGTACTTACTACCTTGATGCAGGTTAGGGACCTAAATCCTACTCTCCTGTGACCTGAACAGTCACCTGACTGTTGTCGCAGTATACAGGCAAAATGCGCAAGGGCGCTGGCAAGGGCGTTGGCAAGGAACAAGGAAGTGGACGTGATGGTGGTGCAGGCAGAGGCCAAGGTCATGTGCAAGCAATAATTTCGCAACAACAAAGTGGCACATCTACTCGCTCGCACGTCCTGTCCCAAATTCTTGGGGCCCGCAGTAGTACACCGCTCTTGAACCAAGACCAGTGTCAACAGGTTGTTACTTGGATAGGGGATAATGCTTCAAGTCAGATGGGCACCTCCACAAACACCCTGTCTTCCACACGGTCAAGTGTCAGTAGCCGTGATACTGCACCGCACATTTCCCAAACTGATCCTCCTTCTTACCACCAGGCCGAGTACACGTCCACGGACATTACTGATCCCACAGTTGGACACTCGGAAGAGCTGTTCACGTATCCATTCGCAGAATCTGGCCTCTCGCCAGCTCCTGTTGAAGTGGGTGATGAGGAGATGGTATGTACAGATGCCCAAATATTTGAGCAGCCACGTTCTCACGAACGAAACGTTGGCAACGTGTCTCAACAAGAGGTGGACAATGATGAGACACAATTGCCAGGAAGTCAGGAGGAGGATCAGGGTGCGGAAGAGGAAGACGACGTGGTGGATGATCCAGTAGCTGACCCAACCTGGCAGGAGGATATGCAGAGCGAGGACAGCAATGCACAGGGGGAGAGAGGCATAGCATCCCAACAGGCAGTACCAAGCAGGGTCGTGTCCGCAGGCAGAAGGCAGGCAACCGTTCCCCGAAACAACAACACGACTCAAGGTGCCTGTGCAAATGTTAGGTCTTCCCGAGTCTGGGAGTTTTTTAAGTTGGCTCCAGATGACTCTAAAAAGACCATTTGCAACACCTGCCATGTCTGTATCAGCAGGGGTACGAAAACTAGCAGCCTGACCACCACCAGCATGATCACGCACATGTCAGCCAAGCACCCGACTTTGTGGGAAGTACAACAGAGTCGAGGAGCGGTGCTTGCTGAGGTCACTGCTACGTCTTCGCGTGTTGTGTGTGCGAGCCAATCCCCTGTCCATGCTGGCTGCGAACAAGCCTCCGTCCCTGCACCAGAAGTTGGCCACGCACAAATTACACCACCATCAAGCACGTCTTTGTCCCAGCGCAGCGTTCAATTATCCATTCAGCAAACCTATGAACGCAGGCGCAAATACGCTGCCAACCGCCCCACATGCCACTGTCCTCAATTCTCACATTTCGCGACTCATAGCGCTAGAAATGTTACCTTTCCGGCTGATGGAGACGTAAGCATTCCGCGACCTGATGGGGGCTGCTGTCCCACGTTACTCGGTCCCCAGCCGCCACTATTTCTCCAGATGTGCCGTCCCCGCATTGCATAACCACGTGTCCCAAATGCATCACACGTGCCCTGAACAACGCTGTTTCAGCCAAAGTCCACCTAACCACAGACACGTGGACAAGTGCTTGTGGGCAAGGCCGCTACATCTCCTTGATGGCACACTGGGTTAATATTGTGGAGGCTGGGACCCAGTCTGAGCGAGGGACGGAACCCGTCCTTCCCACACCAAGGATAGCAGGCCCTACCTCTGTCAGGGTTTTACCGACACTCTACAGCTCCGGAATGTCATGCTCCTCAGCCTCCTCCTTCTGCGCATCCTCATCCACTGTACCCTCCACACCAGTCCCAAGCTGGAAGCACTGCAGCACTGCCTCTGCAAAGCGGCAACAGGCTGTGCTGAAGCTAGTCTGCATAGGTGACAAACCCCACAATGCAGAAGAGGTGTGGACAGCTCTGAAACAGCAGGCAGATCACTGGCTCACACCTCTGAACCTAAAGCCAGGAAAGGTCGTGTGTGACAATGGCCGGAACCTGGTGGTAGCTTTGAGGCGAGGCCAGCTGACGCATGTTCCATGCGTGGCTCATGTGCTCAACCTGGTGGTTCAGAGGTTTATAAAGTCATACCCAGAGCTGTCTGAACTGCTGGTAAAAGTGCGCCGTCTGTCTGCACATTTTCGCAAGTCACCTGCTGCTTCAGCCGGCCTTGCCGGCTTTCAACGCCGTTTGTGTCTTCCGGCCACAGACTGGTGTGTGATGTCCCCACGTGTTGGAATTCAACTCTGCACATGTTGGTCAGGATATGTGAGCAGAAGAGGGCAGTAGTTGACTACCTGCATCACCTAAGCCGTCGGGAAATGGGTCAAACTCCACACATAACACCTGAGGAGTGGAGATGGATGTCCGACCTATGTATCGTCCTCCAAAACTTTGAGGACTCCACCAAGATGGTGAGTGGCGATATTAGCGTCACCATACCACTACTCTGCTTCTAAAACGGTCTCTGCTGAAAAACAAAGAGGATGCATTGCAGGCCGAGCGCGATGACTTGGAGCAAGAAACAGTAGTGGGTGTGGGTGAAAACACACAGCCCAGCCTCATCTCATCACAACGTGCAGTGGAGGACTATGACGAGGAGGAGGAGGATGAAGACATGGAGCAACTCTCTGGCCAAATTGAGGATATGACATGCACACCAGTCATACCCTCGATTCAGCGTGGCTGGCCAGAGGACAGGGGAGATGAGGGAGGAGGAGGAGGAGGACAGCATGTTCAGTCATCGTGTTGGTCTGGATACTGAAGTGATGGCTGTTAAGAGTCTGGCGCATGCTGACTTATGGTAGCTGCCTGGCTCGTGACCTCGCATTCAGAACATCTTGGCGACAATCAGTACTGGTTGGCAACACTGTAGACCCACGTAAAGGAGACTTATGTCTTCATTCCTGAGGCGGAGAGTCAGACAAAATGCAGCAGTTCAGAGGCCATAGTCACGGAAGTAGGAAATCATTCCCTCATAAAACGCTGCGATAGGTCAGAATCGGTGGACAACCAGGCGTACGCGAGGGGGCACAAGTCCAATCCGCCAGAGGTAGGGGAACAGTCTTTACGATGTGGGACAGTTTTCTCAGCCCCTCAGATACCACAGCCCCTGAGGTGCGGGGTAGTGCCACAAGAAATGCTAAGTTTGGCCAGATGCTGAAGGAGTACCTTGCAGATAGAACAACTGTACTGCGAGATTCCTCTGTGCCTTACAATTATTGGGTCTCCAAGCTGGACACGTGGCATGAATTGGCTCTCTACGCCTTGGAAGTCCTGGCCTGCCCTGCCGCTAGCGTTTTGTCTAGCGTGTTTTCAGTGCCAGGTGGAATCATTACTGATAAACGCACCCGCCTGTCAACTGAAAATGCTGACAGGCTGACTCTGATCAAGATGAACAAGGGTTGGTTTGGGCCAGACTTCACCACACCACCAACAAATGACAACTGAATTTAAATTTTGTTATGGGAATTTGCCATTTACCTCCACTCACCCATGGGTACACACTTCTGGACTTTGCCTAATCGCTGGACTGTTCCTCCTTCTCCTCATGTGCCACCATGATGACTGTTACAATAGTTAGGCTGTTGTTTCAGGTATACCCGCAGTGGTAAATTTTTTCACCATTCTTAGAATGGGCTTTACAACGACAGGAACCCGCTCCTTTCAATGGAAAAATGTTTTGAGGCCTCCTGCACGTCTCTATCCAGGCAATGTGGAGCTCCATTTGGTGCCCTGCAAAGGCTATACTACAATACACCACTTCAGGTTTACAGCCTCCTGCACGTCTCTATCCAGGGACAATGTGAGCCCCCAATTTGCTCCTGCCAAAGGCTATACTACAATCACCCACTTCAGTTTACAGGCCCTCCTGCACGTCTCTATCAGGGCATGTGGAGCCTCCCAATTTTTGGCTGCCCTGCAAAGGGCTATACTACAATACACCACTTCAGGTTACAGGCTACTGATGTCTGTATGCATGGGTCATGTTGAACCTCCATTTGGTGCCTGCCAAAGGCTAACTACATCCCCACTCAGTTACAGGCCCTCCTCATGTCTCTATCCAGGGACAATGTGGAGCCTCCCAATTTTTGGCAGCCCTGCCAAAGGGCTATACTACAATACACCCACTTGAGGTTTACAGGCCCTACTGCATGTCTGTATGCATGGGTCATTGTTGAACCTTCCAATTTTTGGCTGCCCTGCCAAAGGGCTATACTACAATACACCCACTTGAGGTTTACAGGCCCTACTGCATGTCTGTATGCATGGGTCATTGTTGAACCTCCCAATTTTTGGCTGCCCTGCCAAAGGGCTATACTACAATACACCCACTTCAGGTTTACAGTCCCTCCTGCACGTCTCTATCCAGGGACAATGTGGAGCCTCACAATTTTTGGCTGCCCTGCCAAAGGGCTATACTCAATACACCCACTTCCTTACAATGGGCACTTTAGGTTTACAGGCCCTCATGCACGTCTCTATCCAGGGGCATTGGTGAACCTCCCAATTTTAGACTGCCCTGGCAAAGGATAATACTAGAATAGACCCAGTTCCTCAAAATGGGCACAATATGTCAAGACAGGGCTTCATGTACGTCTCTTCTCAGGGACATCGGAGTGCCGCACAATGTTTGCACGTAAAATCTTTCATGTAATCACAAAAAGTAACATACACCAGCTGTATCTCACTATTGGGTATGTGCCTTAACATTTCCACCCTGAATATTCATTTTGGTGTCATTTTGGAAGGTTTTCTGGTGACTCCGTAAAATTGGCGTGAAACTCAGACAAGATTGTTCACAGCTGTGACTTTTGAGTGAGAAATGCTTCCAGGGGTCTTCCCCATGGTGTTGCCATGTCATTTGAGCACTCTTCTGAGACTTTTGTGACATTTTTAGGGTTTCTACATGCTGCCGGCAGTCATTTCATAAAAATACTCGGGTCTCCCATAGGATAACATTGGGCTCGGTACTCGGGCCGAGTACACGAGTATCTCGGGATGCTCGGCCCGAGCTTCGAGCACCCGAGCATTTTAGTACTCGCTCATCACTAATAATGATGTCTTCATACCACGTGCATGAGTCAGTGCACATGCGCAGTGGCCGGCATCAAGGACAGGGAGCCCAGGAGCAGTTGAGCGCACGCTACCAGTCACATGTCAAATTTGCATGTGATGTGCATCAGCACAGTACCACTAGCGGCACTGCAGAAACCCAAAAATGATGACACCGAAAACTGACTCCAGGAACCCACCACACACAGCTTGCTGCACACACTGCTGAATGAGGGACTGCGCTTGCATGAACCTGGTGCATTCAGGCGTAGTTTTTCTGACCGCTGCCATCTTTGGACACCTGGAGAGCATACAGGTGGAGAGACAGGTCAAAGAGGAGAGCACAGAAGGGAGAAGACAGCACAAAGGGAGAGAGTGTACAGGTGAGGAGAGTGCATGGGGGTGAGAGACAGCTTCCACCCCAGCGCCACACAGCCCACCCGCATCATGACATCACCACCTTCCCAATGTGATGGCATCGGGTCAACGTGTTGGGAAACAGTGAAAAAGATACCACTGCTTTTTTTGTGAGGGAGAGATTGGTTCATATTTGCAATGTTCATTGTACAGTTAAATTGACCTGCCATGGTGGGCAGACTCACCCCTTTGGTGGGTGGCATCATTCACCCGGACCAGGCGGGTTTTGTGCTTGGTCGGGAAGCCAGAGACAACACTACTAAAGTGATAAATTTAATTTATAAAGCATAACTTTCCAGCTCCTCACTGAGGCTTCTGTCGACGGACGCAGAGAATGTGTTCAACAGAGTTAATAGGACATTCTTGGAGGAAACCCTGGCTCATATTGGCTTAGGGGCAAGAATGATGCAATGGGTGTTGTCTCAGTATTCGGTACCATCAGCCAGGGTTCGGGTGACCGGCATCTTATCTGAGTTATTCGACATTACGAATGGCACCCACCAAGGTTGTCCACTTTCTCCATTGATTTTTATACTATCCCTTGAGCCCCTGCTGAGACATATTTGGGTGAATTTAGACATAACCGGTGTAAAGGTGAAATCATCTATACATAAAATTGCTGCATATGCAGATGACTTGCTGTTATTTGTGTCGAATCCTGAGATCTCTCTCCCTAACCTTCTCAAAGAATTATAAGTATATTCCAATTTCTCATATTTCAAAATCAATCCAAGTCTGAGGCAATAAACATTACTCTCCCACCTCTACTTATGGATAGCCTAAATGACGCCTTTGGGTTCCGCTGGTCAAAGCGGGTTATAAATTATTTGGGACTACAGATCACAGCTGACGTTCAGGACCTATACCAGGCTAACTTTCCTACCCTTTTAAGTTCAATACCTGCGGAATGTGATAGGTGGACAAAATGCACATTTACATGGATGGGCAGATGTCAGCTTATTGAATGACTATTTTGCCTAAGAATCTATATTATTTACAAGCTCTCCCTATCAGGATCCCATCCTCCTTCTTTATATCAATTTCTCAAATTCAGACTACTTTCATATGGAACAACAAGAGTGTTCAAGTTGCAAAATCAATATTGTTTAGACCTCAGGGAGAGGGTAGAGTTGGGCTTCCAGACATTAAGTTATATCACTTGGCGAGCCACCTGGCACGGGTGATAGATTGGTGTAGAAAAAGAGAAAACAAAATTTATGTCCAGATTGAACAGAGTTTTACCCCATTTCAACTGCAGACACTGCCGTGGGAAACACTAGGAACAAAAGAAGGCCTTCATAACCACCCAACCATTGGGTTCACGCTATTTACATGTAGTCTTAGGTTGATCCGCTCAACGATGATTCTTACTGACTCAATTCTAACCCAGGCACTTAGCTACCCGAATTTTACACCGAGTATTGCAGATCCAATTTTTGGCCTGTGGATCAAAGCGGACATTGATAGAGTAGAGTGTTGGGGGGGTGGAGAAACATGAATTACTGAGTTCCATTTTAACGCCTGGTTCTTTAGGTTTTTGGACATCTCTGCAACTCAATCATTACTTCCATAGCATTCTGCCTAAAGCAGAATTTCGTAGATCTAAAACAGTGTTTGAAATTCTTTGTCAAGGCCCTGGATCTTGTAGACACGCTCTCTCCAGAACGTATGCCTTGTTAGTCTTCCCCCTGGATCTTCCAACGCCTTCATTTATGCTGCAATGGGAGGCGGACTTAGAAGTAGAACTTAGACCAGAACAAATAACTAGAGTTTACACATTGGCACAGGCTACTTCGATTAGCTTGCGGTTCTAGGTGGCAAATTACAAACTACTCACACGATGGTATTGGGTCCCCTCGCATTTGCATAAAATGTTCCCTTCTAATGACCAGATGTGTTGGAGGTGTGGCGAGGTTGAGAGCACTTTTCTGCACATCTTTTGGGGTTGCAGAATACTTGGCCCTTTTTGGTCCAATGTGAGCGAAATCATCCGTATAGTCACGGATTATGAAGGAGAACTGGGCCCTGCAGTATTTCTACTTCATCATTGTGAGATACCTATTTATACATATAAGCATTCTTTGCTGAGATTTTTGATAATGGCAGCACGGACGTGTATTCCACTCTTATGGAGGAAGACGGGATATTCCCCAATCTCGATGTGGATCTCGAAGGTAAATGACCTTATATTAATGACTTAATTAAGGACTTAACATCAACGATTCATGACTCATACATGAGATTTAGAAATACAGTATGTGGTTTAGTTGGCTTCAGTTTGAGCAATCTGAGACCTACAGAGACTGTGGAGGTGCAGGAGATCAACTGGACATGAGAAATTTCAGTGGCAGATTTATCATCTCAGTAAGGACCTTTCTCTTCCCCTTAACCCCCCCTCCCTTCCTCTTTTCTCTTTCTCTCTTCTACGAGTTCTTACACACCGACCTAGCTTTCGTCTTTCTTTCTTTCTCTTGACCATTTTATGTTGTTTATAAAGAATGCTTGTGTTCAATTATCTCAGTATACAATACTGAACACTTAGTATGTATTTTTTTCTTTATTATGCTAAAAACTATAAATAAAGAATTAAAGAAAAATAAAATGGCGTGCCAGTATGATACTTCAGGTCAACACAATACAAAACATATACCGAATACATATTTTACTATTCGATTAGCTTAAAATGATTCTTTGAAAAAAAAAATCTCTGACAAAGATTCATTCTGAATACTCTTTAGTTTGTCAAAATAGTTATTTTAAATATCATAAGCAGTTGTGGGCACCTGCCATAAAAGGGAGGCCGGCATGACACGGTAAGGCTAGGGTCACATTTGCGGTTGGGCTTGCAGATCCTGATCCAGTTTTGAGCATTAAAAATGCTCAAAACCGCATCCGGATCCGCAGCCATAGGCTTCAATAGAAAAACCGGATTGCACTATTTGCAATCCGGTTACCAGATCCGGTTTTCAAATTTGCGGTAAAAATCATGCAGGCTGCATTTTTTGCAGCGGTTGGTAAACCGGACCCGGATTTCTGACATGTAGCCTATGGGTGCGCATCTGGTACCGCAAGACACATATGAATGCCTGCAGTACCGTATGGGTTTGGAACAACAATGCAGCATCTGTGCGGCATATCAGCACAGATGCTGCATTGGTGTACATTAACCCAGTGATTGAAGGGTTAATGTGTATAATATACATGGGCAACATGTCTCCAGAGAGTGTCCACCCTCCTTAGAGACATGGTGCCCAAATACTATGGCATTTTAAGTGTTAACTGTGTATAGTAATGTTTAGCCGATATTTGTCGGTTTTTAAAAATCTTGAATGGAAGCCGGCAACTCCTGGTTTTCAGCAGGACCATTAGTACGCAATGAGCGTAAGCACATTGCTGGCCAGCATACTTACTAAGGAGCTGTCCCAGGTGCTTACGCTAATTGCGTACTGTACCCGCCGTTCTCCATGGTGCTGAAGGCTTAAACATCAGCTCTATGGCCAGCGCACCGGAGTTTCAATGTGTCACAAGCAATGTTTTGGTCTGCTTTTGCAAAAACGCATGCGTTTTGCATTCTTCAAAATGCACATGCGTTTTTGCATGCGTTTTTACATGCGTTTCCATTAAAATCAATGGGCGCGAAAACGCATGTGTTTTGATGAGTTTTTAGCGGTAAAAACGCATAGAAACGCAAATGAAGCAAAACACAGCCCTGCATTAGATGTGAAAGGGGCCTTAAAGTTCAGGTTCTGGGGGTTCAGCCAAACTTCATATAAAGTTCTGCTTTGGACCTAAACTTAACCCGGATCTGATTGGAAGTCACTGTTTGGGTAGTTCACTTCTCCACCCACATAAGCCAACCATAAGCATAGTACCTCTGGGTGAGGGTGAGGTTTGTCATGTTCATGTTTTGGTACACACTACATCTGAAAACGCTAATTTTACCCTCACTGCGAACCATTCAAACACTGGTAAATAAAGAGATGAGTGCCTCATCGTGCCCTGATTTGTAGTATAATCTGCCTTATTGGTGGAGGTCTCCAGCCACAGCTTTGACTCTTGAAGCTTCTCATAAAGGATATAGTGTCGAGTCACATATTGATTAAAATCTTCATCTTTATTAAACAAGATTCAATTATCATAGTGGTTGGATTATTGTCTCAACATGTTTCAGGCAAAAGCTCTTAGTCACTGAGTGACTGAGTGTTGAGACAATAATCCAACCACTATGATAATTAAATCTTGTTTAATAATGATCAAGATTTTAATCAATATGGGACTCGCCACTATATACTTTACATTCAAACACTGCAAGCTGCTCACAGTGGGCAAAGCACTGAGTGTACCCGAGCATAGTGATACTCCAGTGGTTTGCATATGTACACTCTGTTCCCTAAGGCTAGGGTCACACTGGTGCCACCAAACATCTAACAATGCCTGCAAACAGATGCATTAATGTACCCATTGATGCCAATACAAAAAACGAATGGCCAATTTGGTATGTGGTTGGCACTATGCGTTTTTATCAGCACACATCATAACGCGGTCTGCAGGGTTTTTTGGCCGCTTTGGGAATCGTGACTGTGCCAGATGTGTTAATTAGTGATGGGCGAATCCTAAATTACTCGGAATCGCTTGACTCTAGCGAGTCCGAGCACAGGACTCGCTACTCGTTGCGAGTCTAGCGAGTCCAATGTTAATGAATGGGGAAGCGAGTAATAGCGAGTAGTGTGAGATTTACAAATCGCAGATGTGTCTCGGAAGCTTCAGCCTGAAGCAATCCTAGTTTTGTCATTTATTTGCATTGGACTCGTTTACTTTGTAACTGTAATCGCTGGGAAACTCGCACAGATAAGAGTCCTGTCTTCTCAGTGTGCTGGCTGCCAGCTCCAGGGTCCTAGAGCCCACCTGCTGCCTGATGTAGCAGAGCTGAGATTGTTCTCAGTCTGCTCATTCCCTGTGTACAGACATGAATGTCTGTGCACAGAGATGATGTAGCAGAGCTGAGATTGTTCTCAGTCTGCTCATTCCCTGTGCATAGACATCTATATCTATGCACAGGGGATGTAGCAGAGAGGACATCGCGTTTTGGACTGCGTCGGACGGAAGAGGATTTTTTTAATTAAAGATGGAGTCCCTAATGGCTTTTTTTTTTTATTTCTAATAAAAAATTTTCTTTGTGTTGTGTTTTTTTTAAAACAATTTAATAGAAATTCATGGCGGTCTTGTCTAATATTGGCGTGACTGCCATAAATTTCGGGCTTAGGGCCAGCTGATAATACAAAGCTGGCCCTAACCTCTTTATTACCCAGCGTGCCATCGCTACCAGGGCCGCTGGAAGAACGGGGTTCAGCGCCAGAGGATGGCGCTTCAATGAACGCGCCATCTTCTGGGGCGGCTGCGGGCTGCAATTTGCAGCGGGGGGTGCCCAGAAAGCTTGGGCATCCCTGCGCTGCGGATTCCAGCCCTCAGCTGCTTAGCTGTACCTGGCTAGACATAGAAATTGCGCGGAGCCCCACGCATTTTTTTTAAATTATTTCATGAAATTCTGAGATTCTGACTCTGAGACTCTGACTCTGAGACTCTGACTCTGAGATTCATGAAATAATAAAAAAAAAATACGTGGGGCTCCGTGCAATTTCTATGTCTAGCCAGGTACAGCTAAGCAGCTGGGGGCTGGAATCCGAAGCGCAGGGATGCCCAAGCTTTCTGGGCACCCCCCGCTGCAAATTGCAGCCCGCAGCCGCCCAGAAGATGGCGCGTTCATTGAAGCGCCATCCTCTGGCGCTGAACCCCGCTCTTCCAGCGGCCATGGTGGTGGTAGCACGCTGGGTAATAAAGGGGTTAATACCAGCTTTGTTATACAAGCTGGTATTAAGCCCGAGATTCTTAATGTCAGGCCACGTTTGACCCAGCCACTAAGAATCTCCAATAAAGGGTTAAAAAAACACAGCACAGAGAAAATTTTTTATTTGAAATAAAAAAAAAAGCCATTAGGGACTCCATCTTTAATTAAAAAAAATCCTCTTCTGTCCGACGTAGTCCAAAACGCGATGTCCTCTCTGCTACATCCCCTGTGCATAGATAGATGTCTATGCACAGGGAATGAGCAGACTGAGAACAATCTCAGCACTGCTACATCATGTCTGTGAGCAGGCGGGCTCTAGGACCCTGGAGCTGGCAGCCTGCACACAGAGAAGACAGCTGGACTCGGCTCGCAAAGAAACAGCAGTTACTTTGCGAGTTTCCCTGCTATCACTGGCACAGTAGCCGAGTCTAATGCAAACAATGGCAATCCTAGTTTTGTCAGCGTTTCTGACAAAACTAGGATTGATATTGATTTGCATTGGACTCGTGCGAGTAATCACTGGGAAACTCGCAGAGTACCGAGTCCTGCGAGTCCCTTACTACTCGCCGAGTAACGAGTCCTAGCGAGTAGATTCGCCCATCCCTAGTGTTAATTTATACTTGGAGTCTGTGAAAAACACATCTTTTAACGCAAGGTACATACATGTATCATGCGTTAACACATGCGTTAATGCATACTACAAAAATGTGCACACGTCATGTGAACGCCAGGGAAAAAAAACATCCTTTTAACTCAGCCTTTTAGCGGATAGCACTACTCAAGTGTGACCCTAGCCTAATACTTATACTATAAAAGAGGAGAGAAAGCGCAATATGGTCTTATACCAACAATATGTGTAGAGGTTACACTTGTTGCTGCTCACCTGGGGTAGTTGTGTGACCCACAACTGATGTGAAGGCGTGCTGCAGGATCCACACTCCATCCACTCAGGGGTGTCTGAACCAAATACAGGAATGAAAAGACCGATCTTCCTGGATCGGTGCTGCCGGTGAATTGAGTTGGAAAACAGCGTTTTTTAGTGCAATGATGGTTTTAATTTCTACGCGTTTTGGAGCCACATCCAGGCTCCTTCTTCAGGGATGTGGCTCCGAAATGAGTAGGAATTAAAATCATCACTGCATCGAAAACTGTGAATTTCCAACTCATTTCACCGGCAGCGCCGATCCAGGAAGCTCAGTCGTTTCTTCCCTAGCCTAATACTGACATTTTTTATAAAGTCTGTGTTCAGCACAGACAGTGAACTTTAAAGTTGGGTTTGCTCATCCTTACCCGTGACCTGTTTTGCAGCCAAAGTCGCTATTGAGACTAAGTTTTAATGGACTCATAAATGAGGCGAACACTCTGTACCTAAGGCTTATTACACTGGACGTCATTTCTGTAAAACATAAAAGTAATAGTTTTGGTCAGTGTAACATTTATACACAATAACAACTGATTTTCTCTTCTATTTGAATAACTGAACGAATGTACAGTATGCAAAGTAAAGTCTACCCTTGTCCCTTTTGAACACTGCTGATTACAACACATTTAGCGACTTTTTCATTTACTTCTACTCATTTCATCCATTCAAATGTCCAGAAAACCATAACAGTGCAGTTAAAGGATATAATTTAATGTAGCCTAAAAGGACAGTTTCTACAACAACCTCATGTATTCAAATCAAGAACCTTTGAAGGGATTAGAAATACGCTTAAAAATATAACTAAAAGAGACCTTGCTTCTACATCACCTGAAATTATATAGTAATCAACCAAGCTTCTCTTTGAGATTTCAAAGTCTGACCAGTGGGTCAGCAGTTCAGTGGCAATAGAACATAAGGTCCAGAGCTATTTGCAGATTATAAGAATTTGAAAGTCAATATGGTGCCTGGCTCACGGCCAATGTTAGGATTTAAGATACAGAATAATAACCTGCGACAGGCCCCTTCTTACCACCAGCATTTATATGCCATAGCCTAGGCTTACTCCGAGGCTAGGTTAGAGAAAGCTTCCAATGTCAGATAAGGTGCATTCATTTAAGAAGGGAAATCATTGCCTGACTCGATAAACAACTGGAATAATTTAAAAAAAGAGCAAAGGTATAAAAAAAAGAAAAGATAGCAAATGTTCGCAATGATAAAATAATAACCATGTCATTATCAGTCGGGGTCATATAACTGGGGCCCATCATTAGCGCTAAGTGCATATCATGGTACCTATTGTGTATCCGAGGGTGAAGCACATACAAAACACTTCTTCAGCTCAGCAGGTTAATTGAAGCTGTTCATTATAATGATTGTTACTTTTTTTTTTGCTTTCCAGAATAGAATATTTCTGCAAATGTCCTGGTACAAATCTCCATACGTACATCCAGTTATGAGGCTGAAACAAACAAGGAGAGCATGATCTTTTCGGTTAATGGCTTGTTGCAATAATTAGATTATATATGCTATATTCGACAATAGAAAAAAGTCTCGCAGAGAGAACATGTTTTAATAAAGAAATGAAGACTTTTTTAAATTTCTTACAGTCTGCCGCAGAAATAAGAACATCTTCACTAAAATGCTAGTGTGAGACGTTTATTGACACTGGGAAAAACGAAAACTAATAAGAGCTTAATTTACTGTAACCCGGGTTAGACATAAGGTATTTAGGCAGCTGATACGAGTAGGGAACAAGATGTCTGCTGAAATGATCCCATGACCTAGACACTAATATGTTTCAGCAATCTGTCTTTTATTTCAGATGTCTTAATAGTCATATTCTCTCTTCCGAAAGTTAGACGGTTTCCAAATAATATTTATTCATTTCTTATATAATGTGAAATTAGCAACATCTATGAATTTTTTACAAAAAAAGTCAAACACTTGCATTTCGGGCAAGAGTACTTCAGCATAAGGAGCATTTTGGAGCAACTTGAGGATGCACAAAAACATAGCAACTTTTGGCATTCTTTCTCATGCTATTTTATGCCAAGCTGTGTTAAGGTGGGTGACGCTGCTGCGGGACAGGGACATAATTATTGGCGCTCATCAAATTTAGGATTATAATAATAATACATTTTTTATTTATATAGCGCCAACATATTCTGCAGCACTTTACAATTCAGAGGGTATGCGATACAATCTAATATATAAAGCTGAATGTGTATATGTGTGTATGTATGTATGTGTGTGTGTGTATATCCGGGATTGGCATCTACACCGTCACAACTACAGCCACAAAATTTTGCACAGTCACACGTCTGGACCCGACAGCATCATAGGCTATGTTGTGAGGCGAAATTTTAACCCTGCGTGTTCCAGTTCACCAAACAATTTTGCCCCTATCTACATAATGGGTAAAAAGTGAAAGGAAAAGTGTTGGAGGAAAATCGACAGCTGCCAGCTACAGCCACAAAATTTTGCACAGTTACACGTCTGGACCCCGGGAGCGTCATAGGCTATGTTGTGAGGCAAAATTTTAACCCCGCACATTCCAATTCACCAAACAATTTGGGCCCTATCTACATAATGGAGAGAAACTGACAGTTACCAGTTGACAGTTGTGAATGAGAGGGGCTTAATGACAGCACCAAAGGCTAACAGCATATACCTACATATAGTCACTAAGGTGGGGCCCTGACATGGAATATTCACCACGCACGGGGACATGTATACACACCACATGCACACAAAGAGTAACAGCTAAGGTGGAGCCCCAACATTGGATACTCACCATGCACCCGAACACAAACACACACACCACAAAGAGACACACACAACACAGAGACACACACCACACAGACACCCCCCACAGGGAAACACACACATACACACCCTATAGGGACACATGCACTCACCCCACAGGGACTCACACACCACAGGGACATACACACATACACACCCTACAGGGACACAGAGACACACACACACACCCCACAGGAACACACAGACCCCATAAGGATTGACACATGCCACAGAGACACCCCTCCCCCCACAAGGACACACACCACAGGGACACCCCTTTACCCAAAAAGGACACACACCACAGGGACCCCCCACTGATCCACACCACTGGGACACACACCCCAGGGACACACACCCCCGGGACACACACACCATACAGACAGACACAGATGTGATCAAATTGCCTCACACAACTCGCCTCATACGTCTGGTATCTTTAATTTCCAAAAATAAACATCTGATTAAAAACAGCCAATGTGCAACACATGTGCCATATAGAGAATTAAGGCAGATGTCAGTCACAT
The DNA here is from genome assembly GCA_033576535.1 of Allobates femoralis. Classification (NCBI taxonomy): domain Eukaryota; kingdom Metazoa; phylum Chordata; class Amphibia; order Anura; family Aromobatidae; genus Allobates; species Allobates femoralis. Next base: position 102,317,826 of record JARQOC010000003.1, on the reverse strand, counting down.
GAGCTGTCTTTTATGTGTATGTGTGAGGTAACATATACTGCCCGGCCAGGGGAGGGTTTACTGTTGAATGGAGATTTATCAGGCTGCTTATAGCAACCAATCACAGCTCAGCTTCTATTTTCCTACAGGTCATTAATATGACATATTCAAATTCTATTTTGTTATAACTAACAGCAGTTATTTATTAATCCGGGCGTAGCCGGATACTACAGCTAGTATAATAATATAATACAATACAATATTATGATAAAATACAATATCTATTATATAATCACGAATGGGTTTTTTGCCCCTTTTGAGACCGCTCGCGCTGCGAGTCAATGTCGTCATGTGGATACGACCGAAGCATTGACCGCGCAGCGGCCATTGCGAGCAGTTCTAAGGCGACTCGCTATGCCGCGCAGCGGGCATGGCGAGTCGCCTTAGCAGCGCGAAGCATTGGCCGCGAAGCGGCCATTGCGAGTCAGAGACTCGCTCTTCTAGAATCCCGATGCATCTGCATCGGGCACCCAGCTAGTGGACAATAAGAGACAATTAAACCCTTCCTGATCCTTGATGTTATAGAGACATCATGAAAGTCGGTGCATTCTCGACCTATGACATCTCTATAACGTCATGGCTTCTTTGCGCTCCTGCAGCTCCAGTGACAGTGTCAATGACAAGTCATCGGAGCTGCAAGATCGCAAGCACCTACACTTTAGCCCAGGGGGGGTGGCTTAGCCCCCCCCATAGCTAAAGTCGCTCTGATTGGCAGTTGAAAATGAAACTGCTGATCAGAGCGAATCAGAGGGATTCACCCCTCCAGATCTGATTGGAGCTCTCCTATCAGATCTGGAGGGGCGGATCGGCAAGTGCCCAACCACTACTCAGCCCACTCCTGCTCCAGTAAAGATTAGGTACCCCCCGTCCCTCCAATACGCCCCCGTCCTCCAGTTCTGTACGTATCTGCCGGCGGGCTGCACCCGTCGGTGCCGCAGGTGCAGCCCACCAGCGGATACACACAGAACCACTGGTCAGGCTCCTCAGCCCCCTCCCATTAGTGTCACCCGCCACCCTGATCCTGTGTTCTGGGCCACCCCTCCCAGCGGGCTGCACCCACCAGTGCACCCATTGGTCAGCTTCCTCTGCTCTGTGTGGGCCCCTCCTCCTCTCCTGGGCTCCTCCTCCTCACTGGTGGATAGTGGGTGAGGTAAGTATGAATGTATGAATGAATTAATGAATTAATGAATGCATGTATGCATGGATGGATGGGTGCATGCATGGATGGTTGTTTGGGTGTATGCATGGATGGATGGATAGGTGGGTGCATGCATACATGCATGGATGATGGTTGGGTGCATGCATGGGTGGATGATGCATGGGTGCATGCATGGGTGGTTGGATGCATGGGTGCATGCATGGATGCATGGGTGGATGGATAGGTGCATGCATGAAAGTGTGTGTGCATAGATTGATGTGTGCATGCATGGATGGATGCATGCATGGATATTGCATGGATGGATGTGTGCATGTGTGGATGCATGCATCGGAGGATGCGTGGCTATCTGGATGTGTGCATGTATGGATATGTGCATGGATGGATGTGTGCGTGCGAGGATGTGTGCGTGGATGTGTGGATGTGTGCATTGATGGATGAGTGCATGGATGGATGTGTGCATGCATGGATGTGTGCGTGAGTGGATGTGTGCGTGCGTGGATGCGTGCGTGTGTGCATGGATGGATGTGTACGTGGATGCGTGAGTGTGTGGATGTGTGCATGCATGAATAGATGTGAGCGTGGATGTGTGCCTGTGTGGATGTGTGCGTGCGTGGATGTGTGGATGTGTGCATGGATATTGCATGGATGGATGTGTGCGTGCGTGGATGCGTGTGTCCATGGATGTGTGCATGTGTGGATGTGTGCATGGATGGATGTGTGCATGGATGGATGTGTGCATGGATGGATGTGTGCGTGCGTGGGTGTGTGCTTGCGTGAGTCAGCTGTTCATTTGAAAATCCCGGAGGGAAGGCGTCAGAAAGACAAAACCTGATCAAACCAGATTCTCCCGGATTGCCCCTGAGTTCAAACCGGATTCTCCCGGATTGTACCGGTCTGGTGCAATCCGGCGCCCCATAACATGGGACTCTATGGTGCCAGATTGCCCCGTACCAGGGCAATCCAGTAGAATCCGGTTTGAACTCAGGGATTAGTAGCGAGTAGACTCCCGCGATAACTGACATCACCACAGGTCCTATCAGCAAGAGGACCTTGCCGGAAAGGTTAAAATAGACATATTTATGTTTTGGACACTTTCTTTAAGTAAAAGAAAGTGTCCAAAATATAAAAATGTCTATTTTAACCTTTCCAGCAAAGTCCTCTTGCTGATAGGACCTGTGGTGACGTCGGTCATGTGACTGAAGTTCCCGCAATAACTGACATCCCCACAGGTCCTATCAGCAGCAGGACTTTGCCGGAGCCATCGCTGGACCGCCGGACAGGTGAGCATACTTTATTATTTACTTTATTTTGGCTGAAAATGCGGCTGATGCGGTATTCTGACCGCATCTGCCGCATTTTCAAACCAAAATCGAACAGCTTATCGAACTGCAGAATTTGAAGCTAATTGTTCGCATTCGTCGAATGACTCGAACACCACCCAAAACAGCACGAGTTTGAGATTAGGGAACATTTCGAATCGAACATCGTTCATCTCTAATCCCGGCACGATGCCCTCACTGTTCCCTGCGCATAATATGATTTACACACTGTCCCTCTCATGGCACATGCCCTCCACACTGCCCTCTCCCTCCATACTGGACGCCCTGGTCACACTGTCCTCTAACACTATGTCCCCTATACTGTCCACTGTTTATACTGTTTTATCTCATGAAAACTCAACATACTGTCCCTGCATGCTGCCCCTCTCCATACAACCCCACACTACTCACACTCCATTCTGTACCGCAGCCATCCCCCTCACTCCACATACTGTGTGAACACCAATCCCCCCTGACTCCACATACTGTGCCGCAGCCATCCCCCTCACACCTCATACTGTGTCCACACTGATCTCCCTCATTCAACATGCTGTGCCACAGCCATCCCCCCTCACTCCTTATGCTGTATCCACGCCCATATAACCCCCCCAACTCGTTGTACTGTGTCCACACCTATCCCTCCTCACTCCACATACTGTGTCGCAACCATGCTCCTCACTCCGCATACTGTCTCCACACCCATATAATCCCCCCTCACTCCACATACTGTGCCACAGCCATCTTTCCCTTACTCCTTATATTGGATTCTCAAATTTACCCTCTTGCTTCCCATACTGTCCACCACATACTGTGTCTATACCCATCTCCCCTTGCTCCATATTGTGTCCTCAAATCCCCCATTTTCTCTTCATGCTGTCTCCACATACACCACTCCCCCACCCTCTCCCCCTCATTTGCTCCTTTTATACTCCCCCCATCCTTTCCCCCTGTTTGGTTCACATATTCTCCCCCCACCCTCTCCCCCAGTTTGCTCCTACTTCCCCCCATCCTGTCCCCCCAGTTTGCTCCTCATACAGTCCCCATCCATTCCCCCCACCCTGCCCATCGTTTGCTCCACATACTCCCACCATCCACTCCCCCCCCACCCTGTCCTCTCAGTTTGCTCTTCATACTCACCTAGCTTGTGCCTCATATTCTCTCCCCACTTTGTTCCCCCATTTTGCTCCTCATACTCCCCCCACTCTGCTCCTCATACACCCCCAATCCTCTCCCCCAGTTGGCTTCTCATACTCCTCCCACTCTGCTCCTCAAATACGCCTATCCTCTCCCCCCAGTTTGCTCCTCATACTCCCCCAACTCTGCTCCTCATACACCCCCCAACCCTGTCCCCCTTTCCCTAATTACGTTAGCTCCAGTGTGGAATGCAGCGCTCCATTCTTCTGTCGCCTCTGACGGGTGATGTCATCAGTGTAATCAGGTGACCTGATGATGTGGCCCTGACCCGGAAATGCCGGGAATCAGGGCTTCCATTGTACATACAGAGCATCTAATAGACGCTTCGTGTACGGAATCAGTGGCTTAAAATTCTCTGTCCCTGCTGTCAGCTGATAGTGGGGGCAGAGAAAAGCCGGCTCACACTGTGGGGGAAAGTGGGGAGACGGAAGATGTGGCCGGCGGGGAGAGACCTCGGGCGCTGCAGCAGGAGGCCAGGTGGTGTTCCCCCTGCTGCACCTGGGGAAAATGCACTGCCAGGTTCCCGTAGATATTCCACTGGCCAAAGGTGGTGACAGGTTCCTTTCTAGGGGAAGGGGTGGCTGCCCCCCCCTGCCCCACGCTGGGTACACCCATGCCTGGAGGTTCAAAGTGCTCACTATGCAACCAGATAAGTTCCTTGGGTGATCTAGTTTCCAAATGGGGTCACTTGTGGTGGAGCTCCAGTGTTTAGGCACACAGGGGCTCTCCAAATGTGACATATTGTCCGCTAACAATTTGAATGGAAAATCAGCTCAAATTGTTAGCGGACACCATGTCGAGTCTGGAGAGCCCCTGTGTGCCTAAACATTGGAGCTCCCCCACAAGTGACCTCATTTTGGAAACTAGACCCACCAGGAAACTTATGTAGTTGGGTGATGAGCACTTTGAACCCTCAGATGTTTCACAAATTGTTCCGCAAAAATGAAAAAGTACTTTATTTTCCCCCAAAATTTTCTTTCAGCCTCAATTCTTTCATTTTCTTATGGGCAACAGGATAAAATGCATCCTAAAATTTGTTGGGCAATTTCTCCTGAGTTGACCGATACCTCTTATGTGGTCATAAACCACTGTTTGGGCGCACGGCAGAGCTCAGAAGAACAAATTTTAGGATCCATTTTATCCTGTTGCCCATATGAAAATGAAAGAATTGAGGAAAAAAGAACATTTTTGTTAGAAAAATTAAAATGTCCATTTTTTGTTTCCATGTTGCTTTAGTTCATGTGAAGCACCTGAAGGGTTAATAATCTTCTTGAATGTAGTTTTGAGTAGCTTGAGGTGTGCAGTTTTTGGAATGGGGTCACTTTGGGGTGTTTTCTGTCATGTATGCCCCTTAAAGGGACTTCAAATGTGATGTGGCCACTAAAAAAATGGTTTTGTAAATTTTGCTGTAAAAATGAGAAATTGCTGATGAACTTTGAACCCTTATAACTTCCTACCCAAAAAAATGTTTTTTTTCAAAAATTGTGCTGATGTAAAGTAGATATGTGGGAAATGTAATTTATTAACTATTTTGTGTCACATAACTCTCCGGTTTGGCAGAATAAAAATTCAAAATGTGAGAATTGCTAAATTTTCAAAATGTTTGCCAATTTTTTTATTTTTTCATAAATGAACACAAAAATTATCAACCTAAATTTACCACTAACATGAAGCCCAATATGTCACGAAAAGACAGTCTCAGAATTGCTAGGATCCATTGAAGCGTTCCAGAGTTATTACCTCATAAAGGGAGAGTGGTTAGAATTGACAAAAATGCCAAGGTCTTTAGGGTCAAAATAGGCTGGGTCATGAAGGGGTTAAAAAAAGTTTCGGAAACCATGAGGAGCGAGGTCCCTGCATGCAAGCTTTTAATCTATGAGGAAATAGGGGAGACACAAAAGGTAAATAGTAAAAAGTGACATAATATATGGTCCAGCTATCAATATAATAAATAGGGGATTCACATCATGGGCGTACCCAGCGTGGGGCAGGGGGGGCAGGTGCCCCCCCCAAGAGCCTGCCCCCCCCCCCATGAGGAAGGGGTGAGCGCGGAACTGTGTGCGCGCCGCACGCACCTACTCGGCGGCTGAGGCTGCTGAGCTAAGGCAGCCACCGCACCTCCGCTCAGCCTCCACCTGTCACCGTCACCTCACTGTAGTGGCACCGCGCGGCCAGCTAGTTTACCTCCGTCCTCAGTCAGCGCCGCTCAGCTCAGCCTCAGTCAGTGTCTCAGTGACATGACAGCCGCAGCGTCTGACATGGAGCGGCAGGCCAGCAAGCAGGGGTGCAGGATGGATCATCATCTGGCCCTCAGACTCAGCCTTAGGCGGTGTGTGCCGACTGCAGATGATGATCAGCTCGGCAGGCAGGCCTGCATGCCGAGCTGATCATCATCTGCAGTCGGCACACACCGCAGGGGGACTCACCAGAAGTGCAGGGGGACTCACCAGAAGTGATGTCACATCACCACTGAGTGCTGAGGCTGAGTCCCTGCGGCTGCGGTGCAAGCTGGAGTGGGGGACTGTCTGTCTGAGGACACTGCTGGTGAGGAGGGAGGCTGGAGCCAGGAGCTCGAGGCAAGGAGAGCTACAAAAGTGAAGAGTGAAGTCAGAGACATCACAAGAGGACAAGTAATGGACAACAGTAACTGACACTGGTAAAGAATAAATGTATGGAAAAAAAATGATGTGGGGGTGGGGGTGATGGGAGCCCAGAGGGTTGTATATGGGAGCCTTATGTGGGGGCTGCGCGCTGTATATAAGATGACATGTACTCCCATCTCATATACAGCCCTGCCCCCCATAGGCTCCCATATCATATATGTGGCTTGTCTCTGTCTGTGTGGCTTGTCTCTGTGTGTGGCTTGTCTCTGTGTGTGGCTTGTCTCTGTGTGTGGCTTGTCTCTGTGTGTGACTTGTCTCTGTCTGTGTGACTTGTCTCTGTGTGTGTGGCTTGTCTCTGTGTGTGTGGCTTGTCTCTGTGTGTGTGGCTTGTCTCTGTGTGTGGCTTGTCTCTGTGTGTGGCTTGTCTCTGTGTGTGACTTGTCTCTGTCTGTGTGGCTTGTCTCTGTGTGTGGCTTGTCTCTGTGTGTGGCTTGTCTCTGTGTGTGGCTTGTCTCTGTGTGTGGCTTGGCTCTGTGTGTGTGGCTTGGCTCTGTGTGTGTGACTTGTCTGTGTGTGTGGCTTGTCTCTGTGTGTGTGGCTTGGCTCTGTGTGTGTGACTTGTCTGTGTGTGTGGCTTGTCTCTGTGTGTGTGGCTTGTCTGTGTGTGTGGCTTGTCTGTGTGTGTGGCTTGTCTCTGTGTGTGTGGCTTGTCTCTGTGTGTGTGGCTTGTCTCTCTGTGTGTGGCTTGTCTCTGTGTGTGTGGCTTGTCTCTGTGTGTGGCTTGTCTCTGTGTGTGGCTTGTCTCTGTGTGGCTTGTTTCTGTGTGTGTGGCTTGTCTCTGTTTGTGGGTTGTGTCTGTGTGTGGCTTGTCTCTGTGTGTGGCTTGTTTCTGTGTGTGTGGCTTGTTTCTGTGTGTGTGGCTTGTCTGTGTGTGTGGCTTGTCTGTGTGTGTGGCTTGTCTCTGTGTGTGTGGCTTGTCTCTGTGTGTGGCTTGTCTCTGTGTGGCTTGTCTCTGTGTGTGTGGCTTGTCTCTGTGTGTGTGGCTTGTCTCTGTCTGTGTGGCTTGTCTGTGTGTGTGGCTTGTCTGTGTGTGTGGCTTGTTTCTGTGTGTGTGGCTTGTCTCTCTGTGTGGCTTGTCTGTGTGTGTGGCTTGTCTGTGTGTGTGGCTTGTCTCTGTGTGTGGCTTGTCTCTGTGTGTGTGACTTGTCTCTGTGTGTGGCTTGTCTTGTGTGTGGCTTGTTTCTGTGTGTGTGGCTTGTCTCTGTTTGTGGGTTGTGTCTGTGTGTGGCTTGTCTCTGTGTGTGGCTTGTCTCTGTGTGTGGCTTGTCTCTGTGTGTGTGGCTTATGTCTCTGTGTGTGTCCTGTGTGTGGCTTTTGTCTGTGTATGTGTGTGTGTGGCTTGTGTTTCTATGTGTGTGGCTTGTGTCTCTATGTCAAAAATATGTATGATGTGTATGTAATAAGCATGTGTTGTCCTGTATAGGTTCCCTTTAAAGGGTGTCAGCATTCCATCTCTTGTTTCCACCTCTTTTTGAAATTCCCGCCTCCTGTGGTACTCTAACACGCCGGCTGGAACTTCATATCTGGTCCAGTGCATTGTGGGGGCTTATGACGTGTACAGGCAGCTTCAATATGTGCACTGCGCATGTGCCAGAGCCGTGCCGAACACGTGACCAGCCCCCACAATGCATCGGGCCGGATATGACGTTACGGCCGGCATGTCAGAGTACCACAGGAGGCGGGAACGACCATAGCTTGCCCCCCCCTAGTTTTGATCCTGGGTACGCCCATGATTCACATAATGCAGATATGCATTATATAGCAGATAAAGTGCTATATAATGCATGAGGGCTGTAGAAACATGACACAAGAGGCCAAATTTGGAGAAGGACAGAATAGGAATAATTAGACAGAGGATGTGAGGAGATAGGGTAGTCTAAAGAGATGTGCTTTTAAGGATAAATGGCAATGTTGGCTATGCCAGAAATCTTAGGGCCGCTTTACACACACAGGTATCTGTGTCCAACTTCTGAACAGATCTCTGGTTGCAGTGAAATCATGGACACATTGTTACATTTGTACACAGCCACAAAATGGAACAATGTGTCCATGATTTCACTGCAACCAGAGATCTGTTCAGAAGTTGGACACAGATACCTGTGTGTGTAAAGCGGCCCTTACTCTAGCAGGGAATGAAGTAGGGTTTATATAACTAACGCAGGACATTGCTACATGTGGAGCATTATATTCATCGATTCATGCCTTAGATCAGGGTTTGGGAACTCCAGGCCACAAGGGCCACCAACAAGTCATGTTTTTAGGATTTTCTTAGTATTGCACAGGTGGTAATATAATCACCTGCCCCAGTGATAATTCCAACTCCAGTGTAATGCTAAGGAAATCCTGAAAACCTGACTTGTTGGTGGCCATTGAGTCGTGAAGTTCCCCACCCCTGCCTTATATAGTTTGTTTCTGCTCTCTGTTTGACCCTGCATCTCTATGATAGTTCACAAGTAAATTGACAAAGTTGAGCACGTCTAGTCCAAATGTGTCAGGAAGTGTGCAAATCGTACAGGTGTAGTCGCATGACCGAATTATCGTGGTAGAAATAGCAGAGGACCCTGACAGTAGGTGGTATGGCAATAATACAAAGAATGGGTGGACAGCTCAAAATTGAGTCACAATCAAAGAAGGATAGGGGTACCGCTTGTCAACTACAATTATTAAACAGGGAAGAGAAATAATTGACAAGGATCGCAGCACACCACAGGATCAGAATATAATGTAATAAAAAAGTCAATTTATTAAGGTACATGAACACACAGGCTAAAAGCCAATTAAAAATATAATATAACCACAAGTTGCCCAGTTGGGAAGGGCCCTGCTTGTACAGAATAGACAATGACCTATTCACACACACAATTCTAGATAGTCAATTGGCAGAGAAAGTATGAATACTGAGGTGGTGTTCAAGTATACAGTCAGTACAGTGATAAACCAATCTAAGTATAAAAATGTCAGGAGCTAGTATATCTCCGATAAAGAGAGAGGCTATGACCATCAAAAGAATCTCTCAACCAGAATGTCATAATGACCACTACATGTGTGGGAACAGAAGGCTGCCACCTGTTACAAATATATAGGACCAAACTGCAATATAAAGGAAATAGATTGAATCTTACCCAAACACTATAATTTGTCTTGTTAAGGGATTGCCCAGAGAATCAAAGGACCCATAGCTGGAGGGGAGATAAAGGATCAAGAGGCAGTCAGCTCAGATCAGGCAGGTAGCGGAATACAGACAGGTACAATCAGGTCCCACGGACCCACGCATATCACTGTGGTGTAAAGGCTTCTAGAGATGAGCGAGTATACTTGCAACTATTCGGTAATCGCCGAATAGTAGCGGTATTCGACTACTCGCTACTCTCCGAGTACCTTATGAGTACTCGGGTGCAGCGAGTAGTCCGATTACTTTCGCAGTGTATGTATAGATACACTGTGAAAGTACCCTAAAAGTGAATAAAAGTTGTTAAAAATAATGAAATTACATACTCACCTATCCGACGCCTGCATCGGGACCGTCCCAGAAGACCTGCGATCACTGGACAAGGACCTGTGATTTCCAGCCAATCAGATGGCCAGTACTGATTTGACCAATCAGATGGTGACACGTCACAACCACGTGATCGCTAGCGGCCACCTGATTGGCCAGATTGCAGGGTCCTTGGTGTATTTCCAGGACCTTGCAATCTGGCCAATCAGGTGGCCGCTAGCGATCACATGGTTGTGACCTGTCGCCATCTGATTGGTCAGATCGCTACCAGCCATCTGATTGGCAGGAAATCACAGATCCTTGCCCGGTCATCGCAGGTCTTCTGGGATGGTCCCGATGCAGGCCTCGGATAGGTGAGTATGTAATTTTATTGTTTTTAACAACTTTTATTCACTTTTAGGCTACTTTCGCAGTGTATCTGTAGATACACTGCGTAAGTAATCGGACTAGCTATACTCGCAACGAGTACCGAGTACCGGTACCTACACATTGCAAGTATAGCGTTTCTGAATATTACGGTACTCGCTCATCCCTAGCGGCTTCGTCAGAGAGACGTGTGGTATGGCTGCTGTATGGATTCAAAAGTTTGTGGTCAGACAGAGTGCAGAAGACCGGACAACCCCTATTAAGAGTTTATCTGTGCAATGCAAATAGGTGTATATTAATGGTGAGCGAGCATGCTCACCATTGCTGAATAAAGAATAATGGTACTTGGTACCTTCGGTACTCAGTTGAGTATCAAAGTTGCTGAAATTGTTTATTTGTGAATGATCTTACAAAAAGAGACAGTTGCCTTCAGTGAACGATAGGATCCGAAACCCCAGTAAGAGCCGCTTGCAGTCTCTGAATGGCTATCACTGGGGATAAAATAATTGTGTCTGAATGTCATGTGTAAAATTAAAAACATGCTCACCCTCCACTGGAAATGCTTTGTTTATGGCTGGCTGTATGTAGATCGAGAAGTAGACTGCTCATCACTCATTGACTTACAATACAATATACTTGTTACTCAGGTCAACACAGTCAGTGTGTCCGACCTGTTCTATTAGAATACCAAGCACACGAGCACTTTAGTGCTTGCTCATTATTACAGGGAACCTGTCACCTCCTAAAAGCCACCTAACCTATCAATATGTGGCACCCCAGGGGTTAATGTGCCATAGTAACATCACAAGGGTTAACTCCCCACACAACACTGGACACTGCACTAGCATCTCTAGGCCAAAAGGGGGAGCTCAAGCAGCTCCCTGATATATTCTGGTCTGAGTAGGAAGAAGTTAGTTGAGAGTTGACAGTTGACAGTTCAGTTTAGTGAAGGGAGACTAGGAGGAGGACCTGTAAATGGGAGCAGTGCTGAGCTCCTGACAGGGACCACTGACTACTTTCAGGCCTGAAGCCAGGGTCTGAGGAGAGGAGTACAAATAACAGAGGAACATATCTGGGAGACTGAGTTACCTCATAACTCGTATCAGAGGAGCGCGGAGATGGATACCGGATCCGAATCTGTGACTGAAACATGCAGCACAGAAAACAGCGGGATATGGAGGTTGTAGATCTACACTGTACCACAACAAAGCAACACGGCCTGGTCAGAAACACAAAATTAAGACTCAAGTTGCCTAGCAAGTGGGTACATATGAGGGAGACAGGGCCAGCAGCTTAGCTAAAGCGGCAGCAGGGCCACACACAAAGCGCAGGAGTAGGATCCAAGGACCCGATCAGGGTGGGAGCAACCCAATAAATCATTAATCCATCCGATCACTCATCTCTGTAGCGAAACCGGAAAAGATCTCCTTTGTACACGAACATCACCCAAAAATGCCTAAGATTTACAATATCATAAAACATCACTGGCATTAATGCAGAAAGCATATCCTACAATTGAAGCTTTTAAAACACCCACCTAATGTGCAAACCAAACCTCCTAACATAATGGATGCAGTGGTCAAAGCAGATGTTGGCAGTGCCAAAAAACAAATGAGACATTTTTAGATGCCCAAAGAAATGGATCCTTCCCTTGTCTCAACTGTCCATCCTGTTCAAACGTCATAAAAGGTGACCACTTCACCCACCCTTGTACTGGGAAATCATACCCCATCAAGGGTTTTCATACATGCAACTCCTACTTTGTGATGTACATCATTAAATGCCCTTATGGCCTCCTCTATGTGTGGGAAACCACACAACATGTAAAAGACCGCATAACAAGCCACACATCTACAATCACTGTGGAAAAAAACTGGCTCCCTATACCAAACCACTTCAATGAAGCCAGACACTCTATATCTCAATTGAGATATCAGGTTATAGAACAAGTACAGAGACCAAGACAGGGTGGTAACCATGTACAACTACTGAAAGATAGGGAAAGCTTCTGGGTATATTAATTGCAAACTCTGAGTCCTTAAGGACTCAACAGGGAAATAGAGTGGTCCTTTTAGTGTGATCCCATTTAACCAATTTTTCTTTATACCATTTCTAGATGTACTAAGAAACATGAGTGTTCATCCTCACCGTTTCTATTTCCTTAGTTGTGCTCTCCTGGATGGTAAGGGTATGCTTAGAAACTTACTATACCCATTATAGAGTTTGTATACCCATTATAGAATATGTATAGATCCATCTTTGATTAGTTCTATGGTTGGTTTGGGATCCCCTGTGCCCTTAACTGTGCTCTTTTCCACAGGTCCCAAGCTATCAATTGGAACATTTTTTGAAATACATCACTGTGAAAAATATGCCCAGTGTTTTACACTGGCAGCTACCGTATATACTCGTGTATAAGCCGACCCGTGTATAAGCCGACCCCCCTAATTTTGCCCCCAAAACCTGGGAAAACCTATTGACTTGTGTATAAGCCGAGGGTGGACCCCAGCACAGTTACAGGCCTCCCCAGTCGTAGTGTACAGCAGCCTCCATGTACAGGCCTCACAGTGGGTATACAGAGCCTCCCCAGTGGTAGTATACAGCAGCCTCCCCAGTGGTATCAGGCTCCCATGTAGTATACAGCAGCCTCCTCAGTGGTGTATACAGGCCCCAGCAGTATTACAGCAGCCTCCCATGTAGTACAGCAGCTCCCAGTGGTGTATACAGGCCCCAGCGGTATTACAGCAGCCTCCCCAGTGGTGTATACAGGCCCCAGCGGTATTACAGCAGCCTCCCCAGTGGTGTATACAGGCCCCAGCGGTATTACATCAGCCTCCCAGTGGTGTATACAGGCCCCAGCGGTATTACAGCAGCCCCCCCAGTGGTTATACAGGCTCCAGCGGTTATACAGCAGCCTCCCCAGGGTGTATACAGCAGCCCCAGTGGGTATATACAGCAGCCCAGTGTTCAGCCCCAGTGGTGCTATATCAGCAGCCCCGTGTGTATACATCAGCCCGGGGTATATACAGCAGCCCCAAGGTGGTATATACAGGCAGCCCAGGGTGTATACAGCAGCCCCAGTGTGTAACGCAGCCCAGTGGTATATACAGCAGCCCCAGTGGTGTATACAGCAGCCCAGTGGTGGTATATACAGCCCCAGAGGTGTATATACAGGCAGCCAGGTGTTACGTAGCCCCAGTGGTGGTATATACAGGCAGCCCAGAGTGGTATATACAGGCAGCCCCAGAGGTGTATACAGCAGCCCCAGTGGTGGTATATACACAGGCAGCCCCAGTGGTGTATACAGCAGCCCCAGTGGTGGTATATACAGGCAGCCCCAGAGGTGGTATATACAGGCAGCCCCAGAGGTGTACACAGCAGCCCCAAATGCAGGCACTCGCCCCCTCTCCTTGTAAGGCCCCCCCGGCTGCTTAACTTACCATTCCTGGTCTTGTGCATCGCGCAGGTCCCTCCGTGCTCCGTCCTCCGTGCTCCCGGCGTCAGCTGCATCCGGGGTCCCCGGCCGTCGCATAGCGATGACGTCATGCGACCGACCGGTCACATGACCCGGATGCTACGGAGGACGGGAGCACGGAGGGACCTGCGCGATGCAGAATACCAATAATGGTAATAAAAGCAGCCGGTAGGGGGGCCTTAAAGCGGGGGGCAAGTGCCAGCATTTGGGGGCATATATTTAGATATGCACTGCTTCCCCCTGCCGCTGATTGACAGGGGAAGCAGTGCATATATAATGAGCGGCCCCACGTGATGGGGCGCCCATTCAGCAGCTTCCCCCCGCCTCCTCCAGCCTCCCAGCCCCGGACACAGCCCCACCACAGCAGCCTACCGTATTGACCCGTATAATAAGCCGAGGCAGAGACTTTTCAGCACAATTTTTGGGCTGAAAAACTCAGGCTTATACACGAGTATATACGGTATATATAATCAAATTTCAGATATTGTTCAATGTAATCTTATCTCAGCAATCATACTATTCAATGTTGTGTATATATTGTGGCTAGAAGACTGTACCTGTTCATGTATTGCATTTAGCTAACTATATTCTACTTGATCTTACTGTACATCTTAATTTCTCACTTGTAAAGCTTCTAAATACTCTAATAAGACCTTCTGATCCTTCCTCCACCCAGCCCCAATTGCTGTTTACAGTTGTGTCCAAAAGTATTGACACCCCTGCAATTCTGTCAGATAATACTCTGTTTCTTCCTGAAAATGATTGCAATCACAAATTCTTTGGTATTATTATCTTCATTTAATTTGTCTGCAATGAAAAAACACAAAAAAAATTGTCCTAAAGCCAAATTGGATCTAATGCCACACCAAACATAAAAAAGGGGGTGGACAAAAGTATTGGCAACTGTTAGAAAAATCATGTGATGCTTCTCTAATTTGTGTAATTTAACAGCACCTGTAACTTACCTGTGGCACCTAACAGGTGTTGGCAATAACTAAATCACACTTGCAGCCAGATGACATGGATTAAAGTTGACTCAACCTCTGTCCTGTGTCCTTGTGTGTACCACATTGAGCATGGAGAAAAGAAAGAAGACTGTGAAGGACTTGAAAACCAAATTGTGAGGAAGCATGAGCAATCTCAAGGCTACAAGTCCATCTCCAAAGAACTGAATGTTCCAGTGTCTACCGTGCGCAGTGTCATCAAGAAGTTTAAAGTCCATGGCACTGTGGCTAACCTCCCTAGATGTGGACGGAAAAGAAAAATTGACAAGAGATTTCAACGCAAGATTGTGCGGATGGTGGATAAAGAATCTCGACTAACATCCAAACAAGTTCAAGCTGCCCTGCAGTCCGAGGGTATAACAGTGTCAACCCGTACTATCCATCGGCGCCTGAATGAAAAGGGACTGTATGGTAGGAGACCCAGGAAGACCCCACTTCTTACCCTGAGACATAAAAAAGCCAGGCTGGAGTTTGCCAAAACTTACCTAAGGGAAAAGCCTAAAACGTTTTGGAAGAATGTTCTCTGGTCAGATGAGGCAAAAGTAGAGCTTTTTGAGCAAAGGCATCAACATAGAGTTTACAGGAGAAAAAAAGAGGCATTCAAAGAAAAGAACACGGTCCCTACAGTCAAACATGGCGGAGGTTCCCTGATGTTTTGGGGTTGCTTTGCTGCCTCTGGCACTGGACTGCTTGACCGTGTGCATGGCATTATAAGTCTGAAGACTACCAACAAATTTTGCAGCATAATGTAGGGCCCAGTGTGAGAAAGCTGGGTCTCCCTCAGAGGTCATGGGTCTTCCAGCAGGACAATGACCCAAAACACACTTCAAAAAGCACTAGAAAATGGTTTGAGAGAAAGCACTGGAGACTTCTAAGGTGGGGCAGCAATGAGTCCAGACCTGAATCCCATAGAACACCTGTGGAGAGATCTAAAAATGGCAGTTTGGAGAAGGCACCCTTCAAATATCAGGGACCTGGAGCAGTTTGCCAAAGAAGTATGGTCTAAAATTCCAGCAGAGCATTGTAAGAAACTCATTGATGGTTACCGGAAGCAGTTGATCGCAGTTATTTTGACTAAAGGTTGTGCAACCAAGTATTAGGCTGAGGGTGCCAATACATTTGTCTGGCCCATTTTTGGAGTTTTGTGTGAAATGATCAATGTTTTGCTTTTTGCTTCATTCTCTTTTGTGTTTTTTTCATTGAAGACAAATTAAATGAAGATAATAATACCGAAGAATTTGTGATTGCAATCATTTTCAGGAAGAAACTGATATTATCTGACAGAATTGCAGGGATGTCAATACTTTTGGCCACAACTGTATATAGTCTTTTTCAGTAAATGTTTTTCCCAGCCACCAAAAGTACTTAACAAGCGCCAGATTTACAGTAAAACAACTTTGTTTATGGGTTAGCATGACAGCACCACTTTAACTAAGCTGTACGTACCGACGTGGTCCATACGTCACCAAACACGTGACGCGCCATCATAGCAACGCATCAGCGCATAACCCAGTGCTCAGACGCGAAGCTGGGCGTCACCCAACCCACTGTGCATGCATTGGCGTCTCCCCGCACTTCTGGTATTCACCGGTAAATAGCAGTGACCGCATCAAGCAAGTGCACACTACAGAAAACCGCCCCAGGACGGGACATATGAAATAAAGGTAAAGGAGCCTAATATACAGCATGTTTAACTTTATATTCCTAGCCCTGGTTTAAATTATGGCTACAATATAGGAAACCCCTTTTCTGAACATACACTGAGCACTGGGAAGGAGTTTTTATCTTTAAGTGTAAGGGTTCACCCTGCTTCTCTTTCTACTATGGAGTGCCACTATAACCTAATTTTAATACTTTTACAAATACATGTCTTAGGCTGGGGTCACACTTGTGTTTTTTTCATGAGTTTTTGGAGACCTGCATTTTAAAAAAAACATGTAAAAACGCACCATAGGCCCCAATGTTAAAAAACGCATGCCCTAACAGCAAAAAACCATGTGTTAATATCAAAAACGAATGTGTGACAGTACCATGCGTTTTTGTGTGCGTTTTGCAATTATGTGATTAGCTGACATCAAAAACGCATGCAAAAACGCATGGTACATTAGTACCATTTAGTACCATCCAAAAACGCATGCGTTTTCCATAGGGGCCCATGTTAAGAAAAACACATGCGTTTTTAAAACAGCACCAAAAAATAGTGCATGCACTACTTTTGGGTGCTGATTTAAAAACGCATGCAAAAACGCAGGGTGCCATCAGACACCTTAAAAAACGCATGCTGAAATGGAAAAAAGCATGCAGAAACCCATGCTTTTTTTGAAGGCACTAAAAAAACTCATGCAAAGTGTGACCTCAGCCTTAGACTTCATATAAAAGACCCTTTTCTCCATAAATTTATACTAACATTTTTTTTAAATAAAACCTTTCCAGAACATAAAAGTTTAACCAAAGGAAAGGGAAAAATACCCTTCCTATGAGGAGACTACCTATCGAATGGTAACCTATATCTAAAGGTACCTTTACACGCCGCTACGGAAGGTTAGAAACCACTGGGTGTCTCACGTGCACGAGCACGTTTCAACGGTTCCTAACGGTACCTGATACCGCATTTCCACCCGCTACAAGTGCTCTACAGTAGGTTGTTTCTATCCCTGGATGCACCGACGGATGCCGCAGGTTGCCTTCTGTAGAGCACCTTCCCTCATTTACACGCCGCTACCACAAGGCAATATGGGCGGACCTGGGGCAGCAGGGACAACACATAGGCGGACCAGAGTTGTGGATTACGAGACGCTCGTACGATGATTGGACAAAGCAATAACATCATGATTGGCCAGCCAGCGCAGGAAGGCTGGCTAATACATGATGCTATTGCAATTGTGTAGCTGAATGATCAGCTCCTTAAATATGCCGCCTATGCAGGGACAACCAATCGTAATGCAGGATCTTCCACCAATGATCGCTGATGGGGCGTGGTATCCCGGAGGCTGTGTCACGCCCAGGGAGTTCACTAGGTGACGAAAATACCTTCCTGTTCCTCGATTACACGCCGCTACCATAGAGTTTAAACCAACCTGTTTTTGAGCACAACTGAAAGACAGGTGTCGACAGAGACCGGTGGCAACAACCTGAATTACACGCCGCTACCTCGCGGTGTTTTGACGTACAAGATACAATTGTCTCCGACGCCCGGTGGTTTCTAACCTTCCATAGCGGCGTGTAAAGGTACCTTAAGTGTCCTTTATTTTGTCCTTTTTCCACACTTTTCAAGACTATGTTCTCTTTAGCATCTTAACAACTGTATTCTACTCTAACTGCATTTAATCACATGTAACTACTCTACCTTACATCTCTTTTGCTCCTATGCTGTTCTCTAAGTAATGATTCTCATTCTATGACCACTTTATGATCAATATAGCAGGTTGCACTATTACCCTTGCTAAATGGTATTATCACTTTCTATATGTAAATATGCACATTATTCATATTTTGCTTGTATGTTTTGCATACAAAGCTTGCACTATGTTTGATTATACTCATGTTGTTTTTATTTGTGTTCTATTGCAGCAACTGTTGTGAAAACAGCCTTTAATAGGCCAAAATGCATTGCATCTCGAAGTTGCTCTGCTAAATTCAAAATAAAAATTTTTTTTTGCATTCAAACAAGGAAGTGTCAATTGTGATTTACTTTTTTCTATAGGCTTCATTCCATTTTTGTAAGCAGTAGAATATGTGCTTTACCAAAAAACTCTATTTTGTCCTAGTGTCCACAAGACACTTGCTCAGAAGGATTTTGGCTTACTCACATACATTTTGGAAAACTGCCTTATAAATTTTAATCTCTTTGTATCAGCAGTGGGGTCCTCCTGGTTGTCCTGCCATAGCATTTAATTTAATTGAAATATTATTGGATAGTTTGTGCTAACACTGATGCACCTTCAGCCTTCAAGACAGCTTGAATTTCTTTGGAACTTGATTGAAGCTGCTTATCCACCATTCAGATTATCCTGCATTGTAACCTTTCATCAGTTTTTTCCTATCCTATAGCTGTGGACAGCGTTTTTGCTCGTGCTTGGAAATACCGCGAGATTACCGTCTGAGGCCGACGTTGATGTTGTGTTAGGGTCGGGGCCTCCATAGGTGAGTATGGGCAGCATAAACGTGGCACTACCATAGCGGTAAAACACTAAATTTTTAGCTCGACCCTCCGGGCAGTGCGGTAGTAACAAATGTGACCCTAGCCATTATTGCCCTCCACAAAGCTGTAGTCCAAACATTTGCTACTGGCTGCTACCAAGCATGCACCAGGCCATGTTACCCGCTGTTTTTGTGGTGACATTTAGGTAGGATTGTGTCATCAAAAGTTCACAAACTAATACAGTCCTATAGTGCTTGTAAAATCCTAAGCAGTACTATTACCATGTAATGCTGTTTGTCAGAAACCACGTGTTTGGTGCCAAGGGTTGGGGTACTTGGAGCTTGGGCCTACTGGTACGGGAATGTTACAGGTGGTCGGTTTCATGAGTCTGTGCCCTTGAGCAGACAATAAAAAGGGGGAAAAGAAAACAAAGTTGTTCATGACGCCAACTGTGTTTCCGGTGATGGCACCGACGCTGCTGGAACTGAGTCTGAGTCCCAGGTATGTTGGAAGTAGCAATGATGGAATAGGGCAGCAAAGTCACCGTGGAGCAAGGCAGATAAATCACAATTCTCTGAGAAGAAGCACCGACATGTTGCTCACTCTGAACAGGTACTTTACTCCAGTAATCTGCAGGTTTACAGGGTAATGCAGTTCTTTCAGCTGGGGTAGTGGACCGGGTGGTTCTGGTAGTGAGCAGTGTCCCTCTGAGGTTCCACTGGTGTTCCTTCACTATCATATTCTCTGTCCTTACTCTGTGCTGCCCTGCACAATCCCACTTCTTAAACCAGGCCCGTCGGGTGATAATGGGAACGCTTTATCTCTGCAAAGGGAACCCAACCCAGTTTAGTGCTTTAGTGGAGACCGTGCTTGGTGTAGGGCGGTTGAATCGTGCTCCTAGAAAGCTATCGACCATTATTGTGATTTGCGGATGGACAGCTGATCCACGTCGGAGCTGGTATCCCGCTTCCGACTGGGCCAGGGTATTTGATTACCCTCTATCTGCCCCTTTCTCTTCTAGGTCACCAGGTTGAGGTGCCCTCCCTCTTAGCTTCTCCTCTGCTGTATTCCACTGCACTGCTGCAACTCTTACTCTGCTGTTCTGGTCTACTTCTGCTTCTCTGTACTTCTGCTTTTGCTCTGCTACAACTCCTTACTCACTGACTGTTCTTCTTCTCTGTTCACTGTTCCTCTTTCCCCACTCACTTTATAACCTAGCTCCTCCACCTACCGGGACGGTTACTCTAGTAAAGGACATCTGATTGGTCCCCTATGACTAGGTGTGTGTGTGTGGTGCTGGAGATTCAGGCTTCTACTACTCCTTACAAGAACAAAGCATACTGCACCTTCTGTTAGGGGTGCAGTACCCTTTTGTAGCGCGCTGACTAGCGGGGCACTACACACGCACTATTCAATCTTTCCCCTGTCAATTCTGGGGGTCACATTTTGCTTGACACAACAAGTATATATGCTATACGTCCATTGTCCAGTGCTAAATGATTGTTGTGAATGTGCAACTGCAGATTGTGTGCATGTGGTGTCAGAGCCTGCTTCCTGGACAACATATTGGGAAACAGGTAACACAGTGAAAGTGCCAGTGGTTTTGCAGTCATACACAGTTTTGTTTGTACACTTCCAGCAACCTAGGGGTGTTGCGTACGTCAGCAGTATTTTCAGAATGCTAAGGGTCACACTCGCGTTGTGCCATCCGCTAAACAGATGCGTTAAAAGAATGCAGTTTTCCCTCGCATTCACATGAAATGTGTGTGCATTTATGTAGCATGCGTTAATGGATGCGTTTGCCATAGACTTCAATGATAAATTAACATGTATCTGTAACAATTGTTTAATCCTGTGAAAAAAAGCTATTCCCACAAACCATATATGTGAGTCAGAAATATCTGCAGGCATATTTTCCAGGCTCTTCCCATTCTGTTTCATCACATTCCCACCCATTTCAGCCTTTTCCTCAGGCCCCCAGACTCCTTTGTAGCATCCTACAGAAGATTACTTGAGTTTCCCATTGACTTATATTGTACTCGCTATTTGGAATGAATACGTGATTATTAGAAAGTACTCATAAGGAGTATAGCGATTACCAACCTTATAGTACTCGCTCATCACCAGCTAGGACCTTATGAATCAAGCAGGTATTTCAATAAAGTAAATTGTGACATACTTTATGTCTGAAAAAGGTCTTTTGTTTTGTTTATAGTGTAAATTGTACCTTAAATATTGTATAAATTGTTCTGTATTTTCTCTTTGATAGCCACTGCATAACTTGGTCAGTGTAGCACGGAAGGGTTGATGGGACATTAATTGAGTGTGCCTAAGTTTCGAGAAGAAGGGGAGTGATTTAGTTTATAAATATACCTCTGGGTTTAGTTACTGTTCATACAGGCCATAGCCGTAGGAAAGAGAACAGTGATAGGGAGGTTAGTCTGAGTAGCTGAGGTTGAAGATGGAAAGGAGAAACTTTGAGAATTGCATTGATTTTGTGACAGAAGCTGTAAGAAGAAAGAAGATAGCATTGGGGATGTGTGAGCATGATGTAGAGAAAAGAAAGAAGGAACTCACATGAGAAAGGCTGCTGGGAAACTGGAAGGTATTGTGCAGCCAGAGAGTCACACTGGGTTTTAAGGATAGTTGACTATCCTGTGCCTGAAGAACTTTTGAAAAGTTGTAGCCTGACTGAGGAAGATTAGTAAAAAATACTAAGCTTGATTGTTCCTGAAAAATAATTAATTATGCCATACATAAAAGATGTATACTGATTGCAGGAAGGGGGAGGGGAGACCTGCAGCCAATATACTCACAAGGCTCCTCCACTGGATCTAGTGGTTGTCGTCCACCTCAATAGCCATAAGAAATTGTAGAGACAATCCAGTTGTATGCTTCATATTCCCTTTATTGTGAAATCATAAAATCATCACAGCGCACAGGGGGTGCCGCTGGACGCGTTTCGGAGGAACTAGCCTCCTTAATTACAGCTGTGCGCTGTGATGATTTATGATTTCACAATAAAAGGAATATGAAGCATGCCACTGGATTGTCTCTACAATTTCTTATGATAAAAGATGTATGTGCTAAGCCTATTCACCTGCATAACCTCCATGTAAAACCTATAGCCATTGCTTATACCTGCATCAAAATTATTGTGTAAAAAGATCTGTGCCTTTTTGTCAACTGTATTTGTTTTCATTATACTTCTTCATGAAAGTAAGTCTGTGCATATTTATGGCACATATAAAACTTTAGACACTGGGAAATAACCTGGATTTCTGATATTCCATATCCATATTTTGAATCTGTATGAAAGTATGCAAAAGTCTATAAGTTAGGAAAGAAAGGTCCAAATAATGGAGGTACATGGTCATAGATAATTGACAAAACAGAGAGTACATGTACGGTGGTAGATAGACATGAAGGAAAAAACGGTGGTGAAGCACAGTGTAGAGTCTATGGATAAGAAAGATGAGTTATATTGTAATCAAAAGTGAAAGGGCCACTGTTGCAGCAATAGGTAAAAGACCCATGCATAATGTTTGGAAAGAAATGTGTGATGATATATGATGGGATGCTGATGTTGTGGGCTCACCTGGTGAGATGGATACTCTTACCAGTGGGTCAAGGTGATCTTCATAGACTCAGGATGATGGCACAGCAGGTAGAACTTGCCAGGTGTCACGTAGATCTGTAAGGACCAGTACAACATGATATGCAGGACAGCAGATAGACATGTGGAACAGTAATTACCCCAAGGCAGAGAGTCTGAAGATATACAAGAGGTCCATGTCATGCAGCTGTAAACAGATGCACGGAGGCACTGACACAGAAGACTTAATGTGAACTTGAACCAATTGATTATTTACTACAAACAGTATAGGTGAACATAAAATGTCTAAAGGTTTGGAGACTTCAAGAAATGCTAAACTAATTCACAATACTCACAGTTATTATTCAAAGTAAATAGAATATAATCTGAACATTTTTTCACAACACTGTTCTGCATCACAAGTTAATTAACTATTAGACCAAATGATTTCTCTAATGGTACCTTAGTACAGTGTTTGTCAAAATCCCTGTGGTGGTTAATACCATTGTCAACTAAATATTCAGTCTGTTGTTGTTGTCACTGAAACAGGCCTCTATTGTTGCATTAGGTCAAACGTGTATTGCCATAGTGTGCTTACCAGTCATTTCACCAATGTGAGATTACAGCTGCCTCCATCTATATAAAGCATTGCATAAGTCTATACCATTATAAAGACCTCCTTGAATCTAGTTGTTTTGAGTACACTGGACTCCAACTCAACATCCTGGTCTCCTCAGGTCACATATTGACCTCTCCAGTAACTCAGCCTCCTGGCCTCCAAAGTTTAATTGTTTTAACTCTCCAGTAACTAGGCCTCCACATCTCACATATTTGACCTCTCTGGTAAGTTGGCCTCCTGGCCTTCATAGTTCACACATTTAACCTTTTTGTTACCTTTGACTCCTAAACTCACACATTCAACCTCTGTGGTAACTTGATTTACTAGCCTCCACATATCACATGTTCAATCTCTCTGGTAAGTTGGCTTCCTTGTCCTCAGCTCACACAGTTGATCTCTCTGGTGACTTGGCCGCCTCAGCTCACATATTCCTACTCTTTAGTACCTTGATACTGGCATCACAACTTCATTGGCCCAAGTATCACTGTGCAAATGGTGAGGCCAGAACAAGTAGAGGCAGTTTTAGATTGGATGGTTGAAAGTGCCTCCAATTCCTTCTCATTGTCTTCCACGAGGTCCCCTCTTAATTATGGAACCAGTTCCAAAAACCAACAAAATATAATTGTAGTCTTATTCAATTCTTCATAGCTGTAATATTCAGGCATGGCTGCCTGTTTTGAGCACTACATTTTTCAGACTAAATGCTTTGGGTCCCTGGGACATTTAGTCAACCACATTGGGGAGGTGCCTTAAGGCACAGAGGCTGAGACTGATGATAGCGAGGTTGGCTTGCAGACCACCAGCTCAATACCAAATCTAACTATGAGCTTTTTAACTGCAGCAGCTGTAGTGTATGCTACTGGAGCTGAAATTTTGGCTGTGTTGGGGAACTGTGAAAACAGGGTCTGTGGTGGCAATCTTAAAATGTTTGCTCTGTGGTGAAAGTCTGAAATCAGTCTCTGTGGGGGCTCTCAAAATTGCTATTTTATTAATTTACTTCATATTTAAACATGATTGCTATGGTGACAGAACCCTTTTAAGTCATTTCCCTATCCACCTTTATTTGTATGGCAATTGTCCTGCTCTTTCCCCCATTTTGCTTCCTTTTGCATCCCCCTAGTTCTTACCATGACCCTTCTACAGCACAGAAGAGTAGGTTTCTATTGCGTCTAGGGGTTGAGAGTCCAAGGTCAAATTTGGGTCAAGTTCAAGGTCCAAACAGAACTTTTAACTAAATTCCGTCCGAACCCATTGAACCCCAACATCCATGGGCCCGCTCACGTTTAATAGTAATTACTCTTATATTAAAAGGGAAAGAAAAAAACAGTTACTTTCTTTCTTGAAATCAATGATTTTATTCTTAGATTTATCTTAATCTAAACATTTCTTTTAATAGTGCCTGTAGCAAACCAAAGCTTCTAAGTGCCCTGTTTGTAACATTTATCAAACTAGTCACTTTAAAATGCATCGTGATAAATTATTCCAGGAACGTTATTAAAGCTAAAGCAGTCCTATTTCCTACTTGAATAATAATGACATGTCAACCGAAATGAAGACCGCTTTAAACTCCCTTTTTACTGTAAGCCATAAAATAATGACTTTTAAAATGAGCTATATCAATATCGAGTCTAATGCCCTATGCCCGCATTCATTTCAATGTCAGTCCTACCTGCGAGGCAGCAAAGCTGTAAGTGAAAGTCATTTTGTCTCTACCATATAAGCAGTTAAACAGCCTTATTTCACAGTGACACTACACTTTGGAGTGTAAGTTCCTTCAAGCCTTTTTAATCATACTGGAACCAAAGACTTTTTCCCCTGTCTTCCGAATCTGATCTTTCAAAGTGCCTTTCAGAATCTCGAAAACACTATATGACTCTCAGACACTTTGTTCTTCGTACAGACAAAACACATGCACTAGGAGTTTTGTGTGCATGGTATATCTCCTCTGGTTATTTCTGCTACATTTCTTTTCTCTTCGGTGCCTAAACTCTACAAGAGACAGCGAGAGGGAGGGGAAAAGTGTTTTCTCTAGAGTTTGCATCATTATACAGGCAAACACTTTCTATTCAGTTATGGACAGGTTCAGAGAATTGATGTTTCACATCACAACAGTTTTGCAGCGAAAAGCAAAAAATACTTTGAAGTTGAGCTACTTGGGAAATATGGTGATATCAAAACAGATGACAAAGCTTCCGCTAACTTTTGAATTATTAGTTTGATCAAAACACATGTAGCTTATGCAGATTATATATTTTTTATTATGGGCTTTCTTTTTTGCCGTGTTTGACAAATTCTAAAAAAATGTTAATTTATCAATTTATACTACTTCATTTAATTTATTTATTTACTCGTTTTTTTTTTTACAATACAATGTACTTATTTTATATTGCATTATTTTTATGGAGACATAAGGTCAAAACGTAGGATTTTTATTTGGTATTTTGTGTTCGAAAGAAAAAATGCTTAAAGTGAATCAAACAGCAGTGAATCCAGTGCCTTAGGCTAGGGTCACACTTCAGCCATTGAAGCATTAAAAGCTAGCGTTTTCACAATTCCAAATTATGAAAAACGCTAGCGTTAACGCTGCCATTGGGTTCATGCAAAAAACGCACGGTCAAAATGCAACACTGCTATGTCGTTTTGCTAAGGCACCCAAAAAACGCAGTAAGCAGCATTTTTGGGGACGTTAGCAAAAATGCATGCGTTTTTTCAACATGGGAGCCTATGGAATGCGTTAACGCATAGTACATATATGCGCACTAGCGCTAAAAAGGGAAGAAATGCCATGAAAATGGCAAGGGAAAAAAATGCTCACTTTAATGCATCCTTGCAAAGAATGCTCCCTCCAAATGTAACCCTAGCCTTACAGGTACAGGGATACTGAGTGCAATCATACCTTTACTTCAAAGAGTAAATGTTTGATTGCAGAGAAAACTGTTATCAAACATTGGGAGATCTGTGCAGCACATGTGAAGCACATTAGCATAAGAGGGGATTGGTTTCTTTGTATTATTCGCATGTTTGCTCTAAGTTGAAATCTTCCCCCACCCTCTCAGTCCCCCCTGTCACTATATAGCAGGCACATTATGTCTGAAATTTTGCATGGCGATCACACAATGTCAGGTGTCCTATGTGCCCCAGATCATCACTCTCTCCCTCCCTCCTGTGTCTCTGGATGCTAGTTCTCACTGCTTCTTCTGTCTGTGAGAGGTGCAGAGACTGAAGAGGGCGAGGCCTTCTCCTTACTGTGACCTGGAGGGGACAAGGCCCTCTCTTGCACTGTGACCTGGAGGGGGTGAGGCCTTCTCCTGCACCGTGACCTGGAGGGCGGGACCTTCTCCTACCATGTGTCAGTGCGAACAGACAGCCAGAGAAGATTCAGTGAGAACTAGAAGCCGGAGACATAGGAGGGAGGGAGTGATGATTGGTGCACATAGGACACCTGTGCGATCTCCATGCACAATATAAAATGTATGTGCCTGCTATTTAGTGACAGGGAGGGAGTGCGAGGGGAGGAAAAAGGGAGGGGGAGAATTTGGTTAAGAGCAAACAGGGGATTAATAAATAGAAACCCGGCCCCACATTGTGACGTTCTGCTGCTTTTATGCAAATGTGCTGCACAGATTTTCCGACGTTTGTTAATACTTTTCTCTGCAATCAAACATGTAATAATTGAAGTAAAGGTATGATTGCACTCAGTATCCCAGAGCATGTAAGGCACTGGCTTCTTTTTTTAGCCCTAATCCTGCTGGTTGGTCCTCTTTAATTAGTAAATTGCAGTACAAACATATATGTTTCACATTATACTGCTTGTCCTTTCCTTATTTACAGATTAAATTTTATTATTTCCATGCCAATGTGAACTAATACAACCTAGAATAAAAACAAGGTGCAGATGCTTTAAAGCAAGAAAATAGTTGCACATATTAAAAAACATAGGGCATAGTTTCACATATTCAAAAAACAGAACATATGTCTTGACTGTTTTAATACCTTTTTAGTAAAGCTGAGTAGATAAGGTGCACAGCTTAATGGGTACAGCCACTTTTCCAAATGTACTACAAAAAAACCTTGAAAACATGATCTGGTTATGGCTCTTGAGGGCTGGATTTGGCAATAGTGCTCTAAACAATATGATTCAGCACCCAAACCTAAAATGCCACTCCAGCGTTTTTTGTATTGCTCTGCTGGAGTGCTGTTTTAAATGTACAGTATGTCCACTTTCCACCTGTCATATACTCACCTTCCAGCGTCTTCATCTGTTACCACCATCGTTCCGGTCGGTCTACTGTCATCTGTGACATGCCTTCAAATTCAAAGTTTCATGGAGTACGTCAGAGATAACAAATCAATACATCTCTCTTAAAGCCATGTTCTGGCCTTGTTCTGGCACTCATAGAGATGCTTGGGACCTTGTGATGTAACTTCTAATTTCCAGCCGGTCAGAAGTTCTCTACCTGTAACTAGAGTTGAGCGATATTCGATTCGAAATGTTCGCCAATCTCAAATTCAAGCTGTTTTGAGCGGTGTTTCGAGTCATTCGATGAATGCGAACAATTAGCTTCAAATTCGGCACTTCGAGGTTATGTTCGATAACGGTTCATTCACCAAAAGTGTAACTGACTTTCACAGTAATACTGTTAATGAATGTTAATATCCAGTTTCAGTGTATAGTATGTGTGTGGGGGGGGGAAGGGGAGCGGGGTTTAGATCAGTGCTGCAAAAATAATGCCGATCTCCATTTTTTTTTCTCCTGACTGCATATACAGTGAGGCGGTGCAGGCTGTCAGCCAATCAACACACAGCAAAGTGCGTTTTTTGCACACAAGCAAGGGCATGTGTCATTGGCTGTGTATTCATCATTCCTTGCCCTATAAGACCCAGCCATTTTCCCCATCGCCACCATTTCCTCATTGCTGCAGTGTTAGTATAGATAGTGAGCGCATCTCAAGTTAGATAGACAGATAGGTTTAGGGACTAGGGACTAGTTAGAATCTCAGCCCTTTTGAGGGCTACTTCAGACAAGTAGGGAGTAGGGATTAGTTGTAAATATCAGCTCTTTACAGGACTACTTCATAGAAGTAGGGACTAGTTATAATATCAGCCCTTTTGAGGGCTAGGTTAGAGCAGTTCCTATTAGTTTTTGCCAAGCAGGTGTGTGCCAGTTCTGTGCAAGTGTTTTTCACAGCATCTGATCAAATCTAGCTCAGGCAATGCTTAGGGCAGGTAGTGTGGCAATGCTATGAAGAAATCTACACCACCTGTCTATCCAGTAGCCAATTGTTTACTGCAGCTAGTCCAGGCAATTTTCTTGGGCTAGTAGCAGTGTCTGGTAGTCAGCGGGGTAGCCCAGCTGTAAAGTAAGCTACACCGCCTGTCTATACAGTGGCCAAATCTTTACTGCAGCTAGTCCAGGCAACCTTTTTGGGCTAGAATCAGTGTTAGTTAGCAAGTGGTGTAGCCCACTTGTGAAACAAGCTACACCGCCTGTCTAGTTCAGACTAATTTTTAACTGCACCTAGCCCAGGTAATAGTTTTGGCCTAGTTACAGTGTCATTTAGATAGTGGTGTAGCCCACTTGTGAAACAAGCTATACCGCCTGTCTAGTTCAGACTAATTTTTAACTGCACCTAGCCCAGGTAATAGTTTGGGCCTAGTACCTCTGTTTGGCCACTCAGCTCTGCTCGATTTCCATCCTAATTTTTTTCCCAACAACTGCAGAGTTGCATGCTTGGTCACAAACAAAATGAGTGGCAAATGTCCTACTGCTGGTGGAAAGAGGAATCGGTGTCGTGGAAAGGGCAAAAACTTTGTGTCCGTGGGGTAGGTGGTAAAGCAACAGTAACATCGGCTGAAGAAATACCATCTTCCATCCAAACTAAGATATCTACTTCTTTTCGTGGACAATCTGATATGATCTCTTTCTTACAGACACGAGTCACACGAAGCCTTCCAGCCTCCACTCTCCTCTCCCTGTCCTCTGCTCTCCAGCCTCCGCTCTCCTCTCCCTGTCCTCTGCCCTCCAGCCTCTGCCCTCCAGCCTCCGCTCTCCTATGCCCTCCAGTCTCCGCTCTCCTCTCCCTGTCCTCTGCCCTCCAGCCTCTGCTCTCTCTCTCTCTGTCCTCTGCCCTCCAGCCTCCGCTCTCTGCTCCCTGTCCTCTGCCCTCCAGCCTCCGCCCAACAGCCTCTGCTCCCCTCTGCCCTCCAGCCTCCGCTCTCCTCTCCCTGTCCTCTGCCCTCCAGCCTTTGCTCTCCTCTCCGTCCTCTGCCCTCCAGCCTCCGCTCTCCTCTCCCTGTCCTCTGCCCTCCAGCCTCCGCTCTCCTCTACCTGTCCTCTGCCCTCCAGCCTCAGCTCTCCTCTCCCTGTCCTCTGCCCTCCAGCCTCCGCTCTCCTTTCCCTGTCCTCTGCCCTCCAGCCTCCGCTCTCCTCTCCCTATCCTCTGCCCTCCAGCCTCTGCCCTCCAGCCTCCGCTCTCCTCTCCTTGTCCTCTGCCCTCCAGCCTCCCCTCTCCTCTCCCTGTCCTCTGCCCTCCAGCCTCCGCTTTCCTCTCCCTGTCCTCTGCCCTCCAGCCTCCGCTCTCTGCTCCCTGTCCTCTGCCCTCCAGCCTCCGCCCAACAGCCTCTGCTCCCCTCTGCCCTCCAGCCTCCGCTCTCCTCTCCCTGTCCTCTGCCCTCCAGCCTTTGCTCTCCTCTCCGTCCTCTGCCCTCCAGCCTCCGCTCTCCTCTCCCTGTCCTCTGCCCTCCAGCCTCCGCTCTCCTCTCCCTGTCCTCTGCCCTCCAGCCTCTGCCCTCCAGCCTCAGCTCTCCTCTCCTTGTCCTCTGCCCTCCAGCCTCCGCTCTCCTCTCCGTCTTCTGCCCCTCCCTGCCCCCTCCCCTCCTTCCTGCCTCGCCCCCCTCCTCTCCTCCCTCTCCTCCCCTCCGCTCCCTCCTCCCTCTCTTTGCCTCCCACTCTCTCTCCCTTCCTCTGCCCTCAGCCTCTTCTCTCTCCCTGTCTCTGCCTCCAGCCCCCTCTCCTCTCCTCACCTTCCTCTTCCCTCCTGCCTCCCTCCCTCCCTGTCCTCTGCCCCCAGCCTCCGCTCTCCTCTCCTGTCTCTGCCCTCAGCTCGCTCTCTCTCCCTTCCCTGCCCCCGCCTCCCGTCCTCTCCTGTCCCTCTCCTCTCCGTCCGCTCTCTTCTCTCCTTGCCCCGCTCGCTCTCTCCCTGTCTTGCATCCAGCCTCGCTTCCTCTCCCTGTCCTCTGCCTCGCTCTCTCTTCCTTCCTCTGCCTCAGCCTCGCTTCTCTCCTTCCTCTGCCTCCACCTCCACTCTATCTCCTGCTCTGCCTCCAGCCGTCTCCTCTCCTGTCTCTGCCTCCAGCCTCTGCTCTCCCCCTGTCCTCCTCAGCTCCGCTCTCTTCCTGTCTTCTGCCTCAGCCTCCTCTCCTTCCTCCTGCTTCCAGCTCCGCTCCTCTCTTCTCTGCCCTCGCTTTCCTCTCCCTGTCTTGCCCCAGCCTCGCTCTTCTCTCCTGTCCTCTGCCTCCAGCTCCGCCTCCTCTGCCTCAGCCATCGCTCTCCTCTCCTCCTCTGCCCTCACTTCCTCTCCCTGTCCTCTGCCCTCCAGCCTCACTCTCTCTCCTCTCCTCTGCCCCCAGCCTCCTCTCTCTCCCTGTCTTGCCTCCACTCCGCTTACTCTCCTCTCCTCTGCCTCAGCCTCCTCGCTCTCCGTCCTCTGCCTCCGCTCGCTCTCTCTCCCTGTCTTGCCTGCAGCCTCCGCTTCTCTCCTGTCCTCTGCCACCAGCCTCGCTCTCTTCCTGTCCTCTGCATCAGCTCCGCTCTCTCCTGTCCTCTGCCTCAGCCTCGCTCCTCCCTGTCTTTGCCCCCAGCCTCGCTCTCTTTCCGTCCTCTGCCTCCGCTTCTCTTCCTCTCCTTGCCTCAGCTCGCTTCCTCTCTCTCTTATGCTCCATCTCCTCCCTGTCCTTGCCTCCGCTGCTTTCTCTCCTGTCCTTGCCTCGCTCCGCTCTCCTTGCCCTCCGCATTGTCTCCTCTCTTCCTCTCCCTCGCTCTCCACTCCCTGTCTCTGCCCTCAGCCCGCTTCTCTCCCTGTCCTCTGCCTCAGCCTTCGCTTCTCTCCCTCTCTCTGCCCTCCGCCTCCTTCCTGTCTTGCCTCCAGCCTCCGCTCTTCCCTGTCTTCTGCCTCAGTCTCTGCTCTCCTCTCCTGTCTTTGCCTCTAGCTCCTTCCTCTCCCTGTCTCTGCTCAGCTCGCTCTCCTCTCCTGTCTCTGCCTCCAGCTCGCTTCCTCTCCCTTCCTTGCCTTCAGCCTCCCTTCTCTCCTCTCCTCGCCTCCACCTCCTCCTCCCTGTCTTGCCTCAGCCTCGCTTTCTCTCCCTGTCTTCCTTCGCTCGCTCTCTCTCCTTCCTTGCCTCCAGCTCCCTCTTCCTGTCCTTGCCTCGCCTCCTCCTCTCTGTCCTTGCCTCAGCTCGCTTCTTCTGCCTTGCCTCCCCCCTTCCTCTCCTCGCCTCCCTCTCCTCTCCTTCTCTGCCTCAGCCTCGCTCTCTCCTGTCTCTGCCATCCAGCCCCGCTTCTCCCTGTCCTCTGCCTCCGTCTCTTCTCTCTTGCCTCAGCTCGCTCTCCTCCCTTCTCTGCCCTCCAGCCTCCACTCTCTCTCCTGTCCTTGCTCCAGCCCCGTCTCCTCTCCTGTCCTTGCCTCAGCCTTGCTCTCCTCTCTGTCCTGCCTCAGCCTCGCTCTCCTCTGCTCTGCCCTCCGCTCGTCTCTTCCTCCTCGCTCAGCTCCTCCTCTCCTCCTGCTCTCTCTCCCTGTCCTCTGCCCTCCAGCCTCCGCTCCCTCCTCCCTGCCTCTCCCCTGCCTCCTCTCTTCCTGCTCTGCCTCCAGCCTCCGCTCTCCTTTCCTGTCCTCTGCCCTCCGCTCTCCTCTTCCTCTCCTCTGCCCTCCAGCCTCCGCTCTCCTCTCCTCTCTTATGCCCTCCACTCTCCTCTCCCTGTCCTCTGCCCTCCAGCCTCTGCTCTTCTCTCCCTGTCCTCTGCCCTCCAGCCTCCGCTCTCCTCTGCCCTCCAGCCATTGCTCTCCTCTCCCTCTCCTCTGCCCTCGCTCTCCACTCCCTGTCCTCTGCCCTCCAGCCTCCGCTCTCCTCTCCCTGTCCTCTGCCCTCCAGCCTTCGCTCTCCTCTCCCTCTTCCTGCCCTCCGCTCTCCTCTCCCTGTCCTCTGCCCTCCAGCCTCCGCTCTCCTCTCCCTGTCTTCTGCCCTCCAGTCTCTGCTCTCCTCTCCCTGTCCTTTGCCCTCTAGCTTCCACTCTCCTCTCCCTGTCCTCTGCCCTCAGGCCTCCACTCTCCTCTCCCTGTCCTCTGCCCTCCAGCCTCCGCTCTCCTCTCCCTGTCCTCTGCCCTCCAGCCTCCCCTGTCCTCTGCCCTCCAGCCTTCCCTGTCCTCTGCCCTCCAGCCTCCCCTGTCCTCTGCCCTTCAGCCTCCCCTGTCCTCTCCTTGTCCTCTGCCCTCAAGCCTCTGCTCTCCTCTCCCTGTCCTCTGCCCTCCAGCCTCCGCTCTCCTCTGCCCTCCAGTCTCCGCTGTCCTCTCCCTGTCCTCTGCCCTCCAGCCTCCGCTCTCCTCTCCCTGTCCTCTGCCCTCCAGCTTCCGCTCTCCTCTTCCTGTCCTCTGCCCTCCAGCCTCTGCTCTCCTCTCCCTGTCCTCTGCCCTCTAGCCTCCGCTCTCCTCTCCCTGTCCTCTGCCCTCCAGCCTCCGCTCTCCTCTCCCTCTCCTCTACCCTCCAACCTCCGCTCTCCTCTGCCCTCCAGCCTCCGCTCTCCTCTCCCTGTCCTCTGCCCTCCAGCCTCCGCTCTCCTCTTCCTGTCCTCTGCCCTCCAGCCTCTGCTCTCCTCTCCCTGTCCTCTGCCCTCCAGCCTCCGTTCTCCTCTCCCTGTCCTCTGCCCTCCAGCCTCCGCTCTCCTCTCCATTTCCTCTGCCCTCCAGCCTCTGCTCTCCTTTCCCTGTCCTCTGCCCTCCAGCCTCCGCTCTCCTCACCCCTCCATATGTAATGTACAGTATGTGTATATATTTGTGCATGTAGGCACTTCCGTCACTTTGTCCGCACTTCCCTCAACTTTGTACACACACACTTAGCTATACTTACCACCTGCCCTGCGTCCGCTGCCTGGACATTTCGCCACCCCCGAACTACTAGATCCAATATAGCGTCCAATATGTCTCGCCAAACTAGCGGCGACATATCGACTGGTCGGTGGTAAGTATAGCGGAGTGTGTGTATGTGTGTGTGTATGTTTGTGCTGACCACTCTGCCCACGGCGCTGCGCTGACCACTCTGCCCACGGTGCTACACTGACCACTCTGCCCACGGCGCTGCGCTGACCACTCTGCCCACGGCGCTGCGCTGATCACTCTGCCCACGGCGCTGCGCTGACCACTCTGCCCACGCCACTGCGCTGACCAATCTCACCCCACTCACTGCTAACCACTGAGCCACTGCACTCACTGCTAACCACTGAGCCACCGCACTCACTGCTAACCACTGAGCCACCGCACTCACTGCTAACCACTGAGCCACCGCACTCACTGCTAACCACTGAGCCACCGCACTCACTGCTAACCACTGAGCCACCCCACTCACTGCTAACCACTGAGCCACCCCACTCACTGCTAACCACTGAGCCACCCCACTCACTGCTAACCACTGAGCCACCCCACTCACTGCTAACCACTGAGCCACCGCACTCACTGCTAACCACTGAGCCACCGCACTCACTGCTAACCACTGAGCCACCGCACTCACTGCTAACCACTGAGCCACCGCACGCAGTGCTAACCACTGAGCCACCGCACGCAGTGCTAACCACTGAGCCACCGCACGCAGTGCTAACCACTGAGCCACCGCACGCAGTGCTAACCACTGAGCCACCGCGCTCACTGCTAACCACTGAGCCACCGCGCTCACTGCTAACCACTGAGCCACCGCGCTCACTGCTAACCACTGAGCCACCGCGCTCACTGCTAACCACTGAGCCACCGCACTCACTACTAACCACTGATCCACCGGGCGCAGTGCCAACCACTGAGCCACCGAGCGCAGTGCCAACCACTGAGCCACCGTATACTGTGCTACCCACAGAGCCGCCTGTATACACACAATTCATTTCACCGCACTCCCGTATCTATTAGTAAATAAACTATATATGGATTCTAGACTACCCGATTCTTTAGAATCGGGCCGCCATCTAGTCAGTGTATAATCTGATTGCAAGAGCTTAACCTTTTGAAATCACATTCAGTTTTAGTTTTTCCCCAGAACATTTTTTTTCAGTTTCTCATTACATGTTCTAGAAGTTACAACTTTTTTTTGAGGTATATATAATTTATAAACACAATTTTTGTTAACTTTATACGGAGGGACTAAGAAAATAATTGAGAAAAAACAACTCTTCTGCAACTTTTTTTTACATGATTAAATTTTAGGCCATTTGCCAGGCAAAACAAATAATGTTAGTTTTATTATTTGGGCCAGTAGTAATATAGCAAAACCAAATGCACAATTTCACTTATGTTTTATTACTTTTGTACAATAAATACATTGTTTGAAAATAAATGTGTTTTCGGGTTGCCATATTCAGAAAACAAAAAGTTTCACAAATTTTCATCAGTAAAGCAAGAGTGAGAGCTTATATTTTGCATCACAAGCTTTATTTTCATTGTTTCCATTTTGTGGTACACATAACGTTTTAATTACTTTTTATTAAAGGGTTTGTGCATAGTGATGAGCGAGTAGCGAAATATTCACACTTGCTAGACTCGTAACGAGTAGATTTTAATACTCCTATATTCGTCCGAATAGTGAGTCTAATGTTAGTCAATTAGTTACACATCCATCCATAAAACGAGTCTGGGACAGGGCGGGAGGGTGGGCTTTTTTTGCGTTTCTACTGCAAAAAACACCTTGCTGCGCCCCCCCAGAGAGACCCTTTAAGAGGCTCTCACTGAGGTGCCAGCTCACATTGTTTACTGAAGGGAGCTGTAAATTAGTTTCAGATCGATAACAATCGACACATCACTCATGAGCACCAGCGATACTAGCCGAATAACGAATATTGGTGTGAGTAGCGAATAGTAACAATTACCCTCACTCAACCATATTTGTGCACTACTAAGACAGCCCCTTC
Source organism: Allobates femoralis (assembly GCA_033576535.1). Classification (NCBI taxonomy): domain Eukaryota; kingdom Metazoa; phylum Chordata; class Amphibia; order Anura; family Aromobatidae; genus Allobates; species Allobates femoralis. The sequence goes on along the minus strand of JARQOC010000003.1, from coordinate 102,282,599 downwards.
TGATTCCACATGTTTCCCCCAGCTAAAATAGAAAAACCTTTACTTACCTCCAATGCCCGCACTATTCCAGTGGTGTCTAATATCACATCCTTTATGTTTACATGATGTGACATCCTGCGAGCTCCGCATTCAATCACCTCAATCTTCTGTCTCCATACCTTTGGTCGCAGGAGTAGTAATGGGCAAACCCGCCGATGTTCGGGTTCAACGAACTTGCTCGAACTTTTTTTAAAAGTGGCTCAAACTTGAGTCTGAATCCCGAACCCAGAATGTAAAATTATGGGATGAGGGCTAGGAGGCTGTAAAAGAAAGAAGATACTTATTAAACAGCATAATACCTATCGGCGTCCAACTGCTTGTACATTCGGGGCCACTCATTAACTTCCTAGATATTCACTGCAGAAGGACCCAACAGCCAATCACAGATGCTCTCACAAAGTATTAGCGCACCAAAACCACGATGCGGTTTTTGCCGTGGATTTCATGCTCTTTTGGTGCAATTATGGCACAAAACTGCGTGCATTGTGTTCAATGTGTTCATCTGCATCTCCTGGCCCAAAAAAGCAGCAAAACTGTGACATGGTTTTTGTTGAGGATTTTATCCTTTCGTTATTGCAATTTTGGCATATAGCTGCATACATTTTGTTCAATGTGTTCATCTCCTTGCCCAAAAAAGCACCAAAACCAAAATATAGTTGAGCCCTTTTTATAAAATTATTCTTGAAATCATTTTTAAAAAAAATGACATGGAGCTTCACTGTATTTTTGTATGCCAGCCAGGTACAGCAGGCAGGTAAAGGCAGCCCACTACCCCCAGCTGTCTATTATCACCTGGCTGGAACCTAAAAATCTAAGGAAGCCCTTTTTTTAATTATTTAATGAATGTCATGAAATAATTTTTAAAAATGACATGGGGTTTTGCCGTATTTTTAGTTTCCAGAAAGGTACAACTAGCCAGCTGGGGACTAAAATCCTTAGCACAGGGTGGCCCATGCTTTTTGGGGCCTCCCCGCTGTGAATTGCAGCCTGCATCTACCCCAGAAAATGGTACATTCATAGAAGCCCCATTTTCTGCCACTGTACCCCGACTTTTCCAATGGCCCTGGTTGCATTGGCACACTGTGCAATAAAGGGGTTAATGCTAGCTTTGTGTTGGCTGCTGGCACTAAGCCTGAATTTCATAGTGTAAGCAGTAAAAAGAAACACATAACCTAAAAAATCATTTAGAAATAAAATACAAGACAACCCTGTTTCCCATTTTTAATTAACAAAAAAATCCTTCCCTCCTACATAATCCACAGGTAACATTTTCAGCTCTACTACATAACTCTGTGAGTGGATGCCCATTCTCTGTGATTGCATCTGTGATTGGCTGTTGGTCCCCTCTGCGGTGAATATCTAGATAATGAGCAGCACCAGAAGTAGACGCAGCGGGACGGCAGGACAGTGGGACGAGGTAAGTATAATGAAGATTAATTACTATTTTCTTTATTATTATCCCTGAACCCAAGCCAGAACTGTAATACTGACTTCCCAAGAAAGTCTATGTTAGAGATCTGTGCCCGAACACAGTATGTTTGTTTAAATATCTACCACAGCTTACTTTTCACTTGCCCTGTTTAACTACCATGATTAACATTGCATATACCGTATATACTCGCGTATAAGCCGACTTTTTCAGCCCAAAATTTGGGCTGAAAAGTCCCCCCTCGGCTTATGCGCGAGTATATGTATATATACAGCCGCAGCCCCGGAGGTATACAGGCCCCCCCATCAAGCTCCAGGGCCCCCTTGAGCGGCATCCTGTAAAGGAATATCATACTTGCCAGTCTCCTGTCGCGCCGTCCGCAGCTGCCGACATGACGATCCCGGGCTTCATTCAGCGTCTTCCGCATTCCTTTAGTCGCGGGCAATGACGTCATTGCCCGCGACTACAGGAAGTCGGAATCCGCTGAATGAAGCCCGGGATCGCGTGTCGGCAGCTGCGGACGGCGCGACAGGAGACTGGCAAGTATGATATTCCTTTACAGGACGCCGCTCAAGGGGGGGGCCGTGGAGCTTGATGGGGGGCCTGTATACCTCCGGGGCTGCGGCTGTATACAGCCCTGGGGCTGCGGCTGTATACAGCCCTGGGGCTGCGGCTGTATACAGCCCTGGGGCTGCGGCTGTATACAGCCCTGGGGCTTCTGCTGTATACAGCCCTGGGGCTTCTGCTGTATACAGCCCTGGGGCTGCTGCTGTATACAGCACTGGGGCTGCTGTATACTACCTAAGGGCTGCTGTATACTACCACTGGGGCTGCTGTATACACCACTAGGGCTGCTGTATATACCTCTGGGGCTGCATATACCTCTGGGGCTGCATATGGGGCTGCATATACCTCTGGGGCTGCATATACCTCTGGGGCTGTATATACCTCTGTGGCTGCTGTTTACTACCACTGGGGCTGTTGCTGTATACTACCACTGGGGAGGCTGCTGTATACCTCACTGCTGGGGGTTGTATACCTGTGCTGGAGTCCACCCTCGGTCAATAAGTTTTCCCAGTTTTTGGGGGCAAAAGTAGGGGGGTCGGCTTATACACGGGTCGGCTTATACACGAGTATATACGGTACTTCAATAATATAGCACTCAGACAGATTTTGCACTCGTGCATCCAACCACTAACTATTTTTCAGCTGATGCATTGTATGCAGTACATTAATTGAAAAACGCGCTTAATAATTGACAAATATGATAGATACATTTTCTAAACAGGTTCCAATGATTCATGAGACACTTTAATTTATTGGTTTTATGACAAGTTCTTTTCTGCAAAGTACTCAGTTTTTGCCATTAAAGAACTCTCAATATTAATGTGAAAAATGTATGTGATCAAGCATTAATAATATTAATTTTATAATATTTAAAATAATATTAGTAAATACTTTTATTTCTTTGACATATTATTATTATTATTTATTTATATAGCGCCATTAGGTTCCATGGCGCTTTACATGAGGATGAGGGAGACACATATGTATAATGCTATAATATTTAGTTTAATTTCAGTTTCACACTACTATTTTTACCATTCAAGGGATGCAGGTAAAGCCTGCATTCCCCAGATTACCCCGGAGTCCCCGCAATGATGCACTAGGATGCACCCGCAACAGTATTGTCTCTGATCCGTGCTCATGGATCAGTGATAATACGAGTTCAGGTGCATCCCATTGCATCCAGTAGTGTACCTTTTTTCTCCTGGGTTCTGTTGTATATGTTGTAAATGGCACACCCTCTAGGGAGCGTGTAATTGTGAATGGTGTTATGGGCAGGCACAGTTCTAAAACCCGGATCCGGCATCTAGATCCAGTGGGATCCGGAGTACACAGTTTAAGCTGGAATCACACAGATGCCAAATAACAGCAGTGTGAAACCAGCCTGAAAAATATTTTAGGTTACCTTTGTATTCATCAATTCAATTATCATCAATATTTGATTAACTGAAATTTTTGAAGGCTATTAATGTTTACCTTTTTTGAGACGCCCGATTACGCCAAAAATGTATATTTACTTATGGGGCAAAATAATTTAAAAAATCAGGCAAATAGAGAGAACTCATGCCATAAAACAGCATCTGTGTTTGTGAAATATGGTGGCAGTAAGAAATCATGCAGACTGTTTCAAGAAATGTTCTTATATAGTAGTAGTAATTAGTGCATTTCAGTTTCAACAACTGTAATTAAATCTGACCTTTTAGTTAATTATGTCTTGACATTTATGATTTTAAACTAACTTTCCCTGTGGTGTCAATGTGTTATATATATGGATGCTAATAAGCAGTTTCTGCATTGCAAGAAAACCATAGTTACCCAGTTCAGATGTTTCTACATTGTGATCTGTATCATTTCTGACACATAACACTGAAGAAATACATGGTGCAATATTACTATGTCGAACTTTTTCGCACAGATGGATGTTGGTAATACACAGTACAATGAACCTTCATACTACTTCATTGGAACTTGAAATTTTCTACAAAAAAATATTCAGTCACAAGCTAATAATAACTTTGCCTTATATTTATTTACTAATTGCAAAGTGTGGTTTTGGAAAACTAGATTTCTTATGAATATAATAAAAATGCAATAAATTATAACTTCTTGGATAGTTATGCAGTGATGCCACCTGTGCTGGAACTCATTGATCTACAGCACAGATCTAAAACTCCAGGTCTTGAGGGCCACACACAGTACAGGTTTTCAGGATTTCCTTAGCCTGCAACATCACTTGTGCACTTGATTCAATTATAACCTGTGCAATACTAAGGAAACCCTGAAAACCTGCACTGTGTGCGGCCCTCAGGAACTGGAGTTTGACATTCCTGGTCTAGAGCATCCTGGACCCTTCAGAAGTTCCTACCTGTAACACTGGATATAATCTTACTGTATTGGTGCCATTTTGATGCTACTGCAGTTAAAGTTTGACTTCTCTGAATGGATGCCAGATGTTAGAGCTAGTGCTGGCACTGCTCATAGACACTGCATGGAGCAGAACAAGTTGTGATTGACTATTCCACTTCATTTAATCCTAACCACATTAACAAGTAGAGAGTTATCAAGACCCTAGCTTTTATGATCTTTGGGAGTCCCCTTTGGGGAGAAATATGTCAGCTATCTTGATGATGAAATCCTAGGGGGTGTGGTTTCCAAACAATGGGTCATTAGAGGGTTTTTTTTTGCTTTTCTTGCACTTGGGGTCTCTGAAAATGGAGTCTGCAAACTACTCTAGGAAAATCTAGACTTCAAAAGTCAACTAGTGCTCCTTCCTACTAAGCCCTGCCATGCGGCCAAACAGTACTGTACAGCCGCATATGGGTCATTGCTAAACTTAGAAAAAATTGTGTGACACATTATGGGGCCCTTTACGTGGTAAACGTCTAGTTATTTTTACTTCATTATTCAATGGCAAAAAGACTTTGTGAAACACGAGTAGTGTCAATATGCTCACTGGAGCCCTAGGTGAGTTCATTAAGAGGTGTTGTTTGCAAAATATGGTCACTGTTAGGAGGGGTCTGCTGATCTGGCACCTCGGGGGCTCTGCCAATGTGACATTGCACCGGCAAACCATTCCAGCAAAATCTGCACTCTATAGAGCGCTACTTCCCTTCTGAGCTTTGCACTGTGCCTCAAAAGTAGTTTCTGACCAAATATGGTGTAATAATGAACTAAGGGGAAATTACATAATAAATGTTGTGGTCCACTTTCTTTTATTAGCCCTTTGAAAAAAATTTCAAAATCAGATATGGGTTTAGAAAGCTCATTAAACCCTTGAGGAATTACTAGAGAGTTGTAATTTCCTTAATGAGTTCAATTGTGAGGGCTTTCTGCTTTTATGGTATCTCAAGGCTTTCCTAATGTGACATGGTGTCTACAATCTATCCTAGCAAAATTTGCTCCCCAAACTTCAATGGTGCTTCATCCCTTCCTAAACCTGCCTTTTGCCCCAACAGTAGGATTCTGCCCACATATGGAGTATTGTCATGCTCAGGAGTACTAACACAACAAGTTTGGCATCCAGTTCCTCTTTTTCGGAAAAAATGGACTCAATTCAGTTTACAATTTTTCTTGTTACCCTTAAAAAATGAAATATTTAGGGCTCAAGCAACATTTAAAAAAAAAAAAAAATATGTTATTTTTATTGCCCAATATTATGAAATTCTGTAAAGCACCAGTGGATTCAAGGTCATCACACCTATAGATGAATTTCTTGAGGGGTGTGATCTCCAAAATTGGTTAATTGTGTTGGGCTTCTGATGTTTTGGCTCCTCAGGCTCCCTGCAAATGCTACAAGGCATTTCAATCTAGTCCAGCCAAATTTACACTTCAAAAATCAAATAGCACTTTTCCTTATTGAGCCCTGTTGTGTGCCAAAACAGTAGTTTAGACCACATATAAGGTAGCATATTCAGGAATAGTTGCACAACAAAATGGGTGGCCATTTTCTCCTGTTACCCATGTGAAAATGAGATATTTTGGGCTAAAGCAATATTTTAATGGAAAATTTAAATTTTTCATTTTCATGGTCCAATGTTCTACAGTTTTTAAAATTTTTGTGGATTAAAATGCTAATACGATCCCTAAATAAATTCCTTGAAAGTTGCAGTTTTTAAAATGGTGTCAATTGTGGGAGGTTTCTACTGTTTTGGTAGCAATTGTGATATAGTGTCTACAAAACCTTCTAGAAAAACATTGTGCTCCAAAATTCAAATAGCACATCTTCTCTTCCAAGCCTGGCCATTGAGCCCAAATAGTAGTGTGACCACATATGTGGTAGCTTTGTATTTAGGAGAAATTGCAAAATAAACTGAATTGTCCATTGTCTCTTGTTGCACTTGTGAAAATTGAAACATTTAGAACTAAAGTAACATTTTTTGTGAAAAATAATGTTTCATTTTTTTCTTCCACTTCTTGAATTTCTGAGAAGCACTTAAAGGGTTAGTAAACTTTCCAATGTGGTTTGGAATATCTTGATAAGTGCAGTTTCTATATTGGTATCACTTTAGAGAGACATGGGAAAGATCACCTGAGTTCTGAGGTCACAAAAAGGAGAACATTCAAATATTTTATTTAGTCAAGTGAGCACAGCTCACAAGCACATAGTACAATTATACAGAATACGATGCATGAAGGGGTCAGCCCAATCACATGAAGGTTAATATATTACTAAATAGTATAATATATACAAAAGCAGGGCCATTATATGAAAATTGATGTACAACAAATTGGGAGAACCCTGTATACATACTCACATAGATCAGACAATTATAGTACACTTTAAATACAAATAAAGTGCAAGTGCTTTGTAAGACGACACAGGAACACAAGTAATGCTTATATACAAACATGAACCCCAATTTCATAAATGCAGTGATCTATAGACCGCATTGTTTGGCCTGCAGTTGTAAAGGACATGGCATTCAATGTGCACATAAGAGCAGCTCCAGTTCTGCACCATACCATCCAACAGAATAGCAAGTGCTGCATGACATCCACTATGGAAGCATCCCGATTCCAGACCCCACCATGCATTTAAAGTGCACATAAGAGCAGCCCAGTTTCTGCACCATACCCATCCAACAGAATAGCAAGTGCTGCACTGACACCCACTGTGGAAAGCATCCCCTGATTCCAGACCCAAACATATGATTCACATGAGCGTTGTAATGCTTCATCAGTGGGAGTGGGTGAGATGCCCCAGTCTGCCAGTTTAAATACCTAATGGCGTGTACTAATGCCGACGCCAGTCACATCAGGGCACTCTGAAACTTCCGGCCCCTCCATCCAGACTGGAAGTGCGATGGCGTCATCATCACTGAAGTGCTGTAGCTGAACTCAGATGACCAAGACTGTGACATCACCTGCTCATAGCAGTAGTCAAAAAACAGTCAGTTTACGGACCCGCCATCAGAGGATGTCGTAAAGGGTCATGGAGATTTTATATGGGAGTAATAAAGATGCAGACGAGGATTGTCATTGTGATGTTTTTCCAAACAAAATTATTCACTTAGAAGTTCTTAATGGTCGAGTCTAGCATTGGCTCAACATTAGGAATCTCAGACTTAGTGCCAACTGCCAATACAGAGCTAGCATTAACCCCTTTATTACTCAGTTTGCCACTGGAACGAGGGAAACTGGAAGAGATGTGTACAGCACAAAAAATGGTGTTTCTATGAATGCGCCATTTCTGAGATGGCTACGGTCTTTAATTCACAGTAGAAGAGAGGCCCAGAATGCTTGGGCTTCTCCACACCAAGGATTCCAGCCCCCTGCTACGTATGGTAACCTAAAAGACAGAAAAGCACCATATCATTTTTGCTTTAATTATTTCAGAAAACAATTAAAAAAGGGCTCAACAGCCAGGTAAAACTAGGGCGCTGTGGGTTGGTGGCAGCCCACACCTTCCTGCTTTACCTGTGCTGGTGCCAAAAACAGAAGAGCCCCATCAGCGCAAATTAATGGGCATATGCTATTCTTTTGTAAATTGCTAGCAAATAAGTGTATAAGAGATGGCCTCCCATGCTGCCGACCCTCTGTAATAATAAAGGTTTGCTCTCCAAAAAAAATAAAAAATAAAAGAATATAATAATAATTAAAAAAAAACAAAATATGTATGTATGAAATTCTCTAAAGGGACATTGTAAGGTTTCTGGACTTAAGAGCTGCTTCCACATCTGGCAGTGTTTGAAAATTTCACACTGCAAACTCCAGGAAGCTTAAAAAAATAATTTAAAGCTCAAAAAAATTATGCAGCTTAGCATAAATCAGTAGACTTGATGGGGGAACACTCCTAATCTTAACGTTGGGTGTTTTTCCCAGCCAACGGGTCTTCTGGTGAGAGTTTTGGCCCCAAAGTTTCAGGAAAGGTTTTGTGGCCATTTTAAGTTTTGAGATTTTTCCACCTCAAAGCCGCGTTCACCGATTTTTCTGTAAATTGCTCGGGTTTCCGATTGCAAACCGAATCATCAACGTTCGTGCCAAATGTGAAATTGGTGAACATGTTTGGGGAAAGTTTCTTCATCTCTAAACAGGACAAGTGTCTTTATACAATTTACTAAATGTCTGAGGTCTTCTTTGAATTTTACTGTAGGGTTACTTTACACAAACTGGTTGGCATCACAAAAAGCTACTTTCTGTAAGTAAAAAAAGATGATGCTTGTGGTCATATAGCAATGCTGATCTCTCTGTATTCATGAACTTCTGACATTAAAATGTTATATATCTACAAATGTTTTGTCGTTGGAAATATTGTACCCAGTTAACATGAGAACTTTGTAATTACCTGTTTCATTATGGACCTCGTATAAAAACAAATACTAAACTCATCTTAGGCTGGCTTCACACTTGCAGATGCATCTGCAGCGTTTTGCAGATGCATCTGCAAGTATCAGCATGCAGACCGCGGCTGCGGTCTGAAAGCTCTCATTCATTCCTGTATGTGAAGCTCCGCAGGCGTATGCCTGCTGACAGATCACACTCTCCCGCCCGCACCATGGACGCGAGATGTTGCGTCCATGGTGCGGCGGGAGAGTGTGATCTGTCAGCAGGCATCCGCCTGCGGACGCTTCACATACAAGAATGAATGAGAGCTTTCAGACCGCGGTGCGCCTATTATAAACATAGGGCCGCGGTCTGCATGCTGATACTTGCAGATGCATCTGCAAAACGCTGCAGATGCATCTGCAAGTGTGAAGGCAGCCTTAATGTTTTTTTCTTTTTATAGTAGGACTTGGATGAAGTCTGGATTATTTGCTTGTTTTGCACACATAAGAGATTTCCAATGATAAAAGGGTTCAGGAGAATAAGTGACACAATTCTGGAAGCTCATAATAATACCGTGTCCCTGGACTTTAAACAGCTTGACCTATTCATTGATTGTGTTTACTAATTGGGTAGTCATTACGACACTGGTCGGCAATGATGTCTGGCTTTTCAGCTACAACAATAAAATCAATCTGACACTAAGTGGCCAAAGGGCATATAATATCCTAAAGAGGAAGCAGAGTGACCCACTGCCCTGAAATCTATAGATAGATGTAGTCTTGGAACATTTCATGGTAAAGGATTTATTCATATTTCAGATAATTAATAGGATGAAATGTGTGAAGAATAAGTCAACTAACAGCAATGACGCACATTTATTGAAACATGTTTAACCCCTTTGTGCTTCGAGGACACAGCAGCTTTTTTGTTTAGTTTATCTGTGAACTTCAAGGTCTATAGCTTTTCAGCTTTTCTGTAAATGTAGCCATTGTTTTCAGGAATTTAAAAGCAGCACCTTTACCAACAATTTTGCTGCATTCTATGTACTGTAGGTGACGATTATGCTCTGACTGCAAATTAAAGCCGAAAAAACACTTTATAAAATTCTCCCATCCTGCATTATAATTACCTGACTTTAGGCCCCTTTCACATCAGCGGTAATCGCTGATCGCGGCAGTTGTTACCGCATAACAGCCGCACTTGCAGTTCACTTGTGGCAAGCCCCATACAATGTCCATGGGTCTTGCGGTAAGTGTGCGGCAGGTGCGGCAAGTGCGGTTCCGGCACTTGCGGCAGATGCGGTCGCGAAAAAAACGCGGCTGACTGCGTTTTTTTTTCGCGGCCACATCTGCCGCAAGTGCCGAAACTGCAACTATAGCGCACTTGCTGCACCCGCCGCAAGCCCCATAGACATTGCATGGGGCTTGCCACAGGTGAACCGCATGCCGTTATGCGGTAACCGCGGCAGTTACGTTTTTTTCATTGATCAGCGATTACCTGTGATGTGAAAGGGCCCTAAGTCCGATGTGCTTAATTTTTGCACCTCTCTGCACCGTTAACTGTCCTCTTATTATGATTGACTGCTCCTGTATCATCCACATCGCCGTGGACATCTCGAAGGGGGAGATCTTGCACGTGTACACTAGGCTCTGCAGCCTAGAATGTATGGGCTCCTTGCAGGTCCTGACTTCAGCCCACACATTTTAGCTAGTAGATAATAGAGCAGGGGTAGGGAACTCCAAGCCTCAAGAGCCCCACCCACTGCAGGTTTTCAGGATTTCCTTAGTACAGTTGGTAATTTAATCTCCTGCACTGGTGATGATTCCAACTGTCCAATACTAAAGAAATCCAGAACACCTGGATTGTGTGCGGCTCTCGAGGTCTGGAGTTCCCTGTCCCTGCACTAGAGTGTAGGGGCTGCTTGGAGGTTCTGACTACAGTTTATACACTCTAGGCTCAATGCTGCTTAGCCTAATGCATATGCAACATCTCTCCCTGCAAGATATCTCCAGTGATGTGAATGTCACAGGAGGCATCAATCATAAGAAAAGGATGGTGATTGGCAAGGAGAAGAGGGTGGATGGCGCGATAATCAAGCCCAATCAAACCCATTGCACCAAACCAGGTAATTTCAGGTAATTACAGGGAGGTAGACTTTCATAAAGTTTTTATTTGATGTACAGGGGCAGTCAGAGCATAATAGCCACCTTTATAGAATGCAGCCTTGTTGCTGCTGAAGGTGTTGCTTTTAGTGTAAAAGCCAAAAATCTGTTGACAGGTTCACTTTAAAAGATGCTAAATTTACTGCTTTTACATAATTAAAATACATTTTTTTTTCAATATTTTTGTGCTGCCATTTTCTGGGAGCCAGTAATCGTTTTTCTCATTAAACCCTTTAAGGACCTTTGTTTTTTATAACTCCCTTCCCCTTGATCACAGAACCATGACATTTTTATTATTTTATCAGCTTAGACATATGAGGGCTTTTTTTGTTGAACAACTTGTCATTTTCAAAGGCCACATTCGTTAAAGCATTCAATGTACTGGAAAACAGAGAAAAAAGGACAAAACAGGGAAAAAAGGACAAGTGTAGTAAAGTGTACTTCTGCAATGTTTTTTTTTTGGGGGGGGTTGTTCTTATGTCTTTTTATTTTTAGATGAAAATGACTCTGAATCTTGATTTTCTTGGTAAGTACAATGTGGTAATAATAATTTAAAAAAATAATGGCATATGTTCAACCTCAGGGTTCACTCACATTTACAATTAAAATTGCCGAGTGCAAGACGATAAAAAATTGGGTTACACTTGCACCACTGTTAAACAATACAGTAGTACTGTGTACATCTGCAAATTTTTCCTCAGCTGGAAATAGGCTGAGTAAATAATTGCAACATGCTGCATAAGGCCACGTCCAGTAATCGTAAATGAGTCACCATGCAATTCAATGGGTGTGAGAAAGAAATAGACGGTAGATGGGCATGCGTTTGACCTGCGCATGCAATGTATTTTTAACATCACCTTTAACATACTCCAATAACTATTTATATTTAAAGCTAGTGTCATCTTGTAAGAGATAGACTGACAGATAGATAAGTACATAAATAAATAGAGGAACAACAGTTTTTTAATGTCCAGTCCCCTACATATTTTAGCTTGCACCCTTTAGTGCCTTTTATGTGGCACTAAAGGGTGTTTTTGAAGCTTGGCATAGAGCATAATGTTTATCACGGTGGGATCTGGCACTGACATTACATAAAAGGGCGGTATCAGCAGCCGGGACTACCCCTAACTATTCTTCATTGTGCACCTGCGTGAATAGAGTCGCTAACGCGCAGACGCAGGTGAGGAGGGAGCCACACACAAGAAAGAGGCAGATCAAAGAGCCAGGAGGCAGCACAGAGAGGCCAGAGGCGGGGAGGACCCTCTATGCAGCAAGGAGAGTGATAAAAGTGAACTCCATCAGGACTTCTTAACTTACAAATTTCTAAAGTGTTTTTTAAAGGTTACAAGGGGGTACAGGCATGGGGAAACCCATCCCTAAATGCAGGATACACACTGCATCAGTGCTGCATTCAGTTTGCGAAGCACCAGGGGATGATCGTCCTCTTAAAAAAATGTGCCCCCTCATTTTTGAATGTCATTTAAGATAAATCAGACAGCAGGGGGCTGCAGCCTGCAGCTGTCAGCTTTACCTTGTCTGCCTATTCCAAATAGAGGGGATTCCACACTCTTTTTTATTATTTAGTTATAAATAAAGATTGTTAAAAAGATGTGGGGTTCCTTCTATTTTGATAACCATCAAAGGTAAAGCTGACAGTTTATGATTGTATTCTCAAGCTGGGTAGGTCATTGATTATTGTGCCCTTCCCAGCCTCAAAAAGCAGTGCACAGGTGCCCCCAACATTTGCACCTCTATTAGATGTGCCAGTCTTGGTGTTTGCCCAGCTCTTCATGTTATCCTACTGCAGAGGCAATCCGGGCAATGGTAGTTGGGGTTGAAATCAGTTGTGTAATGTCAGCTGGCATTAAACCCAGGGGTTAATAATGTAGAGGACTCTGGCAGATACCCCACATTACTAACCCAGACAGTAGAAAAATAAACACACACAAAAATATTTTATTTGGAAAAATGCTCTCCATACTTTCCCTGGTTAACCAATTTATTTTAAAAACATATTTAAAAAGCCATATGTCCAAAGTAGTCCACAAATTCCAATGTAGTCCACTAAATCTGATATAGTCCAAATATGGCATCCTAAAAAAAATAAAAAGAGAGAATTATTAAAGAAATAAAGGCAAGAGACAATCCCTTATTCACCAATTTATTCTCCAAAAAAATCAAAGTAGGTCCGATGTAGTCTACATGGAGTTCCCACCACATTTTCTGACTCAGTCTCCCAGCAAATGGAGTCTCATCAGAGAATGAAGCCACAGGCTATGACAGCTGCAACTGATGGCCCTCATTCTGCTCTCTGCGGGAGGCAATGTGACGAACAGTGATGTCAGTGAGGTTACTGCAGATCACACTTGTCGGGTCACACATGGGTAGCATGAGATCCAGCAAGTGTGAACTTCATTAACCTCACTGACGTCAGTGCTCATCACACTCACTGGCTGATGCAATAGGAATAACCACTATGTGACCTGGCGATGGTGACCTGCAGTAACCTCACTGATGTCACCGCTCATCAAATTGCTGGGTCTCACAGAGTACAGTATGATAGTCAAAAGTAACTGCAGTTACAGCTTTGGGTCTCTAAACGATCAGACCTGCTTGCAATTTTGTTTGGGAAAAAAATGTTGAATACAAAATGCTCTCTTGCCTGTATTTTTTTAAGAATTCTCTCTTTTTATGCCTATCAAGTTGCCATTTGGGAACTATGTTGGATTCGGTGGACTATGTCAGAATCCATTCACTAATTTGGACCTGGCTTTCTTTTTGAAACCTCTTTGAGGATCTCTGATGAAGTGGTCTGTAGTACCACGAAACGCGTAAGAACAATAAAGGTGTTGCCATTAACGTTCCTGCGACTCCTTGAAATCTTTGTATCTATTGAATAAACGGCAGCGCATTTACAACCTCCCTTTCTTCCACTGCTTTAATCGTTACCATTGGGCGGAGTGCTGCAAGCCGGTTTTCTGCATAATAGTTGTCGTGATTTTCACAACAACATAGGGTTAGTGCAATTACATGAACATATCCCGTTCACACTCGGATAAGACCCAATGTGCGCTTTTCTGCTTTCTTTCAGTTTCTATTTTTAAGAAATAGGTAAGCTAGTGAAAGTGTCAGGGAGGGTTTTTCAAAGTAAAATATTTGTTTGTGTGTTTATTTTTATCTATCTATCTATCTATCTATCTATCTTTTCTTTTTTTTTCTTGTTATCTATCTATCTATCTCTTTCATGCTTGCTTTAATGTTTTGTCAAACTACCTAATGTACATAGAGTATTGTCAAATGCAAAAGATGATGCTAAAAAAGTACTGCATATGGATGGCATGCTCATAGCATACACGTCACACAAATGCAAAGAGGAAAAACAACCGACACTCTCATAGCACTTCCATGTCATACAGATGCTAGGTGAGAAAAAAAATGCATGACACTTTTCTGACATGGCAACTTTTCTGGTTGAGAATCTCAGTGAGTCTTTATGAGCAAATATGAGCGAACCATCACTAGAAGATACCAAGCCATTATTATTTCTCATAAAAAGGGTAGTCGTCTCTCTGTTTTCACAAGTAGGATAAAGTAGGCCACTCTCTTGAGTTTTCTTTGAGCTTCAAAATACACTTCACTACACATACCTATATTGTGAATGAGCTGAGTCTAACCTGAACACAAGTGTGAACAGGTTGATTGATTACTGGGACAGGCTGATGAGGACTCAGTGGTCATGGTGCACACTGCCAGAAATGACAAAGTTAGAGGTAGGTGGAAGTCCTTAAAGATGATTTCAGGGAATTAGGCTATAATCTAAAGCAAGGTCCTGCAAGGTGGTATTTTTTTAAATACTGCCTGTAACACGTGCCATGTCAGAGAGGCAACGAAAGATTATGGAGATAATCAAATGGCTCAGGAATTGGTATAGCAATGAAGGACTTGAAGTTCTGGGAAAGTGGGTCAACTTCTCTGTCAGCTACAGGTTCTACACTAGGGGTCGGCTGCACCTCAAAGGGCAGGGAGCAGCTGTACTGGGAGAGAAAATGGCTAGAGGGTTGAATGAGTGTTTAAACTAGGCATTGGAGGAGTATTCACTGTATAAGAGGGAAAGATAGTGTAAATAGTGACATGGGCACAAATAATGAAACTGAGGGTGGTATTCAGGGAGGGGTTAGTCAATACAGAATGAATCGAGGTGCAGAAAAATACATAAAGTGCAGTATACTAATGCCGGCAGCCTCCCCAGCAAGATGGATGAATTATAATTAATATTGTTGGGAAAAAATTATGATATGGTGGGGATATTGGAGACATGGCTGGACAAGAGCTATGACTGGGCTATTAATTTACGGGACTATAGTCTGTTCAGAAATAACAACACAAGCAAGCTAGGGGAAAGTTTGTGTTTACATGTAAATACATCCTTACAACCTATCTTGTGTAATAGCATATGTGAGGCTAATGAAAATGTAGAGGCCCTATGGGGAAAAAATTACAAATAACTGATAGGTCTTTGTTATAAGTCTTCGAAAATAATGGAAGCGGCAGAGAATATCCTCATAAAGCAAATAGATGAAGCAGCGAACCACGGAGAAGTCATTATTATGGGGGACTTCAACTACCTTAAAATACATTGGGGAACAGAAACCTGCAGGTCTAGCAAAGGAAATAGATTTTGACAACTATGAGAGACAATTACCTTTCACAATTGATCCAGGACCCAACAAGAAGGGAGGCACTGCTAGACCTTATACGAACCTACTGACCAAATTGCAAATCCATTATATGGGTTGGGGTAGAGATGATTGAATATTCTGAAGTTCAGATTTGATTTGGTTAGCCAAACGGGCATATGGTCGTCGAACAGTTCGGCAAACTTACAAACCCCATTCAATTCAATGGGAGTCAAAATCAAGGGCCTTGAAAACTCCCTCAAAAGGACCCAAAAGCTGCCAAACACATCTCAAACCGTTTTACAGTGGAGCCCTGCTGCTTTGTCACAGACATTATTTTCCAACACTTTTGCTTCAGCGCCGCTGTTACACCATGCTTCCGGGCACGCTCATGAATGAGGGGTGTGTGTCGTATACTGAAACCTCTTGAAGAGGAGACAAAATATGTCAATAAGAACATGGGTGGAATCAGCTCTGTAATCCCGCTAATATTTATCCTGGAAAAGAAACTCACCAGCATGAAAGAGGATGCAGGAAGAACATTGATTTTCATCTGTTATGCAACATCCTTTCTCTGATGGGAACCCTGATGGTTCATGTTATATGCTGCAGGATTTTGATGATCGAGGATTAGGAAGGAGAAAATCAGGAGCATGCAGAAGAGAACAAGATTTAGACTTGGCACAGACAGGGACGAGGCAGAAAGAGCAAAAATGACAATGACCGCAATGTAGTGGGTCTACGATAAGGAATCAATTTGGCCACCATTCATGCTATAGGCTTGGCAAATTAGGGAATGTGTTTCTAGCTTCTGAAAAAGAGTCTAAATTGGGTTAGTACTAAGGTAAGCTCAGTTACTAACTCTGCTATGCTTTCACATTACAAACCCCTGCGGCCCGATTGACTGACTAGCAGACTCCTTTCACACATTTTCAAGTTTCCAGCATTAGGGCTACAACAAGTATCTGAGGCTACTGCAGCTCTGCGTACTATATATTTGACCACATGGACCAGAATTTATTTCTGCTAGGGATGAGCGAGCACCTTAATATTTGTGCTCGCTATACTCGCAACGAGTAGGTAGCAGTACTCGCTACTCATTGCAAGTGTAGCAAGTACAAATACTTTCGCATTGTATCTATAGATACACTGTGAAAGTAGCCTAAAAGTGAGTAAAAGTTGTTAAAAAACAATAAACTTACATACTCACCTGTCCGACGCCTGCACCGGGACCAGCAGAGAAGACATCCGATCGCTGGACAAGGACCATTCACTAAAAGCCAATCAGATGGTCGATAGCGATCTGGCCAATCAGATGGCGCCACGTCACAACTACAGCATCGCTAGCGGCCACCTGATTGGCCAGTTTTCAAGATCCTGATAGTACTTATAAGACCTTGCAAATTGGCCAATCAGGTGGCTGCTAGCGATCACGTGGTTGTGATGTGGCGCCATCTGATTGGTTGGTAGGGAAAGGTCCTTGTTCAGCGATCGGATGTCTTCTCTGCCGGTCCCAGTACAGGCGTCGGAAGGTGAGTATGTAAGTTTATTGTTTTTTAACAACTTTTAATTACTTTTAGGCTGCTTTCGCAGTGTATCTATAGGTACACTGCGAAAGTATTAGGACTACTCGCTACTCCCGAGTACACATAAGTACTCGGAGAGTAGCGAGTAGCCCGAATACCGCTACTATTCGGTGAATACCGAATAGCAGCGAGTGTTCTCGCTCATCCCTAATTTCTGCCATTGTGACAGCTTAGCATACTTCAGTTAACCCAGATTAATTATCTGAACAGCTAAATTCAGTCATATCTTGACTATGTTCTTCATCAGGCAGATACCCAGTATGAAAGAGGATGCAGGAAGAACATTGATTTTCATCTGTTATGCATCATCCTTTCTCTGTTGGGAACCCTGATGGTTCATGTTATATGCTGCAGGATTTTGATGATGGAGAAGAGGATTAGGAAGGAGAAGATCAGGAGCATGCAGAGCAGAACAAGATTTAGACTTTTCACAGGCAGGGACGAGGCAGAAAGAATAAAAATGACAATGACTGCAATGTAGTGGGTCTACGATAAATAATCAATTTGGCCACCCTTCATGCTATAGGCTATTAGGGAATGTGTTTCCAGCTTCTGAAAAAAAGTCCAAATTGGCTTACTACTAAGGTAAGCTCAGTTACTAACTCTGCTATGCTTTCACATTACAAACCCCTGCGGCCCGAATGACTGACTAGCAGACCCCTTTGAGATCCACACATATTCAAGTTTCCAGCATTAGGGCTACAACAAGTATCTGAGGCTGTTGCAGCTCTGCGTACTGTATATTTGACCTCATGGACCAGATTTTATTTCTGCCATTGTGACAGCTTAGCGTGCTTCAGTTAACCCAGATTCTTTATATTAACAGCTAAATTCAGTCATACCTTGACTATGTTCTTCATCAGGCAATACCCAATATGTGCTGGACGAGTGTGAAAAACTGGCTAACTTTGCTATGAAAGTATTGTTGTTTCCAGCTTCCAGTGTCAGAGATGGCATTCAGTGTTGTTGGTGGATTAGTCAAAACAAAGTGAATCAAATAATCTACCAAAAGTAGAAAGCCCAATATTTGTCAAAATTAATCAGTAATGAAACAATACAGACATTTGTACAGCAACAACTGATGCCAAAGATTCAATTAGCCATACCATCTGTCTGATAGCTTGCCCATTGAATGTTGTCTACACCTTTCCTGCTGCCAGTACCATTGGACCACACTCTAATGAGCATCTACTCACTGTCACTCATGCAATGTACACTGTACCATTTCTACTACCGCTGCTGGTCCTAAATGGCTAAGCATCTTATTGCCTGCCAGTGCCACATGTTAACACTCTACCATGCTGGTCCTGCCATAGATACTGAACAGCACACACACACCTCTTGGTTGCTCTCTGTGTTTCATTGTGCTTGTGCTGTACTACTAATATTGGAAAATATGTACTCATGTTTTAGACTCTCAAAAAACAGTTATGAAAATAGGCTAATTTTTTTTAAAGGGAACCTGTCAGGTTGTTTATGCCCTCACAGTTATCACTATCTGCAACTGCTTTTTTTTCACCTTTCACATTACACTCTGAGCTCAGACAGGGATGATTAGACTGGTATTATAAAGCTGCAGCTATAGACAGGGATAGCTGGGGAGGCATAAACTAGCTGACAGGTTCCCTTTACAGATGTGATGACATAAAGACATAACTTTTTTCACATTAAAAACACAGCAACAGTTTTGTGTCCAGAAATAAGGGGATAATTTTTGGATGGCTTGATAAAATGAGTTTGAAATTGCCCAATGTTTTTGTCATCAGGAAACCAGTTGTGGACCACAAAAACTGATACTTTTTCAGTTCTTGTCGAGATGCCATTACTTCTTCATATTCAAAGGAGTATAGTACATCTGCTTTGTCTCCTGATAAAAGGGATAATTTTTGAACAGCTTCCATTCAAAAATGCCACAGGTTCTTCCATCTGCACCATCTGCCTAAAAACAAATTAATGCATGCATCTTCCCCCAAATGAATAACTTTTAGACCATGTATACAATTTAGGTAGCCTAAAAAGTCTGATAGTACACTATGATGTGAAATGATGTTCGGTAGCTATACTTACCATACATTTTCCCATAGCCACATAGATGGAAGTCATTTAGACATAGAGTAAAAATAATTAGTGTTTTTATTACAGAGCTCAAAACATGTTCAATTGACTTCAAAAGAAACACAGTGTTCTACACATAAACTTACAAGCAAAGGGTAACAATGTTTCAAACTTTTGACTTTCAGGCTTTATATCTCACTTCACCATTCACTGTAGTTTTGAGTGTGAGTCTAACTTCATTTTATAGATAGTCATCTTGGCTATCTCATACATAAATTTAACTTGCAACTATTTAGCATATGATTAGTTATGCAAATTATTGTGATATCACTGCACTGTTACTGTTTTACTCCTATAAAAATCTAAAATTTATATTTTTATTTCTTTGGCTTTCAACTCTGCCTAGATCCTTCTGGGCATGCTCACGGTTAGATTTAAGTATGTCTCAACCGAAATCTGATCTTAGGTCTCTCCTACATCTTCCCAATGTTGGTGAAATAATGTTATTAAATGTGGATGCATGCTGGCAGACTCACTTGGATATGTATACAACTTGTTCTTCATCTCGATCCACAAGTGTTAGATTGGGTAGAGATGTGGGAGCTGTGGGGGCCAATCCAGCACCTCTACTTCATTGTCATTGAGCCATTTCTTTGCCAATCTCGACACGTGTGTTGGGTTGTTGTTCTGCTGGAACAATATTTTGTCTTTTTTGTACCCATATTACTCAAGTGTATGATGTAACTCTTGTAGGGTTACATATAGCTTATATTTTGATATTTTAGCCCCCCCTTTTTTTTTCTTTTTTCTTCTAAACCATTTGCACCCATCAGAGTCTAGTCTATTGACCTTCATCGCATCGCTCCAAATTACCGTATATACTCGTGTATAAGCCGACCCGTGTATAAGCCGACCCCCTACTTTTGCCCCCAAAACCTGGGAAAACCTATTGACTCGTGTATAACCCGAGGGTGGACCCCAGCACAGGTATACAGCCCCCAGCAGTGTGGTATACAGCAGCCCCAGAGGTATATACAGCAGCCCCAGTGGTAGTATACAGCAGCAGCCCCAGTGGTATATACAGCAGCAGCCCCAGTGGTTAGTATACAGCAGCCCCAGAGGTATATACAGCCCCAGTGGTACTATACAGCAGCCCCAGTGGTAGTATACAGCAGCCCCAGTGGTAGTATACAGCAGCCCCAGTGGTAGTATACAGCAGCCCCAGTGGTAGTATACAGCAGCCCCAGAGGTATATACAGCCCCAGTGGTACTATACAGCAGCCCCAGTGGTAGTATACAGCAGCCCCAGAGGTAGTATACAGCAGCCCCAGAGGTATATTCAGCCCCAGAGGTATATACAGCAGCCCTAGTGGTGTATACAGCATCCCCTGAGGTATATACAGCAGCCCTTAGGTAGTATACAGCAGCCCCAGTGGTGTATACAGCAGCAGCAGCCCCAGGGGTGTATACAGCAGCAGCCCCAAAGCTGTATACAGCAGCAGCCCCAGGGCTGTATACAGCAGCAGCCCCAAAGCTGTATACAGCAGCAGCCCCAGGGCTGTATACAGCAGCAGCCCCGGAGGTATACAGGCCCCCCATCAAGCTCCAGGGCCCCCCCCCCCCTTGCGCGGCAGCCTGTAAAGTAAAATCATACTTATCAGTGTCCTGTCGCGCTGTCCCGCCGCTTGCGGACACACGATCCCGGGCTTCAATCCGCGTCTTCCGGCTTCTGGCTTCCTGTGGTCGCGGGCAATGACGTCATTGCCCGCGACCACAGGAAGGCGGAAGACGCGGAATGAAGCCCGGGATCGTGTGTCGGCAAGTGGCGGGACAGCGTGACAGGACACTGATAAGTATGATTTCACTTTACAGGCTGCCGCGCAAGGGGGGGGGGCCCTGGAGCTTGATGGGGGGCCTGTATACCTCCAGGGCTGCTGCTGTATATACTGTATACTCGCGTATAAGCCGAGGGGGGACTTTTCAGCCCAAATTTTGGGCTGAAAAACTCGGCTTATATGCAAGTATATACGGTACCCATTTTCAATCTTTTACTGTCCACATTTTGTACTTTATTGAAAACTTGAGCCAACACTTCTTAATGATATTAAATAAAAGTTTCTTCAGATTTTTTTAAACCACCAATCCAGACTTATGTAACATGCATCGCACAATGCTTGCATGGACATCTGTGATCTCACTACTACGTAACATATGAGCCACCTCCACTGCCATGTTTGTTCTGCCTGAACTGATAGACCATGTGATGAGCTGACTTGTTGACTCAGATATTTTGCCTGTACATCCACCTCTTGAACAGATGGTGCTTACATGGTGCTGTCATCATTTTTCTTGACTAGGGTTACACTTGAGCCTTGGAAGCACTAAAAGCTAACGTTTTTCACAAGTGCAAATTGTGAAAAACGCTAGTGTTAACACTTCCATAGGCTCCCATGCAAAAAATGCATGGTCAAAATGCAACACTTTTGACACTAGGCGTTCTTGCTAAAGCACTCAAAAATAGTGTAAGCAACATATTTGGGTGCGTTTGCAAAAACGCATGCTTTTTTTAACATGGGAGCCTATGGGAAACAAATGCGTTAATGTGGTGCCCCACTTGTCAGTGCGCCACAGTAGGGGTACTGCACCCAAGACAGCCCGTGTGGTATCCCAGTCATTGGAGGGTGTGATGTCAAACTGAGGCTCTCATCCCAGCATTTCTACACCTAGGACTAGGGGACCAATTGGCCAACCCATTATTAGGGTAACCGGTCCCGGTGGGGAGAGTTTTAGGGTAGTGGAATAAATGGGAACACAGAGTTAAGAGGAGAGAAGAGAGTGTGAAGCAGGTCCTAGAGGGAAATCACAGCAAGGGCTGCAACCTCCAAATAGACATCATCCACCGCCCCCCGGACCCACTGCCTCCTTCCTTGACCACTTCACAACCTGGCTACTTCACTTCCTCTCCACTGACATCCCCTCCATCATCATGGGCGACTTCAATATCCCCATTGACACTCCCCGCCCAGCCGCCTCCAACCTTCTTTTCTTGACCACTTCCCTAGGGCTCTCCCAATGGTCCTCCTCTCCCACCCACGAACAAGGCCACACACTTGACCTCATCTTTACCCGCCTTTGCTCCCTCTCTAACCTCACAACCTCGGTACTCACACTGTCCGACCACCATCTCTTGACCTTCTCCGCCCTCTCCTCCCCTGCCACACTACCCCCTCTCTGCAAACTTGATCACCCTCGCCGAAACCTAAAAGATCTTGATCTTCCTTTATTCTCTGAATCACTCCTCCCTCTCACCGACATACCCTGCGCTGACGACATTGACATTGCCACCACCCTATACAACACCACCATAACGAACTCTCTCGACCTAGCCGCCCCCCTCACTCTCCATTCTCCATGCATTAACAGGCAACCCTGGCACACCACCCTCACTAAAAACCTGAGACGGGCGTCCAGAGTCGCCGAGAGGAGATGGAAAAAGTCTCACACCCCCGAGCACTTTGCCCTGTTCAAGCAATCCATCACTGACTTCAAGACGGCACTTGCTACCGCCAAGCAAGTGTTATTCTCATCCCTTATAACCTCTCTGTCCCACAACCCCACACAGCTCTTCAAAACTTTCAACTCCTTACTTCGCCCCCCTGCTCCTCTCCCTTCTCCCCTCATCTCTGCTGAAGACTTTGCGACCTTCTTCAAGGAGAAGATCGACAAGATCAGAAGCATCTTCGGTCCACTATCCCCACAACTCCCCTTCCCTCCTACACTGCCCTCCTCCTCCATCAGCCACTTCCCCCCCATAACTGAAGACCAACTCTCCTCCCTCCTGTCAAAATCACACCTCACCACCAGCGCCCACGACCCACTCCCATCCCACCTCATTCCGAACCACACCTCCATTTTCATCCCAGCCCTCACCCACCTCTTTAACCTTTCACTTAGCACTGGTACCTTCCCCTCGGCCTTCAAGCACGCCCTAATCACGCCCATCCTAAAAAAAACCTCACTTGACCCTACCTCTGTCTCTAACTATCGCCCCATATCTCTTCTCCCATTCGCCTCTAAGCTACTTGAACAGAATGTCCACTCCGAACTGTCCTCTCACCCCTCCTCGTGCTCCCACTTCGACCGCCTACAGTCCGGCTTCCGACCCCTCCATTCCACCGAAACAGCCCTGACCAAAGTCACCAACGACCTACTGACCGCCAAGAACAAACACCACTACTCCATCCTGCTACTCCTTGACCTGTCTGCCGCCTTCGACACGGTTGACCACTCCCTTCTTCTCCGGATCCTGGAATCCCTTGGCATCACCCACCTAGCCCTATCCTGGATCTCCTCATACCTAGCGGACCGGACCTTCAGCGTCTCGCACTCCCACACCTCCTCCTCACCCTACCCACTTTCTGTCGGAGTCCCCCAAGGTTCGGTCCTGGGACCCCTACTTTTCTCCATTTACACTCTCGGCCTAGGACAACTCATTGAGTCCCATGGCCTCCAGTACCACCTCTACGTTGACGACACCCAAATCTACCTGTCCGGCCCTGACATCACCTCCCTACTCTCGAAAATCCCACAATGCCTTTTCGCCATCTCATCCTTCTTCTCTGCTCGCTTCCTTAAACTCAACATGGACAAAACTGAATTCATAGTCTTCCCCCCAAGAAATTCCACCCCACCTCCCAACCTATCCATCTGCATCAACGACTGCGCCCTCTCCCCAGTCCCCCAAGCCAAGTGCCTCGGGGTTATCCTTGACTCCTCCCTATCCTTAAAGCCCCACATCGAGGCCCTCACCACATCCCTCCGGCTCCAGCTCAAGAACATCTCACGGATCCGCTCCTTCCTCACCCACGACACCGCTAAAACACTCATCCATGCTCTTATCATCTCCCGCCTTGACTATTGCAACCTCCTTCTCAATGGCCTCCTGGCTAACTCCCTCACACCTCTCCAGTCTATCCTCAACTCCGCTGCCCGACTCATCTACCTGACCTCCCGCTACTCCCCTGTCTCCCCCCTCTGCCAAGCCCTTCACTGGCTCCACGTCTCCAAGAGATCCCAATTCAAAACACTAACCATGGCGTACAAAGCCATACACAACCTGGCCCCACCATACATCTTTGACCTGGTCTCCCGATACCTACCCTCACGCAACCTCCGTTCCTCCCAAGAACTCCTCCTCTGCTCCCCCCTCATCACCTCTTTGCACAATCACGTCCAGGACTTCTCCCCGGCATCTGCCTTACTCTGGAACTTCCTGCCCGAACACGTCAGAGACTCTCCTACCCTGAGTAGCTTCAAGTGTCACCTGAAGACTCAATTGTTCTGACAAGCCTACAACCTGCCATGAGACCCAGGCGACCGCCCCATACATGACATTCCCCCATCCTACTGTATCCTAACCCGCCCCTCGTAGACTGTGAGCCCTCGTGGACAGGGTCCCTGCCCCTTCTGTACCTGTACGTCCTGATCGCCTAGATTTAGTGTACTTGTTCTTGTCTCCCTCATCCTCATGTAAAGCGCCATGGAACCTAATGGCGCTGTATAAATTAATAATAATAATAATAATAATAATAAATACAGGGAGCTTGAAAAGGAATAACGACCCAGATAGAAGGGGGAAACCCAGTGCCAGACCTCCCGATTGCACGTTCTGGGGGAATCCCAGTCCCGAATGGGGAACCGTCTCTGAGTCGCGGTACAGGCGAGTCCAACCCTGAGCCACCAACACTGGTGGGTCGCAGGTCTGTTAAGCAGCCCCCGACCTTGCCACGAAGCACAGCCTCACCAGAAGCTCCAAACCGGGTTGAACTTCTTAGAGAATAAGGGTATCCTCATTACACCCAACGGGCCTGGTAGGAAGTGGGTTTGTGCAGGGCAGCGCACAGATAGAAAGGAGAGTGCAAGGAAAGACACAGATGGACTGAAAGCAAAGTGAAGGAACTTCTAAGAGAGTCTTACGGAGACATTGCACTCTTCGGTGATGACTCGGCCAGTTCCCGATCCTGTGTACCTGTATACATGAACTGCCGTGACAAGTTACCAGTAAACATCAGTACAGAGTTATCTAGTCTCTTGTATTTCATTCCTATAAGTACTGTGACAGCAAGCATTCCAGATCCTGTCCTGGGGACCCCGCTCCTCCTGCGGGGAGCTACGGCATATGGCTGCCTACCCACCATCCCCAGAGGTCTGCCAGAAGCGCTTGTGCCTTCACCAGTGTCCGCAGGTGGCGTCACAAAACTTTATTCTTTTATTTTTATTTTCCATTTTTAAGCAACCACCAGGGCCACGGGCCTGGGAAGGCCACCCGTGACATCCCCCTTACAGAAATCGCCCGAGAACCGAGTCCCCATGGCCTTTGGGCGGTCATCAATGCTAGCTCTAAATTGGAAAATAGAAGCCATAAAAATGGCAAGGGGCAAAAAAATGCTGACTAAAATGCAACCTAGCCTAGACCTTAGCCTTAGACACTGCTATTGATGAGCTGGATGATCTGAACCTGAATTCAACCAGTGACCTTTCACTTGGGAATCAACCTAATAACACACTTAGCTATTAGAGAATGTGAGACCAGATTGTAATATACAGAAAGCAAAAGATTTTTCAAACACTAGGAGTACAACAATAAGAATATAGTGGCATGACAAGAATCTGAATAACTACCATATTTTTCACTTTTTAAGACTCACTTTTGTTCCCCCCAAACCAGGGGGAAAAATGGGTGTACATTTAAAAAGTGAAAGTAAAAAAAATAAATTAAAAATTAAATATTATCGAGGAAGGAGGGTGATGGGTGCAGCTGGTCAGCAGGGGTGCCGGAGACAGGTTCTGATGGGTGGGGGGCACAGCTTCAGGATCGGAGCAGCGGAGATGTACCGGCGGCAGCAAGCGGTGGGCGCCGCCATGTTTTTTGTAGCAGCCGGCCGGTAGAGGTAGAGACTCCAAAATTGCCGCGGGTTTCGACTATGGTCGTGGCCATTTTGTTGAAGCCTCTACCGCTGGCTGCACAGTTAATGAATGTAGCCGGCCACAAAAACATGGCGGCGCCCACAGCTCGCTGCCGCCGACACATCTCCGCTGCTCCGGTCCTGCAGCTGTGCCCCCCACCCACTGAAACCTGCCTCCGGCACCCCCGCTGAGTAGCTGCAGCCCTCCTCGGTAAGCCATGGGTGTCTGGGGGGAAGATGGGGGCCATATACCGTACTCAAAGGATTGGGGATGGGGGCATGTACACAGGATGGGGACATACATACAGGATGGTATGCATATATACAGAATGGGGGGCATATATACAGAATGGGGGACATATATTCAGAATGGGGGACATATATACATGTTGGGGGCATATATACAGGATGGGGGCATATATACAGAATGGAGGACATATATACACATTGGAGCATATATACAGGATGGGGGCATATATACAGGATGTGGGGCATATATACAGAATGGGGGACATATATACAGAATGGGGGACATATATACAGGATGGGGGCATATATATAGGATAGAGGTAGATATACAGGATGGGGGCCATGTATACAGGATGGGCAAATGTATACCAGGATGAGGAACATACTGTATATGCCATGATGGGGGTCATATATACAGGATGAGGACATATATACAAGGATGTGCAATATACATACCAGGATGGGGCCATTTATACAGGATGGGGACATGTATACCAGGATGAGGGACATAAATGCCAGGTTGAGGGATATATGTACCAGGATAGGGGGGTTTATGTAACTGGATTAAGAACATATATATTGATTGTAAGTGCTATGGAATTAATAGCGCTATATAAATGAATAAATGATTATTATTATTGTGGACACTGGCATTATAAGGCGGACCCCATTAAAAATTAAGAATTATTTTTTTCCCTTTTCCCTCACCAAATTTGGGGTGTGTCCTATAATCCGGTACGTCTTATAAAGCGAAAAATATGGTAATCATATTCTAAATAATTGCAAGTCAAATTTATGAATGAGAAAGCCAAGATGATTGTTTATAAAATGAAGGTAGTCTCACGCTTGAAACTGCAGTGAATGTGAGATACGAAGCATGGAAGTCAAATTTCAAAACATTGTTACGGTTTTGGGGGTGAAATTTGGCAAAGTCTGTGAATTGGAATTTGAAAAGATTGGCTTATCTCTTCTTATAACTTCTGTTTATGGCCAGCACCATAATAAACAAGTATGGCACATTTTGTGTATGCATGGTTGAAATCACCAAAGAATGAAGGATTTCTTGACTGTTAACCATATCCAATATGATAAATGGTATTAGAACAATAAAATGATATAAAAAATGTATCTATGTATTATACTGTATCTCAGAACCAGATTAGAGAAAGAGTGTAATGAATGACTTGAAGTTTTCATGTTCACACCTTTGCCTCCATACTTAGAATACTGGTGGATCTTAAACTAATCAATCACCTTATCTTTTTGTGGAAAAAAATATAAAATGTGAAAAAAACTTAAAAAACTCATTTTTCTTTTACTGCATAAATACAACTGTATTTATATGCTTCTACATTGGAAACCTTTGTTGTTCTTACAGTAACAGCTTTCGGCATTGAAGAAAGATATTTTTTTTGTTTCAGTGTGAACATTTTCTTCCTGATATTTCCATCTTATGTGGCTTAAAGTTCAAAATAAGCAAAAGATTTTCTCAAGTCTAGAAGAACCGGATAAGAAGTCACAAGGACCTTTAGCTGACTGCTTGCATATATTATATTCAATAAATTGCTGAATATTTTAATACAAGAGGGTAAGACATGTTATGTAGCTTTGCAAGAATACCGTATATACTCGTGTATAAGCCGAGTTTTTCAGCCCAAAATTTGGGCTGAAAAGTCTCCCCCTCGGCTTATACACGAGTCAATACGGTGGTGGGGGCTGTGTCCCGGGGCTGTGGAGGCTGGAGGAGGCGGGGGGAGGCTGCTGTATGAGAGGCCCGGTCACGTGGGGCCGCTCATTATATATGCACTGCTTCCCCCTGTCAATCAGCGGCAGGGGGAAACAGTGCATATATGCCCCCAAATGCTGGCACTCGCCCCCCTTGTAAGGCCCCCCCCCCACTGCTTATCTTACCATCCCGGTCTTCTGCACAGCGCCGCTCCTTGGTGCTCCGTCCTCGCTGCTTCCGTCCTGCTACATCCGGGATTCCCGGCCGTCGCAGGCATATAACGTCATCGCGCGACGGCCGGGGATCCCGGATGTAGCAGGACGGGAGCAGCGAAGACGGAGCACCGAGGAGCGGCGCTGAGCAGAAGACTGGGATGGTAAGTTAGGGGGATGGGCCTTACAAGGGAGGCGAGTGCCAGCATTTGGGGGCAGCTGTAATCCCCCCCCTGGGGGCTGCTGTATCACCCCTGGGGGCTGCTGTATACCCCCAGGGCCGCTGTATCCCCCCTGGGGACTGCTGTATCACCCCTGGGGCTGCTGTATACCCAGGGCCGCTGTATCCCCCTTGGGGGCCGCTGTATCCCCCCTGGGGGCTGCTGTATCACCCCTGGGGGCTGCTGTATACTACCACTGGGGCTGCTGTATACTACCACTGGGGTTGCTGTACACTACCACTGGGGCTGCTGTATATTACCACTGGGGCTGCTGTATACTACCACTGGGGCTGCTGGGGCTGCTGTATACTACCACTGGGGCCGCTGTATACTACCACTGGGGCTGCTGTATATTACCACTGGGGCTGCTGTATACTACCACTGGGGCTGCTGGAGCTGCTGTATACTACCGCTGGGGCTGCTGTATACTACCACTGGGGCTGCTGTATACTACCACTGGGGCTGCTGGGGCTGCTGTATACTACCACTGGGGCTGCTGTATACTACCACTGGGGCTGCTGTATACTACCACTGGGGCTGCTGGGGCTGCTGTGTACTACCACTGGGGCTGCTGGGGCTGCTGTATACTACCACTGGGGCTGCTGGGGCTGCTGTATACTACCACTGGGGAGGCCTGTATACCACACTGCTGGGGGCTGTATACCTGTGCTGGGGTCCACCCTCGGCTTATACACGAGTCAATAGGTTTTCCCAGATTTTGGGGGCAAAAGTAGGGGGGTCGGCTTATACACGGGGACGGCTTATACACGAGTATATACGGTACATGAATTGACTTCTGTGAAAAAGGTACACAAGTAGCGTAAAACATAACAAAAATGTAGAGTGGCAACGGTGAACATGTCAAAGTGTGTTGAAAAGAAGTGGAAAACAGAAAAGAAGAAAACTGTGGAAAAAATGAAAGATTTGTCATGCTTCATCTACTCTATAATTGCCGTAGGCATTTTTGTGTCGGACCCCGAAAACGCCGTGGCTATGTCACGCTGTGACGTCACCACGCGCGAGCAATGGCCGCGAAGCGGCCATTGCGAGTCGTTGTCCGAAAATAGAACCAGAGGCCCGGCTACGGAGTTAGCGATTTACCGCTGAGGTAGCGCGAGCAATGGCCGCGAGGCCATTGCGAGTCGCTACGTCAGCCGCCGCAAGTCCCCTTATACTTTACAGGGGGATACATGCGAGTCGCTGTGTAGTGCATTGCGAGTCGCTATCACAGCACGTATCCCTATACTTCGTGTGTGGGACTACTGGGACTACTGGGACTACTACTACTACTACTACTACTACTACTACTACTACTACTACCGCACAGCCCCCCCCCTCAATGGCCGCATAGCCCCCCCCCCTTCCTCAATGGCCGCACAGCCCCCCCCCTTCCTCAATGGCCGCACAGCCCCCCCACCTCAATGTCCCAAAGTCAGCTGTGACCGCCTGGCCCTTGGACACTGGCTGCCATGCACACATCAGCTGGTAGGCTCCCATCACTTACCCACTGAGGACGATCACTTCCAGCACCTCTTCACATGGCAGTGCTCTGAACTTCTGAATCATCCTCTCCTCACTCAGACACCTGGCAGGTTCCTATCTAGCCTACTCACTCCCAGCTGCAACCCAGTGAGTCAATCAGCACATCTTCACTCACACACAGACCTGACATGTGATTAACCCCCTGTGCACCATTCAGGTTTAGCCCAGCAAACCACTCATCCCCACAGGTTCAGCCGCTCATTAGGCTCATGAATGTATCGGATCTTCAGCACTCACACTCAGCTGTTTTACTCAGCGAGTCGCTGGCCGAAAATAGAACCAGAGGCTCGGCCACAAACTTAGCGATTTACCGCTGAGGTAGCGCCAGCAATGTCCGCGAGGCCATTGCGAGTCGCTACCTCAGCCGCCGCACCTGCCGCAAGTACCCCTATACTTTCTATGGGGATTACCGCAACCGCGCCGCAAGTGTAACGGTTGCGGCGCAGTTGCGGTAATCCCCATAGAAAGTATAGGGGGACTTGCGGCAGGTGCAGCAAGTGCGGTTTTTTAACTTTAATAATAATAAAAATACTAAAAAAAAAAAATAAAAAATAATATAAATAATACACAATAAAATAAAACATAATAATAAAAAACAACAAAAAAAATAATATATAAAATTAATATATTAATTACATTAACTAATTAAATTTAAAAAATTAATCTAATACCCCCCCAAACAGTATTCAACACCCCCCAAAAAGTATTGAGCACCCCCCAAAAAGTATTGAACACCCCCCAAAAAGTATTCAACAACCCCCAAAAAGTATTCAACACCCCCCAAAAAGTATTCAACACCCCCCCAAAAAGTCCTCACACCCCCCCAAAAAGTACTCAGACCAGCTATAACTATTATAAGCAAATTTATGCACGTTCTAGAATCCCGATGCATTTGCATCGGGCTCACAGCTAGTATTTATATAAAATACTAACTAAACAGAAAATAGGAAACACATTTAACTATCTATCTACAGCAGATCTATCTATATATCTATCGGTACAGTAAACAAAGCAGGTGCAGCACTCCAGTTGTAGATGGTATTCTTATGCCTTTATTTCTGGCCTGGGGTACAAGATGGCTACGTTTCAGGCATACATGCCCTTTGTCCAGCCGTGTGTGCCCGAAACGTAGCCATCTTGTACCCAAGCCCAGAAATAAATGCATAAGAATACCATCAACAACTGCAGTGCTGCAACTGCTTTGTTTACCGTATGTATCGGAGGCACTGAAGATTGCTTGGTTGATTGGCACCTATATTTGCAGTGCTGCTCTGCTTTTCTGCATTTATAAATCTATCTGTCTATATACCTATCTATGACACCGGGAAAAAGTATTGAACATGTTACGTTTATTTAATACTTCAGACAAAAACCTTTGTTGGTAACAACAACTTCAAGACATCTCCTGTATGGAGAAACTATTCACATGCATTGCTCAGGAGTGATTTTTGTCCACTCTTCTGCACAAACACTCTTCTCGTGAAGGTCCCATGGGTTCCTTCAATGAACGCTGAGCCTTAAATTAATTTGTATTGGATTCAGGTCAGAGTAGTGACTGGACCATTTAAGCAGCTTTATTTTCTTTCGTTAAAACCAATTGAGAGTTTCTTTAGCTGTGTGTTTGTTTTGCTGAAATGTTCAACCTCTTTTTCTTTTCATCATCCTGGTAGATAGCAGCAGATTTTTATCCAGAATGTCTCAGTGCAGAAGGGTGTGACAGAGCATTGGATGTCGACAGCTGCATAGAACAGGAGCTTCCACAGTGACAAGCTCCATAACAGCACTACTAGCGACATAAGGCCAGCTGGATTGCATCTCTCACCATCCTAAGCTCCGGAGTACACAGCAGTCTAAGTGGTGTGGGGTAGGTTGGCTAAAAGAAGCTTTCCAAGGAAGGTTACAGCTTACGCTCCCTGGGGACAGGGAGCGGGATTGGCTTCAAAGATGGCAGCGGCTTCCCCTTCTCATTTCCCTGCCCCCTCCTCCCACGCGTCACTGCAGAGATCTGAGGATGTGGTTTAAGGGGGAAGAAAGGGAGAGGCAGGAGGACATACCCCTCACACAATCCACCATGGAGGCTTTATTAAAAAGGCTCAGGAGGGAGCTCCAGCATGATCTTGAAGACATGATGAAAGACATGGTGAAAGAGATGATGAAAGAACTGAAGGGAAAGGTTATAGAGTTAGGATCCAGAACGGATCACTTGTAGCGAATGCTGGAGGAACTCAACAGATCACATAACATGACAAGACCCTGGACCTAGGAAGACAAGTCCAGGAGAAATATGAGAAGACTAAGAAGAGTGGCTGAATCCATCCCAGACCGTCATTTTCCTGGGCTGCTCCAGAACTTCATAAAAGAAGTATTCCCTCATGCTGATGAATAGGACTTAAAGGAAAACTGTTAGGTCATAAATCCCTTTGTAACTGCTATCATTTTCTAATTCCTTTATCTAAGCTTTCTCTATTTATGTATTTCTATTATTTATATTCCGCTCCTATCTTCTGTAAACTTCAAATAAAGAGAATCATTCCATCTGTCACTCAGAGTGAATGATCCACTTAGTTCTATGCTGATCCCTCCCCATAAGATGAATTTGCATGTCACATCACAGCACAGGAGATCAGTGGGAGGACTTTATCCTCCTCTCTAATCTCTTTGCATCAAAACCAAGAGACCAGATAAACAATGAATCTCTCACAGCACAGGAGGGATTTCGTTTTACAGAAACTAATGGAGTCTAGATCAAATATGACAGACCTGTAGCGTTCTACCTTCATGCCTGATCAGTACAATAGCTCCAGAAGTGAGACCACACAGTACTGAGAGCAGAGGGAGGAGGGAGAACAGAGCTGCTGAGAGGGAGTGCATAATTACATGACAGTTTATACAGCACAGGACTATTCCTGTTTGCTTATAATAGAGAGGACTAAGAAGGACTGAGAAGCTGAAGACACAGGCAGGGAGGGAGATGGGATGATCTGGGGCACATAGGAGCCTGACTCTGTGCGATCTGCATGCACAATGTCAGACCAAATGTGCCTGCTACTCTATATAGTGACAGGGAGGGAGTGAGAAGGGAGTGAGAGGGAGGGTGGAGGGTTTGGCTTAGAGCAAACTATGGAGTAATAAAGAGAAACCAAGCCTCTCTTATGCTAATGTGCTGCACACTCCCTCCCCTGCTGCACACTTTCTAAGGACTTCTATAACATTTATCTCAGCAATCATACGTATAATCATTGAAGTAATGGTATGATTGCTCTCAGTATTCCAGTGCCTGTAAGGAACTGGCTTTACTTTATAGCCCTAAATCCTGCTGGTTGGTCCGCTTTAAATTAGAATATCCAAATAGTCATGGACTATCCCTATTTTATAGAGAATTAAATACACCAGAGTCATTCAAAGCACCTTATATGACACAATGGGAGAATATTTTCTCATTTACCTCCCCTGAGGTCTGGTGGCTGATGGCTAGTGTAACAGAAAATATTCTCTTCCAGTATCAACCACCTAGAGCAGTTGAAGAAGATTCATATGCATTAGTATTTAACACCTTAAAAACTCTCTAAATTTGTCATTCTCATTGTTATGTTGGAAAGGTTGTGGTTTGCTGGGAGACATGGGTCATGTCTGGTGGGTGTGTACTAAAGTTCAAGAGTTCTGGTCACAGAAAGAAGATATCTGGAGTAAACATAAAATTGGAAGGCCCTGAAGGGGGTGTCACACGCGTCAATGTCGTCAGCGATATGATCGCTGACGACATTGACGGCTGATCGCTGGTGAGCTGTCACACAGACAGACTCACCAGCGATCAATTGACCAGTGACATCATGGAAACGATTTAAATATCGTTTCCACGATGTCCTGCTCCCGCTGCCAGCCTGCTGGAAGTGGGAGCAGCCTGGTCTCCAAGGTACACTGCGGGTAACTAGGCAGCGCGCGCTGCCTAGATACCCGACGTGTACCTTAGTTACCAGCCTCCTCCGCTCACCGGGTGAGCGGAGGAGGCTGGTAACTAAGGTACACGTCGGGTATCTAGGCAGCGCGCGCTGCCTAGTTACCCGCAGTGTACCTTGGAGACCAGCTCCCAGCGCTTGTGACAGGCGCTGGGAGCTGGAATATCGCTAGTCCCGGTGTCACACGCAGCGATGCTGCGTGTCCACCGGGCGACAATCGCCAGGTTTCAGAGCTGATTCTGAAACCTGGCGATCATCAACCAGCGATTTATCGCTGGTTGATGCAGTATGTCACACGCGTCAATATCGCTGCAACGTCACGTGCAGACGATATCGTGCAGGCGATATTGACGCGTGTGACACCCCCTTAAGGCAGTTCTGAACATTGGCTTTGAATCTATCCCTCAAGGACTAACTCTGGTCTTATCTCATGTACTAACTGCACCCTGAAAAATGTTTGATTAAATGTTGGAGATCGTATGTTTTGCCTTCTCGACAAGAACTAATTGGTCAAACTAACTCACATTATCATCACAAATAGTTTCTGTCAACCTCTCTCAAACAAAGAGAACATATTTGTAATCAATGGGACATGTGGACCTCTTTGAAATTTGCATAACCGGTACCTTAAATCCTTATGACCTTGGCCATTTCGTGTTACGCTTATGCTTATTTTGTATATGCATTAATGATGGTTCTTCTTAGACACTGCTGAGGACCTCCTCTCCCGTTTCCTCCCCCACCTTCCCTTCGTTGCCTGAATGATCTATCCATAACTCCCTCTTGTGTGTTCCTCTTGGTTCCTATTATTTGTACAAATTTGTACTAATTTTGGAATGTTTTGTAAATTTACTATAATTGAAGTTTGGAAAAAAAATATATATTGGTTAAAAAAGTACATTTGTTTATTCATCCTTCCTTCAATTAAATGGAGTTTAATTAAAGGTTTCATCTGATTCACATAATTTGGAGATTTAAATGGAACCCCCGATGTAAATGCTCATTGTAGAGCAAAGGCTAACTATGGTCCAAATGTAATGTAAAATGTTCTCAATAAAAGCTTCAACTCAATCCACAAAAAAAACAAATCACCACTCAAGCCTATCATCTGTTTATAGAAATATAGGAAGTTTCCAAATTACTGCTAACACAAAAGCTCTGGAAAAGCGTAATAAGCATAATGCTTTAAGCTGAACACATACAGTATACTGCAAATATTATAGCCTGAACTAAAACAGCTAACCATCCAAATATCTCCATATTGGTAGTACGTGTGGAATAATATTACCTTGCAATAGGGTGCCCGATTTACATAGATTGCCCCATGACCAAGATCTGGCAAAATGTACTTCAGAATAAACCACCAAATCTTCCTTCCTTTCATTTTTTCCAACCCACTTTCATTTGGCATCATGCATTTTCCCTGTCCATACGTGACATTATCAACGACACACTATATTTCCTCATGGCTCAAGCTGAAGCTTTTGCATACTTGATGCAGACCATCTCAGAGGAGGATACTGGTTTGTGTACTCAGGTGGTGCAACAGCTGCAACATGTTGTTAAGTTTCTGGCCTCGGCTCATGCCCAGACTGTGCGGAACCCAAGATATCTCTCCCTGACAGATTTTCAGGAGGGAGAGATATACCTATGGTGTTCAGGGAAGCCTGTAATCATTATTTCAGGCTTCAACTTCAATCATCAGGGAGTGAGGAACAGCGAGTGGGGATTGTAACCTCCATTTGTTAAGGGGATACCAAGACCTGGATCTTTTTTCCTGATGACCGATTGTTCATCTTTGCATTTGGTAGGTGGGTTTTTACACTATTAGCCTGGTGTATGCTGAACATGATAGGATGTCATTTGCTGAGTCTAGTCTCTGTAAGTAAAAGCAGTCCTAGGAGTATTGCTCATAGTTCCGGAGATGGGACACTGACACCCAGTGGAATGACTCTGAGAAAAAGCAGTTACTGGTAGGGCAGTCTGTAGAAAACATTCTGTATTCCTTACGCCTGTGTAAAAGGCCTAGATCAAAAGCCCTATCACTCATACAATGCATTTTGCTTTATCGCACTGACAGCAATTATAAAATCAGCAATACATAAATGTAAATCTGGTATAAACATACAGTATAGATATATAGAAAATAGATAAATATAAAAAAAATAATGTAAGTTTCATCAA
This sequence comes from Allobates femoralis, assembly GCA_033576535.1. Lineage (NCBI taxonomy): Eukaryota > Metazoa > Chordata > Amphibia > Anura > Aromobatidae > Allobates > Allobates femoralis. Next base: position 102,246,265 of record JARQOC010000003.1, on the reverse strand, counting down.
CGTTCTTGATCAGAGTGTCTTTAGAGTTTGTTCAGTGTCATTTTCTACCACAAGAGTTTCATTTTTTTTCAGGCTTCTCCTATAAAAGAGTTTGTAAAATAATGGATAGTACATGGATGGCATCCAATCATTGTCCGAATTATTCATGGACCTATAGAAATTTTTTGATCCGATTGATCAGAGACTTGGGTCATATTCAGAATTGTCTCCATGATTTTGTAGACCACTTAGTCTGCAAAATATCATAAACAAGTGAACAGCTCCATAGACTATAATAGGTACAAGTTCTATCTGTGAAAAACATGAATAGAAACGATATGTGAATAAGCGTTTACTGGAAGGAAACAATGTTTATTCATAGTGCTTGTGTACAAGGTCTAGATCAAAAGCGCTGACATCCATATTTTCATTGTAATTCATCATATTCATAGCTGGATTGACAACGGTCTAGAAATTCCAAAATAGTCTGTGACAGTAAGACACTTCTTTTTGCTCTGTCCTTCAAAAAACATTTAAGGTGTCCATGAGGTTTTTCAAGCTGCAGAAACTTATACAGATTGTTTGGACAGTAATAATCATTTTAAAGTTCACAGGGTCTACATATATCAAGAGTGTAAACATGAATAACTTTTAAAAGTAACCTGTCACCTAGTTTAGAACCCCTAACCTATCACTACCTGTCCATGCAGCTTCCTACTACATTACTAACCAACCCTGTCTGAGCTAGTTGTGAATTATAAATGTGGAGAAAAGCAATTTATAAACTTACATGTCCAGAGACGTGTGTGCAAACCTAGACAGCTGGCCGACAGGTGGGCAGTCTTTCCGGATCCACTCTCCTCTCACCTTGTTGCTGTAATCATGCCCCAGTGGATTACAAATTCCCACCTCCTTCTTCCGAGTACAATGCACTGCCAGCCACAGAACATCCTTTCTGGTCTGGTACATTGTAGAGGGTTGTGGTGTACAAGCTGGCTCTGGAGCATGCGCAGTGTGCATTCTGAAGCCAGCCTGTACACCCAAACCCCCCACACAAAATGCACCAGACCAGAAATGACACGCGGCGGCCAGCAGCGCATCATACCCGGAAGACGAAGGCAGGTATTTGAAATCAGGGCATGCTCCTGAATGAATGATCATGTCAACCAGGATGCAATTGCAGCAGCGAGGCGGAGGGAGAGTGAACCCGAAGAGACTGCTCACCTGTCGGCCAGCATTCTAGGAACATCCACACGTTTGTGAACATGTAGGTTTCTAAACTGCTTTTCTAAACATTTATAATTAACTGTTATCTCAGACATGGATGGTTAATAATGTAGTAGGAAGCTGCAGGGACAAGTAGTAATAGGTAAAGGAGGTTTCACATTTGCATATTTGAATGCAGCGTACCGAGCGCAGCCAAACGCATGCGCACTGCGTTCCTATATTTAACATGGGAATGCATAGTAGCTGCGTTTGGCTGCGTTTGGTTGCGGTTGAGTTTTGATGCACATAATTTGAACGCACCAAGTTGCACTTTTAGTATGTTCGTGGGCGCTTGCTTTATCAGCAAGCGAACATAAGCGCACAAAAAATTGCATGGATCTCAATAAATCCCGGCCGCCAAGACAGCTGATTGGCTGGCCGAGCACCATACTGTGTGAACGCATGCGGAGAATCTCCGCTGCATTCACATCAGTATGGCAGCATTTGCACTGCTTTTGCGTCTGCATGATCTTTGTATGCAGCCACAAACGCTAGTGTGAATGCAACCTTAAAGGCTCTAAACTAGCTGACAGGTTCCTTTTAACTATTATTATCATTTTAATTTTCCAATGTCTGCATAATAAAAATTGTCTGTCCATGATTTTTTGATAAACCATCCAGAGAAAGTAAAATATTAGTTTGGCAACCCTGATCCGAAGTGTCATGAGTAACAAAGCAATGCATGCCATGTAATGAAATGTTCAGTGAGGGCACTCCAATGGCACTCCATGATTAGTCTCCTTGTTTTTTTTCCACAGGTAATTGAAATAATTGTGTAATTACACACTATATATTAATAGACTGATTAAGTGCTCCTATCTAATATATAAAGCCAAGTGTATGTATGTATGTATGTATGTGTTGCATGCAACCTCCAGTTAGCCCGCCTCCTTCTTGGATGCACATGGCTCCATCCCTTCTGGTTAGCCCCAGGCCCGTTTCCTTTTCATACTCAGGACGTAAACCACTAAAACATAAAATTATTTCCAAAAACATTTATATATTTCCAGAATAATAAAACAAAACAACAAACAACTAGGTGTCTATAATCTGGATCCAGCCACTCTCCAACATTATTCATATTGAGGTCTTTCTTGACACATATAGATTTTTAACATTAGAGAGTGTTAGGTACTAGTCCCGCTGTGGGTACTAGAGATGAGCAAACCTTTTAAAGTTCAAATTTGGTTTGGTTCGCCGAACAGGTATAAGTTGCCAAACTTCTGAACCCCTTTTAAATCAATGGGAGGCAAAATCAAGGGCCTAGAACACACCTTCAAAGGGGCAAAAAGCTGTCAAACACAACTGAAACCATTTTACAGTGAAACCTTGCTTTTTTGGACTGACATTATCTTCCTACTATTTTACTTAGCAAGTTTCTGTCACGAAGCTTCCAGGCCCGCTCATGGACTTCAGACTTCGTCACTGAGGTGGTCTCAGTTTACACAGTAGATATAGTGCAGCAGAGAATACCACTGTATGATTTGAAATAACCTCAGTGACATTAGCACTCGTGAACACTAGCTGTCTCGTTATAGCCATGATATTGCGTGAGATGTAGCAGATATATCTCACCGGTATCGTGAGACAGCGCATGTGAGGAGTGGTGATGTCAGGGAGTGCAGCATAGTTTCAATTTTGAAGGAAATCCACTGTGTGTCCCTCTGAGACAAAACTGAAGTAATGTTTGTAACAGCACCACTTGTCACACTATCACACATGCCTGCTCTCACAGCATATGGGGGATGCTTTCTGTGAATGTGATCCCACCATATTTTTGTATAGCACTATGCCCATTGAATGTAGCTTTATGCTTCTTTTAAAGCAGATTGGCTAGGGTCACACATGACAGTCCGTTTTTCTGCCATTCCAAAAACTGATTCCGTTTTTGGAAAATGCTAGTTTGCATCCCAAAAACAGTATGCACATTTGTTAAGCATGGTACCTATATGTACCATGTGTTAACAGATGCATTTCCCATAGGGACCATGTTGAAAAACGTTATGCTTTTTTTACTGCACCCAAAAACGCTGCTAGCAGCGTTTTTGGTGCCATGTTACAAAAACGCATAGCTTTTTTTAGTGCACTTTGGACAATCGTTTTTTGCATTGGTGCCTATGGATCCATTAACGCAGAGATCCCCAACTTCAGGCTCAAGGCACAAAGTGCAATGTTTTCAGGACTCCTAGTATGCACAGGGCTTGAATCTTACCGTGCAGATGAATCACATTAAACCTGTGCTATACTAAGGAAATCTTGAAAACTGCAGTTGCGGCTTGAGCTGGAGTGGACCTCTGATAACGATCATTTCAAATCTAAGATGAAAAAAATGCTTTGCGGATCAGTCAGTGTGCCTAGCCATTGAGATTCTGCTTAACTGCATGTCTATCTTGAACACAAAGTATGAAGTTCAAAAGTGCTATGCCAATGTGTTTTTTTTCCTTGTAGGCTTGTTTTAGATTTTGGGACAGAAAAAAGAAATATGAACCATATGTGCAAGGAAAAAAAATGCGACATGGCAATGCACTCCTGACCTGTCATACTGTAGACTATGTTGGACTCAGGAAAGACATGCAGATTTTGATGATGATTCTCAAAATCTTCGTAAGAAAAAGTATCAAACAAACCACCATGAGCCTAAAAGGATCTAGGAAAGCTGCAGTTGTGGTGAAAGGGCTCAAAGATTCCTCATGCCCCCTGGTTACTTCCACAGAGACGTCTAGGGCAGGGGTGGCCCACTACAGTCCTCAAGGCCTAAAAACAGTTCAGGCTTTCTGGATTTCCTTAGCATTGCACAAGTACTAATTTCATTACCTGCAGAAGTGATGATTTTAGCAACTTGTGCAGTGCTAAGTAAAATCCTTAATACATGCACTGTTTGTGACCCTTGAGGACTACACCTGGCCATCCCTATTCTACAGAGGTGTCTGTAGTGTCTTGCATTTCCAAACTTCAGACCGTCAGCCAGAGGTCTTCGGCTTGTTCTCCAGTCTCTGTAGGGCAGTATCAAAGCAACTATTTGCAGAAACAGTCCAGCACGCAATGAGTGAAATAGCAAAAACTTTACTGTACCACAGACTATAATAGGTCTCAAACATACACATATACTGTATGATTATACACAGTATATATAAGGAATGTCCCACATAAATTAGCAGACTCTATTAAAATGGTACAAAGTCCATTAAGGGCAGAATCAATTAAGGGCTTGGAGTTTTAGCCTAAAGGCTGCATGCCTACATCCTAACTCAGCAGGGAAAACGCAACTGGTGCTACAAACCCGGGAAGGTGAACAATTAGATTTAAAAAAAATGAAGCCTCACTTTTCGAAGAAGTGAAAAAAAACTGGAAAAAGTCCTACCTAACGACATGCCCTTTAAGGACAGCCCTCTCTTTATTTAGAATAAAATGTCTCTTGCAGCTTTCTCCGCACTACCCAGGATGGAGGTCGCCGTTCCTCATGGTACTACACTTCTTGAGGGTCTCGCGTGGTTGCAGGGGCTACTCTTTAGGGGAAATCTTCATCACCACCTTCCCCCCAGCACACTCCATTAAGGCCACCACTGGAGAAGAAGAAGAAGGTATAAAGGATGACCATCCCCTCTAAGAGAGACAGAAGCAACTTGGACAGCACCGATAGGCCCTTTTCTATCGATGGCCCCAGTGGGTTTGGATTTAGCTGCTGCCTAACCAAGAGAGGCCTGGCCTCCACCCAATCCTCATTCTTTCTAGGTTTGCCTCTCCTGTCACTTCTCAAAGTCTTTGGGGTGGTAGCCCAACTAGTGCCAAATGTGAGCCACCACTTTTTGCCCATCACCATCATGAAGGAGACTTCCACCCTGACAAAGATTTTGTGTAGTCTTTTTAGAAGATAGTCAAGCAGCAGGGTGGACCAGTTGACGTAGTACCAATGCCCAGTACCTTGTACAGCTAGGAGACCAAACCTCTGCTGCTGGAATCATGCCACCACCTTACTTCAGGTGCATTAGTCATTGAAATGATTGACCTTATGCCATGCAACCACTTTCAGGCAATCGTATATGTGAGCCGAATCACATCAAGAAAGGAGACAGGATAGGGTGGTTCCTGCCATACCAGATAGTTGTTTTGAAGAGGTTGGGGGCCACACATGGCATTTTCCCAGTCAAAGGCCTCTGGCAGGGGTGCTAAACATGAGTGGGAAACAAGGCCTTCTACCTTTTCTACTTTATCCTCTTCCTTAACCTCTTCGGCCTCCTTATCGTCTTCATCATGCTCCTGGTCTTGGTGGATTTGCTGTTCCAGTAGCTTCAGCACTTGCTGCAGGTGTAATACAGCAAGGAATGCTGCAAGATCCTTTAGAGCCTGACATCTGGTGATCTCAGCTGGTAAGGGGAATATCTCACCTCCTGACTTTGAGCTTCTCAAGTCCTCCTCTGGCATCCGAGCCCAGCACGGGATCCGGATCTTGCTGCATAAAAGGCCCAATGTAGGTATTGCGTGGAGCTCTAGGTCCCATTGTGCCTAGGTCCCATGCAGGCTGCTGAATAAATACAAGAGGGGTGGGGGACAAGAGGCGCAATAGTGCCCTATCACTAGAGACACTACAAGATATTAAGGTGGTGCTATGGACCCACTCACCTTATGCAGTTGTGATCCCCACAACTGGTTTAAAGAGCATCAGTACTCCAAGCTGCCACAGGACCTCCACCGACCACTCACACGTGGTGAAATCCAGAAGATGATGGGAGAAAAGGTGTGTCACGGTCCGCGCTGCTCAAGTCTGAGGAAGGTGCCCGGTGGGGCACCGAAATGCGTCGGAGTAGGAGAATAAAGAATGAGAATCTGCTTTATGAAACTCTGACTCTCATGTGAGTTTTCTTGGACTTGAGCAGCGCGGACCGTGACACACCTTTTCTCCCATCATCTTCTATGCAGGCTGCTGAAGCACTCTCTGCCCCTTCAGTATTGAGGAAGATGACATCCTCCTGAGTAGGCATATCTTGCAAGGGATCCATAGCCAAACTGGGTACTGCAAGCACATGTTAGCAAACAGTATCTATAGAAGAGTGTAGCTGCTTTGTTCTGTACTGCACTGCACTACTAAGATGGTGCTGAGCTCCGCGGTAAGGGTATGTGCACATCAGTCGTTTTGTGGGCTGTTTTTGAACGTTTTCCGTCGGCGGTTTCCGCTGAGTTTTATGTTAATTTATGTTAATCCTAGCCACCGGTTGGATTAACATGCTAGTCAATGGAGTTTAGAAAACGCTGTCTACATTAGAAGGGTTTTTGTCTGGTCGTTTTCAGTTTATTCACCGGTTTTCCACCGGTTTTCAAAGATAGAGCAAGCGACTTCTTTTCAGCGTTTTTCCAGCGGGTCCAGCTGAACAAGTGCAGCAAAGACCAGTCTGGAAATCGCTAAGAAAAACGCCGGGGAAATCGCCAAGAACACGCTGTCCGACCGCTAGTAACCCGATCGCAAATCGTTAGCAAAACGCTAACAAAACCAGGGACACTAGCGAGTTCAGAAAACTCAGTTCTGCCATTCTCCACCGGTTCCCGGTCGTTCTGCAAAGATGCAGAAACGACTGATGTGCACATACCCTTAAGCTTCTTTGCTTTGTATAGGAGCCCGCCTCTTCCAATGACAGGACACAAACAACCTCTTACAGGATATTATTGTTAGCACAATCTTGTTGCCTAGCTCCTTAGTAAACCCTGCATGGGGTGGGCTGCAGAAAGCACCTGAATTACAAATCCCATTCTCCATGCCACAGATAACACCTGGACTTGGGGTTGGGTGGAGTGATTATTGAAGTTTACATATTTAGAGGGGAACTATTGAAAACAAATACGTTTATTCAGCTCAACACCAATTCATTTAGAATGTTGAACAAGGCTAGTAGACAACAATAAAAGGAAATGTTTAATATTAATTATACATAAAAAACACATGCACACATGAGAATAATCTGAATTTTGGAATGAAATGAAAGAAATTGATTGCATATTTTCAAGAAGCAATATCCCTAGAATAGTGTTTCATAAGTGTGAACAGAACCACAAGACTATGTATGCGAAGCATATATTGGCCATATGCTATTTTTATATTAATTGCTTTCACATAAGTGTAGAAGAGATGGCCTTGTATGCTGCAAATATTCTGTAATAATAAAGGTTTGCTCTCCCCCTGAAAAAAATAATAAAAATTAAAAAAAATTAAAATACTATTAAAAAAAAATCATATAAAAAAAATTACATTTATTCTTAAAAAAATTCGACATCTTAACACAAGTCAGTAAACTCGACGTCTTGGACACTCCTAACCGTAACGATAGGTATTGCTCTCTTTTAGCAGGTCACATAACAATCACATAACAATGCTGAATTTGAAAATTGGCAAACATGTTCGGGGAAAGTCCGCTCATCTCTAATGAGTTCACCTTGTCATGGTGGGATGGCTTTCCCCTTTTTTTCAATCAAAAATTGTGTTTACTAAGTACCTTAAGTTATTTCTTTTATATGATATACTTTTTACTTATTTAATTTTACAGCAGGGTATTATCTAATATCAATTTTAAAGTTTTATTTCTGAAATAATCCACCATCTGCCAAAAGGAAATTTGCTCCCAATTAAATAAATAAATATGATAAATTTGATAAATATTGTTTCAGATGGTTCTCTCCAAATATCGAGGCTAACATGCTAATGGGATATAGGTATGCAAAAAGTGCAAAGCATAAGGATAAACAAGTTTTGGTATTTGTATTCCTTAGCAAGGGCCTGTAAATCTATTCTGTGCTTTAGTGAATATTTAAATACATGCTCAGAATACATTGTATTATACAGGGTTCATTATATCGTCAAATAACTGGAAACACTTATTTCAAGGGAGCATTATAGGCTTACACCAGAAATATAACGAGCCGGTGGTATTAATCTGCATGCTTCATTTTATTGTATTTTCCATGCAGCTCAGCAAACATAATGTGTCCTCCTTCTGTCGAATCTTTAATGTTACCTTATTATTACTTCTCCGCATATTATCAGACCTACCACTTCCTCTGAGTATAATGATTTTTTTTTTCATGTCAACATTGATACAGTTCATAAAACTTTGCAAAATGCCGGCATGTGATTATATTGTGCAAATTAATCTTCACGTTGGATTTTATCAACTAGAAGACATTTACTATGTGTTTATGATTATTATTTCTTTATGGAAAAATAGACATAATTGCTTAATGCCATAAATATCTCACACTTATTATTTGTGTCCTATTTACAATGTAACATAATATTTTGTAAGAAAAGTAATTGCCCTGATGCAGTAATAATTGCTTCTTTTAGTTACTATGCGTCTAAAAATGTTATAATTACAGCAAAGGCAATATAATAGCTGGGGCACCAATATGTACGGATAATATTATGGAGCTAATTGCCAGGACTGGGACCTAAACCATTCACTAATTAGTGTGTTCCTACATTTTACATTTTATTTTCTATGTTTCATATGTTTAATACACTATAGTCTCACTAACAGATTGTGTATGTTGAGTTGCTTGTTTTTCCCCATTATTATAATTGGCTTATCGAAACAGAAGGTAAAAATGTAGGGTTACCTTTACACATACAGATATGTAAGAAATTTCTATCCAGCCAGATCTATATCAATTTAATCTGGTGTGTTTAAATGGCCAATTGAACTAGTCTCATCTTATAAAAAAGTGATCTGGAATGCTAAAAAATAAATCTTGGTGTCAAAAAATATCTCTAAGGCTAGGGTCAAACTTGCATTGTGACCATAGCCTAACGGATTGCGCTTAAAACTTAGAACTTTTCCCAGAAGTGCATAGCGTTAATGCTATGTGCAGTGGGAGAACGCTGTCCCTAGTTACCCGATATTTACCTTCCCAACCAGGCACACACAAAGCAGCTGGGAGTGTGCTTTAGCGGAGCGCACAGGAAACATTGCAGACAACATTTCCTGTGTGCTCTGCTAAAGCGCACTCCCAGCAGCTTTGTGTTTGCCCGGTTGGGAAGGTAAATATCGGGTAACTAGGGGCAGCGTTCTCCCACAGCGCATAGCTATGTGCTTCTGGGAAAAGCCCAAAGTTTTAAGTGCTTGTGTCAGCTGCAAGGTCTGACGCAAATGTGACCTAGCCTAAGGCTGCCACAGGGATGAACACAGGGTTAAATATTAATAATAGATGTGGGCAACATGTCTCTAGGGGGTGCTCACCCTCCCTAGAGACATGCTGTCCACACAGGTCGGCATGTGAGGGGTTAATATGTACAATTATAGTCTTGCTGGCTATTGTTGGCATTTACAGTTTTATGAATGAAACCCGGTGGCTCCTCACTGTGGAGGAGATACAGTACGTAATGTACGTACTGTATGAGCCACTTTCCAGGGTCCTGAAACCTTTAACATTAGGTCTATGGGCAGCGCACCGCCATAGACCTAATGTTACAGCTTTCAGGACCATGGATAGAGGCTGATACAGTACGAAGATTACGTACTGTATCTCCTCCTCAGCGAGGAGCTGCTGGGTTGCATTCATACAATTGCAAATGCTGACAATAGCCGGCAATACTATAATTGCACATATTAACCCTTCACATGCTGACCTGTGTGGACAGCTTGTCTCTAGGGAGGGTGGGCACCCCCTAGAGACAAGTTGCCCACATCTATTATTAACATTAACCCTTTGTTCATCCCTGCGGCAGCAGGGATGAACAAAGCATACAGTAACCAAATTGCTCCGGATTACACATCCTGAGCAATCCGGTTACCGCATGCTGGAATAAAGACACATTTTTTCACAAAAATGTGTCTGAAGGCACTTGTGATTACCGCATGCGGTAACCTCAATTTGCCTTCCTAATGTGACCCTCGCTTTAATCTTTGTTAAAAAAATTTAAAAAAAGACTAAAATGAACACTAAACTTTATTAGTGTTTCGTATGACAAGGTCGCCTGAGAATTCAGGTAATTAGTACTTTGAGCTTCATCACTCAACACTCCTATGCTGTGCCCAAATACATACTCAGCTCTTTTAGGGCTCATTTGCACGAAGCTTAATTCCATCGTGCTTGGTGCAGATCCACTGCAGATCTGCGCTAAATATCCAGCAGTGTGTTTTCCCACCAAAGTGTATTGGACCTGTGAAGTCCTGTCTACATGGTGCCTTTTTATTCTGCTGTGAATCTGTGGCGTATTTTAGTGCAGCTTTAGTAAAGCTGTCTCTTAGCTTCTGGGGGAGAGAGGGGAAAAGGAACGGCTCAGATCTAAGTGCAGTATCTCTATTAAAACAGGGTGAGGTTACTGAAAACTGCTCACCTTTGAGATGTCTTGAGGTTTTGCATTTAGTATAAAATGGATCCTTGTGGCTTGCAGCACGCTTTACCGGAGGGGAAAGGTCCTCGTATTGGAAGATCCTGTTTGTTCAGTTGATCAGTTTAAGGAAATCCATTTTTTTTTGTGTCGCGGCGCTTCCAAAAAGAACCCGGTGATTATTTTCGTCCAGAAATGTATTCATACAAGTATATAAAATAGCTAAACATAAGAATGGGTATATAGATCCCACCCTTTAGGAAAGATTACACAAAAAGATTTCCAATTAAATAGTCAATCTTTATTGTACATTATAAAACAGTTAAAAAACAGAGCATTCCCTCCGGGGGGATTCACAAGAACCAACACTACTGACTGTTCAGCTAATAATATATAGTATGTATTCCTACAGCCAAAATTGGTCCACAGTACGGAGTCAAGGTCTTACTGTACAAAGCCAGACTCCTACTGTGCAATTATAATGCCATAAATCATACAAGGCCAAAGTAGCATAACAAAATAGAGGTACACTTCAGTAAATCAATCTATAGTACTGAAGTAATGCCAAATACACCTTGGTTATAGCACTATGTAAACTGTGAGATTATCAACTTCACTACCTACACAGCTACCATAGCTATCTTTATGAAAAACATATGGCACGGTTGTGCTGCATACTTTCTATGCCGACGTGTCAGTGTGCGCTCGTGCTCCCTCCTCCCCTACGGCCGTTTCGCTTTCCTGCTTCTTCCGGGGGGCGTACTCATATATAAAAGTATATAAAATAGCCAGATACAACACGTTTTAACTCATTACAGAGTCTTCATCAGGTACAGTTTCATAGTCAACTATTGTGTACAGTTACAGTTGTATCTGGCTTTTATTATATACTTGTATGAATCAATTTCCGGACGAAAATAATCACCGGGTTCTTTTTGGAAGTGCCACGACACAAAAAAAATGGATTTCTTTAAACTGTATTTTAGTGCAGATAAATCTGCCGCATGTCAATACTTCATGCAAATCCACTGCAGACTTGTCCACAAAAGGTCAATGGCAAAAAGTACCATATCCGCAGCAGATAAAAACACACTGTGTGGACAGAGATAGGTTGGTGCATATATCTCACACTAGATGCAGATTTTGAAAGTCAAAGATCTGTACCACCAACTCAATGTGCAAACGGGTCTTTACATTGCTCCTGTGAGACTCTTGACACACCCGGTTTTCTCTGTGTTTCCCAACATACTCAGCTCTGCTACAGTATGTAGCTGGGACTTCGCTGCTGCTGGATTCTTCTACATTGTTAGGCCATGGTCTGACCTGTGTCAGCCCTAAGCCTGCCGAATTCGCTTAAAACTTAGGTTCTGGCAGTGTGAGCAAATAGCATTAACAGAATGTAACACTATGCGCTGGATGCCTATGGATCGCTATGGTTACCTGAAGCTTAGCGCAGCCACCGGCTCCACTCCCAGGACCGGATATGCAATATTGCAAAGAGCACAGGGAAATGTTGCAAACCACATTTCCTATGCGCTTTGCAATAGCATATCCTGTCCTTGTTTGAGAAGCCAGTGGCTGCGCTAAGCTTCAGGTAACCATAGAGATGTATAGGCAGGAGGCACATAGCGTTACATGTGCTGAGTTTTAGGCTAGGGTCACATTTGGAAGGACATTGCAATTACCGCATCCAGATCCGGATGTGGTAATCTCATGTGCCTTCAGACACATTTTGGCTTCAAAATGTGTCCCTAAACCCGGATCTGGTAACCGGATTGCTCATAATGTGCAATCCGGTTGCCGTATGCCTTATTCATCCCTGCTGCTGCAAGGATGAACAAAGGGGTAATGTTAATATTATATGTGGGCAGCATGTCTCCAGGGAGTGTCCACCCTCCCTAGAGACATGTTGGCCATATAGAGCGCTGCCCATAGAACTAATGTTAAAGCTTTCAGGACCCTGGATAGCAACATGTACAGTGCGCACATTACGTACTGTATCTCCTCTTTACAGCGAGGAGCCACCGGCTGTCATTGATAAAACTGTAAAAGCCGACAAAGCCAGCAATACTGTAATAAAGAGATTTAACCCCTCACATGCCGCTCTATGTGGTCAACATGTCTCTAGGGAGGGTGGACACTCCTTGGAGACATGTTGCCCACATATAATATTAACATTAACTCTTTGTTCATCCCTGCAGCATACAGCTACCGCAGGCATTCACAGGTGCCTTGCGGTAGCCGGATGGGCTCCCATAGGTGCCCATTATAGCATCCCCGCTGCGGTTTGCAAACCACTCCAAAAAACGCTGCCTGCATGATTTTTCACGCAGGCAGCGAAACCGGAATGCGGGAACTGGATTGCATTAAGTGCAATCGGTTTTTTTAATGGGCTCCTATGGGCTGCAGATCCTGATCCAGTTTTGAGCATTTTTAATGCTCAAAACCGGATCAGGATCTGCAAACCCGACAGCAAATGTGACCCCAGCCTTAGACAGATTTGTCATCTTATATGCGGACGCAAATCAAACCCTAGCCTTACCGAGTTCTTCATTTTATAGTCAGCTCTGTATTGCTTCTAGCATTGCTATACTGACTCTGTGTGCCTTCTTATATACACCCCTTTAAGGTACCCTCACACGCAGCAATATTGCTAGGCAATTTCACTGGCAATTTGCTGGTTGCAGTGAAATCATGGACACATTGTTCTATTTTGTTGCTGTATACAAATGGAACAATGTGTCCATGATTTCACTGCAACCAGCAAATTGCCAGTGAAATTGCCTAGCAATATTGCCGCGTGTGACGATGCCTTTACTCATCACTTGGATATACTTCAGTGCTACACCCCCTGAAAGAAGTTATGTCACTTATCCATGTTATGTAGATATAACCTGAGGTTAAATTCATCTATTGGTTGTATAAATTATGCTTTTGAAAGCTGAAACCCTATGAAATTTGGTTAAGGTTAAGAAAATAAATTGGCATTAGTGATGAAATACTGATTATTTAATAAATACAAAATTGTCAGATTTTAGCAAGACAAAAGTTTTGTTGCCTGGTCATATAATGCACCCACTCCTAGTTTACATCCTCACCTGTGCTCAGTAAATGATCGGTTAATTAGTTGTTGTGTCTAAAGAGAAACCCAGCTCCCCAGACCTTCACTTGAACTGCAACTTAAGCTCTGGCAATATGCCAAAAATCCACCCTGCAACCAATGCCTTGATTATCAAGAGGCTGAAGACCAGATCCACTGCAGCGGTGGCTGGCACCTTTAATGTGTCTCAGCATCAAGTACAAAGAATTAAAAAAAGATTTGAAGATATTGGAGATGTGTTTGACAAGTCCAGGTCTGGCAGACCCCACAAGACAACTGCTCAGGAGGAATGTTTGTTGGTTAGAAAATCCAAAGCAAGCCCCTCTTCCACTGCAGCAGTGCTCCAACAGGCTTGGTCACCTCAAGTCCCTGTGTCAACTAGAACAGTTTGTAAGATTCGGTCTCAAAATGGCCTCCATGGTCGAATCAGTGCCCAGAAGCCAGCACTAAACAAAAGACAAATAAAAAACCGTGTGGCATTTGCAAAGTCCCACAACCTGCTAACAGATGGACCCTGGAAAAGTGACAGAAGGTGGATTTCTCAGATGAATCTTCAGTAGAATTTCACCACACCTGCTGCAAATACTGCAGGAGATCTACTGGAGCCCGTAGAAATTCAAAATACACCCAGAAAACTGTGGTGGAAAGATCATGGTCTGAGATTACATTCAGCATGGGGGTGTGCAAAACATTTGCAAGGTGGAAGGCAATATCAATAACCTAAAATATCAAGAAGTATTAACTACCACTTATATTCCAAATCATAAAAGGGGTCAAATTCATAAAATGGGGTCAAATTCTGCAGCATGATGGTGCTCCATCTTATACATCCATCTCTACAACAAAGTTCCTCGAGGCAAAAAAGATCAAGGTGCTCAAAGACTGGCCAGCCCAATCACCAGACATGAACATCATTGAGCATGTTTGGGGTAGGATGAAAGATGAAGCTTGGAAGACAAATCCAAAGAATCTAGATGAACTCTGGGATGCATGTAAGACTGCATTCTTTGCTATTCCTGATGACTTCATTAATAAATTGTATGAATCCTTCAAGCTCATGGAAGTCACACAAAATATTAAATTTGACTCTAATAGCACCACAACTTCATTCACCAATATTATGCAATATATATTTGTATTTTTAAGTACATTTTTTGTTTGAAAATCACATTACTTTCTGTGGGCAAAAAACCTTTTATCTTGCCAAAATCTGACCATTCTGTGTTCATTAAATGATCAATATTTCAGCATTGATGCCAACTTATTTTCTTAACCTAAACCACTTTTTGGAAGGTTTCAGCTTTTAAGGCTGTGGTCACAGTACCATTTTTGACATGCATTTTTGGAGACCTGCGTTTTCAAAAACGCATGTAAAAAATGCACCCATAGGCCCCCATGTTAAAAAACGCATGCCCTAATAGCCAAAAAGCATGTGTGACTGTCCCATGCGTTTTTGGAGCATATCCAAAAACGCATGCGTTTCCCATAGGAGCCCATGTTAAAAAAAACGCATGCGTTTCCGGAAACGCATGCGTTTTTTTAACATGGGCTCCTATGGGAAACGCATGCGTTTTTGAATGGCACTAAAAGGTACTAATTGTACATGCGTTTTTGCATGCGTTTCCCATAGGAACCCATGTTATAAAAACGCATGCGTTTTATAAAAAAACGCATGCGTTTTTCAAAACGCTCCAAAAAATACTACAAGCACTATTTTTAGGTGCAGATTCAAAAACGCACCCAAAAACGCAGGGAGCCATCACAAACCTTACAAAACTCATGCTGACATGAAAAAATGCATGAGTTTTGTAAAATCACTAAAAAAAACGCATGGCAACTGTGACCACAGCCTAAAAGAGTAATTTATAAAACCAGTGGATGAATTTAACATCAGGTTATAAGCTTTTATTTACATAACATGGATAATCGACACTGTCAGGGAGTGTACATCTCCACAGTGTGACTTGGGACCTGTTCAATTTTGCCACATTATGGTTCACATTACGTTCGGGCTTTCCATCCCAGCGGCTGCGCATGTAATCAGCATTAACGAGATGTAACATCAGCGTTCGCTTGTGTTAACGCTGTCATAGAGATTCATTGCCAAACGCATAGGCTATGGACAGACTTGCGCCTGCCCCTAGCATGCTGGATCCATTGATAATTCTGCTGACAGCGTTATGATGTGCACTATGAATAAACACATACTTTTAAATGCAAGCACATTTTTACATGTCTTTGGATGTGTTCACCAAAGTATGTCCATGGCAGAGTTAACTCACACGAACACAAGCGTTACACTGCATTAGGCTGTGGTCACAGTTTTTTTAGTGCCTTTTAAAAACGCATGCTTTTTTACATGCGTTTTTCATGTCAGCATGAGTTTTTTAAGGTCTCTGATGGCTCCCTGCGTTTTTGGCTGCGTTTTTGAATCTGCACATAAAAATAGTGCTTGTAGTATTTTTTTGAGCGTTTTGAAAAACGCATGCGTTTTTTGTAGAAAACGCATGCGTTTTTGGATATGCTCCAAAAACGCATGGGACAGTCACACATGCTTTTTGGCTATTAGGGCATGCATTTTTTAACATGGGGGCCTATGGGTGCGTTTTTTACATGCGTTTTTGAAAACGCAGGTCTCCAAAAACGCATGTGAAAAATGCAACTGTGACCACAGCCTAACACAGTGAGTCTTCTGACCCACTCAGCTCAGTCCATTGGTCATCCAGTTTCTTCTATCTCACTAGTTCTAATTGGACTTCCATGCTGCATCATTAGTCTTATGTATTTAAATTGCTCTTCCAGACAGAGGGCTTTGAGGATCAACCTCATGGTCTACTAATTCAAAAGCTGCTCTTAGGCTGTGGTCACAGTTGCCATGCGTTTTTTTTTAGTGATTTAACAAAACTCATGCGTTTTTTCATGTCAGCATGAGTTTTTTAAGGTGTGTGATGGCTCCCTGCATTTTTGAATCTGCACCTAAAAATAGTGCTTGTAGTATTTTTTTGAGCGTTTTGAAAAACGCATGCGTTTTTGTAGAAAACGCATGCGTTTTTATAACATGGGTTCCTATGGAAACGCTTGCGTTTTTGAATGGCACTAAAAGGTACTAATGTACCATGCATTTTTGCATGCGTTTTCCATAAGGCCCCATATTAAAAAACGCGTGGGACTGTCACACATGCTTTTTGGCTATTAGGGCATGCGTTTTTTAACATGGGGGCCTATGGGTGCGTTTTTTACATGCGTTTTTGAAAACGCACGTCTCCAAAAACGCATGTGAAAAATGGTACTGTGACCACAGCCTAAGGCTGCCTTCACAGTGCATAATTTCTGATCTGCGTCATTTTAAAACAGATAGCCACGGATCAGTTTTGCCCTCGCATGTATCCATATGGGGACAGATTGGTCCTAAGTGGCCATCTGTGTGTGTCAGTTTTGTCACAAATCCATTTGTGTCAGTTTTTTTCATGAACCCATAATCGGACACTGCTCCAATTTTGGGCTACCTTTAAAATCACTGACACCAATGGTCAGACACGGATCCATTGCTGGGTCAAATAACATGGATGTCTATGGAGTGCGGTTCTGTACAGATCCGTGAAAAAACTGGATCCAAGTAAAGGACCTGTAGTGCTGTAATGAGCATGCTCACAAGTAACGTACAGCTCCTCCAAGCCCTATCTCTGGTGACTGATGACGGATCTATTAAAAAAAAGCATCCGTAGACATCAGTTGCCATACATTGGCACAGATCAGCGCCTGTCCGTTTGGTTCTTGAAATTCAAGGATCCACACGGATGTGAAAATTATGCAGTGTGAAGGCAGCCTTATCTGTATGAGTTGCTAAATGGCTCCTTCTTCAGGAAAAACATTTTCTCCAGAAAAAGGAGCTATTTAGCACTCTGAAACGCTTTGCAAAATAAATTACTTTTTACTACATCCCTGTCTTTGATGTGTCTCCTTATGGCAGTGCAGCATTGCACCTTTTCCTTGGCATTTTTATTAATTCATGGAAGACTGGGATTTTCACTATGCTAATGCACTGCCATATATAGCACAAGCAGTCAGATGATTGCAACTTCAACTACCCGAAGGGGACTGTAAAATACTGTGAAAATTAAAAAAAAAATAAGTTCAAATCACACCCCTTTTGCCTATTAAAAATAAAACATTAAAAAAAAAACATTTTTTGAAAAATACACTTACTTGGCATCACTGCATTCTAAAAAGTGCGAGCTATCAAAATAAATTAATTTAATCAGTAAACAGCATAAAGCAAAAAAATTGTAATGGGGATGTCACACCGTCAATATCACGTGCAATATCGCTGCTGTACATGACGTTGCAGCGATATTGATGTGTGTGACAGGGTGCATCAACCAGCGATAAATCGCTAGTTGATAATCGCCAGGTTTTAGAACCTGCTGTAAAACCTGGCAATGGTCGCCTGGTGGATTCGCAGCATCGCTACGTGTGACACTGGGAGACGAGCGAGAAGCCAGCCCCCAGCGCCTCTCAGCAAGCGCTGGGAGCTGGTATCCAATGGTAAACAGTGGGTAACTAAGCATTGCACGGCACTTAGTTACCCGCTTGTTTACATGGTTACCAGCGTTCTCGCTGGTACTGATCGCTGGTGAGTCTGCCTGTGTGACAGCTCACTAGCGATCAGCCTTCAATGTGCCAGCGACTATCGTCATTGACCATGTCACAGCCCCATATTCCAAAACTTAAAAGCATTACGGGTCTTGAAAAAAAGTGATATGAAGAGTGTTTTTTTTATTTTTTTTTTACATTTCTGAATTTTTTGGTAACCTACTGACTTGGAGAATCATATGTATTTTATGGTAAATGAACATGGCGAATTAAAAAAAAAAATATTTTAAATTTAAACTTGTCGTTTAAAAAGTACAATTTGTTCCACAAAAAAAAAAACCCTCATACAGCTAGGAGGACGAAAAAATAAAAAAATTACAGCCCCTGGAAGGCAAGGAGGAAAAAATGAAAACTAGAAAAAAGTGGAAAATC
This sequence comes from Allobates femoralis, assembly GCA_033576535.1. Taxonomy (NCBI): domain Eukaryota; kingdom Metazoa; phylum Chordata; class Amphibia; order Anura; family Aromobatidae; genus Allobates; species Allobates femoralis. Next base: position 102,227,579 of record JARQOC010000003.1, on the reverse strand, counting down.
GTGCCTGAGGGGAAGGGGTTAATTTTCATACAAATCAATTGATTCTCTCATGTCTAGACTGATCTCTAATTGATAGTTAAGAAATAAATAATACATAAAAATCTTCCTTTCAAAGTTACAGATAGACCAGAAATAAAAGAAGAAGGTACTGTAACGTTTTCTTTGCTGTTTCTACCCTCTTATATTCTCTTCTATGAGGATTTTAATAAATCAAAGGGCAAATGAAGCTGGTGTGATAAAGCAGTAACCTGAAAATCTCTTTATGTTTGTTTCATGCTTCAGTGATTATTAACGATGGCTTTTTAATGTATTCATGTAATAAACTGCTAATTTACAGCTAGCTGGGAGCGTCTTTCTTTTTTGCAAATTACCTTGTAAGGGTAGTGATTGTCGATTGTTTATTATAGGGATTATTGCTCTGATGACAGTACATTAGTGTTACCCCATATTTGACACCGACCTTGCTGCAAATTACGTAAAAGATACCGCAACACACAGAGGTCAGGTTGGCGCTTTCATGTAAAGGCAATAAAACATTTCTATTTTTCAGTGCAGTAAATTCTGGATGCTTGTTATAATGATGCCATAATTGTGGTTAATATGGGGTCTACAATTAAGTAAGGATGCCATGCTTACTGACACAAGGGCTAGCTCACAACCCAAGTCATCACAGCATAAGAAGACAAAATGATATATGCGGGAAGCTTACCTATATAATGATAAATAGCTGTTAGGGTGCCTTTCACATCAGTGTTTATTATGATCGCAGCAGTTGCAGCAGTTTAAAAAACGCAACTAAGCCCGTAATTACCGCAAACGCCATGATCGCGGGACACCGTTGCTAAGTTTAGTGCAGCTCCTATCACACCATGGTGATGGGTGAAGCCGATCCAAATAGATGTTTCGTCAGATCGCGTTGCAGATCCGGAGCTTCCCACGATTCCCGCACAAAACGTAGTTGGAAATTGAAGCTGCGGTCTTGAAAGCACAACGGTGGCAACAGCTCGTGATACTGAAGTTTAGGCAGGGGCTGAAGTTCAGCACCTATTCTGGATCACAAATCTGAAACCAGGCCTTAGGCTGTTGGTCATGGTCAGAGGTTGCAGCATTTTGGATGCAGCATATTGCCACTGTGTCCAAAACACTGCATGGTACAGTACAAGCACAGGCCGAGCCGCAGTGCCTCTGGATCATGAGCACATACCCTGTCCTACATGTTCCCCAACCACAGAATCTCGAGGCTAAACAGCACTGTATAACAATTGAGAGTAAAATTGATAATTTGGAAAGAATACTGTATCAAAAATTTTTTGGATTTGAAAGATAATGGGATAACTGGTTGACAATGACCGTTTATTAGATATTCTGTCTTCTCAATGGGATAAAGAACATGTTCATTTATTCAAGAGTCAGTCCAAGTGAAATGGCAATTACATTTCTAGCATCCATTGGACTATTGATAATACCTCTATGAAATGTGCTATAGATGTGTCCTTCCTTTCCTTAATTTGTGACGCAGAATATTCCAAGACAAGTGATGTACACTGATACCTCGGTTTTCATTGATAATCCATTCGAAACAATCAGCCAAAACTGAAACCGACTAAAATCGAGGTAATTATTTCTGTAGGAATCAATGTAAATCCAATTAATTAGTTTTAGACACTCCAAACTACTAACCAAAAACAAAACTTTTCATGGAGAATAAAGACAGTGCCTAATACTAAACACATTAAGAAATTAATATAATATGAGTATAAAAGATTAATGTGAAGTAATATTAAACATTTAATATGGCATTCATTTTTTTAAACACTCTTTTTGGCGTATGTTAAAATGGTGATTGGGGAAAGAGTTTTCGCAAGGGGAGTCACGAGGATCACCATTTTTTCTTGCAAAATTAGCAGTATGTCATGTTTCACACCAACGAAAACCGAGATAACGAATGAATACCGAGACTAATGTCAATGAAAACCAATGTATTACTAGCTTAAAAAAACATATTTTTATGATACGCTTTCAGGAGATATTAAATTTAATAAATTACTACTACTACCAATAATAATCTATGATGCTACCAGGGAAGTAACAATGAGTTCAGTGTCAATCTAGGTAAGTTTACAAAAATAGTTTTTTAGAAAAAAAAAAACATTTCAAAAACTTTAATTTTTTTTTTAATTTTTTTTTATTTTGTTACAGAGGAAAAGACAACACTTTTCAGCATATATAAAGACAAGTCTTCTTCAGGTTAAAAACACCAAAATCGAACATAAAAAGTGCACATTTTACATTTTATTTTAGTGTTTTTTTTAATAAACTTGAAGAAAACTTGATTAAACGTCACGCTTCCTTCAAATAAACCCACGAAGAAAGAAGTATCACTTGATTTTATTGTTCTCTACGTGTTTCATGTGCATCTGCGCACTAAAATCACATTACAGATATACACAGAAAACTCCTATTAATAGGAAGCCGGAAATGAGATACGTCTACGTCAGCAACCCATAGTAATCACAGGATGCTACGTACAACTATCACGATGCCCATTACATTCATACAAGATAAGTGAAATTATTATAACAAGCAATAAAATATACAATTTAATCCATTCTAATAATTAATTTGCAAATCTGTAATGTGATTTCTTCTCATGAGGAAGTGCGCCGATGCCCATGAATCGCGTAGAGAACAATAAAATCAAGTGATACGTCTTTCTTCGTGGGTTTATTTGAAGGCAGGCTACCCTACAGATTTGGTGGTTCACTGCAGCCGTATATATCTTCATAGTGGTTGTGTCTCACACAACCACGCCATGTGAGTGTGAGTCTTAATCATCATCCCTGTTGTTACCCACAGATAAGACCCTATTCTGCACTGTTCTCTATTATAGTTTGCTCTGTTTCATTACAATGAAGTAACACCACTCAAGGTCCACACAAGTGTATAATGCAAAATTGTAGAATTTAATTTTTGCACGAGGACAAGTTAATTACAGTGCATACTGTTATGGTGAAAAAAGTAAGATAAAGTAGAGAAGGACAAAGATAGAGTAAGGGCCACTTTACACACACCAACTTATCTGTCCAACTTCTGACCAACTTGCTGATTGCAGTGAAATCATGGACACATTGCTCCATTTTGTGACTGTGTACAATGGAACAATGTGTCCATGATTTCACTGCAACCAATAAGTTGGTCAGAAGTTGGACAGATAAGTTGGTGTGTGTAAAGTGGCTCTAACAGAGGGAGGAAAAAAAAACACGTACCAAGGAAGGAAAGTTACAGATTATGGGAGCCTGTATACCCTGGTTGTGATTGTCATGTGAAATGCAGCCTGACAAGGTTCACTATCACGTAACAATAACTGTAATAAACATGTGTTTTGAAAGAATGGACATCCTTAACATAGTTTTTAAAACAGTAAGTGTGAACCTTAGATTTCATATTCACCAGCTTCATTCAATTTTTCTAAAAATGTTGATTCACGGCAAATCGATTTGCACAAATTGGAAAAAGCAAAGTCTCCAATTGCTCAGAAAACTTGTGTATAACACTCTGAGGTCTCCTATTTTCAACAGTTGTCAACTTTTGGATACACGTAGAGTAGGGATGAGCGAGTCTACTCGTTACTATTTGTTACTCGGCGAATAGTAGGGTACTCCGGTTTATTCACTGCTCTGCCGGCGGTCGGTAATCTCCGGCGGCCGTCGGCAGAGTTCGGCTTTGACAGCAGGATCCTCCGCTTCCCCCCCCGATCCTAAGTTAGGATAGGGTGGGGAGGCGGTGGGGGGAGCAGAGGATCCCGTTGTCAGGCGGCAGGGAAGCTGTCAGCAGCTGTCAGCATTGTTTAAAAGCCAGCGGCTTTTTACCGCTGGCTGTTAAACAATGAAATGGGGAATTGTAGGTTTTTCCTCTGCTGCAAGACCTCTTTATAGGGTCCAGCAGCAGAGGAATTGCATTTCCCTTCATTTACATTGGACTCGTTACTTTGCGAGTAATCGCTAGGATACTCGCAATTACTCAGTTCCCCATTGACTTACATTGGACTCGCTAGACTCGTAACAAGTACCCAAGTATCGGGACCTACTCATTACGAGTAGTGATGGGCGAATCCTAATTACTCGGAATCGCTTGACTCTAGCGAGTCCGAGCACAGGACTCGCTACTCGTTGCGAGTCTAGCGAGTCCAATGTTAATGAATGGGGAAGCGAGTAATAGCGAGTAGTGTGAGATTTACAAATCGCAGATGTGTCTCGGAAGCTTCAGCCTGAAGCAATCCTAGTTTTGCCATTTATTTGCATTGGACTCGTTTACTTTGCAAGTAATCGCTGGGAAACTCGCACAGATAAGAGTCCTGTCTGCTCTGTGTGCTGGCTGCCGCAGCTCCAGGGTCCTAGAGCCTGCCTGCTGCCTGATGTAGGAGAGCTGAGATTGTTCTCAGTCTGCTCATTCCCTGTGCATAGACATCTATATCTATGCACAGGGATGAGCAGAGAGGACATCGCGTTTTCGACTGCGTCGGACGGAAGAGGATTTTTTTAATTAAAGATGGAGTCCCTAATGGCTTTTTTTTTATTTCTAATAAACATTTTTCTCTGTGTTGTGTTTTTTTTAAAACAATTTAATAGAAATTCATGGCGGTCATGTCTAATATTGGCGTGACCGCCATAAATTTCGGGCTTAGGGCCAGCTGATAATACAAAGCTGGCCCTAACCTCTTTATTACCCAGCGTGCCACCGCCACCAGGGCCGCTGGAAGAGCGGGGTTCAGCTCCAGAGGATGGCGCTTCAATGAACGCGCCATCTTCTGGGGCGGCTGCGGGCTGCAATTTGCAGCGGGGGGTGCCCAGAAAGCTTGGGCATCCCTGCGCTGCGGATTCCAGCCCCCGGCTGCTTAGCTGTACCTGGCTAGATATAGAAATTGCGCGGAGCCCCACGCATTTTTTTTAAATTATTTCATGAAATTCTGAGATTCTGACTCTGACTCTGACTCTGAGACTCTGACTCTGAGACTCTGACTCTGAGTCAGACTCTGACTCTGAGACTCTGACTCTGAGACTCTGACTCTGAGTCAGACTCTGACTCTGAGACTCTGACTCTGAGACTCTGACTCTGAGACTCTGACTCTGAAATTCATGAAATAATAAAAAAAAATGCGTGGGGCTCCGCGCAATTTCTATGTCTAGCCAGGTACAGCTAAGCAGCTGGGGGCTGCAATCCGCAGCGCAGGGATGCCCAAGCTTTCTGGGCACCCCCCACTGCAAATTGCAGCCCGCAGCCGCCCCAGAAGATGGCGCGTTCACTGAAGCGCCATCCTCTGGCGCTGAACCCCGCTCTTCCAGCGGCCCTGGTGGCGGTGGCACGCTGGGTAATAAAGGGGTTAATACCAGCTTTGTTATACAAGCTGGTATTAAGCCCGAGATTCTTAATGTCAGGCCACGTTTGACCCAGCCACTAAGAATCTCCAATAAAGGGTTAAAAAAACACAACACAGAGAATTTTTTTTATTTGAAATTAAAAAAAGCCATTAGGGACTCCATCTTTAATTAAAAAAATCCTCTTCCGTCCGACGTAGTCCAAAACGCGATGTCCTCTCTGCTACATCCCCTGTGCATAGATATAGATGTCTATGCACAGGGAATGAGCAGACTGAGAACAATCTCAGCTCTGCTACATCATGTCTGTGAGCAGGCGGGCTCTAGGACCCTGGAGCTGCACAGAGAAGACAGCTGGACTCGGCTCGCAATGTAACAGCAGTTACTTTGCGAGTTTCCCTGCTATCACTGGCACAGTAGCCGAGTCTAATGCAAACAATGGCAATCCTAGTTTTGTCAGCGTTTGCCATTGATTTGCATTGGACTCGTGCGAGTAAACGCTGGGAAACTCGCAGTACCGAGTCCTGCGAGTCCCTTACTACTCGCCGAGTAACGAGTCCTAGCGAGTAGATTCGCCCATCCCTAGTTATGAGTCTAAAGAGTTCGAGTATTTTAGTACTCGCTCATCCCTAATATAGAGCTTTTCTAATGTCAAAGGAACCTTAACATTTTTTGAGCATCATGATGGTATCTGTCCTTTAATGTTGTGTTTTATGACTTTCTCTTTCCTTATGTCTGCAGACACATATCCATGTGAAATGTCCATGTTCCTTCCAATTTTTTTAGAATGAGACACAGAGCCATTGAGTACAATTGAAATATTTTGACACCTGTTAATATCATGGATCCAAGAATAAGATTTATGAGAATCAGAGAATGTCTTCTTCAATTTTAGAGATCAGAATCAGCCATTACTCAATAGGTCTGTGTGCTGGCCAATAACATATTGGACAGCACATGACATTTCGCAGAGATGTATAAGTGCAGCCTAACTCTGTTGCTAATCTGTGAGCTGTGATATCTTCTCAGTATTCATTTTAGCCAGAAAAAGGATTTTCCATTCCTGCCTCTGCTTTTCTACTGACTATAGTCTCTCTTGATTATTGGTGCTATACCATGTCATGTGATGGCTTCAAAGCATTATTGATAAGCCTGTGTGGCCACACGCAAGGTTATGTCATTCAACTCTGGTTAATGCAGACTGTTTACATGGAGGTGGGCATTTTTTTGCTGATTCCTGCTAATTGATATGCAACTTGTTAAAAATCACTGGGTCCATGGAATTTCCTAAAATTCAGCATGAATATGTGTCTTTATGGAAAGTTAAATTCCATTTCTCTTAAAATAGTTTGCAATGCTAATCCTTTTTAATAAAGGTACTCAAAAATAAGCTGCAAACAGGATGTGGTTTTTAGACCCCCAATCATTAGCTGAAATAGGTGAGAACATCAGTTTATTCACCTTGTATTGCCACTGATATTAAAATGATGAATAAAGGTATGGGTTTCCTACAACAAGGGACACATTTGTAGCCAATCTCTATCTTGGCTGGTAGATGAATGTTCTTAAATAAATGACGTCTAGTTAAGTGCAGATTTCAAGAACAAGTAGATAATTGTTCAAAATTCTTTAAAGGGAAACTGCCAAGTGGGAAAACGTTATTAGCCTTCAGATATTATGTTAATCTGCAGGTTAATAGCATTCTGAATCTGCTCATCATCTGCAAATAAACCCTGCTGTTGAGAGGAAATGAACTTTAACCCTCCCAGAAGTGTTCTGGTTTTAGTTAAGGCCCAAATCTGGCATAGGTTCAGTCACTGTTTTGTGTATGGAGAGCGGCGACTGTAACCGCGCTGCCCACACTGACTGACAGATTCTTCTAATGCAGAGCGGCTGTCCGTCCGTTCAGGGGGCGGTTATAGCCATCGCATTAGATACACAGAATAATAATTGAACCTGCAATGGTGCTGCCTCCCATGACTGAAACCATAACACTGCCGGAAAGCTTAAAGTTTCTTTCCTTCAGGCTATGGGGTTCAAACAGCAGGTGCTCAGCAGGTGTCAAAAGCTGTAACCTGCAAACTAACCCTGTAGCTGCAGGTTAGTAGTTTTTTAACGTAACAGGTTCCCTTTAGGTATGCATGAAACTTATATAGGAAAGCTTAAAATATGTCCACAGTAAGGGCAGAAGTATAACAATGAGCAAAGCATTTCCCTTAGTTCACCAATTCTCCGGACTAACTCTCTAAAAGGCAACTGACAATTTACATTTTACAATATCCCAGGCAGATCTGTAAATTGCTTTTCCATTCAGGAACTGAAGTAAAATTGATGGTGTAAGAAACGTTGCCACTTTCCATGAATTTGATAGGCGGGATTAGCCACACCATGTCCCGCAATGCCTTTTCTCCGGTTTTGGTGCAGCTGTTTTAAACTGGGGTGAATATATCAGAAGTCACTCGCAACATTATTGCTCAACTCAAAGTGTTTTACACTATTTACCTGTCGTATACACTTTGATATATTGGCTCCTTATTGTCCAGATTAAAAATGTCCAAATGTTAACCATACATTTTGTTCTTTTGGAATATCTTTTATTTAATATCATGTCTCTCGTGTTGACTGTGCTCTCTTCAGATGCTCATACAATTCCGGAACTTCATGTTTCTTTTAAACAGCTGCTGAGACTGGTTAATTGGAAAGTGACACATGGCCCGTTAGCATTTACGCAGGACTGAGTTCCACACTAGTTCTCAAACTATCATCGCCATTTGCCAACTTTTCTAAGCTTTTAATCAGTTCAGTAATCATTTTTGAGTTTAAATAGATAATATTATAGTTGTAAAAATATTCGAATAAGTAATGAAAACATTGTTGCTATATAATAAGCTTCAAATGCTCAGGATACAGCAGTATTTGAGGCTCATGTTACAATAAGGCTAGGGTCACATTTGCGGTTGCTTTTTTAAATCTATATCTGGATTTGACCATTAAAAATGGGCAAAACCAGATCTGGATCCGCAGCCATAGGCTGCAATAGAAAATCCGGATTGCACTTAATGCAATCCGGTTACCACATCAGGTTTTGCAGCCTGCAGTAAAAATCATGCAGGCTGTATTTTTCAGAGCGGTTGAAAATCCAGTTCCGTTTTTTTTTATAATGGCCGCCTATGGCAACCGGATCAACTGGCAACCTTGCGGTACCAGATCCAGTTTTTGGTGCCACAATGTTTTCTCATTGCAGATCTGGATCCACTACTGGATCCAGATCTGCAATGTCATGGTACACGGTAATATCGGATCCGGTAATGGATGTGGTTACCGGATTGTGCCTTCCAAACGTGACCCTAGCATTAATGGGGTTTTCCATTAACAAAATTTATTTAATGTTTATTTATTCAATAGATCTTGGAATAGTAATAAGATTTTTGACAATTGGATGTGTTTATAAAAACTGTTTCTGTGTTGAGATAATCTTATGTACCGTTATACCATATGAGTCCCTGCTTATGTACTGTGTAAAAGATGTGTCCGACATGTGGTAAGATCAGATTATGTCCCTGTACAGTCAGACACATCCATTACACAATACATAGCAGGACACATATATAAGATTATCTCAGCACAGGAGATGTGGTATGATCAGACCATGTCCCTGTATAGTCAGACACATCCATTACACAGTACATAGCAGGGACACATATATAAGATTATCTCAGCACAAGAGATGTGGTATGATCAGACCATGTCCCTGTATGGTCAGACACATTCATTACACAGTACATAGCAGGGACACATATACAGTGTTGGCCAAAAGTATTGACACCCCTGCAATTCTGTCAGATAATACTCAGTTTCTCCCTGAAAATGATTGCAATCACAAATTCTTTGGTATTATTATCTTCATTTAATTTGTCTTCAATGAAAAAACACAAAAGAGAATGAAGCAAAAAGCAAAACATTGATCATTTCACACAAAACTCCAAAAATGGGCCGGACAAAAGTATTGGCACCCTCAGCCTAATACTTGGTTGCACAACCTTTAGCCAAAATAACTGCGATCAACCGCTTCCGGTAACCATCAATGAGTTTCTTACAATGCTCTGCTGGAATTTTACACCATTCTTCTTTGGCAAACTGCTCCAGGTCCCTGATATTTGAAGGGTGCTTTCTCCAAACTGCCATTTTTAGATCTCTCCACAGGTGTTCTATGGGATTCAGGTCAGGACTCATTGCTGGCAACCTTAGAAGTCTCCAGTACTTTATCTCAAACCATTTTCTAGTGCTTTTTGAAGTGTGTTTTGGGTCATTGTCCTGCTGGAAGACCCAAGACCCATGACCTCTGAGGGAGACCCAGCTTTCTCACACTGGGCCCTACATTATGCTGCAAAATTTGTTGGTAGTCTTCAGACTTCATAATGCCATGCACACGGTCAAGCAGGCCAGTGCCAGAGGCAGCAAAGCAACCCCAAAACATCAGGGAACCTCCCAATGTTTGACTGTAAGGACCGTGTTCTATTCTCTGAATGCCTCTTTTTTTTCTCCTGTAAACTCTATGTTTCTGTCTTTGCCCAAAATGAGAGAACATTCTTCCAAAACTTTTTAGGCTTTCTCAGGTAAGTTTTGGCAAACTCCAGCCTGGCTTTTTTATGTTTCGGGATAAGAAGTGGGGTCTTCCTGGGTCTCCTACCATACAATCCCTTTTCATTCAGACGCCGACGGATAGTACGGGTTGACACTGTTGTACCATCGGACTGCAGGGCAGCTTGAACTTGTTTGGATGTTAGTCGAGGTTCTTTATCCACCATCCGCACAATCTTGCATTGAAATCTCTTGTATATTTTCTTTTCCATCCATATCTAGGGAGGTTAGCCACAGTGCCATGGGCTTTAAACTTCTTGATGACACTGCGCACGGTAGACACAGGAACATTCAGGTCTTTGGAGATGGACTTGTGGCCTTGAGATTGCTCATGCTTCCTCACAATTTGGTTTCTCAAGTCCTCAGACAGTTCTTTGGTCTTCTTTCTTTTCTCCATGCTCAATGTGGTACACACAAGGACACAGTACAGAGGTTGAGTCAACTTTAATCCATGTCAACTGGCTGCAAGTGTGATTTAGTTATTGCCAACACCTGTTAGGTGCCACAGGTAAGTTACAGGTGTTGTTAATTACACAAATTAGAGAAGCATCACATGATTTTTCTAAGGGTGCCAATACTTTTGTCCACCCCCTTTTTTATGTTTGGTGTGGAACTATATCCAATTTGGCTTTAGGACAATTCTTTTTGTGTTTTTTCCATTGAAGACAAATTAAATGAAGATAATAATACCAAAGAATTTGTGATTGCAATAATTTTCAGGAAGAAAGTGAGTATTATCTGACAGAATGGCAGGGGTGTCAATACTTTTGGCCAACACTGTATAAGATTATCTCAGCACAGGAGATGTGGTATGATCAGACCATGTCACTGTATAGTCAGACATATCCATTACATACACAGTACATAGCAGAGACACATATATAAAATTATCTCAGCACAGGAGCATTTTTTTAAACATCCAATTAAGGAAATTATTATTATTATAAGATCTATGGATTAAAATTAACTTTGATCATGGGAAAAAACCCTTTAATTGTAAGCTGTTCACTACATTTAACATCATGTGGAAATACAAATACAGGAAATGTTTTTACATGAAGATCAGTACCAAATGTAGAAATATCCTAATTTGTAATTGTCAAATATCATTTGTTCTAAATAATGAAAGCACCAAAGAATCACTGATTTTAAAAAAATGAGAAAAGATACTGATATTTTTACATTTCTTCTCCTTTATTTTGCTTATACAGTAGTGTTCAAAATAATAGCAGTCCAATATGACTAAGGATGCTTTCACATCTTTAATTTTGTAAATTGGTGGCAGAACCGGCAGATTATATCTGCTGTGTAATTGCCAACTTGTGACAAGCCTGCAGCAAGCGCCATTCATTCTCTATGTCACATGCGATCAGGTGCAGCAATTGTGTTTTTTTCCGGATTCAGCACTTGCGGCAATTCAAGAAAACTGCTCCTAGAAATTCTCCATGGAATTGCTGGAGTCTTCGCTTTGCCCTTCAACTTGCTGCCTGTCCTGCTTATATGTCTGGTGCCAGGCTTTATTATTTGCCTGTGTATTTCACTAGTTGGCTTTTGAGACTCTTCTGGTTTGCATCTGGACTTCCAGCTGCTGCTTGTTTGCTCTTTGCTCAGCTTCATCACCTCCCAACTGCCTTCGGTCTTCAGTGCATTAACTTGATCCTGTCTGTCGTTACTTTCGTTCCAGACTTCCAAGCAGAGGAGCTTCATACTCCTGGAACTACTTCATACAAGAGAACTTTGACTTTGTTTTGCTATCAGTATAGAAATTTCCATAAATATCAGAGCACCCATTGGGAGAATGAGTGCTCCGTCAAGCTACTCAGAACAATTTGTTTTACTATCAGTGTACTTAATCCAGGACTTAATCAGTTTTGGCTGCGGTGCTCGACTTGAGTAGGACTTTTCAGCCCTAAAGGTGCCGTTACACAGGGCAACATCTCCGGCCACATTGCCAGCAACTGAGGGGCGTGGCCAAGTTGCGGTGAAATCACTGGAGAGTTGCCCCATGTAACAGGGTGATTTCAACAGCGATAGTTGCTTCAGCAACATCTCCAGGTTTCAAGACAATGTCCTGAAAGCTGGCGATGTTGCTTAGGTGATGTGCCTGAATCGCCCTGTCTGACTTCGCAACAGCGATGTTGCCGGCAGCTTCCTCCATAGACTCCCATGTTAAGAATCGCTACCAAGGTTGAGTTTAACCCTGGCAGCGATAGTTGCTAGCAACATCGCTGATGAGTTGCCGGCGATGTCTCCTCGTCTGACAGCTCATCAGCGATGTTGGAGAGTGGCCAAAAACTTGTGCGTTCCTGAGAGTTGTCGGCGATGTTGCTGGCGATATGGAACTGTGTGACGGTACCTTAAGAAGTACACTGATATCAATCTGTTTGCTGTCCACTTTCTGCATATTATTTCTGGACTCTTCACATAAAATGCCAGTCACACTCTTTCATATAACTTCTGGACATTTCACATAAAAGTGCTGGTCACACTCTTGTATATTAATATTTCAGGACATTAACGTATTGTGCCGGTCATGCACTGCATAAAATAATTTCTGGACATTTCGCATAAAAGTGCTGGTCGTACTCTTGCATATACTTTTTGTACATTTACATAATTACACTCTTGCATATCAATATTTCTAGACATTGGCTAGGGTCACATTTATTACAGAAATTGCATTCACAGCATCCAGATCTGGATGCGGTGAACGCAATTGGCTTCAGACAAGCCGCAATCCGGTAACCGGATTGCTGAAGCCGCAATCCGGTAACCGGATTGCTCTGGATGTGTAATCCGGAGCAATCTGGTTACCAGATAGTTTGCTCATCCCTGCTGCCGCAGGGATGAGCAAACTGTTATCAGTGTTCTAAAAGATTAAATTTTCTTGATAAATGTGGCTATATTTATCTCTAGGGGGTGCCCACCCCCTCAGAGACATTCCACCCACTCAGGTGGGCATATAATGATGTAATTCCTTATGTACAGTAGCCGGCTCCTGTCAGCTACTGTACATTTTTATGAAAGAAGCCGCCAGCTCCTCTGTGCACAGCACGCATACTATACTTAATGTGGGTATAGTATGTGCGCTGTCCAGGTTCCTGCAGGCATTACAGTAGATCTATGGCACTGCGCAGCCCGTAGATCTACTGTGTAAGCCTGCTGGACTTCAGACAGCGCACATACTATACCTACATTAGGTATAGTATGCACAATGCGCACAGAGGAGCCGGAGGCTTCATTCAAAAAAGGGACAGTAACTGACAGGAGCTGGCTACTGTACATAAAGAATTACATCATTATATGCCCACCTGAGTGGGTGGTATGTCTCTACGGGGGGTGGGCACCCCCTAGAGACATTATAGCCACATTTATTAATAAAATTTCATCTTTTAAAACACTGATAACACTTTTCTTATCCCAGCGGCAGCCGGATAAGCAAAGTATATGCGGTAACCGCATTGCTCAGGATTACACATCCTGATCAATCCGATTACCGCATTGTGGGGCTTAGAACCTCTCCGAAAACTGCAGCCTGCATGATTTTTCACGCAGGCTGCAGAGCAGGAGGCGGTAACCGGATTGCATTACATGCAATCCGGTTTTTATAATAGGCTCCTATGAGGAGTGTTTCCTGATCCGGTTTTGAGCTTTTTAAAAGCTCAAAACCGGATCAGGTTTTAAAAAAAGAACCTGAAGTGTGACCCTAGCCATTCACGTATTTTGCCAGTCTCGCACTGCATATAATAATTTCTGGACGTTCACGTATTTTGCTGGAAGCACTCTGCTGATTATTTCAGGATTTGCCTACTGTTTGTTTTTATTACTAAACTACTGATTTATTTGTTAATGCAGTTTATTTATCCAAACCCGGGCTTCAGTTTCGTTATATCCCTTGCTATCAGATTCCAGAGTTCCTACATAATCATTTCAGCTGGAATAACAGTTGACAGGTGCCAGAAGTTGGTTGACTCTATGGAACTCTATGCAACATAGATGTTAAGCCGTTTTAAAGAACTGTGGTTATACAACTAAATTTTAGGTTGGTGATTCAAAGGAATGCTAAAACTTAAAAAAAAAATGTAAATATTTTGAGTTTATAAAGACAAATGCAGACATTGCTATTTATTTGAACAGCCCAATGTTCATTTTTTGTTATTTTCTGTAAAGTAGTTAAAATTACATATATTTATCTTCAAGTTTTGATTTAGAAAACAGGGTGCAGTGTTCAGGATGCATGAAAATAAAAACTACTATAAAGATTTTGGGCTTAACTTACCGTATGTTTTGAATACACTGCTATTATTTTGAATACAGCGTCATATGGAAGATTTATACAAGTCAATTATACTATAAAACCAGTTAACTGAATAATATCCTGGTTTTAGTAAAATATTACATAGTTCTGTCACCAGAGTTCTTATTTCAAACTACACCCATTGGTGAATGGATCTCTTAGGCCTCCAGAAGGCTGTTGTCCTTAAAGTATAAATCTTGACAGATTAGGCCCCATGGGACTACTCCTCGGCTCAAGAAGATATTTGAGTATTTCTTTTCACCAGAAATTAGCATTCCATGAGTCCTGTCAAAAAGAATGGGATTTTATGATCCCCAGTATATTTATTCAATCTCTACTCACAGAGCCTGAGCATTATTGTCTTTACTGAGCAATGTAAGATATTAACAGCAAGGAGGTGGGACACTGAGGGGCTGTCAATCAGGCCAATCAGGCAGCTATTGAGAGGGAAATTTCAAACGTCTATTACTGGAGAAGAAGAGCATAGGAGGAATTCAATGCAGTACATTACTTATAACATACTTGGGTCTGTGATCTGGATCTCCAGTATTGCTCCTCTCCTGTGCTGGGGCACTTCAATAGAAGGAAGGGATTTGGCAACATTGTAACAAAAACAAACTGAGCCTGTCCTCAGCTAGGACTTTTTCTGTGGGTGTTTGGCAGGTAGACAGGACACCAGCACTAGAAGAAAACACTGGGTATTAGTATTTAGGAAAGACAAGGCAACATACACTGGTGCTGGTCATGGACTTGACAATAGCAACTTAACAATGCACAAAGATGTCCAGGCACCTCCAAAGGGAAGTGAGGGTCTTAAGTATACACAGGCCTCTCATTAATTGGCTGAGAGATGAATACAGGAAAAAAGGGTTTACTGGCCCTTTAAATTATTCGACAGCAGTGCGCACACCCTATGCTGGATCCCCTGCAATCCGGAAGTGAGGAGGCGGAGGAGACACGCTGGGAAGACGTCGCAGCCTGAGGGGATATCGTGGGAGCACGGACTAGTAAGTATGAGTGCGGGACAAAAGGGAATGCCAGTGGCCAGATGGGATCTAGTCTCCCTACACCCTCTAATGGCTCTGCCTGGATACTGTAGCTCAGTCTAATTCAAGTGAACAGTACTAAGCTGCAGTACCAGGCACAGCCACACCAGAACTGAGCTATAATGAAATGGTGGATCAGCTGAAAACCCATTTAGTGAACCACCTATGTTTTAATATTGATGGTCTTTCCAATGTTTTGCCTTCAATGATGAAGTCCAGGATTATGTTAGTGAGTTGTAGGCTGGTTAAAAAGAAGGAAATTTAAGATGATACTATTTAATACCATTTTACAGATTTCACCACTCATTCATTTCATAATATGTTCAGTCATAGTAAACTCTTGACAGCATTGCCTCTTAGTAGGCTTGCATGGCATGTTGTGCACTTTTATGGCCTACCATTTTGGTCTGTCATACACAAGCAACAGTCCCAGCCTGGTGACAATCCTTTTGGCATTCAGCCTTTACCACTCATACTTTACTGTTATGACAATCCTCACAATCACAAAAAAAAACCAAATAACAAACAAAAAAATGAAGTCATTGTGACAGTCCCAACTGCAATATGACAGTTCTTGTAATGTTGAGCAACATATGTCCGGAGACCATGTTTACATGTTATTAAGCGCTTATATTTAGTTGTGTTGAAGTTGATTGATGTGGCTCATTGTTACTATTGTGCCAAATACTAAATACATATACGGTAACTACATAGTTATACTGTGGAAAAGATGCAAAATAATTACGCCTCTGCTTTGATTCATAATAAATTATACAGTACATTACATAGAGTAGTATTATTAAAATTAGAAATGGGTGCATTTTTTTTAATGGAATTGCATTGAAAAGCAAAAATCCATATTCTTCAGTAGACAGATTTGTTTTTGTAATTTGCTGTGCATAAATTCAATAAATTGGCATCCAAAATGTATAAAGCCAGCAAAGGTTAACTATAAATAATGCTAATGCTCACTGTTAGAGATGAGCAAACCTTTTGATGTTCGAGTTCAGCTCTGTTCGCCGAACGGACATATGTTTGCAGAACAGTTCGCCGAACTTCTGAACCCCAATCAAATCAAAGGGAGGCAATATCAAGGGCATAGAGAACAATTTCAAGGGGCCCAAAAGCTGTCAAACACAGCTCAAACTGTTTTACAGTGAAGCCCCATTGTTTTCACACAGATTTTAGCTGCCTAAAGTATTACTTACCAAACTTCATCGTTGCTATCACCCTGCTTCTGGGCCCACTCACGAACATCACTGTTTCCCCCTCTTGATTGATTGCACTAAAGTATGGCAACCAAGCTAAAGTTAGATTACAGGGAAAATGAATAAATAATTGAAATAAAAAGCATGCACTTCACCATATTTTTGATTGGCAGCCAAAGTAATCCAGGCAGCTGGGGTCTGGATTTCTCAGTGTGGAGAGGCCCAAGCATTCTGAGACCTCCATGGTAAAAAGTGCAGCCCACTGCCTCCCCAGAATGAGGCAGGTTTCACTTTCTAGCATCTGCGCAACCTCCTTGCCTCATCCCCTCTCTGTTGGGGTCTCTCAAGGCTCTGTCCTGGGGCACCTCCTTTTTTCAATCTATACTCTTGGTCTGGGACAACTCATAAAGTTTCATGGCTTCCAGTATCACCTGTACACTGATGACATTCAGATCTATCTCTCTGGCCCAGGTGTCACCTCTCTCCTGTTCAAAATTCTGGAGTGTCTATCAGCCATATCCTCCTTCTTCTCCTCTCGCTTCCTAAAACGTAATGTAGACAAAACTGAGCTCATCATCTTCCCTCCATCTCACACACCTTCCTTACCAGATCTATCTATCACAATAAATGACTTCACACTTTACCCTCTACCTGAAGTCTGCTGCCTCGGAGTAACCCTTGACTTTGCCCTGTCCTTCAAACTGCATATCTAAGCCCTTGCCACCTCCAACTCAAAATTATTTCCAGAATCCGACTCTTCCTCAACCCTCAATCTACTAAACTACTAGTGCATGCCCTCATCATCTCCTGTCTCGACTACTGCAACCTCCTCCTCTGGGACCTCCCTGTTAACACTCTCTCGCACCTCTCCAATCTGTCCTTAACTCTGCTGCTCGACTAATCCACCTTTCTCCTCACTATTCCTGCACTTTTCCTCTCTGCAAACCCCTCCACTGGCTCCCAATTCACCAACAAATCCAATTTAAACTACTAACACTGATTTACAAAGCCATCCACAATCTGTCCCCCCATATACAGTATCTTTGAACTAATCTCTCAATATCATCAAACTCGTAATATTTGATATTCCCAAGACCTCCTCCTTTCCTCCACACTTGTACATTCCTCGTCTAACCGCCTGCAAGACTTCACCCAAGCATCCCTATTCTCTGGAATTCTGCACCCCAAAATGTCCAACAGTCCCCCACACTCGGAACCTTCAAGTGGTACCTAAAAACCCAGCTCTTCAGAACAGCCTTCAGCCTGCAATAACCACAGTGCCACCTCACCACCACTGGACCCGGTGCTCCACCACCACTGGACTTGGCGCTTCACCACCATTGGACCTAGTGCTCCACCACCACTAGATCAGACCCAACCTACTGTCTCTCTCCCCACTGCCCTGTAGAATGTAAGCCCGCAAGGGCAGAGTCCTCTCTCCCCTTTGTATCAGTCTTTCACTCTCACTTTGTGCATTGTATTTTTAACTCGTTTGTATGTAACTTCTCATGTACAGCACCATGGAATCAATAGTGCTCTATAAATAAATAATAATAATAACCTAAAAGCTGACACTACATTCTGGAAATATGCAGAAATTCCCACATGAATACTTTAATATTAGCTCCTAAATACGCAGCAAATATGTATTTTGCACTGATGATATGGTGCTCTGCTGTATTTTTATTCACCAGCACAGGTACAACAGGCAGGTAATAAAGAATACTGGGAAGTCCTATTATTTAAATTATTTCTTGAAATAATAAAAAAAAAATGATGTGTCACGTCACAGTATTTTTGGTTTCCAGCCAGTTACACAAGTTTCAGGTCGATATGTATAACATAAAAAAAATCAAATATTATACTCACCTGTGGGGCGGTCCGGTCCAATTGATGTCACTCATCTTGATCCAGTGCCTCCATTCTTCTTGCAAGTGCATACTCCTTCTCTTTTTCATTAGATGATGTGTCCTACATCATCCACATACTGTTCCCTTGCTCTTGTGCACCTCCCTCTTGCCTGCTGAAGGCAGAGCAAATTATTGTAATGTGCATGTGAGGGCATTCTTTGACCATTCACCGAGCCTGCACATTACCGTACTTTGCTCTGCCCTCAGCATTGCAGAAAGTAGTGCATGTGCACAAGAGAACAATGGAGGACAGTTTGTGTGGATGGAGTAGGACACATTTTTCAAAGAAACAGAGAGGGAGGACGGTGATTACAAAAAGAGAGGAGGTGCCAGATCAAGACCAGCAATTAGCCCATCAGACTACACTGCCCACTGGTGAGCATAACATAAAGTATTTTTTATAATATGCATAGCAGCTTGGGGACTTATATAAAGCCTTCTAAGTACAATACAAAGTAATATTGTGGTACCCTGTTAGGGCCCTTTCACATCAGCGTTTTTTTCAAATCGCGGCAGATGCGGTGAAAAACCGCATCTGCCGCGATTACCGCATATTGGCTGCACTTGCGGCGGTTGCGGTTTTTGCCATGCAAAGTATAGGCGGACTTGCGGCAGGTGCGGCAAGTGCGGTTTTGCACTTGCGGCAGGTGCGGTCGCGAAAACAACCGCGGCTGACCGCGGTTTTTTTCGCGGCCGCACCTGCGCAAGTGCAAAACCGCACTTGCCGCACCTGCGCAAGTCCGCCTATACTTTGCATGGCAAAAACCGCAACCGCGCCGCAAGTGCAGCCGGTATGCGGTAATCGCGGCAGATGCGTTTTTTTACGCATCTGCCGCGATTGAAAAAAAAGCTGATGTGAAAGGGCCCTTAGCCAGAGAAATTGATATAAATCGATAAGTACCAAAAAAAGGTTGAGAAAAGTATTATAGGAGTGATACCTTTATTGGCTAACCCAAAAAATTATATTTGTAAGCTTCAAAGCTCAAGGCTCTATTGTCTGATGAAGAAGCCTTGAGCTATGAAAGCTTACAAATATAATTTTTTGGGTTAGCCAATAAAGGTATCACTCCTATAATACTTTTCTCAACCTTTTGTGGGACTGAAGTATTTACATACAGCCTTCTAGAATGCTTTATATGCGTGTTTACTGCTGCTGGCCCAGTTTATAATGGAGAAAACTGGTGACAGGCTCACTTTTTTACCAAAACGAAGGTGTGTTTTGGAAAGCCTTATGTAAACCTAGGAAATGTATCACATGGAAGCAAGCCATACTATTTGAAAAACTTGACATGGATCACAAGAAACTCTTGTGGATCGGATTGGCTTTAGCGGAGTCCAGACCTGGAACATGTATGTAACTACTAAGTCATGGAAAGTTGGATATATTTCTGTATTGTGAATTGTGTACAAGGTTGTTTTTAAAATGTTTGCCAATCATTTCTGATTAAAAAGTCCTTGCGGTACTACAGAAATGAGCAAATCGTAATTATGTATTTAAATAAAAACTTACATTATATTTTATTATTAAAACAAATCTGTAAAATATTCTATACAAGGTTATGAGGGAGTTGCATTATTTGTCTGAATAAGAAATAAACTAAAATGTACTTTATTTCCCAAATGTCAACATCACATGTCAACTGCTTTACAACTTGGGGAATAAAAAGAAAATTTAATAAGGAAAAAAATCCACAAGACAACTTTTATTAAATAGTTCTTCAAGAAAGTCTTAAAACAGGTTACTGTTAAATCTGACAGTTTCTTATATTTCTGAAATAACTTGGCTGTTTTTTTGTAAAAGTTTTGTGGTTGTTAAACCTTTCAAGAATTTATTTATTTTCCAGTTGGAGTAAAAGGATAGTTTAAGGAGATTCGGAATCACAGAAGTGTAGTGCATTTGTCATTTCTCTTCTTTCCATGGCTCCTTTTATACAGAATCATCCTGTTTGTACTGGAAGACTCAGATTAGCATGTCAAAATGCCACTGACTTCAACATTTCTCTGATGGAAGAAGCAGAGAAGACTTTACAATTTTCTTTACGTTTCGTTCTTTTCATGGTTTTGTATGGTCGAATTATTATGAAACGTTTCACAAGCTCCCCTGTGTCAAACAAAAGTATATAACTTAAGAATGTTAAAAAACATTCTACCACTAACACTTTTGTAGAAGTTCATTTTATGTAGATCCATACGATATATTTAATTTAGGGATTTTATACAAATAGCACTTGTATCTTTTTTATTAGATCATTAATGCCTTTGCTTAATGATAATATAAACCTGTCTCCAGATTTTCTCCATAAAAATTAGGGCTGGCATCTTTTAGCCCCCTGATGCAGCATTCTAGAATGCTGTATATAAAGTATGTCTCCAAGCCACTATGCATGACGCAATAAAGATCTTTTATTATACCCACCAACAGGGTGGTTCGGTGTGATGGGCGTTGCTAGTCTTGATCCAGTGTTTCCTCTCTTGCAATCATCTATCTCCTTTTTGCTTCATGTGGATGATGCACCCTATGTCATCTACACAATATCCTCCATTGCACTCCCGCGCATGCGCACATCTCTTTAAGGTCAGGGCTGTGGGCAAAGAAAGGTATTGTAGTGCTCTTTGACCTTTCCCAGCACATGCACACTATTTACTTTGCTGTGTTCTCAGCAGGGCAGTGAAAAATGCACCTTCACAGAAGTGAGATGAAGGACAACGTGTGGATGATGTAGGACACATCATCTACATGAAGAAAGAAGGAGGACAGCAATAGTAAGAAGAGAGCTGACTGTCTCCAGACTTTAATTCAATAGGAATTTGTGAGACTGTTGAAGTTGAGCCAGGAGATCTATGTCCTTTCCAATCATTGTCGTATATGTTCAGACCAGGGGCGGACATATCATTGATGCAAACTGTGCAGCGGCACAGGGGCCCATAAGGTGAGGGGTCATTTTTACTCTAAAAGCAGGTGAAATACTGCATTTCAAAGGGTTACTGATCTGAAAAAAGCCCAAATACTCTTCTTGCACAGGGGCCATTTTCTATATGCAAATGTTAGAGGTGTGGAAACTGGTCTAAGCTTATTGTACATCCACATATCCATGTGACATGTGTTGATCTTTTTATGGTCAGCGCATGGTCTATAGAGTTTCATTGAGCCATTCACAAATCAGTTCTTAAGCATATCCATGTTTCTAGTTCACGAGATGCAGTGCATATCCTATTCTTACATGTTTTATTAATCTGACTTTTACCTTAACCCTTTCCCGAGAAAGGATGTATATATATGCCCTTGACTGTGTCCTTCCCTCTCATGCGCTGAGCTCGCATCATTCCCTGTACATATCAGCTTACCTGATCAGCTGATATATGAAAGTACAGAGTGTGCAAATTAATTGGGAAAAAGCAAGTTTTTCTTGCATTTATTTTACTATTCTGATAAGTGTTTTATCAGTTCTGGGTGTCTTTTTTCTTTTTCTTCCACATTTCCCTTTTTGTTTTGGAGAAAACGATCCAGTTTCATTGTGTGTGCGAATTATTCTTGAAACGATAAATTTTCCAATACCAATGGTGGAAGCGATTTCTCTTAGGTGCCGTCACACCCGGAGACCTCGCCGGAGATATCGCAGGCGATGCATGGGAGCGCACACGTTTTTGTCACCCCGCCAGCATCGTCGTGGCGTGTTTACATGCGGCGATATCTCCGGCGATGCTGTGGCGATGTTTCAGGTGATATAATTGTTGGGGTGTCTAAAAACCCCAGCAGCGATCCTGTAACATGGGCTCCCATTGCCTGTAACATCACCAATCAAGATGTTACACAGGGTGATGCTTACACATCGCCTGAGAGTGGTTGCCTGGTTTCACAGCAAGTTGTTTGTATATATCAATGCATATTTTCATTCTTTTCCATGTTAATTTAGCATTTTTATAGGCAGGCTTTAGAGAAAACGTACCTAAAAAAGTAAGTTTGTGTGCAAAGATCCTTCAGGTACCATCACACGCGGTAATATTGCTAGGCAATTTCACTGGCAATTTGCTGGTTGCAGTGAAATCATGGACACATTATTCCATTTGTACATGGCAACAAAATAGAACAATGTGTCCATAATTTCACTGCAACCAGCAAATTGCCTGTGAAATTGTAATAAATATTGCCGCGTGTGACGGTACCTTTACTGTTCCATCCTTGCCTTGACTTTATAAAGTCAGTATATCTTTGCACAATTTGTTTCCTATATACAAAGTCAATTAACTTTAAAAATAGTCTTCATTAAAAATCTACCATTTTGCTGCTAAAGAGTGTTTTGAGTCCTTTACTTTGCCCAGTGCTTTGCAGATTTTTCACAAATCTGTTCCTTCTTCTAACATCTCATTCTTCTTTCATCTGAAATGCACAGTCCTTCTATGTTGGTATGTGTAGATTTGGGCTATTCAGCAAATTGGTTTAAGTATATGGAAAGGGCAAGCTGCCCTCTTCCAACATGGTGCCAACGCTATATGGATGTGTGCGCACTGCTTCTGTGCTGTCTCTGCCTCCCCAGGTTTTCTGGCGTCCAATCGGAATGCGCTGTACTGAGACATGCGCAGTGGCACTTCTGGGTTGTCAGGTGATGAACAGATGTGTGAATGCCAATTGACATCCACAGGTGCGGTCACAAAGAGGGTATGTAACAGTGACCCCAACACTACCCCAACACTGCCCCAGCACCTCCTGATGAAGCAGTGAGTGAAATGTGTCAAGGGGCTGGGCAGTGTGGTCAGTACAGCGTCATGGTGTCTGTATGGGACAAGGACAGGGAAATTTTGGGTTTGCCCACAGCAATTTTCTGATAGCTTCCTTAATACCGGTTGGGGAAGTGCAATACAAATATAGTACAGATGGATAAGGGCATTTGCCTCTGCCTTTGTGTCACGTCCTACTGACGGACTCACACGTGGACCCACTGGACCGCGTAAAGCAGATGCTGATACCGGGTGATAGAGAGGCAGACAAGTACCGTAGAGTCAACAGGTTTATTAACAACAGAACGGAACAGAATAGAACCCACTCCCCAGGGGAGGCCACAAGGTCGCAACACTGGAAACCCACCGAAGGAGGCCCCGGAGCGCTTAACCCCTATACAGGGATCCCGCCGGTACCAACCTCGGAGGGGCCAATG
Source organism: Allobates femoralis (assembly GCA_033576535.1). NCBI lineage: Eukaryota > Metazoa > Chordata > Amphibia > Anura > Aromobatidae > Allobates > Allobates femoralis. Next base: position 102,203,949 of record JARQOC010000003.1, on the reverse strand, counting down.
CAGCGGACACGAGTGTTCAACCGACCCCAGGCGACGTGGTAACAACACAGCAACCGGGGATACAATAAGAAACGGAAACTGGGAACACGGGGACCAAGAATACAGGGAACCAGGAAATCGGGGAACCAGGAACACGGGGTCCAGGAACACGGGGTCCAGGAACACGGGGAACCCGGAACACAGGGGATCCGGAGCCAGGCTTGAGACAGAGACCAGCTTGGAGAGATCCGGGAAACCAGCCAGGAACACGGAGGTCAGCAAGGAGCCGGCAGGGCAGGAATCTGTAGGAAGTAACACAGAGAATTCAGGTAACAGACCCAATAAGGAGCGACCTGACAGACCAGAAGTGCAGCTCCACTAGGGAGAAGATTGCCCTGGCCCCGACTGATAGGAAACAGGAGGTTTATATCAGAGCAGGGCCGTCCTGATTGGCAGGACACAGAGGCATGGTGATTGGCTGGGGGGAGGGGCCAGATCCCTGCAGTCTCTCCAGCAGAAACTGAGTAGGAGACAGTTTCATGTGCACAAGCAGTGGTACCAGAAGTGAGAGGAGCAATGTTGCTCAAGCAGAGAGTCCTGGACCCCTGCGGCTGGAGACAGGTGCGCGTACCCGGGGAGCATACGGTAAGGAAGACACTACTCCAGCAGAGGCGCTGGAACCCTGCGGCAGACCCCCGAGGGGTAACACTTTGTTTTATGCATACCTAATCTATGAATGTATGAATCTATGAATGTATTACTAGCACTTGCTGTGTACTATTTATTTTGCTGATGACTGCTTTGCTCATACTTGTGTGTGTTTTTATTGGAACAGTTTTTATGGTGTTTTGTGTAATCTAATTCTTCAATAAAAATGTATATGCTTTTCTACATATCCTATAGTGGTTGTTGAATTTGCTAAAGTTCTAATGTAGGTTGTATGAATTTATTGAGAAATTTAGCAGGTAATTTAAATGTTACTGAAATAGATCTTGGATTACTATTATTGGTAAATGATTTGTAAGAATGTCTTCTATCTTCTCCTCAGGAGGATCCAAAGGAGTTATGACCGGTGTTAGGTTGGTCGCCATAAATTCTTGATCTTTTAATGCCTTCAAAAGATTTACATGGTCAATTTGTTCTGGCTTTCTCCTTCTGGGCTGATGCACCCTGAAATTTACCTCTCCAACATTTTCCAATAAATGACTTCATAGGGTCCTTGCCATTTGGTTAAGAATTTACATTTTGTGGTGGACACCAACACATGATCCCCTTTTTAAAGGACCTGGCTTTGGCCTTTCTATTTTACCTGGAGCCTTAAGCCTCCTGGGCAGCCAAGAGACGTTCTTTAACAATACGCATCACTGCTGCAATCCTGCATACTAATTATATGCTCTATTATGGGGGTAGACTCTTGCTCTTTAGCAATATCTTGCAGACCCTGGTGGTGCTTGTCAAATGATAATTTGAATAGAGAGAACTCTGTTCAAGACTTTGACACAACTTGGATGGCAAACATCAAATATGGCAGTAACATATCCCAATCCTTCCCATCCTTGGAATCCACTCTTTTTAACATAGACTTCTCTGTTTTGTTGAAATGCTCCACGAGACAATCTTTCTGTGGGTGGTTTACTGACATGTGCAGCTGCTTAATCTGGAAAGGTTTGAGTAGTTCCCTGGTTACCTTAAACCTAAAAGGAGTCCTCTGATCTGTGAAGATCTCTTTAGGCAACTTAATGCATCACAACATGGTAAACAGTTCTTGAGCAATAAGCTTTGCTGAGGCATGTTGAATCGGAATTGTCTCCGGATAATGGGTAGCGTAATCCATTACCACTAAAATGTGCTGGGGGCGACAGACTGAATTTACTATTGGACTTACCAGATCCATGGAAATCCGCTTGAAAGGTTCCTCTATAATGAGCAAAGGTAGCAGTAGACTATGAAAATTTGCTGTGGGTCAGCTGACACTCCTGCAGCTGTACAAGCTCAGAAGTTGCTAAAAAAATGTCCTGTGTGGAACATATTTAAAAACATTTGATTCCTTCTGTGAGTGCCGGGATTTTCTCATTGAAATTTGTATTGCTATTTCCACATGCACCTTATTTGTATGTCTACTTGGAAACTCACAAACCCCTGAACCTCAGTATAGAGGCCAGGCCAGAAAAATTGCTGCAAAAGAGCTGTGCTCTTGCATTTTTTTACCCCTAGGTGGCCACTCTTCATGTGTTTATGGGCCAACCCAAATGCCACCCCACCCCGTGGAAAGGCTTTGGTACTATCAGCTGCTCAACTAGGTCATCCCAGATCTCGTCTACCTGGTAGAGCAATTCGCAATTGAGAGCTATGGGGGGAAAATTTGCCTATACACCCGATTGTTTAGTCACACCATCTGTCATTAGCACCCTTTCTCAAGCCCAGTCCAGGATGGGATCCTAAAGTGGGCTGTCCCAAAAATATCCCAAGACATTTCCTACTCTGAGGTTGACCTCTGCTGCCATTACTTCTAGAGGACCCCTATTTTTCATTCAGTAGTGTTTTCCCTTGCAATCAAGGACACATGGATGAGAGTCACTAGGCTTCCTGAGTCCAAAAGAGCTTCCACCCTTTACCCACTAACATGCACCTGGCATAGATGGGGTTAACCAACTGTAGCAACAATGTCCACAGTGCTAACAGTCTGGGCATATTTTGACACATAGTGAATAAACCTCCAGTCACTGGGTTCAGTTGTTTGTGGGCAAAGAGAAGCCCACATGCCCTGGCTCTTGGCACTACCAGCACCTGATAGCGGAGGTGACTCTATTCCATGAGGCTAGTTTAGGGGAAACAGGTATCCGGACACCCTCAGACGATGGCATACTCTCAGCAAGGACTCAGAACAGATCAACTCCAGAAGAGAGTCATGTGCCTTTCCCAGGTTCCTTTGGTTGTGGGGGCCAACAGCCTAATTAGAGAGATGCGGTATCCTGGACCAAGTTCTGTGCAGTCCAATGTCAGTCAGTGAAGCTCACCAATTGATCTTTATTACTCAGATCCCCTAGCCCTACCCAGTGTTGTAAGGTGACTGGCAGCATCTGCACAAACTGGTCGACTACCACTCAATACATCATCTGGGTTGGGCTCAAGGTCTCAAGCTGGAGCCATTTTTTTGCAACATGTAGTTAGGTAGATGCCTGACACTGAGCACGTTGTGCTTCCACATAGGGCCACTGGTAAACATCTTGCGCCTGTATGTATGTATTGGACCCCATCCATCCTGGACATCCATACAGTTGAGGTTAAAATAATCATTTTGGGCATATACCATCAAAAACAAGACCACCACTTCAGCCCACTGGTGGGTGGCAGATTCTCCCGGTCTGCTGTTCTTACAAACATTGATGGGAATGTCTCAATGACATCTTCTGGTCTCACTCTCCTCTGGAAGGACCATTGGTGCTGACTCTCGCAGAGTCACAATATTTTGGACCAACAGGCTGTTGGTCTGCTGCTGCGCATTGGCAAGAAATAACTGCTTCACAAATTCCTCCAGTTTGTCCACCGCTTGAGTTGCAGCTTTGCTTGCTTGATCACTGACATGGGGTTTAGAATGTTCTCTAGTCTTTCCACATTCTTCACGATATGTGAGGCAGCGACACACCAACAGTCTTTTTATTAACAAAACACTCTTTATAGACCTGGACATCTGGTGTACAGCCGGTTCACTTATATATTGTCCTATTACAATCCATTTGACTCCAGCACTACTATAGAAATCTCAGGTGTAGGGTTTGCTTGCAATGTCCAACTGTAACTTTTCTAGGTCTCTATTCCTGGTCTGTGTTAGCCTCACACAGATCTGCTCACATAGAACCTGCTGGTCTGCAATGTTAATTACAACGGAAATACACCCTGCCCTTTGCTGTCACTTTAAAAAAGATTCATGGCCATGTATAAGACCTGGGCTGGATGGAGAGCCCTATCAAGCTACCATCCTACACATCTCTCCAGCTGTAAAAGCTGCAAATAGGTTTCCTTTAAGCCTTTGCAAAACATCTTGACCAAGTTCACACTCTTATTCTGTGTTGCACTCATGGCAGTAGCTGTGAATACAACACACTCCAAAGGGTACATCAGGATTCTATGCACCTTCTGGGAGATACAAAGTGACCTTCGCATATAACACCAGTCATTGCTTCCCTATATATATATATATATATATATAGGTCTGGGAACTTGCTATCAACCTTATGGAGACAGCGAAGTAGGTGAGGAGATTGTAAGCCACTTCCCTCCTCTCACTCATGCCAGATCAGAATATCCCACACACTACACTGATGAGGGGCAGGTACCCCGAAACGCAGCGTCTGTAGTTTGGGGTTCTGATCTGGCACAAATCCCTTAGTTATATTAAAAGCTTGTAGGAAAGCGATTATGACTTTGAGGAAGCTGCTTAAATGTGGCATGGGAGTTTTTCAACTTCCTTAGTGAAGTGCAAATTTGCATATATATATATATATATATACACTAGCTGGGTGCCCGATGCACATGCATCGGGATTCTAGCAGAGCGAGTCTCTGACTCGCAATGGCCGCTTCGCGGCCAATGCTTCGCGCTGCTAAGGCGACTCGCCATGCCCGCTGCGCGGGCATAGCGAGTCGCCTTAGAACTGCTCGCAATGGCCGCTGCGCGGCCAATGCTTCGGGCGTATCTACATGACCACGCTGACTCGCAGCGTGAGCGGACTCAAAAGGGGCAAAAAACCCATTCGTGATTATATAATAGATAAAAAAGTTAGGGCCAGAAATATTTGGACAGTGACACAAATTTTGTTATTTTAGCTGTTTACAGAAACATGTTCAGAAATACAATTATATATATAATATGGGCTGAAAGTGCACACTCCCAGCTGCAATATGAGAGTTTCCACATCCAAATCGGAGAAAGGGTTTAGGAATTATAGCTCTGTAATGCATAGCCTCCTCTTTTTCAAGGACCAAAAGTAATTGGACAATGGACTCTAAGGGCTGCAATTAACTCTGAAGGCGTCTCCCTCGTTAACCTGTAATCAATGAAGTAGTTAAAAGGTCAGGGTGGATTCCAGGTGTGTGGTTTTGCATTTGGAAGCTGTTGCTGTGACCAGACAACATGCGGTCAAAGGAACTCTCAATTGAGGTGAAGCAGCACATCCTGAGGCTGAAAAAAAATAAAAAATCCATCAGAGAGATAGCAGACATGCTTGGAGTAGCAAAATCAACAGTTGGGTACATTCTGAGAAAAAAGGAATTGACTGGTGAGCTTGGGAACTCTAAAAGGCCTGGGCGTCCATGGATGACAACAGTGGTGGATGATCGCCGCATACTTTATTTGGTGAAGAAGAACCCGTTCACAACATCAACTGAAGTCCAGAACACTCTCAGTGAAGTAGGTGTATCTGTCTCTAAGTCAACAGTAAAGAGAAGACTCCATGACAGTAAATACAAAGGGTTCACATCTAGATGCAAACCATTTATCAATTCCAAAAATAGACAGGCCAGAGTTAAATTTGCTGAAAAACACCTCAAGAAGCCAGCTCAGTTCTGGAAAAGTATTCTATGGACAGATGAGACAAAGATCAACCTGTACCAGAATGATGGGAAGAAAAAAGTTTGGAGAAGAAAGGGAACGGCACATGATCCAAGGCACACCACATCCTCTGTAAAACATGGTGGAGGCAACGTGATGGCATGGGCATGCATGGCTTCAATGGCACTGGGTCACTTGTGTTTATTGATGACATAACAGCAGACAAGAGTAGCCGGATGAATTCTGAAGTGTACCGGGATATACTTTCAGCCTAGATTCAGCCAAATGCTGCAAAGTTGATTGGACGGCGCTTCATAGTACAGATGGACAATGACCCCAAGCATACAGCCAAAGCTACCCAGGAGTTCATGAGTGCAAAAAAGTGGAACATTCTGCAATGGCCAAGTCAATCACCAGATCTTAACCCAATTGAGCATGCATTTCACTTGCTCAAATCCAGACTTAAGACGGAAAGACCCACAAACAAGCAAGACCTGAACGCTGCGGCTGTAAAGGCCTGGCAAAGCATTTAGAAGGAGGAAACCCAGCGTTTGGTGATGTCCATGGGTTCCAGACTTAAGGCAGTGATTGCCTCCAAAGGATTCACAACAAAATATTGAAAATAAAAATATTCTGTTTGAGTTATGTTTATTTGTCCAATTACTTTTGACCTCCTAAAATGTGGAGTGTTTGTAAAGAAATATGTACAATTCCTACATTTTCTATCAGATATTTTTGTTCAACCCTTCAAATTAAACGTTACAATCTGCACTTGAATTCTGTTGTAGAGGTTTCATTTCAAATCCAATATGGTGGCATGCAGAGCCCAACTCGCGAAAATTGTGTCACTGTCCAAATATTTCTGGCCCTAACTGTATATATATATACATATATATATATATATATATATATACAGTTATATGAAAAAGTTTGGGCACCCCTCTTAATCTTAATATCTTTTTATTGTTTAAAATTGTTTTTTTTGCAACAGCTATTTCAGTGTGATATATGTAATAACTGATGGACACAGTAATATTTCAGGATTGAAATGAGGTTTATTGTACTAACCAAAAATGTGAAATATGCATTATTTCAAAATTTGACAGGTGCAAAAGTATAGGCACCCTTCTGAATTTCATGATTTGAATACCCCTACCTACTTTTTACTGACTTACTGAAGCACTAAATTTGTCTGGTAACCTCATTGAGCTTTGGACTACATAACCCGGTGTATCCAATCATGAGAAAAGCTATTTCAGGTGTCCACTTGCAAGTTGTTCTCCTAGTTGCATCTTCTCTGAGGAGTGGCATCATGGGCTCCTCAAAACAGCTCTCAAATGATCTGAAAAAAAGATTGTTCAACATAGTTGTTCAGGGGAAGGATACAAAAAGTTGTCTCAGAGATTTAACCTGTCAGTTTCCACTGTGAGGAACATAGTAAGGAAATGGAAGACCACAGGGACAGTTCTTGTAAAGGCCAGAAGTGGCAGGCCAACAAAAATATCAGAAAGGCAGAGAAGAAGAATGGTGAGAACAGTCAAGAACAATCCACAGACCACCTCCAAAGACCTGCAGCATCATCTTGCTGCAGATGGTGTCACTGTGCATCGGTCAACAATACAGCACACACTGCACAAGGAGAAGCTGTATGGGAGAGTGATGCGAAAGAAACCGTTTCTGCATGCACGCCACAAACTGAGTCACCTGAGATATGCAAAAGCACATTTGGACAAGCCAGTTTCATTTTGGAAGAAGGACTGATGTAACAAAGATTGAGTTGTTTGGTCATACAACAAGGCGTTATGCATGGCGCCACAAAAACACAGTATTCCAAGAAAAACACTTGCTACCCACTGTCAAATTTGGGGGAGGGTCCATCATGCTTTGGGGCTGTGTGGCCAATGACGGCACCGGGAGTCTTGTTAAAGTTGAGGGTCGCATGGATTCCACTCAGTATCAGCAGATTCTTGAGAATAATGTTCAAGAATCAGTGTCAAAGTTGAAGTAACGCCGGGGATGGATCTTTCAGCAAGACAATGATCCAAATCTACTCAAGCATTCATGCAGAGGAACAATTACAATGTTCTGGAATGGCCATCCCAGTCCCCAGACCTGAATATCATTGAACATCTGTGGGATGTTTTGAAGCGGGCTGTCTATGCTCGGCGACCATCAAACTTAACTGAACTGGAATTGTTTTGTAAAGAGGAATGGTAAAAAATACCTTCATCCAGGATCCAGGAACTCATTAACAGTTACAGGAAGCGACTAGAGGCTGTTATTTTTCCAAAAGGTGGATCTACTAAATATTAATGTCACTTTTCTGTTGAGGTGCCCATACTTTTGCACCTGTCAATTTTTCAAATAATGCATATTTCACATTTTTGGTTAGTACAATAAACCTCATTTCAATCCTGAAATATTACTGTGTCCATCAGTTATTACATATATCACACTGAAATAGCTGTTGCAAAAAAAACAATTTTTTAACAAAAAAAAAAGAGTAAAATTAAGAGGGGTGCCCAAACTTTTTCATATGACTGTATATAGTGATGTACCAGCTAGGTGTATTATGAGAGACGGGTATGTATCGCACAGACGGAGGTCTGCAGTGATTTGAATCCAGGACAGTTTGTGGGTCTTGTTGTCCCACATACCTTTATATTTGCTTAGGGCTGGGTAGAGGGATGGGTCAGATGTGTGGGAGGGGTTTGCCATCCACATACTCACCTCCTCCAGGGGTGTGGTCAGGGCTGATATCATGTGACTTCTGGATGGTCACAGGATGTGATGTCAGCACAGGTCCTAGAGGCTGAGAACCTGCTGCTGGAGCACATGGCAAGACACCAGGCTGTAGCATTGGAGCCATGGACTGTATCCGAACCTGTGCAAGTGTACTCGTGTGTGAGGTAAACAGGCTGTATACCATGCGGTATGTTCTTGTAAAGCTGTAAAGCCAAAGGAAGGATCATGTTTTTGCTATAGAGTGCGGTTTATGAAGCACAATAAACCAACAGTGGACTATTGTGATCCAACTCTGGTGCTGTGTACTGTTTTGTGCTGCTATGGGAGTATGTGTATGTATACCCCTGCTCGATACAGCAAGCGTATCCTCACTATAAATATATATATATATATATATATACCCACACACACCAGGAGGATAAATGAAAAGTATTGCTTTTACCTTTGTAAGTTCTCAGATTCTCAGAAGATGGCAACACTGGTATGTGACAGGTACTGGGTTGTTCAGGGGACTCTCATCTTGGAAATCTGTGCACAAAGGGTGCCCTGGATGCTGACATCTGAAATGAAAGCGTACAGACTTCCATCAGTTCCAGATAATGAAAGACGATGTGCGAGGACACTTCTATGCATCTGATGAAAAAGTTGAGAGAACTGTGAGAGGCTGGTTGCAGAAACAGAGTGTCGACTTTTCTGTGATGGCTAAAGAAAACGTGTTCATCGTTGGCAGAATTGTATCCAATTGTCTGGTGATTATATGGAAAAGTGAATATTGGTTATTTAAAATGCACAATTTATTAATAATTTCTGCGGTTGAGTTATTAAAGTATTTTCATCGGAACCCGTTACGAATGTGGAGGCATTACTTTTCATTCAACTCTCGAATATGTGTATTTGTATGTACATATATGTGTGTGTGTATATATATATATATATATATATATATATAACAATAAAATAGAAAAAAGACCAGTGGCACTCACCGAAGGCGATCTTGTGCTTTTATTTAAAGTTCCATGTTATCAGGTACATCAACAAAGAACAAGTGCTATTTATTGTTATATGCCATACTGCACCAAAGTAAGCACCGCCTTGAAGTCTGTGACTGCCAGTCAGCCCAACAGGTGAATCGCCATTTACACTGATAGTGCCCAGTTCATTTTCTTCTTTGGACTCTCATATATCTATCTATCTATCTATCTATCTATCTATCTATATATATATTATATATAGATATATATAAATATACGTATATACTACATAGTAACATAGTAACATAGTTTTCAAGGTTGAAGGAAGACTTTAAGTCCATCTAGTTCAACCCATAACCTAACATGTTGATCCAGAGAAGCAAAAAAAAACCATGTGGTAACACTAAGCTCCCATTGGGGGAAAAAATTCCTTCCTGACTCCAGGTACGGCAATCAGACTAGTTCCTGGATCAACGCCCTATCGAAGAATCTAGTATGTATAACTGGTAATATTATAGTTTTCAAGAAAGGCATCCAGGCCCTTCTTAAATGTTAGTAGTGACTCACTCATTACAACATCATGTGGCAGAGAGTTCCATAGTCTCACTACTCTTACTGTACCTCTATATAGCCATTATAGAGTACGTTGCTCTTAAAACTCCCCTATCTATCCCCTACACACATATTGGGTATGGTATCCTCACAGATTCACCCCCCACATTCAGTATGATGATTCCACAGTGTCTCCATCAAATTATAATGTCCCTACATTTTAATCATCACTGTATAATGCTCCCAAAACATTATGCCCCTAAAGTATCCCCCATAGAATGATTTCCGCACTGTCCCCTACACACAATCATACAGTATCATGTTCCCTACACAGTATAATGGCCTGGTATTATGATGTTCCCACTCATCCCCCCACCACTCCCTATAGTATGACTTCCCCCACAGCTCCTCACACAAATTGAGGGCCCTAACAGCCCCACACATATAGTGAGAGCCTCCACAGAGTGAGGACCACCACTTCCCCTCCTCAGAATGGGCACTCTCCCAGCACACCACTCAGTATGAGGGCTCCCACTTAATCCGAGAGCTAAAACAGTCCCCAACTCAATATTGGTGGCACTCACTGTACCCAACTCAGTTTAGGGGCTTTCCTTGTCCATCAGTCTTTTACACAGTGTAATGGCCCCTCACCAGCCCTTATCTCAGTATTATGGCCCTCTCAGTATAAGGGCTCCGATAGCTCCTCAATCAATATGAGGCCCACCAAAACACCTCATTTAGTATGATGTCCCCACATATATTTAAAAAAAAAAACAACTCCTGTCACCCTGCTCACCTTGAACCTTGATCCATAGTCTGCAAGGAAGCCTTTGCAAAGGGATTATATGACTATCCTTACATGGATTTTAAAGGAAAGAAAGTGAAGATGGGATTTAAAATACTGCACTACCATTGACATCAAGGAAATAAAGTGTTTAAAAAAACAGTTGCAGTTGCGGTTCTACGCATTCGGGATCTGCATGCCCCTCTTTTAGAAATGGATCACAAGATATAATAATAGATTTTAAAATTAAGATCTCAACTGTTTTTTAAACATTATATTTCCTTGATATCAAAGGAAGTGCGGTACTTTAAACCCCATCTCTCCTCTCTGTTTTCCTCGAATTCCTAATTATTAGGGACTGCTGCAAGCCATGGTAGTCTGATACCTCTAGGTATCATATGCGAGTATAGTGGTTGTGACTCTTCACTACCCACCCAGGTGAGCGTGACCATCTCTCTATCTTCTATATATTGCCACGGATAAACCCTTTTGTTTCAGATGATAGGGAAAAATGGTGTGTCACAGTCCGCGCTGCCACGATCATCCACTCCAAAGATAACATGTGAGATAGAACTTCCACGAAATACTTTATTTCCTCCTGTTCTATCTTCACGTGTTATCTTTGGAGTGGATGATCGTGGCAGCGCGGACTGTGACACACCATTTTTTCCCTATCATCTGATGTATTTCCACACTGTGTGGACGGTGGAAGTCCTGCAGCGGCTATCTGGTAACAATCATCAATAACGCCTTCAAGCCAGTTGTGGGTTACACAACTGCCCAGGTGAGTGAATCCCTATTTTCACCGCTTACACACTCAGTGCCACATTGATAGGGCACTATTGCGCCTCTTGTTCCCCTCCTTTTTTATCTTAAACCCTTTTGTTTGGCTTTCTGTGTTTTCCAGTATTTGCATGATGACATGGATTTTGAAAGTAAGTTTCTCCAGCCTCACGAGGTGTAAGATATCTCATTAAGGCTGCGTTCCCACGATCAGTGTTTGCAGCATTACGGATGCAGCGTACTTGCGCTGTATCCATAATGATGCGTTGTACAGTGCAAGCTCAGTGGATAAGATTTACAGGAATCCCATGCCCACTGTGCTTCTTTTCTCCGCAGCATTAACTGACCTGTGGGGCCGCTATCCATGCTGATGCCTGACTGCAGCATGCCAATTTATTGCTGCAGAGTTGGAAGCAATCTCACGGGTGAATGCAGTGAAAAGCCAACCCGCCCCAAACACTGAGAGTGGGCACAGGGTGGCTGCATTTACCCACATAGATCACCGGCTTCCCGCAGAAGAGGAGACCAGAACACAGTGTCTCCGGATCGTGTGCACATACCCTTGTGATGTTTGCACTAAAATTGTAAAATTTGGTGACATATCTTCTTTTGCAGCCCCCCTTTTCTCCTTAGTTACATCCGACATACTGTAGCAGTTTTGTTGAACAAAAGAAAAAAAAGGAAAATGAGAAACGAAAAAGTAGAATTTGTCAGCTAGATAATGATTACATTAGAAAAACAAACCATTTTTCACACTCGCTGCATAACAGTGGATTCAGCGGCTTTTCTTAAGCTTTTTACTGCTTAAGTTTCTTTAACTTTATGCATCCTGTTCCAATAAGAAAAAAAGAAAAGTAAAACAACAATTGCTTAACTGGCTAAAGCTTTGTATTTACAGCCAAGAATTCCGACCACACAAAGTCTAGTGGTAAATAAAATGTTTGTGAGAATACTTAAATATCCATGCATCATTCGCTTCACCCATCTTTGTTATTCGCATAGGGATTCATTCTGTCTTCCAGTAAAGAAAAATATATTAATCCCTTTATCCCTGAGACCAGCAAAATATCCAATAACCCAACAACTGTGAACGGAACATGTATTATTAAACAACACAACTGATTTTCTCGTGCCAACTCTAAAACCACAAAAGTCTCCGAGTATTTTCCTAACTTTCATTTAATAAGGGAATTGTTCTTTATTTTATCATCTGTTCTAATGTCTATGCAGACATCCCACACAACAGGCATCAACCACGTACACAACATCAAGATCTTTAACTGCAACTGTTATCCTTACAGGTGCAAAACTAATTATTTTATAACCAATATAAAGTAATGAAAAAGTGAATGATGAGAACCCAGGGGAGGAGAGATTTATGTATTCCTGAAATACACTTAGGATATTACCTGGGATGGTAATAAATTACAATATAATTTTCAATCTCATTTAGCTTACTATGACACGCATATGGTCTGCAATTGTGCGGCAAGAGATGCGAAGAGGATCACAAACATTCTTAATTCTAGGGTAATTAGAGATATTTGTATAAATCTCTAGTTATATAGCCAGAGAGGGGCTTAACATATGCAATTTTACATATATTTACATAAATATTTATATGTACAATTATATGCATTCACAAACTACATATATATATATACAGTTAGGGCCAGAAATATTTGGACAGTGACACAAGTTTTGTTATTTTAGCTGTTTACAAAAACGTGTTCAGAAATACAATTATATATATAATATGGGCTGAAAGTGCACACTCCCAGCTGCAATATGAGAGTTTCCACATCCAAATCGGAGAAAGGGTTTAGGAATCATAGCTCTGTAATGCATAGCCTCCTCTTTTTCAAGGGACCAAAAGTAATTGGACAATGGACTCTAAGGGCTGCAGTTAACTCTGAAGGCGTCTCCCTCGTTAACCTGTAATTAATGAAGTAGTTAAAAGGTCAGGGTGGATTCCAGGTGTGTGGTTTTGCATTTGGAAGCTGTTGCTGTGACCAGACAACATGCGGTCAAAGGAACTCTCAATTGAGGTGAAGCAGAACATCCTGAGGCTGAAAAAAAAGAAAAAATCCATCAGAGAGATAGCAGACATGCTTGGAGTAGCAAAATCAACAGTTGGGTACATTCTGCGAAAAAAGGAATTGACTGGTGAGCTTGGGAACTCTAAAAGGCCTGGGCGTCCACGGATGACAACAGTGGTGGATGATCGCCGCATACTTTATTTGGTGAAGAAGAACCCGTTCACAACATCAACTGAAGTCCAGAACACTCTCAGTGAAGTAGGTGTATCTGTCTCTAAGTCAACAGTAAAGAGAAGATTACATGACAGTAAATACAAAGGGTTCACATCTAGATGCAAACCATTCATCAATTCCAAAAATAGACAGGCCAGAGTTAAATTTGCTGAAAAACACCTCAAGAAGCCAGCTCAGTTTTGGAAAAGTATTCTATGGACAGATGAGACAAAGATCAACCTGTACCAGAATGATGGGAAGAAAAAAGTTTGGAGAAGAAACGGAATGGCACATGATCCAAGGCACACCACATCCTCTGTAAAACATGGTGGAGGCAACGTGATGGCATGGGCATGCATGGCTTTCAATGGCACTGGGTCACTTGTGTTTATTGATGACATAACAGCAGACAAGAGTAGCCGGATGAATTCTGAAGTGTACTGGGATATACTTTCAGCCCAGATTCAGCCAAATGCTGCAAAGTTGATTGGACGGTGCTTCATAGTACAGATGGACAATGACCCCAAGCATACAGCCAAAGCTACCCAGAGTTCATGAGTGCAAAAAAGTGGAACATTCTGCAATGGCCAAGTCAATCACCAGATCTTAACCCAATTGAGCATGCATTTCACTTGCTCAAATCCAGACTTAAGACGGAAAGACCCACAAACAAGCAAGACCTGAAGGCTGTGGCTGTAAAGGCCTGGCAAAGCATTAAGAAGGAGGAAACCCAGCGTTTGGTGATGTCCATGGGTTCCAGACTTAAGGCAGTGATTGCCTCCAAAGGATTCGCAACAAAATATTGAAAATAAAAATATTTTGTTTGGGTTATGTTTATTTGTCCAATTACTTTTGACCTCCTAAAATGTGGAGTGTTTGTAAAGAAATGTGTACAATTCCTACATTTTCTATCAGATATTTTTGTTCAACCCTTCAAATTAAACGTTACAATCTGCACTTGAATTCTGTTGTAGAGGTTTCATTTCAAATCCAATGTGGTGGCATGCAGAGCCCAACTCGCGAAAATTGTGTCACTGTCCAAATATTTCTGGCCCTAACTGTATATATAGTGGATATGGATCTGGTAAATTCAAAAAAGTTCATTTATTCTCATTAACGTACATCTGCACCCCACCTTGAGTGTAAAACACAGGAAATGTAGCCATTTTTGCAAATTTATTAAAAATAAACACTGAAATATTACATGGTCATACGTATTCAGACTCTTTGCTCCAACACTCATATTTAAGTCACATGCTGTCCATTTCCTTGTGATCCTCCTTGAGATGGTTATACTCCTTCACTGGAGTCCAGCTGTGTTTAATTGATTGATAGGCCACCCTAAAAAGATGTATTTTTAGGGAGCACCTGAATATGCGTAAGTTGTGGATGGTCCTAATTTCTTGAGGTAGAGCATTCCAGAGGATTGGTGTAGCTCAGGAGAAGTATTGGAGTCATTAATAGGAGGTTCGGATTAATGCAGATGGTGGCATGATAGACAGAGATGAGGGTAGAGAGGTAGGGAGGTGCCTTACTGTGAAGAGCTTTTTGGGTGAGAACAAGCAAATTGAATTGAATCCTATAGTGTATGGGCAGCCACTGCAATGACTGGCACAGAGTGGAAACATCTGAGTAATGGTTAGCTAGATAGGTGACCCTGGCTGCTCCATTAAGGATAGACTAGAGAGGGTAAACCTTACAGAGGGGGAGGACAACTAGTAAAGAATTACAGTAATCAAGGTGGGAATGGATCAGGGCCATGTTGAGGGTTTTAGTTGTTTCCATGGTGATGAAGGGGCGAATTCTGGAGATGTTTTTTCAGGTGCAAGCGACAAGAGCAGGTGAGAGATTGTATGTAGGATGTGAAAGAGAGATCAGAGTGAAACATAATACACAGACAGCGAGCCTGGTGCCTAGGCATTATCGTGGTGCCGCACACCGGGAGGGAGATGTCAGATTTAGGGAGGTTAGTAGAGGGTGGGATCAGAAAAAGTTCAGTTTTGGAAAGGTTGAGTTGTAGATAGAGAGTGGACATGATATGGGAAACTATAGTTAGACAGTCATTTGTGTTCTGTAATACAGCAGGGGTAAGGTCAGAGGAGAAAGTGTATAGTTGTTTATTATCAGCATACACCATGTTCCAAATTATTATGCAAATGTTCTTTTTCTCTAATTTTCCTAAATAGTTGGTGTAAATGACAGTCAGTGTAATAAAAGTCATCACCCGTTAGAGTGTTCATCGAATTTTATTAAAGAAACCTCGAAATGATAACAGTATAATCTTCAAAATTAAAAAAAAAACTCTAAATGCACTGTTCCAAATTATTATGCACAGTAGAGTTTCTAAACATTTGACATGTTTTAAAGAACTGAAAATGCTCATTTGTTGAATTTGCGGCATTAAGAGGTCACATTCACTGAAATAAGAGTATTTTAACTCCAAAACATCCTAACAGGCCAAGTTACATGTTAACATAGGAACCCTTCTTTGATATCACCTCCACAATTCTAGAATCCATTGATATTGTGAGTTTCTGGAGAGTTTCTGCTTGTATTTCTTTGCATGATGTCAGAATAGCCTCCCAGAGCTGCTGTTTTGATGTAAACTGCCTCCCACCCTCATAGATCTTTTGCTTGATTATACTCCTAAGATTCTCTATAGGGTTGAGGTCAGGGGAAGATGGTGGCCACACCATGAGTTAATCTCCTTTTATGCCCATAGCAGCCAATGACACAGAGGTAGGCAGCATAAGATGGTGCATTGTCATGCATGAAGATGATTTTGCTCCTGAAGGCACATTTTTGCTTTTTGTACCATGGAAGAAAGTTCTCTGTCAGAAACTCTATATACTTTGCAGAGGTAATTTTCACACCTTCTCAACCTTAAAGGGGCCTACCAGCTGTTTCCCAATGATTCCGGCCCAAAACATGACTCCTCCACCTCCTTGCTGACGTTGCAGCCTTGTTGGGACATGGTGGCCATCCACCATCCATCCACTACTCCATCTTTGTGGACCATCCAGGGTTGCTCGGCACTCATCAGTAAACAAGATTGTTTGAAAATTAGTCTTTATGTATCTCTGGGCCCACTACAACCTATCTGTCACTGTTTAGGGGTGGGCGAATAGTAGGTTTATGCATCACAGCAAGCCTTTGAAGGATTCTACACCTTGAGGTCGAGGAACTCCAGAGGCCCCAGTAGCTTCAAATATCTGTTTGCTGGTTTGTAAGGCCTTTTTAGTAGCTGCTCTTTTAATCCGATTAACTTGCCTGGCAGAAATCTTCCTCATTCTGCCTTTATCTGCACGAACACGCCTGTGCTCAGAATCAGCCACAAATCTCTTCACAGTACAATGATCACGCTTACGTTTTCGTGCAATATTTAATGTTTTCATCCCTTGTCCAAGGCATTGCACTATTTGTTGCTTTTCGGCAGCAGAGAGATCCTTTTTCTTTCCCATGTTACTTGAAAACTGTGGCCTGCTTAATATTGTGGAACATCCAGTTTTCCTTTTATTGGGCTCACCTGCCAAACTAATTATCACAGGTATCTGAGATTGAGATCAGTGATCTAAAGAACCCCGAGACACCTTAACATCAATGGGTTTCATTGAAAAAAAAAAAACCTATGACACTTAAAACCAATTTGCATAATAATTTGGAACATGGTTTAAAGATAGTACTAAAAGCCAAATCTGCTGATGGTCTGTCCAATTGGGGCAGTGTAGAGAGAGTAGAAAAGAGGTCCAAGGACCGAACCCTGAGGGACCCCAATAGTGAGAGGAAGATAAGAGGAAGTGGAGCCAGCGATCAATACACTGAAAGAGCGGTCAGAGAGATAGGAAGAGAACCAGGAGAGAGTAGTGTCCTTTATGCCGATGGAGTGCAGCATAGAGAGTAAGAGAGAGTAGTCAACTGTGTCAAAAGCTGCAGACAGGTCAAGAAGAATAAGCAGAGTGGTCACCGTTACGTTTTGCTGTCAGAAGGTCATTGGTCACTTTGATGAGGGTAGTTTCTGTAGAATGTAGTGAGTGAAAACCAGACTGAAATGGATCTAGAAAAAGTAAGTGGAGAGGTAACGGGTGAGGCGGGTATAGACCAGGCACTCCAAGAGTTTAGAAATTAAGGGGAGATTGGAGACTGGTCTGTAGCTATTTGTGCAGAATGGGTCAAGATGAGTTATCTTTAATAATGGAGTAATTATAGAGTGTTTGAAGGAAGAAGGGAAGATGTCAGAAAAGAGGAGAGATGGAAGATTTTGGTTAGGTAAGTGGTGAATAACAGAGAGAGAGACTGGAGTAGGTGTCAGGGAATGGGTTCAGTGATGCAAGTTGTGGGAAGGAGAGGGAGAAAGGAGCCTGGAAACCTATTTTTCTGTGACTGGGTCAAAAGTGGAGAGTGAGCCAGAGCGGATGTGGGAGGGATGTGAGTAACAGCACTTGGAGGTTAGGAGCTGATTTCCTGACAGATGTTTTCTATTTTCTCTGTGAAGAAAGAAAGGACATCATCAGCAGAGAGGTCAGTAATAGGGGCCTGCATTTTAGGAGGATTGAGGAGAGAGTGAAAGGTGTCAAAAGAGTTTCTTTGGATCGTTGAATAGTGAGGAGATCAGGGTGGTGAAGCAGGTTTGTTTGGCGAGGTGAAGGGCAGAGTCTTAGGTTTTTAACATGAATTTATAATGGATACATTTTCAGGTGAGCGAGTTTTCCTCCATAGGCATTCAGCACTCCTGGAGCATCGCTAGAGGAATTGAGTTTGAGGTGTGAGCCAGACTGTTTTACATTGTGTTTGGAGGTTCTGAGGGTGAGGAGCGTTACTTGGTCCAGGGTGCTTCTGAGAGCATCATTGAAGTGATTTACCACCAGATCGGGACAGGAGATTGGGGACAGTGATGAGTGTAAAGAGTCTGTGACTATTTGAGGGTTGATGACCTGAACATTTCTGAATGTGTGATAGGTAGAAGTGTGCTGGGGTGGGTGAGAATTTGTGAGTGTGAAGAGAGAATTTTGTGATCAGTGAGATTAAATGGTGAGTTATTTAAGGAGGAGGTTGAATAGAAACGGGTAAAGACCAGGTCAAGGGTGTTATCAGCTTTGTGCGTCTCAGAGATTGAGAGCTGTGAGAGGCCAAGAGAGGTAGTTAGAGATAGGAGCTGGGAGGCAGATGGAGATGGAGCTGTTTATGGGAATGTTAAAATCTCCCAGAATAAGGGTTGGTAATTCTGAAGACATGAAGTGCAGCAGCCATGCGGAAAAATGGTTGAGGAACTGGGTGGGTGACCCTGGTGGGTGGTATACCACCGCTACTCTGAGGGGGAGGGGATGGAAGAGCCTAGTGGTGTGGACCTCAAAAGAGGGGAATGAGAGTGATGGAGCTGGGGATGACTGAAAGTACATTGTGGGGACAGAAGTAAGCCGACTCCACCACCATGTCCGTTCCCAGGTCTCGGGAAATGTAAGCCGCCATGAGAAATAGCGGCAGGGGAAGCAGTGTCTGAGTCTTGGATCCAGGTTTCAGTGTGGGCCAAGAGGTTAAGAGAGTTAGTGAGAAAGTAGTTGGGGATAAAGGAAAGATTGTTGCATACAGACCATGGATTTCAGAGGGCACAATTAAAAGAGGGAGGTGAAGGTGTGCAAGTAATGCTAATGAGGTTAGTAAGATTTCTATGTGAGGTGGCAGAGGGGTTGAAGTTGGAAGAGGGTGGACCAGGATTGGGAGAGATATCACCTGACAGGAGCAGTAGTAGATAGAGAAAGAGCAAGTAGTTTTTGGATTTGTGACATAGTTTATGATGCAAAGCCCTGAAATATGCTGGACTGAGATTATTCTGTAAGGTGAAGAGAGTATGGGAGCAGGACATAGTAAAGGGAAGTATAGAGGGGCTGATGTGGATGAGGGGTGATGGAGGGGGAATGGGGCAGTTGAAAGTGGATGACAAAAGCATACAGGAAAAAAGACATTAAAATAAAGGACATAGTTTAACAAAAAAGAAAAAAGCCCACCTTCCAGATTTATGATTATGCTAGTGCCAGCTTGACAATGACATACATTTACCATCACGTAAAGTTTACAAATAAGGAAATAGTCAGGCATACTTGTGGTTATTAAATGTGGTAAAGAAACATATTGCAGAGCTGAAAACAAATGGTGATGATATACCATGAGATGGTTTGAAGTTGAGTGCTCAACTGGAAGATATGCTTTCAGAAGGTGGTATTGTAATACTTTCCAGTCAATTTCCAGTCAAATTCTAGTAAAATTCTTCTTATGACACTTGTATGAGACATAGTGATGGGCGAGTCCTAAATTACTCGGAATCGCTTGACTCTAGCGAGTCCGAGCCCGGGACTCGCTACTTGTTGCGAGTCTAGCGAGTCCAATGTTAATGAATGGGCAAGCGAGTAATAGCGAGTAATGTGCGATTTACAAATCGCAGATGTCTCGGAAAGCGCTCGGATTGCCGTTTTGGAAATCCCACTCGCAACAGTTTTTTGCTGCTGTGTCCGTGTCTGTGGTTTTTATCCAAATTATATGATAACAAGAGAACAAGAGACAGGGTTTAATAGGGATATTGTCCCATCCCTGTCTGTAATGTGTGTTTTATAGACACTAGGTGTGGGAGAACACTTTTTTGTTATTTTAACAAATATTTATTAAAGGTTTTATTTTAAAAGTGCACCTTAAGGCTGGGTTCACATTTGCGGACCCCTCCGCAGCGTTCTGCGGAGGGGTCCGCAATGTGACCGCAGCAGCCGCGAGCTCCTATCTTTATAATGGGAGCGCACGGTGCTGCGCTTGACAGCGCAGGACCGTGCGCACCCATTCACTCCCATATGTGATCTGTGCGCAGGCGGATGCCTGCGCACAGATCACACAGTCTCGTCCGCACCAGGGACGCGACATGTTGCGTCCCTGGTGAGGGCGGGAGTGTGTGATTCACACATGGGAGTAAATGGGTGCGCACGGTCCTGCGCTGTCAAGCGCAGCACCGTGCATCCCTATTCTAAACATAGGGGCTTGCTCTGGCTGCGCACACATGGCGATTCCCCTCCGCAGAACGCTGCGGAGGGGAACGCCAGTGTGAAGGCAGCCTAAGTAAGAAATGTGTCCGTGTCTGTGTAGCAGCACACTAGTCCCTGCAAAAATTATTAAGTGCGCACAAGTAGTCGCACAAGTAGGTGGCGTACGTGCTATTTGCAGCTAGGAAAGCAGCAACGCACTGGTCTGCCACAGAGAAAAGAAAACTGAAGGGGTTATTATGACCCAAAATCTATCAGGTGCAAAAAAATAGGAAATAGTACCTCAGCTAAGCCTCTGACTTCAGCTATTAGGACAGCTGAGTGAGTAAGCTAAGCTATGAGGTCGGTCCTGTGTGCACTGTAAGGCTGCACCTCCCTGCCTGCCTGCCTACAGTCCTCTACACAGTACTCCTCTGTCCTCCTGGTAGCTCTCAGAGGAGCTGTTTGGGTTAAATATAAGGAATTTTTAAGTTTCCCTACACTGACTGACACTCCCTATGATCTGCTCCAGCATCACCCTACACTAGGTCAGATCTCACAGGAATGTGGAGAAAATGGCAGTGGCAAGGCTTATATACATCCTCGTCTCTCATACATGACATAGGCATCACGATGGACAGAACCCAATCATAGTCCTGCCACAACCAACATGGCTGTGGCATTACTGAATATGATTGGCTAACATGCTTGTCCATCTTCACAAGTTTTCTGACCTAACACGCTAGGCTGTCTCGGAAGCTTTGTTGGAACATAACAGATTCTGTATTCGCGAGTCCCGAATACAGTATACAGGACTCGGATTCGTAGACTCGCTCAGACTCGCTCAGACTCGCTGCTGACAGCGGGTATCCGTGAAGCGGTGCGATTTTTTAAACGATTTGGGGAGATTCAAGCTACATAGCGATGTGATATAGCGAGTCTAGCGAGTGAGAAAAAGTAAACTCTGACAAAACTAGGATTGCCATTGACTTGCATTGGACTCGTTACTGTGCGAGTAATCGCTGGGAAACTCGCAGAGTACCGAGTCCTGCGAGTCCCTTACTACTCGCCGAGTAATGAGTCCTAGCGAGTAGACTCGCCCATCCCTAATGAGACACTCTGATGAGACACACAGCAGATAAGTCTACAGAGCAGACTTGCTGGCCCTAAGAAATACTCATCTCTGGAGCTCCCAAAGCCCCACCCACTGAAGCCGGCTGTCCCGCTCACCAGAGGCTGGGGTGCCTGCCGAAGTAAGTGACAGACCTCCCCATCGCCGCAAGCCTGCCTCCGGACCCAGGCCATAAGCCGCGACTTCACCAAGCCTCGCCCTCCACTGAAGCCAGCGGTGCAGCTTGTCAACGGCCGCTGCTCCTACCATCCATAGCCGGAGCTGGAGGACAGCGGCTGACCGACTCGCCGCTCACACCTCCTGAGTGCCTAGGCCCACAGCACAGGCTGTAAGCCACGGCCTCCCCGTGGCTGCTCTGGTCCCTGCATCTGACACCAGGCAGCATCTGGCCCCCAGGCTACTCTGGCCCTGCATCTGGCCCCCGGCTGCATCTGGCCCCTGGCTGCTTTGGCCCCTTGGCCGCATCTAACCCCCCTGCTGCATTTAACCAGGCTACTGTGGCCCTGCATCTGTTCCCCTGGCTGCTTCTGACCCCTGGGTGCATCTGACCCCCTGACTGGTTACAGCTGGCCCCTTGGCTACATCTGACCCCCTGGCTGCACCTGACCCCTCAGCTGAATCTGTCCCCCCACCACCCCGGCTGCTTCTTACCCCTGGCCACTTCTGACCCCCTGGCTGAATCATCCCACCCCAGTCAGCATCACCTTCTCATCCTCGACTGCATCATTTCATTTCCGGCTGATTCATCTCATCCCCGGCTGCTTCATCTCATCTCCGGCTGCATCACCCCATCCCTGGCTGCATCATCTCGTCCCCGGCTGTATCATCTCATCTCCGGCTGCATCAACCATCAACTCGTCCGTGGCTACATTTTCCCACCCCCAAACTGCATCATCTCACCCCCGGATGCATCACCTCATCCCTGGACAGCACCTCATCCCTGTATTTCATCTCATCCCCGGACTGCATCACCTCATCCCAGACTGCATCTCAGCCCTGGACTACACTTCATCCACGAACTGCACCTCATTTGTTACCATTTGTCCATCAATACAGCTCACCCTTCCACTGCATCTGATGCCAAGCAGCTTCTTACCCTCTGCTACCTCTCTCCCCCTGCCCATTCTCTATGTTTCCGCTTCTTTTCACTCTCACTCCCATCCTTCTCCATTTCCTCCTACCCCCACTTATCCCTCCACCCAGCAATTAAGTACTTCTCTCACCCTTCATCCTACCTAGCCACCTCATCCACTCCTCTGAACTGTTCCTCCACTTACAATCTTCTGTCTCCAAACAGACATGCCTGTCATGTAAACTCTCCTGATCCCACCTTCTAACCCTTTCCTTGCTCCTCCTACTTGCTGGCGACATTTCTACCAATCCTGGCCCCCCCCACCACATCCCCACATTCACTTCCACCCCACTCCCACGACCCATCACCAACCCTCGTAACCTTAACAACCTCAGACTCATTCCTCTTGCCTTGGCTCCCCCAATACCCCTACCTGGCACACTCTGGAATACCCAATCGGTCTGCAACAAACTCCCATTCATCTACGACCTCTTCATCGCCAACAAACTCTCATTTCTTGGCATCACGGAGACCAGGCTCACCCCCTAAGACACAACCTTCCTGGTCACCCACTCCTATGGTGGACTCACACTCTCCCACACACCCCCGCCCCATCAACACCCACGGTGATGGTGTTGGCCTACTCCTGACCAACAGCTGCTCCTTCACCCTAATTACACCGCCCCATCTGCCCCCCTCCCCGCCTTCGAGGCCACTCCGTGAATATCTTCTCCCCTGCAACCTCCAACTGGCTATTGTCTACTGCCCCCACAGGGTCCTCCTCAATCTTCTTTGACCACTTCACAACCTGGCTTCTCCACCTCCTATCCTTCGACATCCCCACCATCATCATGGTGACTTCAACATCCCCATCGACACCCCCCACACTGCTGCCTCTAGACTCCTATCTCTAACCTCTTCCTTTGGCCTCTACCAATGGATCTCCTCCGCCACACACAACAATGGCTACACACTTAACCTTGTCTTCACCCGCCTTTGTTCCCTAACTGACCTTGTAAACTCACCCCTTCCCCTATCTGACCACAAACTACTGACATTCTCCTCCCTCTCCCCCGCACTTCACTTTCCCCCCTCCCCCCGAAAACCTCCCTCACCCCACAGGAGCCTTAAACTCATCGACTTCCACTCACTTTCCGAGTCCCCCCTCCCTTCTCAGACTTGGCTTCTTCTCAAGACGCTGACGCAGCCGCCACTCTCTATGAACTCCACTCTCACCACCGCCCTCGACCAGGCTGCCCTCTCTCATACAACACAACCCGCGCACACAGACAACCCTGGCTCACCCCCCTCACTAAAAAACTTCAACGGATGTCTAGGGTGGCTGAGCGGAGATGGAAGAAATCCCACTCCACAGAGCACTTCACCTTGTGCAAACATCGTCCCTCATTGCCTTCAAGACTGCACTCGCTGCTGCAAAACAAGACTACTTCTCATCCCTAATAACTACCCTATCCCACAACCCCAAGCAACTCTTCAAAACCTTCAACTCTTTACTTCACCCCCCTGCACCCCCACCCTCACCCCTCATCCCCGCTGATGACATCACCACCTTTTTCAAAGAGAAGATCGACAAACTCAGACAAAGCTTAGATCCACAATACCCTTGGCCCTCCCCACCATCGCCCAACCCCCCTCACCCGAACGTATTTTACTCCCCCATGACAGAAGATAACCTCTCCTCCCTTCTAGCACAATTACACCTCACCAATTGTGCACTCGACCCACTGCCCTCCCACCTCATCCCTAACCTCACCACAGTCCTCATCTCTGCCCTAACCCACCTCTTCAACATATCACTTAAATCTGATGTCTTCCCCTCATCCTTAAAACATGCGCTAATCACACCCATCCTCAAAAACCCCTCTCTTGACCCTGCAACAGTCTCCAACTATCGCCCCATATCTCTCCCCCCTTCGTCTCTAAATTACTTGAACAACATGTCTATACTGAACTGTCCTCCCACCTTTCCTCCTGCTCCCTCTTTGACCACCTACAATCCATTTTCCAACCCCACCACTTTACCGAAACAGCCCTAACCAAAGTCACCAACGACCCTCTGACCGCCAAGAGCAAGCGACAGTACTATGTCCTCCTCCTTCTTGACCTTTCTACCGCCTTCAACAAAGTCAACAACTCCATCCTACATCAAATTTTAGAATCTCTTGGCATTACTGACCTAGCCTCTCCTGGATCTTCTCTTACCTAACAGACCGGACTTTCAACGTCACCCACTCCAACACCTCCTCCTCGCCCTACCCCCTATCTGTTGGTGTTCCCCAAGGCTCTTTCCTGGGACCTCTACTCTTCTCCATTTACACCCTCAGCCTAAGCCAACTCATTGAGTCCCATGGCCTCCAATACCACCTCTATGCTGACGACACCCAGCTCTGCCTGTCAGCCCCAACATCTCCTCCCTTCTATCCAAAATTCCACAATGCCAGTCCACCATTTCATCATTCTTTTCCACTCGCTTCCTCAAGCTCAACATGGACAAGACTCAGTTCATCATCTTTGCCCAATCACTCTCCCCCCCTTCCCGACATATTTGTCACTGTCAAAGACTGCATACTCTCACCGTCCCCCATGCCAAGTGCCTTGGGGGTAATCCTCGACGTTTGCTCTCCTTCAAGCCCCACAACCAAGCCCTTGCCACTGCCTGCTGATCCAGCTCAAAAACATTACCCGAATCGGCTCTTTCCTTGACCAAGACACTGCTAAAACACTTGTCCACGCCCTCCTAATCTCCTGCCTTGACTACTGCAACCTCCTGCTCACCTGCCTCCCTGCTACCTCCCTTGCACCTCTCCCACCATCCTCAATTCCGCTGCCCGACTCATCCACTTATCTTCCCGTTACTCCCCTGTCTCCCCCCTCTGCCGAGCCCTTCACTGGTTCCCCACCTCGCAGAGATCCCTGTTCAAAACTCTAACCCTAAATACAAGGCCATAAATAACCTGACCCCTCCTTACATCTCCAACCTGGTCTCCTGATACCTCCCCTCTAGCAATCTGTGCTCCTTTCAAGAGCTTCTTTTATTCTCCCCTCGCATTTCCTCCTCACACAACCGCATACAAGACTTCTCTTGTTGCATCCGCCATACTTTGGAACTCTCTCCCCCACCACACCAGACACTCCCCTACCTTGGGAATCTTCAAGAAAAACCTCAAGACCTACCTCTTTCTTTAAGCCTACAGCCCACACTGAGACCTATCCGCTGCACCAACTCACCCTCACCTCTCCCCTTCCTACTGTCTCCCCACCAATCCCCTATAGACTGTGAGCCCTTATGGACAGGATCCTCAGCCCTACTGTACCTGTATGATTTATTCATCGTTATTTTACGTTTTTGTCCTCTTCTGCCCTTAGTTTCAACAGAAAACAGAGTGCACCGCAATGATCTGAATTATATCAAGGGAAGGAGGGGTCGCTCACCGTGCCAAGGGGGACAGATATGCATGGCGGAGAGAAGACATGGCACATTGAGGGAGCAGCACACACGAGTAGTAGAATAGTGAAAATTATAACATTATTAGTGCAATAGACCAAACAAGATTAAAAACAATTAAAACCATGGGGTGCAGCAATGCAGAACACAACGCTGAACATATGTACAGACCCGAGGGTGGGGGATGAGAGCAGGTACGAGAAGTACTAGTGTTCCTTCACCACAATATTTGACATAAATACGCTTGTTAGCCCAATATAGGGTGTACAGTGTTATGGGTAACCACATCTAAGTCAATGGACCTATTATGAAGCACAAATCATAGGGCCACAGAATGATTGGTAGTGCTGGGAGTGTTAAATATGATTTAATACTGGCCTCAGCAGCTGGACTAAACAATGTTTATAAGTGAGACAGATACCAATATCTCATGCAAGTGAAGTCTGCAGAGACACAGACAATTATAGAGAAAATTTCACATATTATAAGTTTACCCAAGATTCCGCAAATCATCCAATGGGTCTCTCCCTACAACTCAATCCTGTATTTTGTCTAACCTGTTGTGATCACCGATATTGTGTCATATCCTGCTCATGTTTTGTCAGCATTGTATTCTGTACATATGTTCAGCGTTGTGTTCTGCATTGCACCCCATGGTTTTAATTATTTTTAATCTTGTTTGGTCTATTGCACTAATAAAGTTATAATTTTTACTATTCTACTAGTCGTGTGTGTTGCTCCCTCAATGTGCCATGTCTTCTCTCCGCCATGCTCTTCTGCCCGTACACATGTAGAGCGCCATGGAACCTAATGGCTCTATATAAATATTTAATAATAATATTACCGTATATACTCGCGTATGAGCCGAGTTTTTCAGCCCAAAAATTGGGCTGAAAAGTCCCCCCCTCGCTTATACGCGAGTCATATACAGGGGCCCCCACCCCATCGGTATACAGGCCCCCCCCATCGGTATACAGGGCCCCCCTTGCTGCCGCAAACCTGTAAAGGAATACATCATTATACTTATCCCTGTCACTGTCCCGCCGCATCGCGCTCCTCGGCTTCTTCCAGCTTCCTTCTCCGGTGGGCGCAGCCAATGACGTCATTGTCTGTGCGCCAGAGGAGGAAGCCGGAAGAAGCCGGATGAAGCCGGAGGAGCGCAATGGCGGCGGGACAGCAACAGGGATAAGTATAATGATGTATTCCTTTACAGGTTTGCGGCAGCAAGGGGGGGGGGCCCTGTATACCGATGGGGGGGCCTGTATACTACCACTGGGCTGCTGCTGTATACTACCAATGGGCTGCTGCTGTATACTACCACTGGGGCTGCTGTATACTACCCTGGGGCTGCTGTATACTACCATGGGGCTCTGCTGTATATACCACTGGGCTGCTGCTGTATATACCCCCTGTTCTGCTGCTGTATACTACCACTGGGGCTGCTGCTGTATATACCACTGGGGTCTGCTGTATACTACCACTGGGGCTGCTGCTGTATATTACCACTGGGGCTGCTGCTATACCCTGGCTGCTGTATACTACCACTGGGGCTGCTGCTGTATACTACCACTGGGGCTGCTGCTGTATACCACTGGAGGCTGCTGTAACACTGCTGGGGCCTGTATATACCACTGGGGAGGCTGCTGTATACGACACTGCTGGGGGCTGTATACCTGTGCTGGGGTCCACCCTCGGCTTATACACGAGTCAATATGTTTTCCCAGGTTTTGGGGGCAAAAGTAGGGGGTCGGCTTATACACGAGTATATACAGTAATAATAATAAAGATCTAAGTGGGTACAGATGAGAAGCCAAGGGAGGAGACTGGATTCCATTAACCAAACAACATTCCAGGTAAGATCAAGTAGAGTTTCACAGTCAGATTCACAAAAAGGGTCATAAATCTAGGTATGTGATGGAGGACAGTGTAAGGAGAGGTCACATTTATAATAGAATGAAATATTGTGATACCACAGATATTTCACTAAGCAGTAAAAGCAGGAGGAGATCAGTGGTGCAGAAACACTTGGAGCATGGAAACACAGTCACACATACCACAGCTATTGTGCTAAGCTTTAAAAGCAAGAGGAGATCAGTGGTGCAGAAATGCTGGGAGCATGGAAGAACGGTCTCACATACCTGTAGAGAGGAGACAAAATCGACATTATGGTTAGGTGGTGATAATCGGAGATCGGTGATGAGAAATGAGAGATGACAGAGACCTCAGGTTTCCTAGTATTTCAATTCTAGTAAAATTCTTCTCATGACATTTGTATGAGACACTCTGATGAGACACACAGCAGACAAATCTACAAATCTACAGAGCAGACTTGCTGGCCCCAAGAAGAAGTTTATATATATATATATATATTATATATATATATATATATATATACTGTATATACACAGTCATATGAAAAAGTTTGGGCACCCCTCTTAATCTTACTCTTCTTTTTTTTTGTTTAAAATTGTTTTTTTGCAACAGCTATTTCAGTGTGATATATGTAATAACTGATGGACACAGTAATATTTCAGGATTGAAATGAGGTTTATTGTACTAACCGAAAATGTGAAATATGCATTATTTCAAAATTTGACGGTGCAAAAGTATGGGCACCCTTCTGATTTTCATGATTTGAATACTCCTAACTACTTTTTACTGACTTACTGAAGCAGTAAATTGATTTGGTAACCTCATTGAGCTTTGTTCTTCATAGCCCGCTGTATCCAATCATGAGAAAAGCTATTTCAGGTGTCCACTTGCAAGTTGTTCTCCTAGTTACATCTTCTCTGAAGAGTGGCATCATGGGCTCCTCAAAACAGCTCTCAAATGATCTGAAAAAAAAGATTGTTCAGCATAGTTATTCAGGGGAAGGATACAAAAAGTTGTCTCAGAGATTTAACCTGTCAGTTTCCTCTGTGAGGAACATAGTAAGGAAATGGAAGACCACAGGGACAGTTCTTGTAAAGGCCAGAAGTGGTAGGCCAACAAAAATATCAGAAAGGCAGAGAAGAAGAATGGTTAGAACAGTCAAGAACAATCCACAGACCACCTCCAAAGATGGTGTCACTGTGCATCGGTCAACAATACAGCGCACATTGCACAAGGAGAAGCTGTATGGGAGAGTGTTGCGAAAGAACCCGTTTCTGCATGCACGCCACAAACAGAGTCACCTGAGGTATGCAAAAGCACATTTGGACAAGCCAGTTTCATTTTGGAAGACGGACCTGTGGACTGATGAAACAAAGATTGAGTTGTTTGGTCATACAACAAGGCGTTATGCATGGCACCACAAAAACACAGCATTCCAAGAAAAACACTTGCTACCCACTGTCAAATTTGCGGGAGGGTCCATCATGCTTTGGGGCTGTGTGGCCAATGACGGCACTGGGAATCTTGTTACAGTTCAGAGTCGCATGGATTCCACTCAGTATCAGCAGATTCTTGAGAATAATGTTCAACAATCAGTGTCAAAGTTGAAGTTACGGCGGGGATGGATCTTTCAGCAAGACAATTATCCAAAACACCGCTCCAAATCTACTCAGGCATTCATGCAGAGGAACAATTACAATGTTCTGGAATGGCCATCCCAGTCCCCAGACCTGAATATCATTGAACATATGTGGGATGTTTTGAAGCGGGCTGTCCATGCTTGGCGACCATCATACTTAACTGAACTGGAATTATTTTGTAAAGAGGAATGGTCAAAAATACCTTCATCCAGGATCCAGGAACTCATTAACAGCTACAGGAAGCGACTAGAGGCTGTTATTTTTGCAAAAGTTGGATCTACTAAATATTAATGTCACTTTTCTGTTGAGGTGCCCATACTTTTGCTCCTGTCAATTTTTGAAATAATGCATATTTCACATTTTCGGTTAGTACTATAAACTTCATTTCAATCCTGAAATATTACTGTGTCCATCAGTTATTACATATATCACACTGAAATAGCTGTTGCAAAAAAACAATTTAAAAAAAAAAAAAAAAAAAGAGTAAGATTAAGAGGGGTGCCCAAACTTTTTCATATGACTGTATATAGAGCATATTTACCCCCTCCGTTTTTGATCCATTTCATAGGCGGCCGTCACACGCATCAATCTTGTGAGCGATATTGTTAGCGATCACATGCACGCGCGATAGCTAACAATATCGTTCACATCGTTGGTGAGCTGTCACACAGGCAAACTCACCAGCGATGTGGAGCAGGGAGAACGCTGGTAACCATGGTACACATCGGGTTACTAGGCGCTGCGCGGCGCTTAGTAACCCGACGTTTACCATATATACCATCTCCCAGCATAGGCTCTGCCGCTGGGAGATCGTTCATCGTGGTGTCACACACCACGATGATCAGGGGCGTATCTAGGGGGGTGCAGCCGGACCTTTTGCCCCGGGCGCAACTCAGCGGGGGGCGCCGGCAGCACCCCCCCCCCTTGCTATACCCGGCGGCCGCACACACATTACAGGGGCTGATATTCACAGTTTAGTGGAGCGGAAGCGCCCGACATCACTTCCGCTTCCGCGCCAGTCTGGGGCCGCGGGGGCCACTGGGAGACTTGGCGGCAGCGGGTCCGGTGCGGGGTGACCGCAGGAGACCCCGGAAACTGCGGCATGACGGCGGCGCCTCATATGTCCAGATTAGAGGACGGAGGAGAGACGGAGCAGCAGGGGACAGGGTGAGTGACCGAGGAGTCGGTGGTGGAAGAGGGGGGGGACAGCAGTGGTCAGTGCCCGGGGAAAGCTGACAGCACCCCCCCCCATCCTCTCCTACCTTGGGGAGGATGGCGGGGGCGCCAAGATTGATCTATGCCCCGGGCGCCATCATACCTAGTTACACCTCTGACGATGATGCAGATTGTTCAAGCGATTATCACTTGATTTGAGCTCCGGCTCACAAATCTGCAATCAAACAATCAAGCGATTTTACATTGTAAAATCGCTTGATTACATGCAGCGACGCACAAACGATATCGCTTAAGCGATCAAAAAGCAGATCGCTTAAGCGATATCGTTCAAGAAATTGATGCGTGTGACGGCCACCATACTGGAATTAACTAATTAACTTGAGCTACAGCTTTCAAAGTCTGCTTGCATCAATTCACCCCGAGGCTTCATTCAGATGACTCTGTTGCATGTTGATGTTGTATCCATTTTTTTCACGGATACAACACGTAGCCATTGTAATCTCTAGTACTACTCACATGTCCATGTGTTTTTGGCGAACCATGATTCTATGCAAAACAACTGGAGACATTTCAGTGTTTTTCACTGATGAAAAGGCCGATAAAAGTCTAATGGCCACTTTACACACACCAACTTATCTGTCCAACTTCTGACCAACTTGCTGGTTGCAGTGAAATCATGGACACATTGTTACATTTGTACACAGCCACAAAATGGAGCAATGTGTCCATGATTTCACTGCAACCAGTGAGTTGGTCAGAAGTTGGACAGATAAGTTGGTGTGTGTAAAGTGGCCCTAATGGTACCTTTACATGCGGCAACATTTCTATGGTGTCCACAGGTAACTTACTGGCTGCAGTGAAATCATGGAGACATGATTCCATTTGTACACAGCAACAAGATAGAACCTTGTCTCCATGATTTCACTGCAGCCAGTAAGTTACCTGTGGACACCCTAGAAATGTTGCCGCGTGTAAAGGTACCTTTAGGGTCTGTGAAAAACATGCACACGAAGGGGATTAGAGTACAGTCCATGTGCTGAAAAATATAGATTTCACTGATACAGATGGATACACAGAACTTACACTGATCACACACTGATTGGTGTCACACAATGTCACACTGTTGTAAACAATGATAACACCATTTTCCATGTACAAGGTCTAATATTTACATGTGAATGAGGCCTTAGGTCCCTTTCACAGAAGCGGTTTTTGCTGATCGCGGCAGTTGCGGTGGGAAAAACCGTCATAGTCATTGTATGGGGCTTGCCGCAAGTGAACCGCAAGTGCAGCCGTTATGCGGTAATCACGGCAGTTGCGGTTTTATTCACCACAGCTGCCGCGATCAGCAAAAACCGCTGATGTGAAAGCAGCCTTAGGCTGTGGTGAAAAAACTGCAACTGCCGCGATTACCGCATAACGGCTGCCCTTGCGGTTCACTTGCGGCAAGCCCCATACAATGTCTATGGGGCTTGCGGTAAGTGTGCGGCAGGTGCAGCAAGTGTGGTTTCGGCTCTTGCGGCAGGTGCCAAAACTGCACTTACCGCACCTGCCGCACACTTACCGCAAGCCCCATAGACATTGTATGGGGCTTGCCGCAAGTGATCCGCAAGTGCAGCCGTTATGCGGTAATCACGGCAGTTGCGGTTTTTTCACCGCAACTGCCGCGAGCAGTGAAAACCGCTGATGTGAAAGGGGTCTATGGCTGTTTTCAGACAATGAGATTTTGGTGAGTTTTCGACATGGCACCTTTTTCTACATCAAAATTCAGTGTCTTATAGTTCTAGCAAAGAACCCACTGAGAGGTTCATTTTGACATAATAGTGATCTTCATCTAGTCTGGTTAGATCATTAAATTTATAATCTCATGCTCGGTTTTGTAAATGTTTGCCTAACGACATTAGGTCAATGCAGTGGCGTAACTTCAGGCCCAGGGCCCCGATGCGAAAGCTCCAACGGGGCCCCCAATTATTGCAAATCTTTAATAATATTAGTCTTTTTCTATAGGCCAAAGGGACTTTTGGGGCCCCCCTAGGCTGCAGGGCCCTGGTGCGATCGCAACCCCTGCACCTGTGGTAGTTACGCCCCTGGGTCAATGTATAAATGTCACAAGGACTGTGGAGGAAAGGGAAACCGGAGCACCTGATCTGCCGCTCAAGCAAGGGTGTCCTGAACGTACCTAACTCAGGGGAACTCCTTATGGTGGAGAGGCCTTAGTCTTCACCTTGACCCTGTTTATATACAGCCCTGAACTGATTCCCATTTCTCATCTCCCTGAAGCTGGTAAGTTAAGGAACCCACAGATAAAGACTAACAGGGGAGAACCAAAGCATAAACTCACAGTACTTACACACATGGAAAATAAAACAAATATTAAGGGAGAAAACAAGTGCAAGCAGGAGATAAAAATGCAACAAGGAAGTATTCACCAAACAAGAAGCAACTGACACCAGAATACTGGAACACCAAGAAAAGGTCCTGTATGCTGGAGAAACGCTGAAGCTGTGGTCAGCATGAGAGAATAGATTCCACCATCTTAGAAAGGCATGGTAACAGGTCTCCAAGAACACATGATCCTAGGGGTAATCAGGAGTCATACTTAGATTAGCTCCTACTAGCCCAATCACTAATGAGAACATAGCTGTTCGACCCAAGGCCAGCTTGTGGAACTCAAAAGCTTGCGTGAAACCTCAGTAAGGAGTGTGACAATAATCTAGGTTTGTGCGGTCAATGACTTTCTATACAGCTATGGTATACAGGTATAGCAAAGATAGATTAAAAGAAATCTCATCCGCTCTGTGCATATTTTAAAAACAGCATAACCATACCATCCGTGTGTGTTTAAATTCTGCAAAATGGCCAATGTGCATTTGGTGGATTTGCCCAATGGCTACCCTGGCAATGCTTAAAGGAGTATCACCATTGAGTACATTCATAACCGGGACAGGGTCTCCATGATAAGAGATGTGGTCGGATTCACTTTTGGAACTTAAATCTACTGTAATGTAGATATGACAAAATGATTGAGATGGGAATACACATTTGATTTTCACAATTAGCCAGAGCCCGATCTGTCAACATTGGTTCATATTTGCCGATATTTATTTCATCATATTAAATAGCTGTGCCGCCCAGGCAAGGAAAGAGTATACATCTTAACTGTACATGGAAATATATCCGCCTGGATTATGTTATATCCTTGTTTTCCGTCATTCCCTATGAGTTTTCCAGTGGAGCGTTGTCCTTGATTTACACTCAATATACCTCTGGAAAACTCTAAAATGTTACCCTCCATTTCAAGAATCAAATCAGTAAAATATGATATGATTATGACACTACCACATAACATAAAATATCATGTAATTCTCCTTTTTATCTGCTGTTCAGTGAGGTTGGTATAAGGTGAATCTTTGAAGAATAACACGATACAGTATAATCATTTTTTTTGCCATGGGCAAATATGCTAAATATACCCTCTAACCACAGATTTATACATATTGTTGAACTACAGATAATCATATTATTCACTTTTATGGTGACTTTGATGTGCTAACTAAGACTTTATTGGATACAGAGGACATATAATGTATCCTTCATAGAAAAACAAGAATCGTACATACTACTCTGATGCCAAATTAACCAACAAAATATCTTCAACTTCCTTTTTCTAAACTGTCTCTTCCTATAAAAATCTTGAAATTATTATTATTATTATTATTATTGCTATTTCTTAAACTGAATTACTCTAGTGCAAAGAAGATTACATTATAATACTTTTGTTATTAATTTTCCTTTTTTTAAATAATTAATTTTGACACCAGAGCATGCACATGTACTGCCCAATACACATGCACCCTCTTCTGTTGGGCACATCTTCTGGATGGAACTTGTTACATGGAACTTGACAACTGGTGCAATCAACAAACAATATATTTCAGACCATGGCTGAATGGTTTCAGCCACAAAACCCGTTGTTTAAGAGAAAAACATAGATAATTAGCAGACAGGGACAGGGATGAACGGAAGACTAGTTGGACAGACGGGTCCCCTTCAGCTTCTCCCCACTTGCTGCTATGGAGCAACACATGCACATAGGAAGAATCCTGTCAATCCCTGGCAGGGAATGTGAAGAAGCTGTCGGAGATCCACATGTTTGACTGGTCTCCTGTGTGATGTTTAAAAGGGTTGTGCCATGAACAATTGATCATTTTGGTATATCAAAATGACTTAGGCTGGGGTTACACATAGAAGTCCGTTTTTGGAAGTGATTTTCATCACCAATCCGTTTTTTATAGGGTGCTTTTTGAGCCTCCTACACCCCTGAACGTTTTTGGACTTAGTCATTTTTTCATTATTTTTCCTTAAAAACGCATGTGCGTTAACGCATGCGTTAATGCAAGTGGCTATATATGCCATGCGTTAACGCATGCGTTTCCCATAGGGACCCATGTTAAAAAAATGCATGCATTTTTTAAATGATGCCAAAAACGTTGCTAGCAGCGTTTTTGGCTCAAAAACGGACAGAGCAAGGTTTTGAGGTCCAGAAAAAAACGGACAGGGTGTTTATTACATCCAATGCGTTTTCTGTCAGTTTATGGACTTAGAAAAAAAAATAACAAAAATGAAGCCAAAAACGGACCAAGGGCTCATGTGTAACCCCAGCCTTATTGCGCTTACACTGTTCCCAAAGAACTAGATTTAGGGAATGCAATATTTGATGTACTACACATAAGCTAAAAGTGCCCCAGGTATCTTTGGTAGTCATTTTATTTCAAACTGGTAATCACTGGAATGTATAAAGGATTCCAAGAAAATTTATGTAAATAATTACCCAACTTGCAAGTAAAGGCTGGGGGTGCTGGAATGGGTTGATGTTGAGGGAACAAGGTGGAAAACACCATCAATGCTAGATTAAAATAGAGAGAGACAGGTCATCAGTCCCTAAAACAAACTGTAGTGTATAGAGATATATACACTCTGGTTTCTCATATATACCTGCTCAACCCCGCTACAGGGTTTAATACCACAGTTATAGTTTGAGATGTACAAGTGGTGATTAGTTGGTGGAAAAAATATCCTGTCAATAATCTGTCAATAATAACCATACATTTCAGGCTCAAACTATAAATAAGTAATATAGTAATTTCAATGTAAATAGGAGGTAATGGAGTAGGGTTTGTCAATTAGTTTTAAATGATCAACTTCAGTAGGATAACAAAAAAAATCTCTTTATGGCTAGGGTCACACTTTAATAGAGAATTGCGTTCACCGCATCTAGACCCGGATGCGGCGAACGCAATTAGCTTCAGACACATTTTTCATGCAAAATGTGTGGCTGAAGCCGCAATGCAGTAACCGGATTGCTCCGGATGTGTAATCCGGAGCAATCCGGTTACCGTATAGTTTGCTCATCCCTGCTACCGCAGGGATGAGCAACTGTACAATCTGTTAAATTACATTAGATATTAATAACAATTGTGGGCATCAAGTCTCTATGGGGTGCCCACCCCCCCTAGAGACATGCTGGCCACTCAGGACAGCATGTTATGGGTTAATATTGCCTGTACAGTAAGTCGGCTCCTGTCGGCTCTGTACAATTTTGTGAATGAAGCTGCGGCTCCACTGACAGCTGCGCACATACTATACGTAATGTACGTATAGTATGTGCTGTTGTCCGAGGTCCTGAAAGCTTTTACATTAGATCTATGGGCAGCGCACCGCCATAGATCTACTGTAAAAGCATTCAGGGACCTGGACAGTGGCACATACTATACGTACATTACGTATAGTATTCGCACAGCTGACAGGGGAGCCGCGGCTTCTTTCAGAAATATTTACAGAGTCGGCAATAGCCGGCTTACTGTACAGGCAATATTAACCCATAACATGCTGTCCTCAGTGGCCAGCATGTCTCTGGGGGGGTCACAATTATTATTAACATTTAAGCTTTTGTTAACTCATTAAACACTTTGCTTATTCCGGTGGCAGCTGTGATAAGCAAATTACATGGTAACCGCATTGCTCAGGATTACACATCCTGAGCAATGCAGTTACCGCATTGCGGATGTTAGAACCGCTTCGAAAACTGCAGCCTGCATGATTTTTCACGCAGGCTGCAGAGCCGGATGTGGTAATACAATGGGCTCCTATGAGGAGCGTCTCCTGATGCGGTTTTGATCTTTTTAAATGCTCAAAACGGGATCAGGATTTGAAAAATCAAACGCAAATGTGACCTCAGCTTATTACAAAGATTGAAAAAAGTCAACAAGACCTACAAAGTGACAAAACGTGAATACACAACATATCAAAGGAACACAAATCTTGGACAAGTGCATGAAAGTTCCTATAAGACCCTATAACCTGCTCCTGCCTACAAGTGGAGATTTTACACACCGTAATTCATTGTGCCCCCACTCACCGGTGGTTCACCCTGAAAACCTGCCCTGTCTGGCAAAATGTGGTGAAGGAGAGGAGAGTCCTGAGTTGACTTAACTTAATAGTTCAGAAGGTTACTATATAGTCCTCAGGGGAATCTTTGTGGGTCCATATCGGGTTCCTGGTGCAGATGAATGAGTTTCTCTAAATACTTAAACGCGTTTCGCCCCATCCTGTGTAACGAGGCTCATCAGAAGGTTCGGAGATGATGTTGTAACTCGTCTAGAAACAAGAGGTCAAACAGTTAGATTCCATACACTTACTCTTATAAATAGATTTTTGGAGTTAATTTCAACAGTTTAAACCTTCTGATGAGCCCGATTACACAGGATGGGGTGAAACGCGATAAGTTATTGGAGAAACTCATTTATCTGTATTACGAACCCAATATGGACCCGCAAAGATTCCCCGGAGGACTATATAGTAACATTCTGAACTATTAAGTTAGCCAACTCAAGACTCTCCTCTCCACCACATTTTGCCAGACAGGGCAAGTTTTCAGGGTGAACCACCGGTAACTGGGGGCACCATGCATTAGGGTGCGTAAAATCTCCACTGGTAGGCAGGAGCAGCTTATAGGGTCTTATAGGATCTTTCATGCAGTTGTCCAAGATTCGTGTTCCTTTGATATGTTGTGTGTTCACATTTTGTCACTTTGTAGGTCCTGTTGACCTTTTTAAATCTTTGTAATAAAGAGATTTTTTTTATCATACTGAAGTTGGTAATTAAAAACTAATTGTAAAACTATAAATACACTGCAGTTTTCAGTTTGATCCTTGTTGCCCTGTATACCTTAGCAACCAAAGTCCTGATTGCGTTTTATTTCATAACTGATTATGCATATTTGTAAATTGTCTCTTTTGTAATATCTTTTGTAAACACTGCCAATTCTTTCGGAGTAAATTATAATAGTTTGCTTAGCTTCGTTCTTCTTGCCCTATGAGCAAACTGTCAGTCTCTCAGTAAATTCACATTACCAAATGGGTTTCTGATCCACCTGAAAGAGATCAGTGGCAGCATAATTTTCATATTTATGTGATGTTGTGGACTTATTGGAGACTGGATCGAGGTATATACGAGGTATATGGTTCTAGCAGGAACCGGTGGTATATGTACATCCTGTTACACCATGTACCACAATAGTTGACATAAATTAGAGCAGCTGCATTCCTTTTCTTATCCTCTGTCAGTACCCTGATTGGCCAGCAGGATAAGAGGGTGCCAGAGAGCTGCAAGATCTTTGACTAAGTACTGCAGAATATGTTGGGGCTATTTTTTCTTTTCTGAAACAAAAATACACTTCACAATTTACCCACACAAATATGTTCACGTCATTTATAATTTTTGAGTTTATGTAAAAAAGAGATATTTTACTTGTTAGCTGATTTGAAGTTCACAGGCTTTTCTCTGTGGAAAGGCTGTGACCTCACTATAGGAATGTTATATATGGGCTGTTTTTTATATGTATCTCTATTGTGGTTTTATCTGAACAAGGAGCAGGCTAATGCACGGAAACACGTAATAAAGGAATCAGCTTCACATTTTACCTATTATTGGAGACTGATCCCTGACAGCACGGCGTATGGCGTATGCACCGTATTCTAATGCCACTTCAATATATCTATTACCGGTAGTTAAAATTTATAATTGTTCGTGGCACAACCCCCTTAAGATTTAACTATCATACAGCCACGGTCTGATGCATGCTGCCAGTGAATCATACAATCTCCATTTGATAGACTGAATAATTACAAATGACGTTCAAGCCGTTTCAGCCAAGCAAGTTAATACTTCTCTGATCCCAGTGTCATAGAGACGCCAGAACACGGCAGGCCAAAACTTTTTGCTCATCACTAATCCTACACCAAGCCAAGTCTGTCTCTGCCTTTCAAAAACAGGGAATATGGCCATGGACTAAAATCACTTCACATTGAGATAAAGCAAATTTTGTACCTTCCTAAAAATATTTCCTGGAGATCTAAGCAATCACCACATCTCTTATGATAATATGGCCATTAGAATACCATGTCCCATTCTAGGTACCACATTTTAAAAAAGACATCAACAAACTGGAGCAAGTTCACAGAAGAATCACAAGAATCCTATCTGCAAAGCATGTTCTATGAGAAATGGTTACAGGATTTGGAAATGTTTAGCTTGCCAAAAAGAAGACTGAGAGGACACTTAATAGCTGTCTCAAATATCTCAAGGGTTATCTCACTGTAGAGGGATCAGCTTTTTCTCAGTGAGGGTGATCAACAAGTGGAACAGGCGGCCACGCGAGGTGGTAAGTTCTCCTACAGTAGAAGTCTTCACAAAGAGGCTGGACAGACGATGATTCAGTGAATCTTGCTTTAAGCAGGGGGTTGGACCAGATGACCCAGGAGGTCCATTCCAACTCTAACTTTCTATTATTCTATATCTATACCACAGCTAAGTCGTAAAGCTTTGCCCTTTATGGAAGTCAGATATATGCATATCTAATATATAAAGCTGAATGCGTGTATGTGTGTGTGTATGTCTGGGATTGGCATCTACACCGTTGCAACTACAGCCACAAAATTTTGCACAGTCACACGTCTGGATCTCGAGAGCGTCATAGGCCCTATCTACATAATGGAGAGAAAGTGACAGTTACCAGTTGACAGTTGTGAATGAGAGGGGCTTAATGACAGAACCAAAGACTAACAGCATATACCAGCATATAGTCACTAAAGTGGGGCCCTGAAATGGAATATTCACCACGCACAGAGTAACAGCTAAGGTAGAGCCCCAACATTGGATACTCACCACGCACCCAAACACAAACACACACCACAAAGAGACACACAACACAGAGACACACACGACACAGACACCCCCCATAGGGACACACACACATACACACCCTATAGGGACACATGCACTCACCCCACAGGGACAACACACCCACAGGGACATAGACATACACACACACCCCACAGGAACACAGAGACCCCATAGGGATGGACACACACCACAGAGACACCCCTCCCCCCACAAGGACACACACCACAGGGATAACCCTCCCCCACAAAAGGACACACACCACAGGGACCCCCCACAGGGACACAAGCACACCACTGGGACACACACACACCCTAGGGACACACACCCCAGGGACACACACACCACACAGACAGACACAAATGTGCACAAATCGCCTCACACAACTCTCCTCATTTGTCTGGTATCTTTAATTTCTAAAA
Organism: Allobates femoralis; assembly: GCA_033576535.1. Taxonomy (NCBI): domain Eukaryota; kingdom Metazoa; phylum Chordata; class Amphibia; order Anura; family Aromobatidae; genus Allobates; species Allobates femoralis. The sequence continues at coordinate 102,163,315 of JARQOC010000003.1, read as the reverse complement.
ATAAACATCTGATTAAAAACAGCCAATGTGCAACACATGTGCCATATAGGGAATTAAGTCAGATGTCAGTCACATTAGCTGTCTATTATGTGTATGTGTGAGGTAACATATACTGCCCGGCCAGGGGGAGGGTTTACTGTTGGCTGGAGATTTATTAGGCTGCCTATAGCAACCAAAAGAAAAAACAAAGGTTGCGCCACGCTGCATTGGGGAATCTAGATTAAGCGATATTCAGGATTTTCACTCACCTTTACTAGTTGTGCCGTATCCGCACAACTAGATTGTGGATATGACAGATCAGCTTCTATTTTCCTACAGGTCATTAATATGACATATTCAAATTCTATTTTGTTATAGCTAACATCAGTTATTTATTAACCCAGCCGTAGTCGGGTAGTACAGCTAGTATGTTATAAAACCACTCAGAAATTACCCACGTATTATAGAGCTGAGATGAATGACGACTGCCTGGATGTCAATCTCACATTATCCATCTTTTATTTTCTCTGGTCCATGAGTTGCTAGGAAAAGGCTTGACAATCTGACAGCAATACTTGGAATGTCTTGTGTTAAAGTAGGAGGACCGGGATTGATTTTAATTGTCTTGATTACTCAGAAAGTGCAAAGCCAGGTTCCTGGAAAGGAAAATAAATATTGTGTTGCAAGAAGATTTATCTTGTGAATCGTATCACTTCTGCTTGAATTCTGAGGCTACTATGCTTAAATTTTATATATTTACACAGCTCTGAAATGGAACAATAAAAAAAACAACCTTAGCAGCACATTTCTCTAATATCTCCCAAGGGGAGAACCCCTCGCTGATTCCAACATGCTGCTTGGAACAAACCTTAACAATATTTTATCTTATTCAGCAAATTTCTTTATAACTTTCATTTGTAAAATGATATCCCAGCTCTGCTCAGAGATAGCAATATATATTACATTTATAGACATCACTGACAAAAATAACTCTGCGCCTCGCTGATGGTAAAATCTCTTTCTTGCTTGTCTCAATGACTGACCATCTGTTAAACGCGCTGCCCTCAAGCTAACATCAAGTTTCCTGTGTTGAAATGTCCATAAATAGTTATGGTGTTGGACGGCGTAATGACGCTTATTCTCGGCTTCTAATCATTAACATGGTGGGGCTAATGGGTAATTGGGAGAGTATATTGTAAAATAGTTCTTAGCTATTTTTGGGTAAATTGCTGAATAAAACAGCTTGATTGTAGAATTTCTTTTTTTTCCTGGATCTTCAGATTTTCCTCTCTGAGCATTAAATACTCACTGTTATGAAATCTACTTAAAAATGCACTATAAAAGGGGGAGAAATGGCGCACATAGGGTCTTATCTGTGTTGGAAAATTGTATCTCAGTGTGTGATACACTCACCTTTGAGGGTTGTGCCAGATCACAACACCTATTACTCGCAAAACAGGCTGCAGCACCTCCTAGGAAATCCAAGGTACGTAAAGCTGAGTGAATAGGAGTTTCCACGTGCGCTGCCCCATGTACTGATCCAATCCAATTATTAATCCAAGTATCTTTATTTTCAAAGTCTCGACGCGTTTCGTGAGGACCTCCTCACTTCATCAGGAGATAGAAGAATTACATTCACCTAAAAAGTCATACTTATATATACAAAATCTAACACCATGACGTCACCAACGTCTCCCGACGTCAAAAAAGAGTTCAAACCCGATCCAACTTTATTAAAATCAAGCAGTCCCCAATCCCTGATATTCATCTCGTTCATTAAAAAGCCATGTCACACTGACATCATATAGGTCTCAAACAGCAATATCTTTTCCTGAATTGGTTTAATTAAAATTTCCTAATAAGATGTCTGTGTCATAAATTCCAAACACAAGTACGAACGTCACAGCTTTTTAAAGAATGAAGCGTTCACGTGATGTGAACCTATGGGCAGTATCCCAATAGGGAATATAGAGTAAAGGATAAGGAGAGTGGAAATGTCTGAGATGGGATAGGAAACATGATATTGTGAGTTCAAGTCTGTTAACCGCATGGTGTAATAAATTATAAGAGTTTGATAGGCATTAACATAGTCCTATGGCTGAGAGGAAACCGGAGAGAATAGGGAGAGACCACAATGGGGATAAGAAGGGGAACTTGGTAGAGTTTTAATATTTTTTAGTAAAAGTTTTATATTTGTGTTTGGAATTTATGACACAGAGATCTTATAAGGAAATTTTAATTAAACCAATTCAGAAAAAGATATTGCTGTTTGAGATCTATATGATGTTAGAGTGACATCGCTATTTAATGAACGGAATGAACTCTTTTTTGACGTCGGGAGATGTTGGTGACATTGGTGACGTCATGGTGTTAGATTTTTTTTATATAAGTATGACTTTGTAGGAAGACCATTTTTCAGAAGTCGTAATCTCCAGTGTCCAGTTGTAGCTTGGAAATTAATCCAGGCACATGGATAATGGTGGCCCCCACCACATAGTAACATAGTAACATAGTAACATAGTTTTTAAGGTTGAAGGAAGACTTTAAGTCCATCTAGTTCAACCCATAGCCTAACATGTTGATCCAGAGGAAGGAAAAAAAAAAAACCCCATGTGGCAACACTAAGCTCCACATTGGGGGAAAAAATTCCTTCCTGACTCCAGATACGGCAATCAGACTAATTCCCTGGATCAACGCCCTATCAAAGAATCTAGTATGTATAACTGGTAATATTATAGTTTTCAAGAAAGGCATCCAGGCCCCTCTTAAATGTTAGTAGTGACTCACTCATTACAACATCATGTGGCAGAGAGTTCCATAGTCTCACTGCTCTTACAGTAAAGAATCCGCGTCTGTGATTATGATTAAACCTTCTTCCCTCCAGACGTAGAGGATGCCCCCTTGTCCCAGTCTCAGGCCTAAGAGTAAAGAGATCATTAGAAAGGTCTCTGTACTGCCCCCTCATATATTTGTACATTATTATAAGATCACCCCTAAGCCTTCGTTTTTCCAAGCTAAATAACCCCAAGTTTAATAACCTGTCTTGGTATTGCAGACCCCTTAGTCCTCTAATAACTTTTGTCGCTCTTCTCTGGACCCGCTCTAGTTCAGCTATGTCTTTCTTATACACCGGAGACCAGAATTGTACACAGTATTCTAAGTGTGGTCGCACTAGTGACTTGTATAGAGGTAAAATTATGTTCTCCTCATGAGCATCTATGCCTCTTTTAATACATCCCATTATTTTATTTGCCTTTGCAGCAGCTGCCTGACACTGGCCACTAAATGTGAGTTTGTCATCTACCCATACACCCAGGTCTTTTTCAGTGATAGTTTTGCCCAGTGTTTTATAATGAAGCACATAATTATACCCTTTGTTTCCTCTGCCCAAGTGCATGACTTTACATTTATCCCCATTAAAGCGCATTTGCCATTTAGCAGCCCAAGCTTCTAGTTTACATAAATCCTCCTGTAATATAAAATTGTCCTCCTCTGTATTGATTACCCTGCAGAGTTTAGTGTCATCTGCAAATATTGAGATTCTACTCTGTATGCCCCCTACAAGGTCATTAATAAATATATTAAATAGAAGCGGGCCCAACACTGACCCCTGTGGTACCCCACTGTTAACTGTGACCCATTCTGAGTGTGTTCCATTAATAACCACCCTTTGTTTCCTACACCTAAGCCAGTTCTTAACCCACTTACACATATTTTCCCCTATCCCCATTGCCCTCATTTTATGTATCAACCTGTTGTGTGGCACCGTATCAAAAGCTTTTGAAAAGTCCATATACACCACATCCACTGCATTTCCTTGGTCCAGTCCAGAACTTACTTCTTCATAGAAGCTTATTAGATTAGTTTGACAGGAACGGTCCCTCGTAAAACCATGTTGATAATGGGTCATGAGGTTATTTTTGTTCAGATACTCCAGTATAGCATCTCTTAGAAAACCCTCTAGGATTTTACCCACAGTAGAGGTTAAGCTTACTGGCCTATAATTTCCAAGTTCAGTTTTTGTCCCCTTTTTGAATATTGGCACCACATTTGCTATACGCCAGTCCTGTGGTACAGACCCTGATATTATGGAATCTTTAAATATTAAAAATAATGGTCTATCTATGACAGTACTTAATTCCTGCAGCACTCTGGGGTGTATCCCATCTGGGCCCGGGGATTTGTCAATTTTAGTGATTTTTAGACGATGCCGTACTTCCTCTTGGGTTAAGCAGGTGACGTTTAATTGAGAATTTTTGTTATCACTGATCATATTGTCTGTCATGGGATTTTCTTGTGTAAATACTGTTGAAAAAAAGTCATTTAGCATATTTGCTTTTTCCTCATCCTCATCCACCATTTCACCCAGACTATTTTTAAAGGGGCCAACACCATCATTTTTTAGTTTCTTACTATTTATGTAGTTAAAAAATATTTTGGGATTCTTTTTACTTTCTCTGGCAATGAGTCTCTCTGTCTCAATCTTTGCTGCCTTGATTTGCTTTTTACAAATGTTATTTAATTTTCTGTATTTATTTAATGCTTCATCACTACCTACTTGCTTTAATTCCCTAAATGCTTTCTTTTTGTCACATATTGCACTTCTTACCGCTTTATTTAGCCATAGTGGTTTCCTCCTATTTCTAGCATGCTTATTCCCATAGGGTATATATTGTGCACAGGTCCTATTCAGGATGCTAATAAACATCTCCCATTTGTGTTGTGTACTTTTATGTCTCAGGACATCGTCCCAGTTTATTGCACTAAGATCATCTCTCAACCGTTGGAAATTTGCCTTCCTGAAGTTTAGTGTCCTTGTGGCCCCTCTACTACACGTCTTAGTAAAGGATACTTGAAAGCTTATTAAGTTATGATCACTATTACCCAAGTGACCTCCAACCCGTATATTTGATATGCGGTCTGGCCTGTTGGTTAATATTAGGTCCAGCAGTGCCCCCCTTCTTGTTGGGTCCTGAACCAGTTGTGAAAGGTAATTGTCTCTTATAGTTTTCAAAAACTTATTACCTTTGCTAGAACTGCAGGTTTCTGATCCCCAATGTATTTCAGGGTAGTTGAAGTCCCCCATAATAATGACTTCTCCCTGAGTCTCTGCTTCATCTATTTGCTTTATGAGGATATTCTCCTCCACTTCCATTATTGTTGGGGACTTATAACAAACCCCTATCAGTAATTTATTATTTTTTCCCCCTCCCCTTATCTCCACCCACAGAGACTCTACATTTCCATTAGATTCACCTATATTATCACGCAGGATGGGTTTTAAGGATGATTTTACGTATAAACATACACCTCCTCCTCGCCTATTTGTACGGTCATTTCTGAACAGACAATAGCCCTGTAAATTAACAGCCCAGTCATGACTCTCGTCCAGCCAAGTCTCCGAAATCCCCACCATGTCATAATTATTTTCCAACAAAATCAATTCTAATTCCTCCATTTTGTTGGTGAGGCTTCTGGCATTAGTGAACATGCACTTTATGCATCTCTCTTTACCTCTATTCCTTCCTACTAGATTGACTGTTCTAACCCCACCCCCCATGCCACCCCCACTTTTATTACTTGTGCCCAGGTTACTGTTTACACTATCTTCCCCTCCTATACAATGAATACCCTCCCCCCCAATCCCTAGTTTAAACACTCCTCCAACCTTCTAGCCATTTTCTCCCCCAGCACAGCTGCACCCTCCCCATTGAGGTGCAGCCCGTCCCTAGCATAGAACCTGTAGCCAACAGAGAAGTCGGCCCAGTTCTCCAGGAACCCAAACCCCTCCTTCCTACACCAATTCCTGAGCCACTTATTTATCTCCCTAATCTCCCGTTGCCTCTCTGGTGTGGCACGTGGTACAGGCAGTATTTCAGAGAATACTACCTTGGAGGTCCTTGCCTTAAGCTTGCAGCCTAATTCCCTGAAATCATCTTTAAGGACCTTCCACCTACCTCTAACTTTGTCATTTGTGCCAATGTGCACCATGACCGCTGGGTCCTCACCAGCCCCTCCCAGTAATCTGTCAACCCGATCAGCGATGTGCCGGACCCGAGCGCCAGGTAGGCAGCACACTGTTCGACGATCCCTGTCTTTGTGACAGATTGCCCTATCTATTCCCCTAATAATTGAGTCCCCCACTACCAGCACCTGTCTGGCCTGCCCTACTCTCCTGTTTTCCCCCTTACTGGAGCAGACACTCCTCTGGCTTTCAGAGGTCATGCCCTGCTGCAGCAGTGCTGTACCTGAACTCACACCCCCCTCATCTGCCAACATAGCAAATTTATTGGGGTGTGCCAGATCAGGGCTAGCCTCCCTGGCACCCTTCCCTCTACCCCGCCTTCTAACTGTCACCCAGCTAGCTACCTCATGGTCCTGAGGCTCCATAGTACCATCCTCCCCCACATCTATCCCATTGAGCAGCTGTTCAGTGAGCAGCAGACTCCTTTCCATATTGTCTATGGATCTCAGCGTTGTCAGTCGTTCATTTAGATCCAGTATCTGGGCTTCCAAATGCACAACGTACTCACATCTCACACAGCAGTATGCACCCTCGGCCGGCTGGTCAAGGAATGCATACATGTGGCAAGATGTACACTGGATGGCATTGCCAATCATGGAGCTCATTTCCTAATGGGGATTGCACCAGACAGAAATGATAAGTAAAAAGAAATGCAAAGTATTAATAAAATACAATCAGCAATTCAGTAAGTCCTCCCTTCCAAACTCCCTGAATCCAAAGTCACTGAATCACAAGTCACACACTTACTTCTGTCGCACTTGCTCTGTCACACAAAGCTCGCGGTCACACTCGCTAGAGAATCAGATATAAAGAGGTTTTTTTTTTTCTTTTTTTCCCTTAGCAGCAAATCAGCCTGTATCTCAGTGCACTTCCAAAGGACTGGAAGCCCCAACCAGCTGCTTCTTATAAACCCTTAATTATGCACCCCCACCCTTAATTAACCCCTTGTAAGTATAGCTACACCACAGGTTTTAAGTGCAAGTAGTTAACCCTTTAACTTACAGGTAGTAAAATAAGAGACTATAAACTTGTAGAGAGAAAAGAAAGATAAGAAAGCCCAATAAAATTAAAAGGTGAAAAAAAACAAAAACAAACAGTCAGCAATTCACACAGGTATTTGTTGCAGGATTCCCAAACACCTCCTCACTGAATCACAAGTCACACACTTACTTCTGTCGCACTTGCTCTGTCACACAAAGCTCGCGGTCACACTCGCTAGAGAATCAGATATAAAGAGGTTTTTTTTTTTCTTTTTTTCCCTTAGCAGCAAATCAGCCTGTATCTCAGTGCACTTCCAAAGGCACACTGCTGCAACACCCCTTTCCCCCTCCCCCACAGTTCCGGGAGACAGCTTTACCCCCACCCTCCTTGAAACCTGCAAACCTGCCTCCTGCTGCCCCCCTCCACCACCGCAACCTCCCTCAGTAAGCGGGTGGGTTAAAGATGGGGGCATTTACCAGGATGGGGGATATATATACCAGGATAGGGGGCCAAGTACCAGGAAAAGGGCCATATACAATGATCGGGTCCCATACCAGGATAGGGGATCATATTGGGGATATATATACCAGAATGGGGGCCAAGTACAAGGATGAGGGCATGTACAAGGATGGGGGCCATGTACCAGGATAGGGAAAATATATATACCAGGATGGGAATGGCAATGTACTAGGATGGGGTGCCAGGTTCCTGGATGGGGTGGGGGGGTCATATACAAGGTTGGAGGGCCAGTACCAAGATGGGATTTTTATACCAGGATGGGGTGGCATGTATAAAGATGGGAGAGCAAGTACCATGATGGGGGATATGTATACCAGGATGAAAGGGCATGTACCAGGATGGGAGATAAATATACCATGATGGAAAATATATATATCAGGATGGGGGTTATGTACCAGGATGAGGAACATATATTCTAGAATGGAGGACATATGTACTGATATTAAGATGGACACTGGCATTATAAGATGGACATTATTTAACTTTTATTTTTTTTTCTCTTTTTCTTCACCACATTTTGGGTTCATCTTATAATTTGGTGCGTCTTATTAAGCGAAAAATACGGTACTTTATTTAGGGAAGGACTATTATACAACCACATCATATGTTCGAATGTGTTTTCCACTATTAATGTCTTTTAAGGTGGTAATAACTCTAGAATGCTTTAACTGATTCTACTGATTTAGAGATTGCTTTTTCATAACACATTATACTTTAATTAACCCCTTAGTGACGGAGCCAATTTCCACCTTAATGACCAGACCGTTTTTTGCAATTCTGACCAGTGTCCCTTTATGAGGTTATATCTCTGGAACGCTTCAACGGATCCTAGCGATTCTGAGATTGTTTTTTCATGACATATTGGGCTTCATGTTAGTATTAAATTTTGGTCGATAATTTTTCTGTTTATTTGTGAAAATATAAAATAATTGGCAAAAATTTTGAAAATTTGACAATTTTCAAATTTGTAATTTTTATTCTGTTGAACCAGAGTGTTATGTGACACAAGAGAGTTAATAAATAACATTTTCCACATGTCTACTTTACATCAGCAACAATTTTGGAAAAAAAACATTTTTTGGTTAGGACGTTATAAGGGTTCAAAGTTCATCAGCAATTTTTCATTTTTCCAGCAAAATTTACATAACCTTTTTTTTAGTGACCACATCACATTTGAAGTCTCTTTGAGGGGTGTACATGACAGAAAACACCCAAAAGTGACACCATTGCGAAAACTACACCCCTCAAGCTACTCAAAACTACATTCAAGAAGATTATTAACCCTTCAGGTGCTTCACAGGAACTAAAGCAACGTTGAAACAAAAAATGGCCATTTTAATTTTTCCAACAAAAATGTTCTTTTAGCCTCAATTTTTTCATTTTCACATGGGCAACAGGATAGAATGCATCCTAAAATTTGTTGGCCAATTTCTCAGGGGTCTAGTTTCCAAAATGGGGTCACTTGTGGGGGAGCTCCAATGTTTAGGCACATAGGGGCTCTCCAGACGTGACATGGTGTCCACTAACAATTGGAATTGTAAGTGGATACCATGTCGTGTATGGCGAGCCCCTGTGTGCCTAAACATTAGCGCTCCCCCACAATTGACCCCATTTTGGAAACTAGACCCCCCAAGGAACTTATCTAGATGCATAGAGAGCACTTTGAACCCCCAGGTGCTTCACAAATTGATCCGTAAAAATGAAAAAGTACTTTCTTTTCCACAAAAAGTTTCTTTTTCATTTTTACGGATTCATTTGTGAAGCACCTGGGGGTTCCAAGTGCTCACCACCAATCTAGATAAGTTCCTTGGGGGGTCTAGTTTCCAAAATGGGGTCACTTGTGGGGGAGCTGCCATGTTTAGGCACACAGGGGCTCTCCATACGCGACATGGTGTCCGCTAACAATTGGAGCTAATTTTCCATTCAAATTGTTAGCGGACACCATGTCGCGTATGGAGAGCCCCTGTGTGTCTAAACATTGGAGCTCCCCCACAAGTGACCCCATTTTGGAAACTAGACACCCCAGTGAACTTATCTAGATGCATAGTGAGCACTTTGAACCCCAGGTGCTTCACAAACTGATCCGTAAAAATGAAAAAGTACTTTTTTTCACAAAAATTTTCTTTTTTTCCTTTTTACAGACTAATTTGTGAAGCACTTGGGGGTTGAAAGTGCTCACTATGCATCTAGATAAGTTCCTTGGCGGGTCTAGTTTCCAAAATGTGGTCAGTTGTGTGGGAGCTCCAATGTTTAGGCACACAGGGGCTCTCCATATGCGACATTGTGTCCGCTAACAATTTGAGTGGAAAATTAGCTCCAATAGTTAGCGGACACCATGTCGCAGCATATGGGGAGCCCCTATGTGCCTAAACATTGGAGCTCCCACACAAGTCACCCCATTTTGGAAACTAGACACCTCAAGGATTATATCTAGGGGTATTGTGAGCATTTGGAACCTACAGCTACTTCACAGAATTTGATAATGTCATATTGAACATTTTCTTTTTTTCACCAATTTCTCACTTTTAGAGCATGTGCACAAGATACGGAGACACCGTGTCCTGGTCGTCTCCTCCCCTGCATTTTTTTTAGTATTTCTTTATTAAATTTAAAAAAAAATACGACGTGGGGCTTCGCCATATTTTTGGTCTAGCCAGGTACAGCAGGCAGCTACGGGCTGCCACCAACCCCTTCTGCCTAGTTTTACCTAGCTGGAAACCAAAAATATAGGGAAGTCCCTTTTTTTTTAAAATTATTTCATGAAATAATTTTAAAAAAAAATGGCGTGGGTTTCGCCATATTTTTGGGCCAGCTGAGGGCTGGAATCCTCAGCGTAGGGAGGCCCAAGCTTTCTGGCCCCCCCCCCCGCTGCGAATTGCAGCCCGCAGCCGCCCCAGAAAATGGCGCATTCATAGAAGCCCCATTTTCTGGCGCTGTATCCAGCTCTTCCAGCTGCCGTGTAGCGGTGGCAGACTGGGTAATAAGGGGTTAATGCCAGCTTTTTCGCAGCTGGCACTAAGCCCGCGATTCATAACGTCTGGCCAATATTAGACCGGACCATTAGGAATCTCTAGTAATTTGTAAAGAAGACACAAGACAGAGAAAAATATTTTTATTAGAAAAAAAACACAAACACTATTTGGACTCCATCTTTATTATTCTTTGACGTCCGACGTAGTCCAGTGGGAAGGTCCAACGTAGTCCAGTGGGAGGTCCCGCGACGATTCTCAGTTTTATAGCATATGGGGCATCCCCATATGCTATAAAAGCAGGTTCATTGCCAGGAGGATGACAGGTCATGAACTCAGTGAGTTCATGACCTATCAGAATCCTCGGGTCACAAGGAGTTAACTGTGCTCTTCATGGCGGTCTCCACATCAGGTCAACATCAGTGGTGATCTATCAGGATCCTGGGATCCCATAGGGATCCTGGGATCACCACTGATGGTGATCTGATGTGGAGATCACCATGAAGAGCACAGTTAACAAGGGGTTAACTGTGCTGTTCATGGTGGTCTCCACATCAGATCACCATCAGTGGTGATCCCAGGATCCCAGGATCCCTATGGGAACCCAGGATCCTGATAGATTACCACTGATGGTGATCTGATGTGGAGACCACCATGAACAGCACATTTAACCCCTTGTGACCCGAGGATTCTGACAGGTCATGAACTCACTGAGTTTATGACCTGTCATTCCCTGGGCCGCACAGCAGGGGTTAACAGCGGCGCGCGCGTGCGCGCACACCAGCGTGCGCGCACAGAGGAGGCGCGCGCCGCAGGAGACAGAAGCGGCAGGAGCCGCTGGCAGGAGAAGCCCCTAGGACCGCGGGACCGGAATCAGGATCGTTGGTAGGTAAGAGTGGTGAGGGAGGATTTACTGGGGCACGGGGGGGCCCTACAAACAGTTTAGAGGCGGCGGGGCCTCTGGAGAAAAAGCACCGGGCACAGGGCATCGGGGGCGGGGGGTGTCCGGAGGCTGGGGGATCCCGGAGGTTTGGGGATCCCGGAGGCTATGGCTGGGGATCCCTGGAGGGGACTGGGGAGCACCGGGGGAGGACATTCCCATGCAGCCTGACATATATGACATGTCAGGCTGCATGGAGATGCAGGGGAGGCAGCGCACCGCCCCCATTTTTGAATGGACCGGGGGGGGAGGGGGATGGAGGTGTGGGGGGCCCGGCGGGACTCCATCTCAGGCACAGGGGGTCTTAGGGGCCTTGGGGGTTAATGGATCACTTTGATCCGACATGTGTTTTCATGTCGGATCAAAGTGAAAGCATTTTTTACAAAGCACTTTCACTTTTGTAATGTGGTGATCGGTAAACGGTGTTTACCGGTCATCACATTACAGGTGCGGGTACAAAAGCAGCTAATTACTAATCTCTAGGGTCTCAGCTACAATCGGTACGCTGATACCCTAGAGGTATTAGCTCCAGGGGCGGCGCTACAGGGCTTTTTCCTGGGGTACGTCTACAGACGTACGGCTAGGCTTTAGTACCCTTTTTTTCCGACGTCTGTAGACGTACGGCTGTCGTCTAGAGTTTAATGGTAAACTTAGGGTGATATGTTTGTGTTTATTAAAATATCAGACATTTTCTAATATTTTGTAATATTTTTCATTTTCAAACTTTGTTTGATTATTTCTTTGATCCAGGTAGTCACACCTCAGAAAGAAGTGGTTAATAAATAATATTTCCCTCCTGCCCTGTTTTACATCAGCACCATTTCTAAACTGTTTTTATATGTTGTTAGGATCTCAGAAGGTTTAACAAAGAAGCAACAATTTCTAATTTTTTCAATAAAATTTATAAAACCTATTTTTTGAGATATCTATTCAGTTTTAAAGTGACTTTAGGGAACCTATATGTTGGAAAAATGGCACCCCTCAATATATTCAACACTGCTGTCATGTTGTTTGGTAAACATTCAGCTGTTTTTCAGGAATAAAAGCATAACCGTCATTTAAATTTTTATTTAATATGCATGTTGAGGAAGTGACAATAATCAACTTTCAAATATATTTTATTAATGAAATCAGGAAGGAAGCACCTTTAAAAGAACTTCCACAAGATGTCCTCAGTAGGCTGATTCTGAACAACACATATGTCGGTTGTCAGGCAGTGCTGTGTTCAGAGAGCGAGGCCTGCACTGCATTCTCAATAGAGCTGATAAGGCTCAAGTTACCTCATGCCGACACCTCTGTTCACATGGCTGTGGTGAGTGTTATCACAGGGAACAGAGAAGCGGTCATGTGAACAGAGGATTCAGATAAGATCTCACAGCAGCTGTTTGCGCTCAGCATGGTGTCGGCATGAGGTTTGAGTGGACCAGTAGAAGCTCACTCAAGCAAAAAGTGCATCATCCCAGTGGACACAGCCTGCAACCACCAGTGGAGAGTGTATCCTTTCTTCTAAACTTTCAATCTTTCAATAAATGAATGTGCTTTTATTAATACCATACTTAATGTTCTTCTTGTAAACTATATTGCAATTTAATTGTGTTTTTTTTTAATTGTTACAGACTTGTGATAACTAAACAAGATTGTATTTAAACTTTGGTTCTATTTGGCTATTTTTAAACTATTTTTGTGTGTTTGATGCATAAATTCTATGAATTATTTCTATTTGAAAATCACAAAAAAACAACAAATTAGCAAATACGCTAAAACGATAAAAGTAAAAATGCTAAAGTGAAAAAAAACAAATTAGGGTACTTGGTGACATAGATATGGTCATATGAATGCATAAGCTGCCCCACCTGCGACAAGGTGACTCTATTGGGACAGTATCTGCCTAAAGTAGCATTACTACCTTGCTATCCGTTAGTGCAGTGACAAGGACAGGATTAAGCAGAACCGTGACCCAACAGAGTACACCATATCATGGGATGCCATACACTATATCATACCCAGCTCAAAGTTAGTTTTAGCCCTGGTTTTATTTCATTTTGTTTTACAGTCATGCAAACATAGGTGTAGCCTACCTTTGAGCTGGACATGATATAGTGTGTGGCGTCCCATGGTATGGTGTGCTCTGTTGGGGCCCGGTTCTGCTTAATCCTGTCCTTATCACCGCACTGATGGATGCTAAAGTGTTAGTACTACTGTTAGGCTAGGGTCAGACTTGTGTCATGTATTTTCTAAATGCATGCGCTATTTTCATGTGCAAATGTTGAAAAACGCATGCGTTAACGCATCCATAGACTCCAATGCATCAAACCCATTGCAAAAGTGCAATGCATTTGACGCTATGTGTTTTTGCAAGTGCACCAAAAAACGTGGTATGCAGTGTTTTTTGGTGCTTTTGCAAAAACGCATGCATTTTTTTAACATGGAAGTCTATGGGAAACGCATGTGCTAACACACGCGCTAAAAATGAACATACATGCCATGAAAACGGCAAGGGGAAAAAAAGGATCCTTCAATCCTTCCAACAGATGCAAGCTCCCAAGTCTGACCTAGTCTTAGGCAGGTACTGTTTTGATAAGGTCACCTTGTCGCTGGTGGGACAGTTTACGCATTCATATGATCATATCTATGTCACCAAGAACCCTTCGGTAAATTTTTTTTTGCATTTCAGCATGTTTACTTTTATCATTTTAGGGTATTTGCTCTTTTTTTTTTTTTTTTGTGTTTTCCATTAAGAGGCCAATGAAAACTCGTGCTACTGCAGAGTAACACTTTAGTTCCAGCCCTGGTTTTATTTCAAGTTATTACTATTTGTAGTGGCCAGATTATATATTATAATCTATGGTGCATTATAAAATGCACAACAGAAAAGCTCCTTTTATGTTGTATTTCAGCATTCGTTAGCTTCTCTATTGGACTAGAAAACTTCCTGCGTGATCCCAGAAAATAAAAAAAAATAAATAAAAGCAAGACATATGTAGAGAATAAGATATACACAAGCATGAAAACACAGATAAAGTTCAAAATAGAAATGTACTGGTCAAGAGATGCGGCTGTCAGCTTTTAAGTTCACATTCTTCTAGTAATTATTATCAATTATCTTCCAAAACACATACTTAGGCTGTTTTAGTCTTACTAATTAGAAGCTACATATGCTGACACTGCTCACGTTTGGTCTTCACTTCAGTGATTTTCATAGCATGTGTGAAATAAAAGACTGCTCAGTTTCCTTTGAACTTAAAAACACTGCGACAATCTTATAGATTCACCTTGAAAGGACTTTTCTTCTTACTGCTTTTGTAAGGCGGCCGTCACACGCAACGATTTTAAGCCCGATATCGTTTAAGCGATCTCCTTTTTGATCGCTTAAGCGATATCGTTTTGGCATCGTTGCATGTAATCAAGCGATTTTACTATGTAAAATCGCTTGATCGTGACATCGCAGATCTGAGCTCCGGAGCTCAGATCTAGCGATGAACGATTTCACGATCTGCTTCATCGTGGTGTATGACACCACGATGAACCATCTCCCAGCGGCAGAGCCTATGCTGGGAGATGGTAACTATGGTACATGTCGGGTTACTAAGCGACGCGCGGCGCCTAGTAACCCGATGTGTACCATAGTAACCAGCGGGATCGCGGCTCCACATCGCTGGTGAGTCTGTCTGTGTGACAGCTCACCAGCGATGTGAGCGATATTGTAAGCGATCGCGCGTGCACGTGATCGCTTACAATATCGCAAGAGATATCTGTGCGTGTGACGGCCGCTTAACACCTCTCATACATAACATGACATGAACCATTGTGCTACATTTGTCTTGTGAAAATCTGTAATCATGTTTATTTTACTATTTTAAGAAGTCCATTATCATAGACTAAACTAAGGAGAAAAGGTCAGTCGGTGACACATTTAAAAGCTCTGTCACTATTTCAGTTATAGAAGATGTATATTAAGATTTTCAACATTTGTAGTCAACTTTATAAAAAACATAAAAATATTTTTTCTATTGGAAGCTATCTTAGGCTAGGGTCACATTTAGAATGCACATTACGATTACCGCATCCATATCCGGATGCGTTAATGTAATGTGTATTGAGACACATTTTGGACGCAAAATGTGTTCCTAAACCCGCATCCGGTAACCCGATTGCTCATAATGTGCAATCCAATCCAGTTGCCGGATGCTTTGTTCATCCCTGCTGCCATAGGGATGAACAAAGGGTTAATGTTAATAATAGATGTGGGCAACATGTCTGTAGGGAGTGCCCACTCTCCCTATAGACATGTTCTCCACATAGATCGGCATGTTAAGGGTTAATTTCTAAAATTACAGTATTGCCAGCTTTTGTCAGCTTTTACTATTTATAATGACAGGCGGCTCCTGGCTGTACAGGAGTTAACAGTACGCAATGTGCGCAAGCATATTACTGTGGTGCTTACGCAAATTGCATACTGTACATGCCACTATCCATGCTGCTGAAAGTTTTAACATTACTGCTATGGCCAGCGCACCGCCATAGAAGTAATGTTAAAACTTTCAGCACCATGGATAGCGGCATGTATAGTACGCAATTTGTGTAAGCACCACAGACAGCTACTCATTGTGGATGCTGCCTTGTAATATGCTTACGCACTTTGTGTACTGTAAACTCCTGTACAGCCTGGAGTCTCCGCCTGTCATTCCAAATAGTAAAAGCCGACAAAAGCCGGCAATACTGTAATTTTAGAAATTAACCCTTAACATGCTGATCTATGTGGAGAACATGTCTGTAGGGAGGGTGGGCACTCCCTACAGACATGTTGCCCACATCTATTATTAACATTAACCCTTTGTTCATTCCTGTGGCAGCAGGGATGAACAAAGCATCTGGCTACTGCAGGCATTCACATGTGCCTTGCGGTAGCCGAATGGGCTCCCGTAGGAGCCCATTATAGGTTTCCTGCTGCGGTTAGGAAAGCACTCTGAAAAATGCAGCATGCAAGATTATTCCCGCAGGCTGCAAATCCGCATGCAGTAACCGCATTGCCATTTAGGCAACCCAGATTTATAATGGGTGCCTTTGGGCTGCGGATCATGATTCGGTTTTGAGCATTTTGCATGCTCAAAACCAGATCAGGATCTGCGTTTTCTACTGCAAATGTGACCCTAGCCTCATAGAACTATTCCTTCTAGAAACGTTGCATTACTATACCGGGACATCTCATAGTCAATTATCACTTATTATTAGCAACAAACTTAATTGCACCACAAATCAAATCTAAAACTGACAGACTAATGGTACCATCACACGCTACGATATCGGTAACGATATCGGTGTAACATCACAGTTTTTTGATCGTTCACATGACATCGTTTGTGCTTTATTGCGTGTAAACGAACGGTGTTGAAAAGATAAATCGTTGGATCGCTGATCAAAAAATTTGTGCTCTGGACCTGAAATCCGTCGTTCGGCATCCAATTAATGTTCTGTCAACCTGCTGCATCGTTGTGTGTGACGGCACGATAAACGATGCCGTTCACAACTTCAGCGATGCAGAAATCAATTCTGTAGGCGTGTTTTGCCATTGTTGTTTCCACGCCTCCTGAGCGCCAATTTGTGGTTGTGCTTGCGTTCCGATTGGCTGTTGTGTGTTGCCTAACCCAAGGCGCCATATTTGATCATCCGTGCTTGGTTGTCGTGTGTCATTGACTTGGTAAAATTAAATTCAAACCTAAATTAACCTAGCAGATTGATGGAAGTCGCCTTCAATGTTGTCTAGTAGTGATGGGCGAATCCTAAATTACTCGGAATCGCTTGACTCTAGCGAGTCCGAGCCCGGGACTCGCTACTCGTTGCGAGTCTAGCGAGTCCAATGTTAATGAATGGGGAAGCGAGTAATAGTGAGTAGTGTGAGATTTACAAATCGCAGATGTGTCTCGGAAGCTTCAGCCTGAAGCAATCCTAGTTTTGCCATTTATTTGCATTGGACTCGTTTACTTTGTAACTGTAATCGCTGGGAAACTCGCACAGATAAGAGTCCTGTCTGCTCAGTGTGCTGGCTGCCACAGCTCCAGGGTCCTAGAGCCCGCCTGCTGCCTGATGTAGCAGAGCTGAGATTGTTCTCAGTCTGCTCATTCCCTGTGTACAGACATGAATGTCTGTGCACAGACATGATGTAGCAGAGCTGAGATTGTTCTCAGTCTGCTCATTCCCTGTGCATAGACATCTATATCTATGCACAGGGGATGTAGCAGAGAGGACATCGCGTTTTGGACTGCGTCGGACGGAAGAGGATTTTTTTAATTAAAGATGGAGTCTCTAATGGCTTTTTTTTTTTTATTTCTAATAAAAAATTTTCTCTGTGTTGTGTTTTTTTTAAAACAATTTAATAGAAATTCATGGCGGTCATGTCTAATATTGGCGTGACCGCCATAAATTTCGGGCTTAGGGCCAGCTGATAATACAAAGCTGGCCCTAACCTCTTTATTACCCAGCGTGCCACCGCCACCAGGGCCGCTGGAAGAGCGGGGTTCAGCGCCAGAGGATGGCGCTTCAATGAACGTGCCATCTTCTGGGGCGGCTGCGGGCTGCAATTTGCAGCGGGGGGTGCCCAGAAAGCTTGGGCAACCCTGCGCTGCGGATTCCAGCCCCCAGCTGCTTAGCTGTACCTGGCTAGAAATAGAAATTGCGCGGAGCCCCACGCATTTTTTTTTTAATTATTTCATGAAATTCTGAGATTCTGACTCTGACTCTGAGACTCTGACTCTGAGACTCTGACTCTGAAATTCATGAAATAATAAAAAAAAAATGCGTGGGGCTCTGCGCAATTTCTATGTCTAGCCAGGTACAGCTAAGCAGCTGGGGGCTGGAATCCGCAGCGCAGGGATGCCCAAGCTTTCTGGGCACCCCTGCTGCAAATTGCAGCCCGCAGCCGCCCCAGAAGATGGCGCATTCATTGAAGCGCCATCCTCTGGCGCTGAACCCCGCTCTTCCAGCGGCCCTGGTGGCGGTGGCACGCTGGGTAATAAAGGGGTTAATACCAGCTTTGCTATACAAGCTGGTATTAAGCCCGAGATTCTTAATGTCAGGCCACGTTTGACCCAGCCACTAAGAATCTCCAATAAAGGGTTAAAAAAACACAGAGAAAATTTTTTATTTGAAATAAAAAAAAACCATTAGGGACTCCATCTTTAATTAAAAAATCCTCTTCCGTCTGACGTAGTCCAAAACGCGATGTCCTCTCTGCTACATCCCCTGTGCATAGATATAGATGTCTATGCACAGGGAATGAGCAGACTGAGAACAATCTCAGCACTGCTACATCATCTCTGTGAGCAGGCGGGCTCTAGGACCCTGGAGCTGCACAGAGAAGACAGCTGGACTCGGCTCGCAATGTAACAGCAGTTATTTGCGAGTTTCCCTGCTATCACTGGCACAGTAGCCGAGTCTAATGCAAACAATGGCAATCCTAGTTTTGTCAGCGTTTGACATTGATTTGCATTGGACTCGTGCGAGTAAACACTGGGAAACTCGAAGAGTACAGAGTCCTGCGAGTCCCTTACTACTCGCCGAGTAACGAGTCCTAGCGAGTAGATTCGCCCATCCCTATTGTCTAGACGTTGTTAAACGCTTTTACGCCCACAAATAAGACTTTGTGATCTGCAAAGAAAACTGTGGAGTCACACATATACATATGTTGTGATGGCTAGTTACTATATTATGGTGTGTGTTCCCAAGTTGGTTGACACATGAATGGCGTGATGTTGACAGTGGTAAAAACGTTAAATCTACTGGCCATTTTCCCACTGAAGGCTGACCAATGGTAAGTGCAGATGTGGCCATCAATCAGAGTTATAGGGGCGTGATAAAACACAACCTGGCATGCCTATATCCTGCCCTACATGACACAGAATGCCCACATTAAATGTTCTCATCCTTCATATACTTGCTGTGTGACAGTGGCTGAACAATGGCTAACATCAGGGGCGTAACTACAATGGGTGCAGGGGTTGCAATCGCACCCGGGCCCTGGAGCCTAGGGGGCCCCAAAAGTCCCTTTGGCCTATAGAAAAAGACTAATACTATTAAAGTTTTGCAATCATTGGGGGCCCCATGGGAGCTTTCGCATCGGGGCCCCTGACCCTGAACTTACGCCACTGGCTAACATCCTTCGCTGGCTCGTTCCAATGATGTCTAGATCGCTGGATCGTTCGCGCGTCATTCAACTTGTCTGGACGTGTGACATCTCACCAACGATATTGAAATGACGCACGAACGATCTCAGTCACGTGACATCGCGAACGATATCGTTACCGAGATCGTAGCGTGTGACGGTACCTTAAGAGTAGGAAATGTTTCAAAGGACTGATCTTATCTGTTTTATTTGATCTGCACCTAGAATTTGCCATGGGATGGTGACCAAATTCACACTTTTTCTAGAAAGATGAAGGAGAATATAGAGTAGTTCACATATACAGTGGGTATGGAAAGTCTGCAGACCCCTTTAAATGTTTCACTCTTTCTTTCATTGCAGCCATTTGGTAAATTCAAAAAAGTTCATTTTTTGTCATTAATGTAAACTCTACACCCCATCTTGACTAAAAAAGCAGAACTGTAGATATTTGTGCAAATTTATTAAAAAAAAACTTGAAATATCACATGGTCATAAGTATTCAGACCCTTTACTCAGACACTCATATCTAAGTCACATGCTGTCCATTTCCTTGTGATCCTCCTCAAGATGTTCTCAAGATGTTCTACTCCTTCATTGGTGTCCAGCTATGTTTAAACTAATAGTACTTAATTTGGATAGGCATAAACCTGACTATATAAGACCTCAAAGCTCACAGTTCATGTCAGACCAAATGAGAATCATGAGGTCAAAGGAACTGCCCAAGGAGCTCAGAGACAGAATTGTGGCAAGACACAGATATGGCCAAGGTTACAAAATAATTTTTGCAGTACTCCAGGCTCTTAAGAGCACAGTGGCCTCCATAATCCTTAAATGGCAGAAGATTGGGACCATCAGAAGTCTTCCTAGACCTGGCCGTCCAGCCAAACTGAGCAATCATGAGAAAACAGTCTTGGTGAGAGATGTGAAGAAGAACATCAAGATCACTGTGGCTGAGCTCCAGAGATGCAGGAGGGAGATGGGAGAAAGTTTCACAAACTCAACTGTCGCTGCAACCCTCCATCAGTTGGGCCTTTATGGCAGAGTGGCTTGACGTAAGCCTCTTCTCAGTGCAAGACATATGAAAGCCTGCATAGAGTTTGCAAAAAACACATGAAGGACTCCCAGACTATGAGAAATAAGATTATCTGATCTGATGAGACAAAGA
This sequence comes from Allobates femoralis, assembly GCA_033576535.1. NCBI lineage: Eukaryota > Metazoa > Chordata > Amphibia > Anura > Aromobatidae > Allobates > Allobates femoralis. The sequence goes on along the minus strand of JARQOC010000003.1, from coordinate 102,142,579 downwards.
TAGAACTTTTTGGTGATAATTCTAAATGGCTTGTGTGGTGAAAACCAGGCACTGCTCATCACCTGCCCAATACAATCCCAACAGTGAAACATGGTGGTGGCAGCATCATGCAATGGAGGTGTATTTCAGCTGCAGGGACAAAGCGACTGGTTGCAATTAAAGAAAACATGAATGCTGCCAAGTACAGAGATATCCTGTATGAAAACCTCTTCCAGAGTGCTCTTGACCTCAGACTTCGCCAAAAGTTCACTTTCCAACAAGACAATGACCATAAGCACACAGCTAAGATAACTAAAGGAGTGGCTTCAGAACAACTCTGTGACCATTCTTGACTGGCCCTGACCTAAACCCAAAGGAGCTTCTCTGGAGAACCTGAAAATGGCTGTCCTCCAACATTCACCATCCAACCTGACGGAACTGGATAGCATCTGCAAGTAAGAATGGCAGAGGATCCCCAAATCCAGGGGTGAAAAACTTGTTGCATCATTCCCAAGGAGATTCATGGCTGTACTATGCAAAGGGGTGCTTCTACTCAATACTGAGCAAAGGGTCTGAATACTTATGAACCATGTGTAATTTCAGTTTTTCTTTTTAATGATAATAGAAAAAATTGAGTCCGGCACAACAGACTGGATGTTCCTTTCCTTTTTCTTTTTCAAACGAAAATATAGTGCATACAAAAGAAAAATTTACATGGTTGACATGACCCAGTCGACACATTTTTACTACAATAAGAAGTCTTACTCATGACTCATGAGTAACACTGCTTACTTAGTGCAGTCGAAATGCGTCCACTGTGTCATGTCGACCATGTAAATTTCCTTTTGTATGAGCTATATTTTCTTTTGACAAATTGAAAGAAAAGGAAAATCCAGTTTCTATTATACTTGATGTGAGGCCAGGGCGAGGCCTGTATCTGAGCCCCAGGTGGATGAGCATAAAGCAACTTTGTGAGCTGGAATCTACATTCTTTTGTAATACTTTGCACAAATATCTATATTTCTGTTTTTTTTTCAGTCAAGATGGGGTGCAGAATGTACATTAATGAAAAAATAAATGAATTTTTTTGAATATACAGTTGTGGCCAAACATATTGACACCCCTGCAATTCTGTCAGATAATACTCAGTTTTTCCTGAAAATGATTGCAATCACAAATTCTTTGGTATTATTATCTCATTTAATTTGTCTTCAATGAAAAATACAAAAGAGAATGAAGCAAAAAGCAAAACATTAATCATTCACACAAAACTCCAAAAATGGGCCAGACAAAAGTATTGGCACCCTCAGCCTAATACTTGGTTGCACAACCTTTAGCCAAAATAACTGCAATCAACCACTTCCGGTAACCATCAATGAGTTTCTTACAATGCTCTGCTGGAATTTTAGACCTTTCTTCTTTGGCAAACTGCTCCAGGTCCCTGATATTTGAAGGGTGCCTTCTCCAAACTGCCATTTTTAGATCTCTCCACAGGTGTTCTATGGGTTTCAGGTCTGGACTTATTGCTGGCCACCTTAGGCTGGCTTCACACCACTGTGTGATCCGGTCCAGGGGTGTCCGGGATGACCCTGACAGCCCGGACCGGATCAGCACACAGAACGGAGGGCCAAATGTGCCCTCCGGTCCTGTGTGCAGCCGGATGCCTGTAATTGCAGCCGCAGGTGCTGTTTTTTCAAGACCACAGCTAGCCGCGGTCCTGAAAGAACAGCGGCGTGCAGCAGCCAGTGCCACTTGCCGGATCCTCCCGGACTGGGGCAATCCAGCCCCATAGGCTCCCATGTTAGGGAGCACCGGATTTCCCCGGATACGGGAGGATCCAGCGGATCCAAGATCCGGCAAATGGGGGATTTTTCTCCCCGGACAAAAAAATGATGCAAGCATCATTTTTGTGTCCAGAGAGAATAATTCATATTCCTCGGAGTGTCACGGAGTGATGAAACGGATGACAGAGAGCTGCCATCCGGCCCATGGATTTCTATGGGGCCAAAAAATGGTCCGGGGCTGTCTGGTTTACACGGACAGCCCCGGATCAAAAAAATCTGTGGAGTGAAGCCAGCCTTAGAAGTCTCCAGTGCTTTCTCTCAAACCATTTTCTAGTGCTTTTTGAAGTGTGTTTTGGGTCATTGTCCTGGAAGACCCATGACCTCTGAGGGAGACCCAGCTTTCTCACACTGGGCCCTACATTATGCTGCAAAATTTGTTGGTAGTCTTCAGACTTCATAATGCCATGCACACGGTCAAGCAGTCCAGTGCCAGAGGCAGCAAAGCAACCCCAAAACATCAGGGATCCTCCGCCATGTTTGACTGCAGGGACCGTGTTCTTTTTTTTGAATGCCTCTTTTTTTCTCCTGTAAACTCTATGTTGATGCCTTTGCCCAAAAAGCTCTACTTTTGTCTCATCTGATCAGAGAACATTCTTCCAAAACGTTTTAGGCTTTCTCAGGTAAATTTTGGCAAACTCCAGCCTGGCTTTTTTATGTCTCGAGGTAAGAAGTGGGGTCTTCCTGGGTATCCTGCATACAGTCCCTTTTCATTCAGACGGCGACAGATAGTACGGGTTGAACTAGGGATGGGCGAATAGCCTTACTATTCGGAATCGCTATACCGCAACGAGTAGGTAGCGGTACTTCGCTACTCGTTGCGAGTATAGCGATTCCGAATACTTTTGCAGTGTATCAATAGATACATTGCAAAAGTCCTGTAAAAAGAGAAAAAGTGGTTAAAAAATAAAAAAATCGGATACTCACCTTAACCGACGGCTGTACTGGGACCGGCCGATGCACATCTATTCATGGAAAAGGACCTTTCCCTCTCTCAGCCAATCAGATGGCTGGGAGAGATCTGGCCAATCAGATGCCGCAACATCACAATGACGTAATCGCTAGCGGCCACCTGATTGGCCAGATGGAAAGGTCTTCGGTGTACCTGAGAGGACCTTTCCATCTGGCCAATCAGGTGGCCGCTAGCGATCACGTGATTGTGACGTGGCAGCATCTGATTGGCCAGATCTCTCCCAGCCATCTGATTGGCTGAGAGAGGGAAAGGTCCTTTTCCATGAATAATGTGCATCGGCCGGTCCCGGTACAGCCGTCGGTTAAGGTGAGTATCGATTTTTTTATTTTTTAACCACATTTCTCTCTTTTACAGGACTTTTCAGTGTATCTATGATACACTGCAAAAGTATTCGGTACTTGCTACTCCCAGAGTAATCCTAATTTACTCGGCGGGTAGCGAGTACACGAATACCGCTACTATTCGGCGAGTGCCGAATAGTAGAGAGTATACTCGGCCCATCTCTAGTTGACACTGTTGTACCCTCGGACTGCAGGGCAGCTTGAACTTGCTTGTTAGTCGAGGTTCTTTATCCACCATCCGCACAATCTTGCGTTGAAATGTCTTGTCAATTTTTCTTTTCCGTCCACATCTAGGGAGGCTAGCCACAGTGCCATAAGCTTTAAACTTCTTGATGACACTGCGCACGGTAGACACAGGAACATTCAGGTCTTTGGAGATGGACTTGTAGCCTTGGGATTGCTCATGCTTCCTCACAATTTGGTTTTTCAAGTCCTCAGACAGTTCTTTGGTCTTCTTTTTTTCTCCATGCTCAGTGTGGTACACACAAGGACACAGGACAGAGGTTGAGTCAACTTTAATTCCATGTCAACTGGCTGCAAGTGTGATTTAGTTATTGCCAACACCTGTTAGGTGCCACAGGTAAGTTACAGGTGCTGTTAATTACACAAATTAGAGAAGCATCACATGATTTTTCTAACAGTGCCAATACTTTTGTCCACCCCTTTTTTATGTTTGATGTGGAATTAATCCAATTTGGCTTTAGGACAATTATTTTTGTGTTTTTTCATTGAAGACAAAGTAAATGAAGATAATAGTACCAAAGAATTTGTGATTGCAATCATTTTCAGGAAGAAACTGAGTATTATCTGAAAGAATTGCAGGGGTGTCAATACTTTTGTCCACAACTGTACCAAACGGCTGTAATGAAGCAAAGAGTGAAAACTTTAAAGTGGTCTGAATAATTTCTATACCTACTGTGTGCGATACATTGGTGAGAGAGAAATGAGAGCAATCTGTGTGGGGGGAGTTGGTATCCACATTAACATAGGTGAGAGTGAGGACACAGCAGAATCTGTGGGGGAGGGGGAGGTGCACACAAATATTGGTGAAAGAGAAGAGGGCAGAATCTGTGGGGGAGTGGACGGGCACACAATCACTGGTAAGAGGGAGAGAACCAAATCTATGGGAGTGCACACAAACTTGTGTGAGAGTAGAATCTGTTAGGGGAGTGGGAGAGCACCAGAAACATTGGTGAGAGAGAGGAGTCAGCAGAATCCATGGGAGAGGAGATGCACATAAATGCTGGTGAGGAGAGGAGAGAGTAGAATCAGTAGGGTGAGTGGTAATGTACAGAAAAATTGGTGAGAGAGAAGAGGTTGAAGAATATGAGGGGTGGAAGGGTGCACATGAACACTAGTTAGAGCAAGGAGACAATAGAATCTATGGGGGGAGTGGGAGTGCACACAGACATTGGTAAGAAAGAGGATTGAATAGAATTAGTGTAAGTGAAGGTGTGCATATAAACACTAGTGAGAGATAGGAGACAGTAGTATCTGCAGGGGGAATGGGATTGAGCATAAACCAAGGAGTGAGATGAGAGTGTAATTTTGTGAGGGGGTGTGCACAGAAACACTGGTGAGAGAGAGCAAAGAGTAGAATTTGTTGGGGGAGGGGAAGTGCACACAACAAACTTTGTTGAGGAATTAAAAAGCAGAACCTAGAAGAGGAGTGCATACATACATAGATAATAGAGATGAAAAAGCAGTATCTTCAATGAGATCGACATATCTTCATGAGAACAGAAATACAGTATGTGAGAGAGAGAGAGGAGAGAATCTGTTAGAGGAATGGAAACACACATAGTTAGCATCAATGTGGAGAAAACACAAATATGCTGTGGACTTTGGGGAAGATTACTCAACCTGCAAAGTAGACTACAGTTCTATAAGACTGGCTGGACCTCATGCCTAGTTTTGGTTGTATACCCTAGACCTGCTAAGGAGACCTGCAGTAAAAAGGTAAAGACTGATTTCTGATGTCTATCATCTCCACTGCACCCACTACTACTACCCTCATCATCTCCCTTGGAGCCAGCCCTGTTGGGAATGGTTAAACATCTGCGCTGCTACACCACCTATCTTCCAGTGACAACCTACACAGTCAGCCTCATTAGGCTGATTATCCCAACTGTTGACATGAACAAACTTTATCTCTACTATTACCTCCTTTACATGTGAGGTTAAGACCACAGTTGCTGAGCACAGCTGCTGTGAACCAAGCTCTAGCACAGATGCTGAGTACACTGGCACTTGCGTCTGACACACATATATGTCAGAAAAACTCCTGTCCTGACATTATTATTATATTATTAGTATAGTATATATATAATAATAATAATATATATTGTGTCATTTATTCCATGGCACTTTACATGTGTAAAGGGGCATACATACTCAAGTACAATATTCATGGACAATACAAGGCACAGACAGGAGCAGGAAGATTAATGACCCTGCCTGCAAGGCCTCACCATCTACAAGGGATGAGTGAGGACACAGTAAGTGTGGAGAGAGGACATTGCCTGTGAGGGCTCAGTGTACAAGGGATGGGTGAGGATACAGTAAGTGAGTGTAGAAACGGGTGATATAGTAGACTGTGGGTTACTGCAGGTTGTAGGCTTTTTGAAAGAGGTGGGTCGTCAGGTTCCTTTTGAAGGTTTCCATGCTAGGCAAGAGTCTAATATGTTGTGGCAGAGAGTTCCAGGTTATGGAACAGAGGTAAGTCAAATGCTTCAGTGGTTGATGCCTAACAGTGGCATCCTTCATCCACAATTATATTGACATTCAACTTATATACTGTATACTTCATGAGCTGCTTATGGGTTTTTAATAACTTAAAGGACTTGTATTTCTTTGGGACGAAGCACTTATCGGCAGGTGGTTTCTAACCACCTGCTTGTGCTGCCTTGCAACAATCTTTCCCCACTCAGAGCAGTCACGCACCACTTCTTCTGGTGATTCTCCTGCTTCCTCTAATGTATTGTTGACATAGCGGTTCCTTCTCTTCCATTCTGCTCTGTTGATGGGCTGCTGCTACTGATGTCATGTTTCTTGACAGACGATTGCTCCTAACACAAGTTGGAGTCATCTCACATGTCGGCAGCAACAGTCCAATGTCAGAGCCAAATGGAATCTCCTCCTCTGTGGCTCCGTTGATGTGATGTCAAAGGAACCAGGAGAATCTTTGGCCGGACACATGTGTGAATATTATTGTAAGGTAACACAGACCAGTAGTCAGCAACTTCCTGTTGATAGGGAAAAACATACCAGATAATCCCCTTAGCTATTGTATGATTGCAATAGTATTATCTGGGTATCACTGTTGAACATCTGTGAAAGGCATCAATTACCTATTGTCCATTACAAAACCTACTTACTGTATACATCATGAGGTACGCATTTAACAGAAACCAGGGGCGTAACTAAAACAGGTGCAGGGGTTGCGATCGTACCTGGGCCCTGGTGCCTGGGGGGGCCCCAAAAGTCCCTGTGGCCTATAGAAAAAGACTATTGCTATTAAAGATTTGCAATAATTGGGGACCCCGTAGGAGCTTTCGAAGCAGGGCCCATGAGCTTCAAGTTACACCACTGACCGAAACCATGCTAAACCGTGTACTACTGTACGTGGCATGTTTTTTAATCGAATTGGAATAGAGTAATGTGCTATATTATGAAATTCCATCACTTTTTATTTGTAGTTATTTGATGTATACCAGCCATACAGAGACCAAAATAAAACAGTTTTGTCCCTGACTGGTATCTATCTGTATGTTTGGAGCATTTCTGGTCACCATATGCTACATGTAAAAAAAGTGAGAAATATGGGCATTGAATATGTTTTTGCTTGTCGTCGGTGTCCGTAGCCTTTAAATTTTTCTAGTTAATTATTAGTGTCACCTTACTGACTGCAGTTGCATTCATTGCTAGTAAATAACTCTTGTTTTTATTGGTGAGACCAGGGAGGCTATTAAAAGAGTTGAAGAGTGACTGCAAGTGAAAAATATCGGCTTTTGGCTTCACTTTTTTTTTTCTTTCCAGCTATCAGCACTATCATTTCTCAGAATGAGTAATGTCAGAGACTGGAGCAGACAATGGTTAGTGGTCGCATTCTGCAAAGAATTACTTCACAGATAGGAAAGAGAATGGCAAAACTTGAAATACTGTACGGTTCGGTTGGAAAGCCATAATGAATACAAGGCACAAGATGCATTTATGTTTTCTGCTCTTTTATGGTGCTCTTCTGATTTTTTGAGAAACATTACAAGACAGAAAAGAAATAGAAGACCAGAAAGAAGTAAAGAAAAATTCCACCATGAAACAAAAATAAGAAAGTGACAAGTATCTAAAAATAGGAGCTTTCATTATATTTTTTATTATTAAAATCTTCAGGTTATTATTAATATTTATATATGTATATAGTGTGAGCTACATTATTCATCTCTACTTGTTTTCTACAAAGGGTCCGACAATAAAAAATGATCTGTACTTACTGATCAGATTTAATAGCTACACATCCGTGCACACGTCTATTCACACATCACTATTTATAACAGTGCTATCACACATCACATCAGATAAAGACATTGCTTTCCACAGGACTAAAGGCCCCGTTACATGTAGCGATATTGCTAATGATATCGCTGCAATGTCACAGGTTTTGTGACGCTGCGGCGACATCGCCAGCAATATCACTGCGTGTGACACTTAGCAGCGAGCGGCGCCTCGCTGTCAGATTGCTGATCGTTACGGAATGGCCTGTACCATTTTTTCTTCATCGGTCTCCGGCTGGGCATGCTGCATTGGTGTGTGTGACAGGGAAAACGACCAACAATCTCCATGCTACGCCGGTGACAGTGACAGATTCCGATGCCCATCGGGGGTCGCCATATTGGTGAGTAGATCTGTCTGTGTGGCATCTCACCAGTGACCACTTAGCAACATTCCAGCGATTCCTGCCAGGTTGTATCGTTGTCGGATCGCTGGAGTGTCGCTAGGTGTAACGGGGCCTTAAGTCATGCACCTCAAAAACCTTAAAGGGAAACTGTCAGTTCATTTTTCAGTATGATTCTAATATTTCCCTTGAATAGTGCCTGGGCAGACCTTTTAAACACATGTAAAATCATTATTGTACTGTTTGTAGTTTCCATGTTATCAGCTTTGACAGACCCTGCAGGGAGCTCCTGCTTTAGTCCTGTCCATTATAACCAAACAGAATTAGTCCTGTACTTCCTCTCAGAAGATCTCTCCTCCCTCCTCCCTTTGCTAACAGTGCAGTGTCAGGTTTAATGTACAGGAGGGCTGTTCTGTTGAGGATACCAGGGAGGGAGACAGCTATTACAAATCTGCCTTATCTAGACTCCATTTGTTTCTGTAAAGCAGATATCCTGCTGTGCTGTGACAGTTTCTGTGTTGTATTGGACCTCTTGTGATGCTGCACACAGAGAGAAGAGAGGAGGATACAGCCCCCTCCCCTACTGATCTTTTGTGCAGTGATGTGGTGTGAGTATGTGGCATGCATATTCATGCATGGGGAGGGGACAGCAGAGAACTAAGTGGATCACTCACTTTGATTGACAGATGGAATGAATCTCTTTATTTGAAGTTTACAGAGGATAGGAGGGGAATATAAGTAAAAGAAATAGAGAGAGATTAGAGTGAGGAATTAAAAATTGATAGCACTTACATATGGATTTTTGACCCGACAGTTTTCCTTTAAAGAGAACCTGTTACCCCCACAGGGCCTATTAAAGTAAGAAAGCCACCTTCAGCAGTGAGTAAGCTGCATTTAGTGAAGGTAGCTCTTGTTCCTCTACTCCCCCAGGACACCAAAATAATTATTTTATTAGAAATTAGTTTAGGTCCGGGAGGTATACTCTCCTACCAGGACCTAAACCCCTAACTGCTGTTACCCTGCCTCCTCTGCTGTCCGGGACCCATCCCCTGTGTTCCTTACGAGCGGCGTCGGCACCTGCACATATCTCTCAGTTCTCGGGCATCTCCATGGTTCTTTTAGTTTATTAGGATCGGGGGGGGGGGAAGTGACAAGTTCCCTTTACGGCTTCACTCACATAAGAGCATGAATCAGATGAGTGCAATGAGAGAAAATCTTGCATTGCACTCTGACCAATGTTAGGCCACTTTCACATATCGATGCAAAACCGCATGTATGAAAGAGCCTTTTTTGTGTCCGTGTGTCCGTCATCGTGGGTCATACTTGTGCTGTCCGTCTGCTATCTGTGGCACCCCTGCGGGGATTGCCAAAGGACCCACCACTGCAGGGAGGGATGTACACCTTGTCACACACGGCAACCAACACTTTCCACCCCAGGCCTAGAGGGGGAGCTTTACTGGCTGCCCTTAAGCCAGATCCCCTATAAAGGTCCAGGTCTGAGGGAGGAGTCAGAGTTCAGAAGAGTTGTTCAGTTAAGTCAGTCAGTGAGCTAGGACTCAAGAGCCTAATGGAGCTGGTTGCTGGGATTAAGGCCAGAACCAGAGAGGACCAACGCAGCTGTGCAGTGCCCTAGAGAGAGGAACGGAGGCTAGTGAGAGCACAGGAAGAAGAAGAAGGGAACATAATGGTTATCCGGAGTCCGTGCCTGCCATTAACCACTTGTGGCAGAGAAACCCCAGAGGAACCAGGAGGATATAGTTCCCCCTGAAGCTCAGGAAGCACAGTGCCCAAACACGACCAGCTTAGGACCAAGTACCCCAAGGAAAGCATAGGGATCCCAAGAGAAGGTCCTCACCGGCAGTTGTAGTAGGAGCATCCTGAGAAGAGAGTGGCAGATCTAGATTGAGGCCGATCTACTCAAATCATCGCATACACAGACAGAGGAGGCGTCTCTACTCCCTAAGGTGGACATCCCAAACCGCAACGGCCACCTGGTTACCTTCTTGGCCCGTACCTGCAGAGTTACACAAGAAAAAGGTACTGAAACAGAGACTGTTGTGTTTGTGTATCAGCCTGATTCCCTGCGGCCTGCAGGGATTAAAGCAGGACCAAAACTATAACTCCCCTCATTACACCCGCCGCACTGAGGAAAATCTCCACCTGTCAGGAGCTGTACTGTAAGCTGTACTACCTCTGCTACATCACACCATCACCTCAGCACCTGGCTGTAGCGAAGGTAACCGCTTACCAGACACCACAGGTGGCGTCACGTATAATACCCAATCATCATTCCCATCAGCCATTGAGTGCCCAGGGCATGGAACGGGACCCGACCAGCTGTGATCCCCACCGAAGGCACCTTCCCGGTATCCGAGTAAACCCTTCCCTGCCAGCCCGACTCACTATCCATGTGACATCCAGGTAGCACACGGACAGCATGTCTTTGGAAACTTACCAGGCTCGGCGTTGCTGTCCCTTTCTTTTTTGGGGCTGCTGCTGCACTCAGTGCAGTGAATATCCATGAGCTTAATAAGCAACCACATAAGTGAGAGGGACTGGAGCATCGCTGGAGTTAGGTATGGCTAGGGTCATACTGCCTTAAGAGCAGATTTTAACGGCCTGCACTAAAGACTTAGAAATTTTCTCCAGAAGTGCATAGCATTAACGCTATGCGCTTCGGGAAAGCTGCCCCATAGCAACCCGTTATGTACCTTGACAGCAACCGCATACAGAGCTGCTGGGTGGCCGCTTTTTAGGAGCGCACTGGAAACGCTGTGTGCAGCATTTTCCTGTGCACACAGGAAAAGCGGCTGCCCAGCAGCTCTGTGAGTGGCCGCTGTCAAAGTACATAACGGGTTGCTATGGGGCAGCTTTCTCCAGAAGCGCATAGCGTTAATGCTATGCGCTTCTGGAGAAAATTTCTAAGTCTTTAGCGCAGGCCATTAAAATCTGCTCTTAAGGCAGTGTGACCCTAGCCTATGTATAAAATTCTTTATCTTGAAACTTTAAACTCTTTGCTCCAGTCCTTGCACACGGATGTCACACGGATGACAACAATGTGCAGGACGTTTTTGACACAGACACATTGACCTGAGTGGGTCTGTGTGTTTGTGCTGCTGCGAAAAAACAGACATGTCACAATGTGGAGCACATGGACATGCATCTGCTCCACACATAGACAGTCATGTAGAAAAAAACGAACATGTGAATAGGAGTATTAACTGACATTAATATACATGTGTCCATGCCTCAGACTGCATGGACGGCACATGTGCCGAAGACATGTACATGTGAAATAGCTCTCAGACAGTGCAGATCAGTGATTTTTTTCTCATCCAGATTTTGTATGAGAAAAAGTAACAGCATGCTGCGAGTTGATACATAAATTAGATAAGACTCGCCAAGAAAAGTCAATAGGTGTGATAAAAAAGCTGATTGCACACAAACAATCTGTATGCCATTATTTTTACAGATACATTACCATTCTGAAGCATAAAACACTATAAATGGTCCTGTATGTGATTGTAGAATAATAGTTGCTGTCACGTCTCACGACTTGGAAAATATACTTACATCTATGCACCTCTGGGTTTAACTGTGTTTGCTTGCCCTGCGCTAGCGCAAATGCAAGTGCAGGTTATTTACAGGCAAGCGCGGCAAGCACATTCCCCAATGACTTGCATGGGATTTATTACTCATTCAAAGTATTTGGTTAGAGCTATCCGAACCCAAGTATCTTACCACTCGCCCATCACTAGTAAGCATCTAACAGTGTATTTGTGAGGATGGAATAGTTGTTTAGAAAAAAAACACATTGCATTCATATGGCATACAAATGTCGTAAGGATGCTAGGAGAGAAAAATAACTGCACACTCGCATAGCACTCATCTGACATATGGAATACCAAACGGATTTTCATTGTTCTACTCTTCTGGATGAAAATTTTTCATACGCTTATGTGACCCCAGCCTAAAACTATTTCTGATCCATTTAATTATGTGTCTCACCATTTACTGCTAGTAGTTTTTTTCTTACTCTTTCAAGAGGCTGCAAAACTTAAGTGTTCTAACTTTCAGCTTCTTAGATAAGTATAGCTTGTACTCACACCACCAGGCGTCAATAGACAGCTTTAAACTTGTCTGGCACTGAACTGTAGAGAAGACCTACAGAAATTATGCTGTTTTCTTCAAAATCTTGAATTAGTTACAATGCAGCAGCAGGTAAAAAGGAGTAATCCGTACATGGTAGTATACATGCGTCTTGAGTAATGGCTTCTGCAAACTAAAACTGGGAAGAAGGGAAAAGCAACCTAATACAGAGCCAACTACGGGGGTGAACACAGGGTCAGTCTTCACACAGTCTAGTTCTGCCTAGCAATGGCAAGAGAATTTCACTGATAGGAGGAAAAACTCAACACAGAGAAAATACATGTAACAGGTTGTTCCCATTTGTGGAACACAATATTATCCATCTGAAATCATCAGATTTCATAAGCCTCTGTTGTCATGATGAGTCATGACTGTCCCTGTAGAGTACAAAACCAACCCCAGCTTCTGCTACGAAGAAACTAGCCGCTCTGCACCATCCCCCAAATACGAGAGTTCACGCTCTCACAACAGAAATCGCAGTGGTCCAGTGTCTGCAAAAAAGACAGAGGTTTGCCTACACCAACATCATGGCCAGACAAGGGCAACGAAGGTGATAAGGTAGAAAATCTGACCACCAGTGTCCTATTCACAAACTTCCATATCCCCTGAAGAAGTGAATTGGCTTCAGGAAGAAACCCCTTTAAGAATGAAAGGAAGTCTTGAAGAAGTTTGGAGTATGCTTCAGGTGCTGTGCCTTTACCAAACACTTTGCTAATAGACTGTGTCATCACCATCAAGTGTCTAGAGTGCGACAGCAAACACCATGTACAAGTGCTTCATCCATCACAACCTGGCTCTCGTCCATGCCTTCTCCCACTGTAAGCCATGGCGGGGAGAATACAGTTCAAGCAACAGGCCATGTTGCAGTATCTTCCTCATGCACCAAGGTCTGCTGAGGTCTTCGTGACAAGTCTTGCGCAAAGAGTTGCCTGGCACGGGAGTATCCCAAACGTCATCCAGAGAAGGCAGTCAAGGTGTACGTCAGTCTGGACGACCAGAGCAACCAATCACTGGCCAGGTCAGAACTCTTCGACTTTAAAGAGAGACGTCTATTCCACACCTTGGGCACCTGCAGTGGTGTTGTAAAAACCTCTGGAAGAAGGGCTAGTGGCCTCATAATAACTTTTCTCGAAAGTTCCAGGAGATACCACTGCTCACGCTTGTTAAAGGGATCCTGTCACCTCCAAAACGCCTCCTAAGCTATCAAAACATTCCCTGCAGCATATTATCACTAATCTCACACTACTTTTGTCTCCTAAAAGAATCCTGTGAAAGTGGATACAAACGTTTTAATACTCATTCATTAGTGATTATAAATAGCAGGGGCTATATTCTTTAGCCCTAGGGCGTGTTGTTTTGCAGCCTGAATGATCCAGCCCTCTCTGTGCAGCTTTTGCTGTGATGTGGAGCTGAAGGCAGGACTAATGATTTGCTTTCTGTGAGTGATAGAAAGGGGGAGGGCAAAGCCTGCACAAGCAGAGAACACAGACAGAGAGAGAGGGTGGATCCTGGAGCTGCAAAACAACACGCCCTAAGGGCTAGAGAATATAGCCCCTGCTAATTATAATTACTAATGAGTAAGTATTAAAACGTTTTTATGCACTTTCACAGGATGCTTTTAGGAGACAAAAGAAGTGTGAATTAGTGATAATATGCTGCAGGGACATTTTTGGTAGCTTAGAGGCATTCTGGAGGTGACAGGATCCCTCTAAGTGTAACCAAGTACCATTCAACAGGGAAGAAATCCCAATGCGGGAACTTGCTCTTCAGTTTCCTCAACTCAAGGATTTAGCCCAGGAGATGCCACCTTTGGACAACAAGGTTCACATCCTAATTCTCCTCGGCAGAAACATTATACAGATGCATAAGATGCGCTATCAAATACATGGATGTACTAACAATCCTTCGTCCAGCGTCTCGAGCTAGGCTAGGTCATCATCGCCAACCTCTGTAGCGATAAGACGAGGAATCCCAGCAATATCTCCTTCAACAAAACCCTTATCATGTCAGATGATGATGACTTGTCCTTTTTGCCATATCCACATCACTACTGGGTAAAGGAGAAGTCAAATGACATTAAGTGGCAACAACAACCATCTAGACAATTCAAACCTGCTCTATTCTCGAGACTACAACCTCGAGACCACAGCACTCGATTCTACAAGCAAAGTCATTAACTCACCACCTACAGAGGACACAAGACTATCATCAGGGTCACTAGCATCAAACCCACTGGAGACAACTACAACAGCTAGGTACCTCCCTCACCATCTCTTCCTGCAAAGACTGAGTTGCCAAGGCATCCGCAGCAAGAAACTGCTAAGTTCCCAAACTGCGACGCCTATCTCCATCACAAGTCTGGTCAAGCCGAAGCTGTGCTAGACTCGAGTCTTCAGAGTGAGAACCCTTCTCTCAACAGCCTACCTTTTACTGAAGGTTCTAGTGAAATGCAGTCTCAACACACTGCCGGATGTTGAACAACACACGTTTACTTCCTAAGCACCACCCTGTAATGAACTTGCTATCAAATGAGAAGCATCACCTGTTGAAAACAGCATCCACAATCCTCTTGGGTTCAAAACACCCAACGCAGTTCAAGTCAGGGTACTGCTGAGACAGCTTGCCACTCAGGGCATCGACAGAAACACTACGTTACCATCTTAGAGACAATACAGGTGGGAGATGGAGAATAAGTCTTTAAAGGCCTTACAGCAACTTCAAGTCCTGCACCATGGTTCTCTAAAGACTCTTTCAACTGTCATCAAGAGTCAAGCCTACATTTCCCCTGATACGTCTACAAAGTCTACAGCCACAGCAGCCTCCCTGAATACCTCAGAGACCGGCAAAAAGGTACAATGTAGCTTTGTCATGAACAAGGTCAAGTTTAACTCTGGGCTGTCGTGCTACCGGTAAAAAACAAAAGAATCACACCTGAACAGTGGCATCTCATCTCCACGACCTGCAACTAGCTGAGTGGAGAATAGGACTCAGGTCAACACTCAATCTTGACCACAACATGTGGTTATCACTCCCAAGTTGGCTGCACAACAATCTCTACCCTACTGTTGTCAGTTATGAACTTGAGCTAAAAGAACCAGAGTCTGGGGAAACTCTCATGACATGAGACAGTGATGGAAAATGTAGTCGACATTGTGAATTTCTTTAGTTTCAGACAGTAAGGAAGAATCTGTTGTCATCTGAAAGTGTGACTGTGATTTCTGTTGAAACCTGTAAGTGATGGTATAGACCAACTCTTTGAGAGATAGAGTAGATTGCTCCGAGTTGGATATGTTGCATATCTTCTGAATTAATTGTCCTGTACCCCAAGCAGAAAGGGCTATGGCACCCACTGATTAAGATAGTGTTGAAACTGTAATCAACAGTAACCAAGCTAAGAGCCACAGTACTTTAGAGGAACCATTGTGCATAGTGTCTCCATTTTATTATCATACCACAAAGTTCAGAGCTTTAACCACTTCACAACCAAAGACATATACAGGCATGTCATTGGTTGCCTGTGTCCCTTTACTGCGAGTTCACATGCTGAATTCACATCACTCCTTGCACATGTATCTGATCTAATGAGCCGACATGTGCAGCTAGCAGATGTTAATTCCTTAGATCACGCTGACAGCGCAATCTAGACCGCTGCAACTGGAATGCGTTATTCCCTGCCACCATCGATGACCCCATAGTGTGATTACAGGGCATCGATATGCTGCCATAACAGCCAGGAGTCAGATGAGGACACCTATCACTTTCATGACTCCTTTCCTGTAGATGACCCCCAAACGCGTGATCACAGCTCACAGCTCACAGCTTTGCACTGCACAAACGATTGGACTGTGCAGTCTTGAGGCGACCTAAAGGGGCTACTAAAACAAAGAAAATGTTTAAAAAAAAGTTATACAAAATATTAAAAAAACATAAAAGTTGAAATCAACTTTGCCCCATTGAAAATAAAAATATTTAAAAGAAATATGTATTTGAAATTGCTGCATTCAGAAATGCCCATACTATCAAAAATATAAAATCATTTTATGAGATCTGTCAACTTCGTAACAAAAAAAAAGTCAAAACGCCAAAATTACAATTTTTTTGGTTGACTCAACATTGCTATAAAATGCAATAACGGGTGATCAAAGCATCGTATCTACCCAAAACTGATATAATTCTAAACGTCAACTCAAGCCGCAAAAAATACGACATCACACAGACCCAGATCCCGAAAAAAGAGAAAATGGCACCAAAAGTAAAATGTTTTTAAAACTGCTGATTTTTTTTTCACCACTTAGATAAAAATAAAAGTATACATGTTTTATATCAATGAACTCATACCGACCTGAGGCATCATACCGACATGTCAGTTTTACCATAAAATGAATATGGTGTATAAAAAAAGGCCAAACCATTGTGGAATTTCATTTTTTTTGCAATATCAAAGCACTTTTAATTTTTTTCCCATTTTACAGTACACTATATAGTAAAATGAATGATGTCATTCAAAAGGACATTCATTCACAAAAAAACAAACCCTCATATGGCTAATTTGACGGAAAAATAAAAAAGATATGGCTCTTGAAGATAAGGAGGGAAAAACAAAAACTGACAATCGCCTAGGGAAGAAGTGATTAATATTGCCTAATAATAGTCACAGAAATGTAGTATAACTCCCAAGTTTATATAACTTAGTATCTTTGCTTAAAGCTCTGGGCCTTGAAGAATCACCTGAGGATATAAAGTGACAAATACTAACATGTTTTAGATGCTTCCTTGCAAATACCTGATATGCAAAAAAAGGAATTGATTCATCCTGGGAGAGTTGATCTGTGATTGGAGTATATGAAGCTCTGTGTCTTGATTAGAAAGTATTAGGACTAAGTGCCTGTTCTCTGAAGTGTATCAGTCATCCTCTGAACATCTTCCAAGTTATGCATAAAAAGGAAAGAAGTAAAAAGTATTTTCTGTGTTCAACCATTTGGTTGCTGCTGGTAATGTTTTAGATCAGGGATGGGGAACTCCAGGCCTTAAGAATTTCACAGGGGTTGGAGTTATCACCTGTGCTGGTGATTTAGGCTGGAATAACACTGTCCATGTGACATGCAAGGCATGTCCACAGTAGGTGGCAGCATTTTTGTACTTTTGCTTGTCAAATTGCTGAAGGGACCCTTTCCTGCTATGTGGGGGTCAGATTCAGCAAGGTCCTCCACCAATTGTACATCGGCCGTCATCTCAGC
Organism: Allobates femoralis; assembly: GCA_033576535.1. Lineage (NCBI taxonomy): Eukaryota > Metazoa > Chordata > Amphibia > Anura > Aromobatidae > Allobates > Allobates femoralis. The sequence continues at coordinate 102,125,168 of JARQOC010000003.1, read as the reverse complement.
GGGGATGCCCATGGCATCACCAAGTAAGGGTGCTTTCACACAGCGTTTTTCTGGGATCCGTGGCTGTCCGTTGTAAAACGGACAGCCACTTATCCGATTTTAGCCCCATGTTATCCTATGGCACGGATACGATCGGCTTTGCCTTAGTGGCATCCGATTTTGTCGATCCGATTCTGTCGATTTTTAGACTGCTGCGATTTTGGGCACAGCGGGTCAAATGGAACCAAACTGGATCCGAACTGATCCGCACCAACTAACATGGGGCCTATGGAGCACGGGTCCAAGGAAACATCTGATCGTTCCTCGACCCGATTTTAGCGTACGGAGCATGCTCAGTACACTAAAATCGCTCTGTGCCATCTAATTTCACTTCTGCAATGTATGTTCATACATTGCAGAAGTGACATCTAGTGAAAAGAAAGGGATAAAAATAAAAAAAAGTTTATACTCACCTGTCCCGCGATCCAGCGATGCCTCCTGCGCTCGATGCTTCTAGGACCTGGCGTGATGTCACAATCACAGTCACATGACCGGTTACCGCGGTAACCGGTCATGTGACTGTGACATCACGGCAGGTCCTGTGGATCAGAAGAAGACAGCTGGAAGCACCGCGGGAGTCGTGGATAGGTGAGAATAAAGATTTTTTTTATTTTTAAAGGTCTGGTAAGAGGACAAAGAGGGGAGAAAGAGGGGACAAAGAGGGGACAAAAGAGGGGGACAAAGGAGGGGACAAAAGAGGGGACAGAGGGGGCAATAGAGGGGACAAAAGAGGGAGACAAAAGAGGGGACAAGAGGGGACAAAGGAGGGGACAAAAGAGGGGACAGAGGGGGCGGAAGAGGGGACAAAGAGGGGACAAAAGAGGGAGCCGAGAGAGCAGGGGAGAAAGGTGACAAGAGGGAGAGAGAAGCTAGGTGACAGGAGCGACAGAGGAGGGGGACGAGGTGACAGGAGGAGCGGGGAGAGGAGGAGAGAGGGAGAGTATCCAAACTGATCCTGCAAAATATCGGAAACGGATGCCTATTTGGCATCCGATTGCAGGCATCAGTTTGGATCCGTTGCTGTCCGACGGAAGCTGCAAAAAATCGGATCCCCTCGGACAGCACAAAAACGCTGTGTGAAAGCAGCCTAAGCTGTCTTTTTTGCAGAAATGTTTTTGCCACTGTAACTTTTGTGCAAATAGATTAAAGGGAACCTGTCACCTGGATCTAAATTCCCTGACCTATCACTACCTGTCCTACACCTTCCTAGCTGCTCCCTAACCATCCCTCTCTGCTATAAATCCTCCGTATAAAGATTACGAAAAATGACTTAGAACTTACTGGCGGTCACTCTGTCAGGAGACTGGAAAGGCAGCTCCAGACTCCATTCTCTCCTCCTTGCTGCATAACTGCATGCCCCACTGGGCGGCATTAATCTTTCTTCATCTCCTCCTGCATTTGGAATCTCCTGCCTTCTTCTCCTCCTATGATGCACTGGCTGGTAGGTCACATCTGGCTCGGTGCATTATGGGCCTCTTCACGTGATCGGCCCCGCTGCATTATGGGCCTGATCACGTGTTCAGCCCAGCTTCAATATGTGCATTGCGCATGCGCGGAGCCCGGCCGATCACGTGATCAAGCCATAATACACTGGGGCTGATCACGTGATCAGGCCCATAAAGCACTGGGCCGGATGTGACGTACCAGCCAGTGCATCATAGGAGGAGAAGAGGTCAGGAGATTCCAAATGCAGGAGAAGATGAAGAAAGAATAATCCCGCCCAGCGGGGCGTGCAGTTATGCAGAGATGAGGGGAGAATGGAGCTAGAGCCGCCTTTCCAGTCTCCTGACAGAGCGACCGCCAGTAAGTTTTAAATAATTTTTCTTCATCTTTATATGGCGGATTTACAGCAAGGAGGGATAGTTAGGGAGCAGCTAGAAAGGTGTAGGGACAGGTAGTGATAGGTCAAGGGTTAGATCCAGGTGAAAGGTTCCCTTTAAGGTCCTTTATACTGTGGAAAGGTCATAGTTCGTTGTTGGGACAAAGAGAGACCCGTCGCCTAAATCTGAATTTCTGTTTTTTCTAGTGTATATGAAGATAGGTTGAAAATTTTGGGACTTAGTCATAACTACCTGCCTTGTTTTGCCTGGTCTTAGACCTTTCCTGTCAGCGATTTTGCAGATTTCACCAACATCACGTCTACGGGGGGGACTTCTCCACTCTTTTGACAGGCATTATAGCTAAAGTCATGCTGATTGACTGCCAGCTCCTCCAACAAGGTAGCGGGGAGCCAGCTGTCAGTCAGCATGATGTCGGCTTACCCGCCCTTTTCACAGAGCAGAGGAGAAAAGAAGCCACTTCATTGTTTATAAAGACGTGTAGTCCCCAGCAGGAACAGACAGTGACCACTCTGTGTCGGGGGTAAAAAGTGGCAAGCACAACAAGCAAGTAGGCGGCAGCTACCTGCCTGTCAGTGTTCTGGATATACTGTGGCGCCCCTGTGACCGGGCGGCCACAAGGTGAACTGCAGCTGGACAAGGTAAGACGGTCAACTCACAAAACACCCACGCACAGACAATCTGACCCTGGGCCAATCACTCTATGTCAGGCAAGGGGTGGTGGGAGTATAGAGACATGTGGGTGGAGAGAAAGAGAGAACCCAGAAAAAGGGGTGGAGGAACAGTAGTATAACACTGGAACACTAAGTTGGGCGACACAATCGAGTGAATCCCTGGAGAGTGAAGGAGTACGGAGACCTCCCCAAACCAAGACACCCTTCAGCAGAGTACTTACTGCTCAGGTCCCGGCGGCCTTCACCACTAATGGACAGCCGGGATCCAGGCTGAAAACCAGAGAGAGATTGAAGGAGCCAGGTGATCCCAACTAACATGGGTCACTGGTGGCTAGGCAAGGACAGCCAAAGAGCCGGCTCTGTAGATGTGGCAGGGAACACCTATATGACCCAAACCACGAAGGACCTCGGCAGGGTGTGGGAGCTCTATGTGCAGTGACATAACTACTGCAATGGAGTAGGACAAAGCCATCGTATTAGGGCTAGTGACCCAAAGAGAGGGATACATCATTATAGAGCCTGTGATGGCCGGACCAAACCTGTGTGCAAGGACAGAGACAGAGTGGAAGGGCCTGAAAGGTACACTGAGGGGAGTGACGCAGAGGAACCGTCTAAGCTGTAGTGAGAACCCAAAGCCCGGAGCAGGGTGGTGAACTGACTTGCAAAGTGTGTAAAGAACTGTGTTGTACCCAGAACTGCCACGGTGTTCCCAGTAAAGTACCCGGTTAGCTCAAAAGTGCCTGAGACTGTGTTCTTGAACCGCCGCAGAACCTCCACCTGCAGAGCCGCCTATTAACTGTCCCTGTGTGTTGGCTGGAAGAACTGCAGGAAGAAATAATTGCAGCATCTAGAGCAGGGGTCTCAAACTCGCGGGCCGCATGCGGCCCCTGGGGCTTCCCTGTGCGGCCCCCAGCACCTTGGACAATTGACCATGCTGCTATAATATTACTTCCGGCCGCTGCCCGCTTCACTCCGACGCTCGCTCTGCCCCTCTGTAAGTTCAATGCAAGCTGTCAGCCAATGAGAGGCCCGCAGGTGACGTCATACACCGAGGTCACCTGCGGGCCTCTCATTGGCTGACTGCGGCTTGCATTGAACTGGCACATCAGCAGAGCGAGCGGCAGAGTGAAGCAGCCGGAAGTAAGATTATAGCAGAGACCGAGGCGGCCCCATACACGGGACCGCCGCCAGCATGGTTAGCATAGCAAAAGTGTGTGTGTGTTAATGTGTGTGTTAATGTGAGTGTTAATGTGTGTGTTAATGTGAGTGTTAATATGAGTGTTAATGTGAGTGTTAATGTGTGTGTTAATGTGAGTGTTAATGTGTGTGTTAATGTGTGTGTTAATGAGAGTGCCTGTGAGCCTGCCTGTGAGAGTGCCTATGTGCCTGCCTGTTAGCTTGCCTGCCTGTGTGCCTGCCTGTGAGCCTGCCTGTGTGCCTGCCTGTGTGCCTGCCTGTGAGCCTGCCTGTGTGCCTGCCTGTGAGAGTGCCTGTGTGCCTGCCTGTGAGCCTGCCTGTGAGAGTGCCTGTGAGCCTGCCTGCCTGTGAGCTTGCCTGTGTGCCTGCCTGTGTGCCTGCCTGTGAGCCTGCCTGTGTGCCTGCCTGTGAGCCTGCCTGTGAGCCTGCCTGTGTGCCTGCCTGTGAGAGTGCCTGTGTGCCTGCCTGTGAGCCTGCCTGTTAGCCTGCCTGCCTGTGAGCCTGCCTGTGTGCCTGCCTGTGTGCCTGCCTGTGAGCCTGCCTGTGAGCCTGCCTGTGTGCCTGCCTGTGAGCCTGCCTGTGTGCCTGCCTGTGAGAGTGCCTGTGTGCCTGCCTGTGAGCCTGCCTGTGAGAGTGCCTGTGAGCCTGCCTGCCTGTGAGCCTGCCTGTGTGCCTGCCTGTGTGCCTGCCTGTGAGCCTGCCTGCCTGTGAGCCTGCCTGTGAGCCTGCCTGTGTGCCTGCCTGTGTGCCTGCCTGTGAGCCTGCCTGTGAGAGTGCCTGTGTGCCTGCCTGTGAGCCTGCCTGTTAGCCTGCCTGCCTGCCTGTGAGCCTGCCTGTGTGCCTGCCTGTGAGCCTGCCTGTGAGAGTGCCTGTGAGCCTGCCTGCCTGTGAGCCTGCCTGTGTGCCTGCCTGTGAGCCTGCATGTGAGCCTGCCTGTTAGCCTGCCTGTGAGCCTGCCTGTGTGCCTGCTTGTGAGAGTGCCTGTGTGCCTGCCTGTGTGCCTGCCTGTGAGCCTGCCTGTTAGCCTGCCTGCCTGTGTGCCTGCCTGTGAGCCTGCCTGTGTGCCTGCCTGTGAGAGTGCCTGTGTGCCTGCCTGTGAGAGTGCCTGTGTGCCTGCCTGTGAGCCTGCCTGCCTGTGAGCCTGCCTGTGTGCCTGCATGTGAGAGTGCCTGTGTGCCTGCCTGTGAGAGTGCCTGTGTGCCTGCCTGTGAGAGTGCCTGTGTGCCTGCCTGTGAGCCTGCCTGTTAGCCTGCCTGCCTGCCTGTGAGCCTGCCTGTGAGCCTGCCTGTGAGCCTGCCTGTGTGCCTGCCTGTGAGCCTGCCTGTTAGCCTGCCTGCCTGCCTGTGAGCCTGCCTGTGTGCCTGCCTGTGAGAGTGCCTGTGTGCCTGCCTGTGTGCCTGCCTGTGAGCCTGCCTGTTAGCCTGCCTGCCTGTTAGCCTGCCTGCCTGTGAGCCTGCCTGTGTGCCTGCCTGTGAGAGTGCCTGTGTGCCTGCCTTTGAGAGTGCCTGTGTGCCTGCCTGTGAGCCTGCCTGCCTGTGAGCCTGCCTGTGAGAGTGCCTGTGTGCCTGCCTGTGAGAGTGCCTGTGTGCCTGCCTGTGAGAGTGCCTGTGTGCCTGCCTGTGAGAGTGCCTGTGGGCCTGCCTGTGTGCCTGCCTTTGAGCGTGCCTGCAAGTTTGTACAGAAGTGTGTGATTATAACAGAAGCGCAAGAGCACAGGAGGCACACGTTTAATTATCTTTGGTATACCACAACACATTTCCACGGCAGTCCGCCGTCTTCATCAGGTGGATTTACGTGATGAAGACGGCGGACCGCCGTGGAAATGCATTGTGGTATATCAAAGGTAATTAAACGTGTGCCTCCTGTGCTCTTGCGCTTCTGTTATAATCTCACACTTCTGTACAAATATCATATCCCCATCCTAGGGTTGCAGCAGGAGCAGCTGTGAACCAGAGTCACCGCTAACAGAATCCAAAGGACCTGCGGTGACGTAGCTGAGAACGGCACAGGGGCAGGTGATCGGCTTGCTCGAGTCACCTGACCGGAAGAAGGAGCTGCTCGTGGAGGAAACCCCGAATGCTGGAGTCCGGAGCCATCCACTGTGATACGCCGAGGTTGTGCAGGGTTGCACAACCTGCAAAGGTGAGATGCGAACCCCCCACATCTGTTATTGTCGCCCCCACTAGACCACCAGGTACCGCTCATCGGTTGTGGTCCCCCCTTCCTTTTGTTCCACATGAGTGACAGTGAGTGAGTGTGTTAGTGTGTGCGTGAGTTAGTTAGTGTGTGATAAGAATTCAGACCAGGTTGGGGACATCAGTAAAAAAGTGGTCCAGCATAGGGGACATTACTGCACTATGGGGGTGAGGATGGTGACATCACTACAAAAGGCGCCAGAATGTGGACATTACTACACTGTGGGGGCCAGGATGGGGACATCGCTACAAAAGGGGATCAGCATGGGGGACATTATTACACTATGGGGGCCAGGATGGGGGACATTACTACAAAAGGGGACCAGCATGGAGGACATTATTACAAAAGGGGACCAGCATGGAGGACATTACTACACTATGGGGACATCGCTATAAAAGGGGATCAGCATGGGGGACATCACTACAAAAGGGGACCAGCATGGGGGACATCACTGCAAAAGGGGAGCAGCATGGGGGACATCACTGCAAAAGGGGATCAGCATGGGGGACATTACTACACTATGGGGGCCAGGATGGGGGACATTACTACAAAAGGGGACCAGCATGGAGGACATTATTACAAAAGGGGACCAGCATGGGGAACATTACTGCAAAAGGGGACCAGGTTGGGGATATTAGTACAAGAGGGGGACCAGGATGGGGACCAGTATGGAGACATTACAACAAGAAAGGGACCAAGATGGGGACATTACTACAAGAAGGGGATCAGGATTTTGACATTACTACATTGAGCAAAAAAATGTGGTATTACTAAAAATGTCACTTAGGCTACTTTCACATCACATTTTGCGCTGTTCGCGGCAGTTGCGTTTTTTTTCACCGCAACTGCCGCGAACACCGCATAATGGCCGCGATCGTGGCACACTTGCGGCAAGCCCCATACAATGTCTATGGGGCTTGCGGTAAGTGTGTGGCAGGTGCGGTTTCGGCACTTGCGGCAGGTGCGGGCGCGAAAAAAGCGCAGTAAGCAGCATTTTTTTTTGCAGCCGCAAGTGCTGAAACTGCACTTGCTGCACACTTACCGCAAGCCCCATAGACATTGTATGGGGCTTGCCGCAAGTGTGCCACGATCGCGGCCGTTATGCTGTAATCGCGGTAGTTGCGTTTATTTCACCGCATCTGCCGCGATCAGCATTTACCGCTGATGCGAAAGCACCCTTAGTCCTACAAGCAATGCGGCCCCCCAATATCAATATTTTTCTATGTGCGGCCCACCAACCCAGCCGAGTTTGAGACCCCTGATCTAGAGCGCATGAAACCCCTTTCTACACCTGCCTGAAGGACAACCAACCCTACCCATGGGAGGCTCACCATCTAGACTGCCCCTTATCATCGTCCCTGGCAGGAATACAGCAGTGGTGGTCCACACTGACCACACACCACGGTTGGCGTCACGAAAAATCCATAAACTTTATCCCTTTTTTATTGCTGCATCTAGGAAAATGGGACCGGGCAATGGTACCCTGACATCCCAGAGACAGTACGGCCCAGTCTCGAGTACGCCGGTCCTTGGGGGTGTGACAATAGCATTTAAGACTGGCATATTTGTCTTCCTTTGGATAACAACTTTAGGATTATAGATTGAAATTTATAGACTTTGACCTTATTCATTCTTAATAGGAAACATATGAACAGTAATACATTTGATTAAAAAAATATTAAATAGAATATTTTTTAACATGTTTCTGCAAGTGTGATCTGTCATGAATCCATATATGATTTTTTCATGGTAGCATACGATGCATGGAATAGTGAGTCATATAACCGCAGTCTTCTGTTTATGTTCTATTATACGGCTTCTGTTGGTATACATGAATAGCACATAACACTGCAATATATGGATACAATGCCAAGTTTTTTCCACGCTTTTTATAATAAAATATCCCATTTAAAAAAAAAAAAGGCTTCATCTTGATGTATTGCACTTATTACTGCAGGTCAGATCATATGCCAGATTAAAGTTGGCAGACAATTTTGAAGCAGTTGCAAGAATTTTCTTGGCACACAGCTACCAAACAAACTGAGTGCCAAATGCATCAAAATGTGTGCAGATAGCAGACTCAGGAACAATAGACTTTTCAATTTCCTTGAGCACAGAAAAAAAAACAATTTACTGATACTTGATTCATTACTTCCTAAAAATGTAACAATAAAAAAAGTTTCTTTTTGAACCTGTTCACCAGTCTTCCATTAAATATGATGTATATTTTGGTCTAGATTGATGGTTTGGTAGAAGAAAATCCATACTGCAAGAAATGTGAATTTATGAGTTAAATGAAAATCATTAAGAGACTCTACTTTTAAAGGCAATAACACCATCAAAGAGTTTATGTGCAGGTTTGACAAATTTATTTAACATATTGACTTTAACTAGAAAGGTGGACATGTTGAAGCTCCAATGTCTAGAAGAGATTGTCTAAAATGTCTAGAAGAGATTGTCTAGTTTTCATTACACAGGCATAATATGTGTGTTTGATGGCCACTGTGTAATTTCTTAAAGTGGTAAACACGTTTACATACGTTATCACATATCCATTGGAATGCAGTTGCTGGATTGATGAGGTCCCTCTGCCTGGACCTCCATTGATTGCTGATTTGTCCCCTCTGTCTCCTGATGTACCCTTTGTCCCATGACTGTGGTCAGGAGAAGCTCTGGTGCATATGCTCCCTGTTGATCCATTTAAAGTCTAAGACAATTATGTGGAAGCCAAGTGCTCCATTCAGGTATCTTTAAAGATGCATACACACGATCTGGAATAGCAGCGTTTCGGACACAGTATTGCCGCTTCATCCAAAACACTGCATTTTATGGTACCAGCGCAGTGGATGGGATTTCTACAAACCTCATTCTTACTGTGCTTCTCCCCTCCGCAGAGTGTTTTCAAATGTGGTGCGAGTTACTGCGCATTCTCGCATCCCCGCAGCATGTTAATTTCATGCTGTGGAGTCAGAAGCGATAACTATCGGGTGAATGCAAGGAGAAACCGCCCTGCACCAAACATAGATCATTGGCACAGGGCGGCTATGGTCTACCGGCATTTACTCATGGGTTCCCGAACCTACTGCATCCAATATGCAGTAACTCCGGATCCTGTGCACATACCCTAATATTAGAGATTCAGAATAAAGTGGTATAGTTCATTCATCACCATGTGCTTCATTTCCATTTTTTAGTTTGTCAACTAACTCTAACATACAAGCCTTATGAAAAAATTACCAGGTATTCAGTAGCTAGATAATATATTATGTAGATTTACAAAACCAATTTAATTTCACCTTTGGATGTAGCATAAGGAAATGAATTGCTGTCTGCCACATAGTGCAACTAACTACACACGGTCTCACCAGCAACACTGGAGAATCTTGACAGTGTGTGATGGGCGAGCGGAAGTCTTTAGTCACATAGCACGAGTACAGACTTTTATCACAATACCAGACAACCCTTTCAAGAGGACTCTATGACTCCACAGTTTCTAAGCCCAAAACGGTGGTCATGTGACTGCAATTGTACAATATGCGTGTTCCTTGCCAGAACCTGACTAGTGGATGCGGCCTTGCTATACAACTGTATGGAGCAAGGTCGCCCACTAGACAGCCGCACATACAGTTTTTTTTTAGGGAAAGTATTTTTACCTCCTCCCAGTGTGGCCCTTGACATCTTTATAAGCTGGTTACACAAATTTAAGTTGCAATTTTGTCTTGAAACTGTGCATCGCATGTTGTTGAAGTTGACAGTTTTGCAGGGTGAGAACAGGTACATATGCAATTTGCATCCTTCCGGACACATTCTGACTAGAGGAGCTCATCTTTGCTTAATTCACTTAAAAATTACACACTTTTTGGTCATATAATTACCCAATCACATCAGCAACACCAGAGAATCTTGACAGCGTGTGGTGGGCATGCGTGAGGGATTCAGAAATCTGTAGTCACATATCATGAGTACAGACTTTTATCACAAGACTAGACAACTCTTTTAAGAAAAATGTTAGAGGGTTATCCCATCTAAATTGATAATTCTGCAGTCACTTTATGACTCCCCAGCCTGTAAGCCCAAAACAGCAGTCACGTGACCGCAGTTGTGCAATATGCATGTTCTCAGCCAGAACCAGACTAGTGGGTGCAGCATTGCTATACAAATGTATTGAGCAAGCTCACGTTCACTAGACGGACTACTAGTTTTCGTAAGGGAAAGTATTTTCTCCTGCTATAAGATTCCTTCTACAGTGACCATTGCCATCCTAGTAAGATGGGTATTCACACTCTATAGGCCACTCTTTATAGAGAATACTGCAATAGGGCAATTACAGTATGTTTGATGTTGTTTGTCTGTGATTTTAATGATAAGAATAAAGTAATTGACGTCATGGTTTTTTTCTCTATGTTTATAACCTTTGTCATGTGACTACCAGTCTAGATGATTGCCATTCCCAGGAAGTCTCATTCCCAATAATTGTCTTGTGTCTATGAACCCTAAGGCGGCCGTCAGACGCTTCAATATCTTGAACGATATTGTAAGCGATCACATGCACGCGCGATCGCTTACAATATCGTTCACATCGCTGGTGAGATGTCACACAGACAGACTCACCAGCGTTGTGGGCCAGCAAGATCGCTGGTAACTATGGTACACATCGGGTTACTAGGCGCCGTGCGGCACTTAGTAACCCGACGTTTACCATAGATACCATCTCCCAGCATAGGCTCTGCCGCTGGGAGATCGTTCATCGTGGTGTCACACACCACGATGAAGCAGATTGTTCAAGCGTTCATCGCTAGATATGAGCTCCGGCTCTCATATCTGCGATGTCACGATCAAGCGATTTTACATTGTAAAATCGCTTGATCGCACGTAGCGATGTACAAGTGATATTGCTTAAGCGATCAAAAAGCAGATCGCTTAAAACGATATCGTTTAAGATATTGAAGCGTCTGACGGCCGCCTTAGTTGCATATATGATGTAATATGATGCCTGAAGCATTACCATCCACTCATATATTCAGGAATTACTACAACATAGAGAGTTTACATTTTGGCTCCAATCTACAATATTATTATTATTGTGATATATGATTTCTACATATCACCTTTATTGTTTAAAGCAGCGCCATGTCTAATATTAGCTCACTAGTTCATTCCAGCTTCTTATTCCAACTTTAAACTTCAAACTACTGTTCTAAATTCCCAGTACTAATGTATTAGCAATGTTTTTAACCTTAGGCCCAGTGTTTCTCTTTCTTGAGGACGGTTTTCGTGGCATCAGCTCTTGGGATATTCATTCCTTTTAGCACGTATTCCTTTGTAACTTGTGCTGCTTGGTAATTGGTTTATTGTAATGAGACCGGAGCACAGAAGCCAAACTCACTCAACAGTGCTATTAAACTTTGGAAACTTAACTCTATATAATTTTATTTTCCATTACATGGCTGTAGCGCTGTTACCATTTTAATAAACATGTTAGTGCCAGTTTTATATGATCTATTACTTTTTTAAACTTGCTGCTTTTTGGATTATTATGTTAAAGGGAACTACTTGTCAGCTAGTAAACCTTGGACAGCATGTATCAGCAACTGGCCGTATGATCACAACCGTTCCATTCTGCAATACTGTAGTATTTCAGAAAAAGACATACTTTTACAGTTGTCGGAGAATGAGCCACACAGTGTACTAGTCAGTCCCCAGTAGCTTCTCCGTTTCCACTGTCCTTGACTTACAGGTGTCAGTGTATACGCACATGTAGGTAGAGACCTCTCAGTTACTGTCAGTAGAAGGGGAGAAGCCTCTTGGGAACCGCCTGTAAAGTGTGTTTCGGTCCCAAACGGTTGGTAAATTGTTTTTTTTTCTATGAAAAACTGCAGCATTTCAAAGTGAAGCATACCTGGCTTGGATAATACAACCAATGGCTGATGCATGCTGTCCACAGTTTGGGTAGTATGTACTATCTAATAGTTTCCCTTCAAACAGATGGTCTACAGCTATTGGTACTTGTGTGTCACGAGTGAGTGACAGCTTCCTACTATTCCCCCATCCTACTGTATCCTAACCCACCCCTCATAGACTGTGAGCCCTCGTGGACAGGGTCCCTGCCCCTCCTGTACCTGTACGTCCTGATCGCCTAGATTTAGTGTACTTGTTCTTGTCTCCCTCATCCTCATGTAAAGCGCCATGGAACCTAATGGCGCTATATAAATAAATAATAATAATAATAGCTTTGGAGCTGTAGAAAAAAAACACAAAAAACCCAAAGAGCTCTCCTGTGTAAATTAATCACAGCACAAGTACTGAGCAGAAACAAATCCACTCACCTGAACATTTTGTGTAGACCTGCACAACTCAGGTAATGAGCTCATGCACATGAGGGATCTCCGGAATGTAGTTCTGGTCACTCTACGTCCTCAGTCCGGAAGGATTTGCAGAAACTGTATTATCAGTTCAGAAATACTGCCTCCACCTTGCCTGTGGGTCTCTGTTGGTGACTTGCAGTAAAGGCCTGTTTGACTCCATAAAGGGAGGAAGTGGTCAGACCACTCCTGTAATCTGCAATCAGTGATCAATAGCTGCAGATCCCCTTGAGCAATTTAAGATGATGTTAGCCTGCAAACACTTAGCAGCGCTGGGAAGGAGAGAGGACAGCTCACTACCAAAAAGGGATTAAGGGATGTAAGGAATATGAGATATACCGTATATACTCGTGTATAAGCCGAGTTTTTCAGCCCAAAATTTGGGCTGAAAAGTCCCCCCCTCGGCTTATACACGAGTCATATACGGGGGGGCTGTGTCCCGGGGGCTGTGGAGGCTGGAGGAGGCGGGGGGGCTGCTGTATGAGCGGCCCCGTCACGTGGGGCCGCTCATTATATATGCACTGCTTCCCCCTGTCAATCAGAGGCAGGGGGAAGCAGTGCATATGGCCCCCCCAAAAGCTGGCACTGTCCCCCCTTGTAAGGGCCCCCCCCCCGCTGCTTATACATTACCATTCCGGTGTTCTGATCGGCGCCGCTCCTCGGTGCTGCGTCTTCATCCTCCCATCCGCGCTCGCTGCATCCATCCGGGTTCTCCGGCTGTCGCAGCGATATGACGTCATCGCGCGACCGCCGGAGATCCTGGATGCAGCGAGCGAGGACGGGAGGATGAAGAAGAAGCACCGAGGAGCGGCGCCGATCAGAACACCGGGATGGTAATGTATAAGCAGCGGGGGGGAGGCCTTACAAGGGGGGACAGTGCCAGCTTTTGGGGGCTGTTGGTACCCCCAGGGGGCTTCTGGGTACCCCCTGGGGGCTGTTGGTACCCCCAGGGGGCTGTTGGTACCCCCAGGGGGCTGTTGGGTACCCCCTGGGGGCTGTTGGTCCCCCCTGGGGGCTGTTGGTACCCCCAGGGGTCTGTTGGTACCCCCAGGGGGCTGCTGGGAACCCCCTGGGGGCTGTTGGTACCCCCTGGAGGCTGTTGGTACCCCCAGTGGGCTGCTGGGTCCCCCCTGGGGCCTGTTGGTCCCCCCTGGGGGCTGTTGGTACCCCCTGGGGGCTGCTGGGTACCCCCAGGGGGCTGCTGGGTACCCCCTGGGGGCTGCTATATGTACCCCTGGGGGCCTGCTGTATACCACTGGGGCTGCTGTATACTACCACTGGGGCTGCTGGGGCTCCTGTATACTACCACTGGGGCTGCTGTATACTACCACTGGGGCTGCTGGGGCTCCTGTATACTACCACTGGGGCTGCTGGGGCTCCTGTATACTACCACTGGGGCTGCTGGGGCTCCTGTATACTACCACTGGGCTGCTGGGGCTCCTGTATACTACCACTGGGGCTGCTGTATACTACCACTGGGGCTGCTGGGGCTCCTGTATACTACCACTGGGGCTGCTAGGGAATCTGTATACTACCACTGGGGCTGCTGGGGCTCCTGTATACTACCACTGGGGCTGCTGGGGAATCTGTATACTACCACTGGGGCTGCTGGGGAATCTGTATACTACCACTGGGGCTGCTGTATACTACCACTGGGGGGCCTGTATACCACACTGCTGGGGGCTGTATACCTGTGCTGGGGTCCACCCTCGGCTTATACACGAGTCAATAGGTTTTTCCAGATTTTTGGGGCAAAAGTAGGGGGGTCGGCTTATACACGGGTCGGCTTATACACGAGTATATACGGTATTCTGGCATATTTATCAAGCCAAAATCCCAATATTCCTATCAGTCATTTTTTAGCTCAGGTTTTCACTCTCGGCCCCTCAAAGAAAAAGCCCCATCCCTTTGCCCTGAACGCTAATTGAATGCAAAAGGGTGTGTTAATTGACTCCAGGATATAACCTTCCTAGCCAAATGGTCTCCTGACAAAGGGGTCGGAAATACCCTGCTGTGAATAACCACTCAAGAAAAGAACGTTATTGTCCAGCCCAGAACCAGAGGAAATGGAAGAGGAAAACCTCCAAAACCCTGACAGCTAAACCAGACAGAGAGGAGCCAGTTTATTTAAATAAAATATGAACATGCCACACACATACCAAGCATATCACTAGACTCATGAGGCCCTTCTGCATGCCCACATACTAGCCATTTCAATCCAGCACCATGCCTTCAGGAGATACACAAAACGGTGACTAGGATTTAGCTACAGAAAACATGTTTGGTCCTGAAACCTAGAAGAGAATCAGCAGAATTCAATGAGACCACAACAGCTTCTTTCGTATCCTCCAGGGAAAAGATATGGGCATTCATAGGTTTTCATATTTTAGTACAAAGATACAGGGGAAGAGAGTCCAAGACCACCCAGAGGCGGAAAGGAGCAACTTGAGAGTGGCTGCCTAGAGTATAACACTACAGCTCAACCCCTCCCACTTTGTATTACTTCTGAGGAGGCCTTATTACATCATGTGTCAGAGTAGAGTATACCCAAGGGAACATGGAGACTTGACATTGCTTCAGTGTGGCTACCAGCAGGAAGGAAACCGATAACTGAAGTTACTGAACTAGATTTGTCTCTATATTTGTGTGTATTCTATTCAGCTTGTATCACTCATCAGTATATATTATCTAGTGTGCCCTTATGGAAATTAAATACATACTTTAATCTTGGGTTGCTCTTTTATCTTGATCACAAAATTTCCACATCCTTGTGCTCGTTTAACATTATACTCTACCTGGGTTGGTTTCTTGGCCTGACATAATCCCAACCACGGACTGAGATTGTAGGAAACGAGAAATAGGTGGCAGCAATTGGTGTTTGTGTTATTCAAGGTGGCGGTTATTATACAGTATGTAATTCTGACCTGGGACTGGAAGACATATAACACTTGCTGAGGGTACCTTAATAAACCAGCACTAACAGTGCTGCTGCAGTCCCTCCCTTATCCTCATTCAGTTCCCTGACTGTCCTGAATATAAGAGGGGTCCTAGAGAGAGCTGCCAGGTCCGGTGGCAAACTCATCACATGTACTGTTTCACAAGCTGCATCTACCGCAACCTCCTAACAAATCTGGGGTTGAGAAAAGTAAAATAAAACGAAAAAAATAGCGGTGATAGGGCTCTGATGAGTAATTCCATGATAAGAGAAAAAATAGAAAAAAAGTTTCACTAGTGCTTTCTGGGAAACAAATTCCCCTTCATCAGGTTCAACTAAACATACACGATTGGATTTCTATATACCACTCCTTCATAAAAAGACAATTTGTGAATTATCTATAACAAATGACTGATTTCAGGGGAGTACATCGATACATACAGCAGGCATATAGAGTGGGGGCTGGCATATAGTGTGGCCATGCCCCACTGCTATCACTAGATTCCAGCCCCCACTTTAAATGCCTGCTGTATTATTTGGTTTGTTACAATTTTTGATTGAGGAGTCAATTGGTGTTGGCTGGTGTGGGTGGATTATTGGAAGGCCGCGTTTCTCAGAGTGACAATTGGTCATAGGGGGAGTGTCCACGCATAACATGTTTTGGGTTACTACCCTTCTCCCCTAAACAACTCGGTGGTGTCTGATTTGCATATTAGGGTTTACACAGAAAAGATGTAAAGAAATTTTAAAGGGAGGGAGCTGTTTTTGGTGCCAATAGGATTTTGTATTGGAAGGTGTCTGATTTGATAAGCAACTGTTAGACTGGTGTTCACTATTTGGCAGTGAGGGAAGACTTTTATGGAATGTGCAGGCACACCTGTGCATGGGTTTGGTGTTGACAATCTGTGTGGTGTTCGTTTGGTTTTTAGGTTAATTTGCATTTAGGTGCAGTATGGGTTTGTAGGTTTTACCATTACGTGTATGGGTCATGGAACAGTGGGTGTACTGATGACTTGTTAGTGTTTTTTTTTTAAAGGAATGTGCCTAGTTTTGTCCTCGGGGACGTTTGTATTCTCTGGGGTTGTGGTAGGCTGAGAATTGCCTTGACAGCAGTCCACGGCAGACAGCATGGATTCCAAAGTGTTTAGGTGGGTAGAAAACCACGAATTATGGGAACAGATGTTGCTGGGATTCTCATACAATTTTAGAGAGGTCAGCAAATGAAGGCTTCGGTGTGTGGGGGTGAGGTATGATGTTGGTGCAGGCCTTCCATTAATGGTTTTAAGATATGACATGGTTTGGGTGTGGTTACCTTTCTGGGTGGCAGTGGGAATATTGTAGGTGAGTATGGCATGGTTGCCAAGAGGTATTTGTGAGGTGGGGAAGTAATAAAATTGGGGGAACTCTCCTTATTACAGGATTTGGTGATATTAATGGCAAGAAAGTGGTGGACCACTTCCTGGTATGGGTGTGTGATAGGGTAGGTGACTGTGGCGCAGTTGCCAAGAGGTATTTGCAAGGGGAAGTAATAAAGTTGGTATAAGGCTCAACCCATGGATGAAGAGGGTTATTAAGTTGGTGGGGAAGTTTATGGTACTTTCCGGATTTGATTTATGAGCGACTGGTATTTACAAGAGAGGGAGTAATGACTTCAGTGTGAAGTCTTCCCTGTAAAGGATTGGAAGTTATTAACTTAGTTGGGTAAATTTGTGGTTACTTTACTGTGTGTGGGGTTTTATATTATAGTGGGCTATGGTGTTGCAGTTGCTAGGAGGAATTTCCAAAGGGAGGTAATAACGTAAGTGGGATATCTTCCATGTAAATGTTTGGAAGATATTAACTTGGTTGGGAAGAAGTGGTGCTTTCCCTTGGGGTATTATGATCTGGTTGGAAAGGGTGGCCAGGTTTGCAGGATACAAAGGTCAATGGTTAAACAGCCTAAGCAAGGATTATGTTTATAGGGCTGTGGGGCCCGTTGGTGTAGCTATGAAAATGGCTGGAAATTGGTGGCTTAGGAGGAAGTGGATAAGAATAACTTATTCATGGTGTATGGTTCAGTTACAGCTGTGGGTCCATGTGTGGCTTCAGATTTAAGGATTGTATAAACAAGTATAAACAAGTTTTGGTGATGGCGGGACCAGACCGTGCAAGGTGTCGCACGGCAGGCCTGTGGTGGGGGATAGGTCTGGTTCAGAGGCTGAATAATTGCTTATATCCTTCGGTGAAGCCACTATTGGGGAATAGTGGCTTCTGGTACAGCAATGTAATTAGCGGGCATAGGTCCCACTAAGGTTAGGGGTATTAACCATGTGGTATTAATACCCATTCCCCTGACCTGGTGCAGAGCAGCCAAGGAAACTTGTAAGGTTATGGCATCAATAGTGGGGAATAGTGGCTTCTGCATACACCAATGTAATCAGTGGGCGTAGGTCCCACCAAGTGAGGGGCATTGCCTATGTGATGTTAATACCCCTCTTTATGGGCTGGTGTGGGCGGCAAGGGAAACTTGTAAATTGCTCGGGGCTTGCTCTGGACCGGATCTACTAACTGTTCCTAGCCTGTTTAATATATACTTTTTTAAGTTGTGGTAGCTGGTAGGGTCACCAGGTTGGTGGGCGCCACCAAGTTTTTGTGTAAATATTTTATAAAAAGCTGCTGTGGCTATTTTTCCATAGCAGTCATGTGTTTATTTGGATACAACAAAGAGATGCATATGACGAGGGATACCAAACAGCGAATGACCCAATAATCCTGTCTTGAATTGTCAAGTGTATCTTCACCCCACTGCTGCTCATTATAGATCATCATGCCAGTTTAATTACTATGAAATATTCTTTTTCCTATTTTCTTTTTTTCTAAACCTGGGTACATTTTATTGTCCTAATATCTTATAGCCCAAAAACTACAGTATATGGCGCCATTTTTCTTCATCTAATAGTCTGAAAATCACAATTTAGGTTCTCATATTAGAAGAATGAAAAATAAGGAGGAAAGAAATGCAAACATATCAGTACTAAAGAAATTATTGACAGTATCTGCCCATATTAAATGCCAAAACTCTGCATTTAGAGCACAAAATCTATGGCATTTTGAAAATGGTATTCTGCCCATTTGTTGACGTTGATCACAAATTTAAATGGTGAACAATACATAGAATGCAGAAACCGATGCAAAAAAACACAGGATAACAAAGTGATTAAATTTACAATTTAATATATTGGATATGCCAGTGATACATGCTATAATTATACTTTTTTTTGTAAATATGCAATAGTATTAATATTAAAGCGATGATTGATCAAACCTCAGAGTAGCCACGAGTGTGACAAATGGTAGAATAATAATGCTGAAATGGTCTGTGCCCCTGGGTAATGATATTCAACATCTATAATCACATAGTATTTAAGCCTGGGTAAGAAATCTCTTGATTTTTCTGGTAATATGTTAATTATAAAAGTACCATTAGTAATTAGCAATTAATATTTTTATTATAAACTAGATGGCGACCCATTCTAAAGAATCGGGTATTCTAGCTTATGGTTTGCAGGGTATACGGGGGCTCAGTGGTTAGCAGACTATACAGTGGCTCAGTGGTTAGCAGAGTATAAAGGCGGCTCTGTGGTTAGCAGAGTATAGAGGCGGCCCTGTGGGTAGCAGAGAATTCAGAGGCTCTGTGGGTAGCAGAGTATACAGGTGGCTCTGTGGGTAGCAGAGTATACAGGCAGCTCTGTGGGTAGCAGAGAATACAGAAGGCTATGTGGGTAGCAGATTATTCAGGCGGGTCTGTCGGTAGCAGAGTATACAGAGTCTCTGTGGGTAGCAGAGTATACAGAAGGCTATGTGGGTAGCAGATTATTCAGGTGGTCTGTCGGTAGCAGAGTATACAGAAGGCTCTGTGGGTAGCAGATATACAGAAGGCTCTGTGGGTAGCAGATATACAGAAGGCTTGTGGGTAGCAGAGTATAAGGTGGCTCTGTGGGTAGCAGAGTATAGAGGCGGCTCTGTGGGTAGCAGATTATAGAGGCGGCTCTGTGGGTAGCAGAGTATACAGGCAGGTCTGTGGGTAGCAGAGTATACAGGCGGGTCTGTGGGTAGCTGAGTATAAGGCTGTCTGTGGGTAGCAGAGTATAAAGGATGGTCTGTGGGTAGCAGATTATACAGGCGGTCTGTGGTAGCAGATTATAGATGGGTCTGTGGGTAGCAGAGTATACAGAAGGCTCTGTGGGTAGCAGTTTATACATGAGGCTCTGTGGGTAGCAGATTATACAGGCGGCTCTGATGGTAGCAGATTATACAGGCGGCTCTGTGGGTAGCAGAGTATACAGGGGGCTCTCTGGTAGCAAGTATACAGGCGGGTCTGTGGGTAGCAGAATATACAGGCGTCTGTGGGTAGCAGATTATACAGGTGGTCTGTGGGTAGCAGAGTATACAGAAGGCTCTGTGGGTAGCAGATTATACAGGCTGCTCTGTGGGTAGCAATGTATACAGGCGGGTCTGTGGGTAGCAGAGTATACAGACGCTCTGTGTGTAGCAGATTATACAGGCGGTCTGGGGTAGCAGAGTATACAGGTGGTCTGTGGTAGAGTTACAGGCGGCTCTGTGGTACAAGTAAAGGTGGCTCTGTGGGTAGCAGAGTATACAGGTGGCTCTTTGGTAGCAGAGTATAGAGCGGCTTGTGGGTAGCAGATATACAGGCGGCTCTGTGGGTAGCAGAGTATACAGGCGGGCTCAGTGGGTAGCAGAGTATACAGGCGGGTCTGCGGGTAGCAGAGTATACAGGCGGGTCTGTGGGTAGCAGAGTATACAGAAGGCTCTGTGGATAGCAGATTATAAAGGCGGCTCTGTGGGTAGCAGAGTATACAGGCGGGTCCTTTGGGTAGCAGAGTATACAGAAGGCTCTGTGGGTAGCAGATTATACAGGTGGGTCTGTGGGTAGCAGAGTATACAGAAGGCTCTGTAGGTAGCAGATTATACTGGCGGCTCTGTGGGTAGCAGAGTATAGAGGCAGCTCTGTGGGTAGCAGAGTATACAGGGGCTGTGTGGGTAGCAGAGTATACAGGGGGCTCTGTGGGTAGCAGAGTATACAGGCGGCTCTGTGGGTAGCAGAGTATAGAGGCGGCTCTGTGGGTAGCAGAGTATAGAGGCGGCTCTGTGGGTAGCAGAGTATAGAGGCGGCTCTGTGGGTTGCAGAGTATAGAGGCGGGTCTGTGGGTAGCAGAGTATACAGGCGGCTCTGTGGGTAGCAGAGTATAGAGGCGGCTCTGTGGATAGCAGAGTTTGATGTGGCGGGAGGCTGGAGGAGTGAGGAGAGGTGGTGCTGGAGGGGTGAGGAGAGGTGGCGCTGGAGGGGTAAGGAGAGGTGCGGTTTGGAGGGATTAGGAGAGGTGGCTGGAGGGATGAAGAGAGGTGGCTTGAGGGGTGAGGAGAGGTGGCTGGAGGGGTGAGGAGAGGTGGCTGGAGGGGTGAGGAAAGGTGGCTGGAGGGATGAGGAGAGGTGGCTGGAGGGGGAGAGGGGCTGAGGGTAGGAGAGGTCCTGCTGGAGGGGTGAGGAGAGGTCCTGCTGGAGGGGTGAGGAGAGGTGGCGCTGAAGGGGTGAGGAGAGAGGAGGCTGGAGCGGTGACTCACTGCTCGCAACCTCTCCTCCTCCGTGCAGGCTGCACAGCAGCGGTCTCTGTATCCCCGGGGCCACTTGGCCTCGTGCTCGGCGTCTGGCAGAGGGCTGAGCCCGGAGGCTCGGGGCAGTCCAGGAGCGGAGGCCGGTCCGTGCGGCCGCCATTGCGCACTGCGCAGAGAGGCGTCATCAGCCCCAGGCGCCGGAAGTGAAGGGGAGGAGCCTGCAGCTGTGAAACCGGCCGGAGCTAATGCCGGTCGTCTCTCGAAGTGGTGTGTGGCGCGGGTGAACCGGCTAAGCGTCTCTCCGCCCGTGATGTCTGTGTGTTTTGGGCAGTGTAGGGGCGGCCGTAAGCGTGGTGGGGCCGGGTGAGTCCCGCTCCGCTTACGGCCGCCTTGTTGGTCCACCCTGGACGGGTGTAGCTTTGTGGTGACGTCACTTTGGCCATGACAAAGTGACGGAAGTCATGGCCAAAGTGACGAAGTGGCCTTGGGCTTTTTATATTAGATATTAATAAAACAAATCATTGCAAGAACAGTAATGTAAAAGGATCATCTCCTACAAATGCCGCTATGTATAATTCCAGTGCTAGCCCCAGAATAAAGCATAATTACAGATGAGTGGATGAGCCAAATTGGAAATTGTCTGTGTGAATTTTTCTGGGAAATGTGATAGTTATTCTCCATATATTGAGAATCCTGTTTTATTTTTTATTTTTATGCTTTGGGGCATCTTCAGACCAAAGAGCATAATAAACAACAGATGTTAAAAGAAAAAAAAATTACTTATACTCAAGTCACCGCATACCCCTCTTCTCTTCTCTCCATCTTCCTTCCGTTCTCAGCTCATCTTCTCAGAAATCTGTACTGAGTGCTAAATCTCTGGGCCCCTTTACCCCTAGGCTGTGACTTTCAGGTCTGATAAGGCCTTCGGACAGTTCTGTGCAATCACGTGTAAGGTCATGACATCATATAATGTCATGACATGTACAGTGACGTTACGTGTGCATGTGCTCAATTATCAGTGACCTCATCAGAAATGAAAGTACCAGCGTAGAAGAAGACTGTGGATTCAGTGGTCGGGGGTGGTGGTGAGCTAATGTGCTGGGGGCCAAATGGGTGATGATGAGAAGCAGGGGGGGCCTAAGAAGTTAGCGGTAAAGTGAGTATAATATTGTAATGGTTCGCTCCACAATATGTGAGGGACTAGCATTTTAGCATGGCATGGCAGCAACACAGATCAAATAGACTTAAATAGTCCATTTAAGGGTATATAAAACTTTTATTTCCAGTCACGTATTTCCCATTCAAAATGTGACATATACATCATATGATACATCATATAACACATAACAGACTTGCCCACCTGCTTACTGACTAACACAGCTTAACCTCTGTCTGACGCTACCAGGGGCGCACACGAGACTGTCCCTCTGGTCACAGGCCTCCAGGCTGCACCACTGTGCCTGCACACAATACACTCACACAGCCCCCATTCAGAGGCTGACACCCCTCTTGGACCTGCCTCCCCATGAAACACATGAAGTCTCTATCTTTCAGACCCCATGCTCAAATAAACATTCAATTTTATGCTGTAAGACACACCCAAGGCTGGGGTATTAGGTCAGCCAGACACACCCATCTATCCAGCAACCTTCAAAACTAGTCCTTGTAATGCTGTTAATTAGCCTAGTAGCACTATAGATACCAGAATAACTGGTCACCACCTTATACTATTACATTTTTTAACCTTCTGATGGCCTTTTGTAGTTCGGCAAGATGGTGGACAATCGTATAAGTGAATATGCGTAAGAAAAAAAATAGAATTGGGCAAATAAGAATTTTTTGAAAATTCAAGTAGAGTTCAAATCCATCCGAACATATTCGTTCATCTTAATGATGATAAAAGCTGATTTATTATAAAAGTCCTATGTTTGCTTAACAAAATGACTTGCATTACTGAACAAAGAAAATAATGTGCAAGGCTTTTATTATTTATTAAGTACAATCCAATCAACATTGAGGCACTTTATAAGATAATGCTAGACAATATGCTAATCTAACAAGAGCAGTATTAAAACAGTGATAAGGACAACCCGTGTGAAAACCTACAATATTGTCTGATGATAAATAATACATCTAGAGAAAATAATGTTAAAAGAAATAATTGAAACAAGGATCAGCATAGACAGCTATGTTTGTAAATCAGTAAATCAATGCCTGGAGGCAGCTTAAGGCGTCCTAGGAATTATTTTCATTTCTTCAGGGCACTACATTTAGGCATTAATGTGGGGCTAAGAAGCATTAGACTGCTGGAGATCTTCACTGGTCCCATGTGCCACAGGTCTTCCCAAGGTTGTCCACATGTGGTCATTGATCATGTGAAGGAACATGGAGTTCACCTCATAGAATAAAATAAATATTTGCGGAAAAAGTCTTGTACATAAACTCTGGAATAGTATATGATTAAAATGAAAAAATGAACCACTTTACTATAAATGCATTTTCTACATCAATTTTGCAAATTACTTCAATCAGAGCTCTTTATTGTAATTAATTGATAAAAAAGGTAAAGTTGACCTCCCTCTGTGGATGCATCAGCTCTCCTCCCAGCTATCTGTGGTCAATGGCTTCTCCATCTGCTACAAGTTTTGCATACAACTTTTATTAACCACCAATATGCTCCATCTGAAACCTCTAATGCTGCCTTCAGTGCTGACACCACTGATGTTCTTTCTTACCAATCGTCTATCAACCCATTATTCCAAATAGCCCTTTACAAAATGCTCACTGTCTAAAACTTGTCACATCTAGACTGCTTTGCAGTCTGCTTGAACTGCTATGCAGTGACTAAACATGTTTGATCCCTGCTGGTAAACTCAGAATAAGACGCTACTGCTATCTATGGTTTATTACGGCTCGGCAGGTGAGGGGGGTGTGAGTTTACACAGCTGTTTATGCCCTTGGCCTTTTAATAGTTTCCTCTTCCACGAGCAGATGTTACTGATAGAGTTTAGTCTCTGCAAGGACCTTGAGCTATGAAGACGTTAGTGCTCTAGGTGCTGAAACCTTCCTGCTGAATTTTTTGGGTGTTTTCTTTCTTGTATGGTAATTGCTGTGCTTCCAAGACTGTGGGCGGAGGTGTGGGGTATTTGCTTAAGGCTGATCAGAAGAGGGAAAGGGTGGTGGTCCAGATATCCTTACCTTTAGAGGTAATTCTGGGAACAGGGAAAGCCAGGGAACCCCAGTCTAAGGGTTAGACTAGTTCCCCTGATTGTCTTTTGCTTGTCATTACCATCCTGCTACCTCACTCCCTTGACAATTATACCATCCTGTAGCAAATGTCATGTGCACATGTTGAACATTTGGTGAGTTTTTACCTCAGTATTTGTAACCAAGCCCAGAAGCGGAACAATCAGAGGAAACGTATAAAGTATACGATAATAAGAAAGGTGCCCCAGGCACTACCTACATCTTCATAACACAGGAGAATCCTCGCATCCTACGGAAGGTTTTCCAATGACACAAAGGAAATCTGGGTGGCAGCAGGTAGTCCAGCTACAACGTTCAACCAGGTAAGAAGAAAACAATGCGGCTCTCCCGGTCGTTCATTATTTACAACTTTTATTTTTAACGGTAAAAACACATCAGAGAGAGGTGCGGTGTTTGGGACTACAGACTGTTTCGAGCACTGTGGCTCTTCAACCGGTCCCACCTGCAGAAGAGGAAAAGTTTAATACGGTAGAAACATGATCACCACTTCTGCATTTTTTAAGCACTCCTGGTTTTGGCTACAAATACTGGTGTAAAAAATCACCAAATACTTAACATGTGCACGAGACTTAATGTTCTGAAATCCCTGATACATACAAAGGTGTATATCCAGAATTGTTTTATTGGTTACAAGTTAAAACTAGACAAGCTTTATAACTTAAATTCTTTGTCTGTTGCCTCCCCTGGTCTTCTTCCTCATAAGCAGGTGGAAAAAACTCTACCAGCTTGACCTGCTACTTGGAAAATTATGAGCCCTGTCTGATACAGTATCTTGGTACTGCAAGTCTGTCTGTCTGTCATTGCTAATAAAGACAGTGTACACTACTACACTACTACACTACTAGTAGACCTTCTGTTGGGAAGGTTTATATTGAAGTAACGGTTTAAAGATAGGTAGTAATCAGGTTTATCAATATCAAATATACTTTATTGTACAGACAAGTAATAGAAAGAAGATAGCATTCTTTCTACTATGTAGCTCAGTGTAATGATTTACTTTAGAGTTCTAGAGAAAATTCTGTACATCTATAGTAAAAGAAGACTATGCATCCGCCTCAGCGTCATTCAATGACTCTTTGAAGGGTGGATCTTTCACGAGTCCTCTGATTTGAGAACCATAAAAAGTACATGCTTCAGCTTCTCCATGGTTAACGCTGGAAATTTTCTACTGATGGTGTTGAGCATCTTCTCTATTTGTTTAGAACCTTTACACAAAGCTTCTTTAGACCTAATTTAATGTGCAGTGGTGGTAAAGTGATCTTGTTCCTGTTAACAATGGTTCTGCAAGTACATTTATTTCTCCTACTACCATGTGTTCTCTCAGAGGCGACTGTTTTCGCACCAAGTGCTCATATTTGTATCTACTATTGCACAGACAGATAAAACAGGAATAATTTGTATACCCACTCTGCTGTGCCAGGAGAATATTTACCATCTTCAGATCCACACTGATTAGTGTGGATCATGGTGATCATGGCAGCACAATGACTCAGTGGTTAGAATTGTTGCTTTGCAGTGCTGGGTCCTGGATCCAATCCCTTGAGGACAACATCTGTAAGGAGTTTGTATGTTCTCCCTGTGTTTGTGTGGGTTTCCTCCTCTTCTACACTCCAAAGATATAATGATAAGGAAATTAGATTGTAAGCCCCTATGAGACAGTGATGATAATCTCTGAAAAGCACTGCAGAATATGTTGATTGCCATATATGCAATGCATAGTAAACAATCGCGGTTTGCTATTATGTCTTACTCTTCAGTCATCTTAGTTGGTGACCTAATGGGATGATCCATATCTATATAGATCATATACAAATTCTAAATCAGTGTGTCGGCAACTATACATTATCTCAAAAACTAGAGCTGCTACAGAAAATCAATTACATATTCTGATTCAAAAGCCTGAATATACTTGAATTTGAGCGTAACACATGAGGGACCCAAAACATTTTTTTTTCTTTCTTCCCAGCGTAATAATTACTCTTCAAAAATGGGTGATGTCCTGCAAACATAGAAAATTGGAAAAAAATATATCAAAGATGGATCTAAAAATAATCAAATCTTTGAATCCCAAATTCGTTATGTGCTTAATCTTAAAATTTAATTTGCATTTACTGATGAACGAGTAGTGAAATATTCGGGTTTGGATAGCTCTATCCAAATGCTTTGAACTGTTTCATTACTTGCTACCATTCAATGCAAGACAATAGGGAACTCACTCGGTCCGAATACTGAAACATTCCATATTATTCTGTTAGAGCTATCTGAATACGAATATCTTACTACTCTCTTAAGGCCACTTCACACACACAGATATCTGAGTCCAATATCTGAACAGATCTCTGGTTGCAGTGAAATCATGGATACATTGCTCCATGTTGTACACAGCCAACAGTTTGTACAGTTTGACCCTGGAGAGCAGCGAGTATCGTATGCAAATTGCGTAAGCACCACAGACAGCTCCTCATTGAGGATGCTGTACTGTAAAATGCTTACGCAAATTGCGTAGCATAGTGGTCCTGATGCTGGAGCCGGCGGTTTGTAATAGAAAGAATAAAGGAAAGCTGACAATAGCGGCTCACGGGTTAACAGTCACATTAACTCCTGACGTGCCGTCCTGTGTGGACAGCATGTCTCTAGGGGGGTGGGTACCTCCTAGAGACATGATGCCCACATTCAATATTATTATTTAACCCTTTGTACATCCCTGCGGCAGCAGGGATGAACAAAGCCGCCTGCTGCTGCAAGCATTCACATATGCCTTGTGGCAGCCGCATGGGCTCCCATTATAACAAATCTGCCGTGGCTGGTATACCGCTGCGAAAACTGCAACCTGCATGATTTTTCATGCAGGCTACCAAACCTGAGCTGGTACCCGGATTGCATGTAGTGCAATCCGGTTATTATAATGGGCTCCTATGGGCAGTGGTTCCTGATCCACTTTTGACCTTTTTTACAGCTCTAAACCGGATCAGGATTTTAAAATTCTGCCACAAATGTAACCCCAGCCTCACTCCTGGTTTTGCCTTGTTAATACTGATGTAAAACACTGACCAAAAGCTCATGTGAACATGGCCTAATAGAAACATGTCACCACGTCTGTATTTTTCATCCACTCCTGGATTTGTCTTACAAAAAATTATGTGAAAAACTGACCATAAACTGAACACGTGAAAATGGAATGCTCATCTCTACCTGTGACATACACACATTTTGAGGATAACAGTCACAATTAAATATGGAATTTAGTGATTTTTTTGTATTTTTAAAGCCAATTAAAGAGGACCTGTCAAAAAATGTGCATATTGTAATAAAATGCAGCAGGACAGATGCTAGCAACATCATATTACTGATCAAGCACATGGAGCCCATTATTTTCGCTAGCACATTCCCAATCTCTCTTTCTTACACTATTAATTAAAGCTCTACTACAGCATTTATTTTAAGCGCTAGAGTGGTGCCTTTAATCTAAGGTCTCTGACCCTAATCATATACTCACCCTCTGAAATCTTCACCTTTTATTAACATTGACAGTCACATGGCGCCATCTTGTGGTTGCAACTTGTGACTGGCCAGAAGTCAGAAGTTACATCACAATCTCCCAATGAAAGTCTATAGGTACCGTTACACAGTTCAATGTGGAAAAGATATCACTAATGATCTCGGGGGCGCGCGGTCATTAGGGCATCGTTTAGAGATCGTTGGTGAGTTGTCACACGCCTAGATATATATGCATGTTTCACCAACGATCCAGTGAGCAGCTATCATTCAACCCAGCGAATGATACTTGTTCACTGATGTGAATGGGCGAAGTTGTGAATGACATCGTTATCGCGGTGTCACACGGAACGATGCAGCAGGTTGGCTGATCGTGGATCATCTGATTTCTCAAATCTGCGATGAATGATCCAGCGATTTATCGTAGTCGTATCTTGGTGTCGCATGCATTGACGTACTAACGATGTCATTTGAACGACTCCAAACCCGTGACATTTGAGCGATATTGTTCACGATATCTTACCCTGTAACGGTACCTTATGCCAGCCAGAATGAGGCACGCATAAACATTCATTGCAACATTGGAAGAGCAAGCAGGTCGCAAACTGCCAAAGTCTGACACGAGTGTCGATAATAGAACTTGAAGACGATGGAGGGTGAATGTAAAACTAATGTAATGAAGCATAGATTTAAAGCACGACTTCAGAAGAAAAATTAAACAAAAATTCTGGCATGGTGCTTTAAATCTATGCATTTCCAAAAGTTAATACACTGACTTTTTTCACTTCTGCAGTTATAAAATTCATTTCTTTCTCTGTCTCAGGTATTTGTCAGTGTTTTAGGGCTTTCTCTTCCATTCTATATTGTTGAGCTTTGAGCTCTGATGTAATCTCTCTATTCTAAATCATTCTAAATTGACTGCTACATTCCCTGCCTAGGCTTTTATACATGCTGTTATAGTCCCTTCTGATTGTATATGCTATACCATGTGAAGTGATGAGTGCAAGACATTTTTGGAAGCCCACGCAGCCTGCCTGAGGTCATATCAACCTTCTGTGGCTAAGGCCAGAGACATACTGAGCAAGATACTCGCTTGAGTCATGCATGACTCACTAGGAATGGACGCTGGCTCTCTAGATAGGAACACATCAGCTGCATAGAAATATAAGCAGCTGACGAGCTCCCTTCCAGAGAGGTGGTGACTGTTCCTGGTGAGTTATGCGAGACTCAAGTCAGTATCTTACATGCCTCTGGCTCAGTGTTTTTCTGGCCTAAGGCTGGAAACACACTATCCTACTTACATGGAAGTCTCTCGGACGAGACTCAGATCAGTGACCCTGAACGGCCTCCCTCTCTCTGGGCGGAGAGTGTGGAGCTGCATAGAAATACAAGCAGCTGACATTCCCGTCCTGACAGGAGAGAGGCCGTTCCAGGTGACTGCGCCAAGACTCACCCAACTGCCTTGCATATCACACGGACAGTGTGATTCCAGCCTTAGGCAAATTTCTGCAAAGTGTAAAAGGTAGGCATGCATTTTTTTGCCAGTTTTTGCAAATTCAATTGCAATTTGAGTTTGCTGAGATCTGAAGATTGCATAAAATTAAACTCAAAGTTAATTTGCATCAAATTGATTCATTCATCTCTGCAACTGCATGTAGCTAAAAACTGGATTGTTGCACAGTTTCGTGTTCCTAAAGAATTGCTTCAGCCCTTGTTTTTTACATTTTATGAGTCTTGGAATAGAAGATAAGTATTTCAACACTTTTTTCCTATGCCCTAGTTACAACACTGAATATAATAATGCCGCCTTTTATACACAAATTGATGAGAACACTTCACCTGCCGGTTTTGACTTCACTTGCTTCCACCAATTGGCAGTCTGAGTTCTTCGGAGAAGTCGGCTTTAATAAATAACCTTCAAAGTCGCACAATGCTGGAGGTACAAATACATGTCACCGCACCTGACATGCATTATCAAAGAGACAGATCACTATCAATAAAGCATGCAGTAGTATTTAGTAACATAAGTGGCCAATTATCTTGCTAACTAATGTTGATCTTCAAATCAAACGTTAATTGAAAATGACTGAAATTATTGTACATTAAAGCTTTTTGATGTGACACAGATGTATCTTAAAAAGAAGGAAAGGATGGAAGGAAAAATAGCTAGAACGGCATTTCGTTTTAATTTTCTGAGTGGAACGCTTGAAGATATGACATTTAGAGATTTGAAATGTTTGAACAACCTGTCATCTTGCTCCGCTCGGCTCCAGCACCTGTAATCTTAGAAAGTTCTACCTCTCGGCTTCATCTTACAATCAGGCACTTTCACTACTATGATATATTACGCTCCAATCAGAATAGTAGATCTACAGTGGACTTGTAATTATATGTTGCTACCTAGTAGTTTTATATCGTGCTGTTCAAGTGCAGCTCCTGCTTGGAATTGCCTTACTACACATTACAAGCAATCCTTCTAGGGCCCCATTCACATATCTGTTCATTTACCCAGTTTTTCACTGATAGAATACATACTCATTTTAGTATATGGGCTCTATGGTCAAATCTACATGTTTGTTTTCTTTTTAATTGTAGACCAAGTGTTCTAAAATAAAAAAAAGGACAAATGAATCTCCATGAATTAGAATATCATCAAAAAGTTAATTTATTTCTGTAATTCAATACAAAAATTAAAACATATAGGCTAGGGTCACATTTGTTAATGAAATTGCGTTCACCGCATCCAGATCCGCAATTGCCTTCACACACATTTTGCAAGCAAAATGTTTGGCTGGAGCCACAATCCGGTAATCGGATTGCTCTGGATATGTAATCCGGAGCAATCCGGGTACTGTACAGTTTACTCATCACTCCTGCCGCAGGGATGAGCAAAGTGTTCACACTGTTAAAAAAAGCTTAAATATTAACAATAATTGTGGCCATCATGTCTCTAGGGGATGCCCACCTCCCCTAGAGACAAGCTGCCCACTCAGGTGGGCATGTAATATGTTAATAACTCATGTACAGTAAGCCCGAATTGAATCTGTACAATTTTCTGAATGAAGCCGTGGCTCCCCTGTGAGCTGTGCGCATACTATACGTAATGTACATATAGTATGTGCGCTCTCCGAGGTCCTGTAGGCTTTTACAGTAGATCTATGGCAGTGCGCTGCCCATAGATCTAATGTAAAAACCCAAAGGTCTCTACATAATATATACGTTTCATTTTATGTATTGAATTACTGAAATAAATTAACTTTTTGATGATATTCTAAGTCATTGAGATGAACCTGTATTTCCATTTTAGATCAATCGCTCAATCACGTTAATAAGTCAGTGAAAAACGGACAGCGACTAGAGAATATCTGTAAGGCCAGAAACACACTGAGCTAGATGCATGTGAGATGCTCTCATGAGCCTCGCTTTCCTCACCCAGAATGGCCACCACCATAGAAACACCAGCAGCTGACACGCTCCCGTCCAAAGAGACTGCGGCTGTTCTGGGTGAGGAATGCAAGACTCATGAGAGTATCTCACATGCATCTCACTCATTGTGTCTCTGGCTTAAGTCACCTGATTGCTCCCAGTTTTTTACATTGTAATGATTGTGAGCAGCTATGAAACTGTTATTTTTTTATTGCAAATGTCAAAAACTTAATGATAATTACAAAAAATGCAAATGCGTCCCCTGCTTGTGGTTCCTGCTTGGAGCCACCATAACCCACAAAAATGGGGATGCTGCATAGTAGCAGTCTTGTACCATTACCTGGAGACTAGTACACTGAATGTAGAATGTAGAAATAGATATTCGTGTGCTACTGCTTACATTTTTTCATACAGTATAAAGGAATACTGAACTGAGTTTACACACCTATATCATGGGATTAATCATCCCAAGGGGTCCAATTTTCCAGACAACAGAAACAAGGACAAACATAAAACCTTTCGCTGCCTCAGTCAGATCCTTATTCTGAGGTTTCCACTACATAGATGTACATATATACTCTTAAGTAAGTATGTGGATATATCCTCCCACCATATAAAATGTGTGTATAATAAAAGGTCCACTCACACATAGATCTTGGTGGTGTATTAGTGGATAATTTATTATCCCCCAAAATCACTGTATTTATATTATACACATATGTGTTGCCTCGGGCAGCACGGTAGCTCAAGTGGTTAGCACTGCAGCCTTTGCAGCACTTGGGTCTTGAGGTCCTGTGTTCAATTCCCACTAAGGACAACATCTGCAAGGAGTTTGTATGTTCTCCCCATATTTGTATGGGTTTCTTCCCACATTGTAAAGACATACTGATAGGATGTTTAGATTGTGAGATGTAAGAGAGACAGCATTACTCATGTATGTAAAGTGCTATGGACTTAATAGCGCTATATAAATGAATAAATATTATTATTATCACAAACGAGTTTTGACTGCCTTTTAGGCCAGTTTTGAAAATCTCCCACTCATATACACAAAGCCTGAAAGGCACTACAAATAAATAAGCATGGACTCCCATGAGTCTCTTACCCAACCCAGGGGCAGTTTGGTGGAAATTCAATTCAAGTTTGTGCAGTAGTACACGTATGGCCAGGGTAACACCAGCGTTTTGCCAGCTTTTAGCGGACCTCCACTAAATACTTAGTTTTTCTCTCAGCAGCGGAGAGCCGTCATCCCCGTCGCTTCCTGGTGAAGCGGGCCCTGGCTACCCAATGTTGATCATGGTAACCAACTACACATAAGGCTGTCTAATGTCCACTCTCCCAGAGCGGACAGGGAAACGCTGCTAGCAGTGTTTCCCTGTCCGCTTGGCTTAAGCGGACACTAGGCAGCCTTATGTATAGCTGGTTACCACGATCAACATCAGAGAGCAGGAATAGGTCTACCGGAGGAGAGCACAAGAATGGCCTGACTAACAGCCGAAGAAGCAGAGGCTTACTAACCCAATAATCAGGCACCTCCCATCAGTGGAGATGGCCTGATATACTGGAGGACGGAGAGCTATTGGTCAAGGGAGTGTCAGGTTTAGCTGTATCGGCCCCTACATTCACAGGGGAGGAGCGCAATTACGCCTAGTGCACTGTTGATTAGGTTCATGACTCTGACCATTGTAGTGTGCTGATATGTGAGCGTGGTGGTCAGCAGACAGGAAGGGGACCGGGCGATGGCTCTGAGACACAGTACGCCTGGATGCCAGATGCCCGATCGGTAGAGGAGCAGAGGATGCAGACCCAGGAGAGGTGAGCTGGGGAGCAGTGCCAGGGGACCCCACAGTCAGCTCAGCAGTGCAGTTTAAGTTGAGCAATATAATGTTATGTTGACTTTTGCTGATACATTTTTGCTTCAGCATAGGGAGTAAAGTGGTAGATAGTGATAGGGATAGACAGTCCTGTGTGGAGACACCAAAGGGACATCAATCAGTCAGTGATGATGCTGAGATGCACTGTTATTGAGCAGGGTTACTAAGAGGACACCATTAAATGTTGATGGCACTGAGAGGCACCAATAATGAGTGGGGACACCAAATGGTCATCATCATTACTGACTGGGAACATTAATGTGACTGTATTACTGGGTAATCGTGCTGACATGCATTGTTATTGAGTGGGACACTTAGGAACACATTTATTTACTGGGTGATATCACTGGAAGGTCCATTACATAGTTAAGAGAGCAAAGATGACATGTTTAAAGAGTACAGGGTTCAATTACTGTAAGGAGGCTTAGGCTGCTTTCACATTACGATTTTCTGAGATTCGTGGCTGTCCGTTGTAAAATGGACAGCCATGGATCCGATTTGGCCCTCATGTATCCCTAAGGGCGACGGATCGGATTTGTCCTAATTGGCATCCGATTTGTAACGGATCAGATTCTGTCCGATTTTTTGCTGTACCCAAAAAAGACTGCTCCGAATCAGGTCCGGCCGATCCGCGGCCATTAACATGGGGGCATATGAAGCACGGGTCTGAGAAAACAGCTGATCGTTTCTCAGACCCGATTTTAGTGTACTGAGCATGCTCAGTACACTAAAACTGCTCTTTCCAATGTAATTTCACTTCCACAATGTATATACATACATACAATGTATATACATACATTGAGGAAGAGAAATTGAGTAAAAGGAAGTGTTAAAAATAAAAAATATATATGCTCACCTCTCCAGCGTGTTCCCTGATATCAGCATCTATCTCCTGGCTTGAGGACCCAGCTAATATTATTTTTCACTTAATGGCAGGATTGCTTTCTAATTATTGCTAGATCCGAACCTGTGTCATGACTTTTCATGGCTCTTTGCACCTCTCTATCTTCATTTGTTCATGTGTTCATTACTTTTTCCTCATATATGGGTTGATCTCTTTGCCTGCGAGGATTGGTTGGGTAGTAACTGGCATCTAGTGACATGTCAGTTGCACCTTTAGAAAGATATTAACTTAAAAAAATGGTGACATGTCCAATAGGCATTTCATTATTGTACAGAAAGTATCAGTTTTGAATAGTATATTGCATTAAAATTATTACTTTTACATGTTAAAAACTCTAGTACATACCGTATAAATGTGCATGGTATATATGTATGCAAGGATACAAAATATATTACTAATGTAGTTAGAGAGAGCACAGTATTTGGTGCATAAAATAACTCCAGTCTTATAATATTGAGAGCATTTTTAGCTTGTTTTATATGTGACAGCGCAGAACCTGACTTCAGACGCACAGGCAATCTATACTTTCTCACTGGAGGTGTAATAGTGAATAACAATTACCTAACTGGTAACATATTGCTTGTCAGCTCATCAGTCACAAGAGGAATCATCTAATTAGGTCCCAAGATATCTGAGTATATCCATATATATCTAAGCCAGTCACCTAATTCTGTAAATCAAGGTAAGTATTCATGACCAGCAAACTAATTAAAGCAAGCAATTCATCAATGCAAACATAGCAAATTGAATTGAACAGTAATATATAAGAAAATATGTTTTCTTTTACCATAAGGTATTGCTACCTCCATGCAAATTTACATTAAAAGTTCTATACAGGTATGACAAATATGTTTGCATTTTGTGGCCTAACCTAGAATTTACTATGTTAAATTTAGGCTTTTGCTCCCTACTGGTGACATTTTATATTCCTCATAGATTGCCTCTAGCATTGTTCCTGACATTGTATCATCATAATTCTGGTTTAATATAGGGACTGCTGTGTTCTCCAAACCTTTAGCTTTTTCCCTAGAAGCTATGAAATGGGAGCTTTACAATATCTACATTACTTTTGCATAACTTAAGTATAAAACTTTATTTATGAAAATGAACTCTAATGGCCCCTTTACACGCAGCTACAGGTAACAGGTTTTCCACAGGTAACTTACTGGCTGCAGTGAAATCATGGAGACATAGTTCTATCTTGGTGCTGTGTACAAATGGAATAATGTCTCCATGATTTCACTGCAGCCAGTAAGTTACCTGTGGAAAACCTGTTACCTGTAGCTGCGTGTAAAGGGGCCATTAGAGATAATATTTGTTGCTATCAAGATGTATGAAATGGTACGTCCCAACCAGACTAGCCCACCTGATCCTGGACCAGGGGGCCCACCGCCATCCTCAACTGTATAGGCATACACATTACACCTCTCCATTCTGTGGACTACAGGTTGTTTTTGGCCAGCCATCTACAGATCATAGGTGAGTTGTGGGCTCATTAAACTGTGTATAGAGGAGTTGTATGGCCATCATACTGAGTATAGGGAGCTGTTAGCTCATTATACTCTGTATAGAGGCCCCTCATATTGTATATAGAGGAACTGTGAACACATCATGCTGTATATAGAGGAGCTGTAGGCCTGTCATACTGTGTATAGGGGAGCTATAGGCCCATCATACTGTGCATAGGGGATTTTGGGCCCATTTCTTTGTGCAGAGGTGTGATGGAAATAGTTATTATGCAGATAGGCAGAGATATCAGGTAGCTATTGTATCTGCACTGTAGTAGTACCTAATATATGTGTATACATCAAAAAAAGAAATTAGACACGTGGCACTCACCATTGAAGATCTTGTCGTTTATTTGCAATTCCTTGTGGACATCATGGAAAAGCGTGTAGTGGGGGAGAGAGGTGCATGGGTGTGCACCGCCAATGAGCTGAAGTCTCCTGTCACCCACAATGCGTGAAATCAGTCCGTGAACACGTATAGTGCCCAGTTCAATTTACTCGTAAAGTAATATATGTGTATCCCTTTATCCAGGATTTTGATTTCAGTAGGCCTCAGATATCTCATGTCAAATACTGCATATTGTTTCATTATATATTTTGATGTAATAAGAGGAAGTAAGGAAACCACATGATTTGGGAATACATCCAGCTTAACATCTGTGATGTCTGTGTTTTGGGAAAAAAGGAAGTTAATGTAATGTATATGCAATACCATTAGATAATGTTAAAATGTAATAGTTAATTAAAAATATATATTCAAGATAGATGCTTATTTTAATCAAATCAAATGTATGTACACATCGTCCAATCAGATTTTAACACTCAGCAACCCAATGGACAGCAATATTTAATATTTATGTATCCAATTAAAGAATGATATCATCCTGAGCGCCCACCTCGGGATTGTCAGTATAAAACTGCACGTCTACAATAAAGAAACAGAATTCTCTTAGATTTGGATCTAATCTGAGTCATCTGTGATTATTGTCTGTGGACATCTCTTATTGATTTGGCAAGCAGATAGTATAAGGAAAGGGACATTTTTGACATCCAAACCAACCAATCCATAATATAGGGATGCTATAGGCCCATCATGCTGTGTATAGGCAAGCTGTAGACCCATTTTACAGTGCATAGAGGAGCTTTAGGCCCATTGTACTGTGTATAAGGCAACTTTAGACCCATCATGCTTTATACAGGGGACCTATGGGTCCATCACACTTTGTATAGGGGAGCTGTAGGCCAATTATACTGTGATAGAGGAGCTGTGAGCCTATTATACTCTGTAAAGGGGAGTTGTGTGTCCACTATACTGTGTATAGGGAAGCTGTAAGTCATTTGTGCTATAAATAGGGTAGCTATAGGCCTATCATACTGTGAATAGGGGAGTTGTTTGACCATTATATTGTGTATAGGGAAGCTGTGAACCCATTATATTGTGTATAGAAGAGTTGCATGCCATCATACTGTGTATAGAGAGCTGTGGGCCCATTGTACACTGTATAGGGTTGTGTGACCATTATACTCAGTATAGGGAAATTGTTGGACCATCATACTGTGTATATGGGAGCTGTGGACCTATCATGCTGTGTATATAGGAGTTATAGACCCATCATACTGTTTATAGGGAAGCTGTGGACCCATTATACTGTGTATACAGGGGAGCTTTGGACCCCTCATATTGTGTATAGGGTAGCTATAGACCCATTTTATTCTGTATAGAGGGGCTGTGGGCCCATCATAGTGTGTATAAAAGAGCTGTGGGGCAATCATTTTGTGAAAGGGAGGTGTATATCAGGGGACTGAAGGAATATTATTAAATGTTAAAAGGCCCATAAGACACTTTTCATTATAAGTGCACTAAGGGTATTGTAGCAATCAAAGGTGCACATGAGACATCACTTTCTAGGGTCACAATATGGACACTATTTTTAGGGCAATTGCGCAGGTCATCAAAATATTCTAAAGGGCAATTTTAACATCGAGAAGGCATAAATGAAGACTTTTACCTTACATTGGGTACAGTGGTAGGCAGTGTTATGTGGCACAGTAAGAGGAGAACTGTTATTTTGGGAAAAGAAAGTGCAGTAATAGGCCACATACAGCAGTCTTGGGGTATCTGCAAGAGGAGGAGTTGGTGCAGAGTGTGAATAGATGGATATGGTGATAGAAATGTGAGAAGTCAAATATATGTTGTAATCACTGCAGATAAGTTATAGATCAAAGAATTTGTTATGTCAACCTGGGCCACATGAAAAAGCGGGGAAAATTGAATTATTCTATCAGAAAGAATGTCAACAGTAAGTCACTATTTATATCTCTTCTGTAATCTCTTACGTGTTCTGCTGGGCTGGTATCTACCACTATATGTTCACTGTATGGCAAAAATAATGTTATTGGTGTTTGTATATGTGGAGCCCACTGGGACGGGGTACTCGGTGCCGGACCGGGTTGCTACTGGGGATGTCACGGCGGTCCTGGTCTGGACCGTGTCCCGGGTTCGCACAATAAAATGGGGTGTATTTACAGGGGATTTGGTTTGTCGTGACGCCACCCACAGGTTGTGGTCAGTAATGGCACCACCGCTGCTGCAGAACCTCTAGGGATGATGTTTGGCAGCTTTAGATGGATGAGAGTGGAGATGGTGTTGCTTATGGGGGTGATCAGGGTTGGAGTGCAAGGATCACACAAACTCACGGTTTTTGTAGTTTTCCAAGTCTTTACTGTGCAGATGGTACAAGTAGAGTATTGTCCACGGAGTCTGTACCGGGGCCGGGTTGCTCCCACCCTGACCGAGTCCTTGGCTTCCCACTCCTGCGCTTTGTGTGAGGCCCTGCTGCCGCCTTTAGTTGAACTGCTGGACCTGTCTCCCCTCACGGGTACCAATCTACTAGGCAACTTGAGTCTTCCGTGTCACTGACCCCTCTGTGTTGCTTTGTTATGGTACAGTGAAGATGGTGGACCTTCGCTATTCCGTTATTCACTGTGCTGTCTGTTTCAGGCACAGCATCGGATCTGGTATCCGTCCCATGCGCTTCTCCGGGGTGAGTTCAGGGTAACTCCTTGTCCCGGGTATGTTCCTTTACTTTTCCTACTCCTTTTCTCAGACCCTGGCCGGCCTGGAAGTTGACAGTGAACCGTGGGTTGAGCTTAAGGCAGCTCCTCTGCTGCCATGTCCTTCCCTCAGTCCTCTCAGGAACTGAACTCCAACTAAACTGACTAACTGTCTCTCCTACTCTGAGGTATACAACATTAGCTCCTCCCACTCTTGCAGGTGCCACTTAAGCTCCACCCACCACTCTGCTCTTCCCCACTTCCTAGTGTAGTGTCCAGTGTTGTGTGGTGTGGTGAGCTAACCCTTTGTTGATGTTTCTGTGGCACATTAACCCTTGGGGTGACACATATAGAGATTTGTTTTTAGTAACATCATGGTCATTTGCCAAGGATCCCCTGCATCCACAATAAGGGTACACCACTGTAGTTGTAATCAGGGTTATCTTTTTAAAGGGGTTATCCGGGATTTATAAAAAATAAATAAATTGTGCATAAACACTAACAAGTAGGTAGGTGTCACCAATTTGCCTGTTGTACCCGGCACCATTCACTGCATTCATCCCCACTACAGAGCGGATACAGAGTACTCCTGCCGGGAACATCACGGCATGATAAACAGAGTGGTGGCGGCTTTTCCACTCTGTTCGGTGGAAGGGGCAGGACAGCTGCTCTCCTGCTGATTGACAGCTGACTCCTCGCTACCTAATTTGGGGAGCCAGCTGTCATCAGCAAGACATTGGCTCTGAAGCCCATCGACAAAGGGGGGAAAAGCCACCCCCTCTGTAGACGTGACATCAGTGGAAGTTGAAAAATCACTGACAGAAGTGGTCTGTGCCAGTGGTGAACGGCACTGGGCACAACAGGCAGAGAGGGGGCAACTACCTTCCTGTTAGTGCTTAGGAACACGTTTTCCCTCATCCTTGAGTCGAAGTGGAGGTTTGTGCCCATTACTGAACCAGCCATGAGCCCCCATCATTCTGGTTCATTATATATCATCATTCTCATCTCATCAGTCCATAGCACATATCAAAAATCTGTCCTGTCCAGTCTTGAAATATCTGTGTCTTGTTCAGAGATGGATGGTGTCAACCTTCCTTACATTGCCCATGTCTTTGAGCACTGAAAACCTTGTACTTTAGGGCACATTACCAGAAGATTGTGGTACTAGAATGTGACAGCAGTGGAAGATAATGGCTTCCTAGTTACTTCACATTTGAATCTTCTCAAATGTTTGGCAGTCAATGTGCATCTTTCTTTCATCATGCAACTCTGTTGGCAGAAAGATAGAAAAGTTATAGTTCTTAAAGTATGACAATACAAAAATTGTTTAAAAAAATAATTAGAATATAGAAAAATTGCAAACATTAAAAAACTATACAAATCTAGCATCGCTATAATCGTACAGACTCGAGGAATAACGTTGTCTAATCACATATACCACATGATGAATGGCATAAAACCAAAATTTAATTCACATTTACCCTGTGCTCTATACTGAGCACTTACATCAGGGTTGCCATATAAATCTCCAAAATATAGGATCAAGAAAGAACCATTTATTCATTTTGGTGAATGATGTTAACTGATTCATTGATTTTAGAGATAGATGTGAATCTAGCCAAAAAATGATTCAAAATATTATCTAGGCCAAAATAGTACCAATAAAAACTTCAACTCTAACCCTCAATAAAACAATCCCACTCTCTGATCCGCAATCTATTAATGGAAAAATAAGAGGTTTCCAAATTACTAGTAGAACAAAAGCTGTTTAATAGTGACATGGTGCCCCCCAAACCACCCCCTCCCAGCAAAATCTGTGCTCCCAAATTCAATTGTCTCCATCCTGAATGTTTAGGATTACTATAGTGGGGAGAACCCGCCTAACAATTTGTGACGTGCATGTCTCCAGAAACTCAGGATGGGCATAATCTGCTGGGCACAAAGTTGGCATATTGACAATTTTCTCTTTACAATACCAATAGTGTGCTTACTTCTGAAAAAACACCTCTAGTACATACAGTGGGGGAAAAAAGTACTTAGTCAGCCACCAGTTGTGCAAGTTTTCTCACTTAAAAACATGAGGGAGGCCTGTAATTGACATCATAGGTAGACATCAACTATGAGAGACAAAATAAGAAAAAAAATTATGAATGTCACATTGTCTGATTTGGAAAGAAATTTTCTTCAAATTTTGGTGAAAAATACATATTTGGTCACCTACAAATAAGCAAGATTTCTGGCTCTTACAGACCTGTAACTTCTTCTTTAAGAAGCTCCTCTGTCCTCTAATCATTACCTGTAGTACTGGCACCTGTTGGTGTACAGTCATGGCCAAATGTTTTGAGAATGATACAAATATTAGTTTTAACAAAGTCTACTGCTTCAGTTTTTCTAATGGCAATTTGCATATACTCCAGAATGTCATAAAGAATGATCAGCTTAACAGCAATTACTTGCAAAGTCAATATTAGCCTACAAAATGAACTTTAACCCCCAAAACACATTTCAACATCATTGCAGTCCTGCCTTAAAAGGAGCAGCTAACATCGTTTTAGTTATTGTTCCATTAACACAGGTGTGGGTGTTGATGAGGATAGGGCTGGCGATCCATCAGTCATGATTAAGTAAGAATGACACCACTGGACACTTTAAAAGGAGGCTGGTGCTTGGTATCATTGTTTCTCTTCAGTTAACCATGGTTATCTCTAAAGAAACACGTGCAGCCATCATTGCACTGCACAAAAATGGCCTAACAGGGAAGAGTATCGCAGCTAGAAAGATTGCACCTCAGTCAACAATCTATCGCATCATCAAGAACTTCAAGGAGAGAGCTTCCATTGTTGTCAAAAAGGCTCCAGGGCGCCCAAGAAGGACCAGCAAGCGCCAGGACCGTATCTTAAAACAGTTTCAGCTGCGGCATCGGACTACCAGCCGAGCTTGCTCAGGAATGGCAGCAGGCTGGTGTGAGTGCTTCTGCATGCACTGTGACGTGGAGACTCTTTGAGCAAGGCCTGGTTTCAAGAAGGGCAGCAAAGAAGCCACTTCTCTCCAGACAAAACATCAAGGACCGACTGAAATTCTGCAAAGGGTACAGGGAGTGGACTGCTGAGGACTGGGGTAAAGTCATTTTCTCTGATGATTCCCCTTTTCGATTGTTTGGGACATCTGGAAAACAGCTTATTCGGAGAAGAAGAGGTGAGCGCTATCACCAGTCTTGTCTCATGCCAACTGTTAAGCATCCTGAAACCATTCATGTGTGGGGTTGCTTCTCAGCAAAAGGGAATCGGCTCACTCACAGTCTTGCCTAAAAACACAGCCATGAATAAAGAATGGTACCAGAATGTCCTCCAAGAGCAACTTCTCCCAACTGTCCAAGACCAGTTTGGCGCCTAACAATGCCTTTTCCAGCATGATGGAGCACCTTGCCTTAAAGCAAAGGTGATAACTAAATGGCTCAGGAATAAAACATAGAGATTTTGGAACCATGGCCTGGAAACTCCCCAGATCTTAATCCCATTGAGAACTTGTGGTCAATCATCAAGAGACGGGTGGACAAACAAAAATCAACAAATTCTGGCAAATTGCAAGCATTGATTTTGCAAGAATGGACTGCTATCAGTCAGGATTTGGTCCAGAAGTTGATTGAGAGCATGCCAGGGAGAATTGCAGAGGTCCTGAAGAAGAAGGGTCAACACTGCAAATATTGACTTGCTGCATTAACTCATTCTAACTGTCAATATAACCTTTTGGTACTCATAATATGATTGCAATTATATTTCTGTATGTGATATAAACATCAGACAAACACAAATAAAAACCAGAGGGCAGCAGATCATGGGAAAATATCATTTTGGTGTCATTCTCAAAACTTTTGGCCATGACTGTAGAGTAAACCTGGGTCATAACACAAATTAATGCCCTCTGCACCTTAGTAGTGGGTAACCAATTCACAACAATTTGGCACCAAAAGTATCCAAGACTGAAATAGGGGTGATAACTAAGAGATAGGAATTTTAACAGTTTAATGCACCAGTAATTGCCGAAGTCTTCATACAGCACTTCCAGTTGCACTGTGATGCATCATGTTCGATTGGGAAGGAATATAATTAACACCAAAGCGTCAACTTAATACTCTACTGACTGCAGGCCTCATTTGAACTTTTTCCCAGAAAGGGTTTTTAAGAAAATGTCAATATTAGACAATGGCGTAGGTGTATTAGACTTCATTTCTGTCTAAACAGTCAGTTTGTTGATTCAATATTTATGACACAGTTGAGGAAGAACTATTCCTCTGAATCCACTCAAATTACATTGGGACAGGAGGGGGATAGTTGGTTGTGAAGTGGAGATAATTTATTGTTGGATTGTAAACACTTGTGCTGAACCCATATTTTAAACTCATATATCCCAAAGCCAATCATTGCACTGCCTGCCAATACATTGTAGGATTCAATTTAAATAGCTTTTTCTCATCAACAAAGTTCTTTACAATGTGGCACCTCCCTATTTTTCCACCTTTATCTCTGTCTTTCAAACTGCCTGCACAAATCCATACCTTCCACTCCCTGCTTCAAGACTTTTCCCGGGCTGCACCAATCCTCTGGAATGCTCTACCCTGAGAAATTAGGACTATCCACAACTTACACAGCTTTATGCACTCCCTAAAAACACATCTTTTAGGGCCGTGTATCATGCTCCCCAATCGAAGTCCGTTATACATAGCCCACTCACTATTTCTCCACTAAACCCAAAAGCACTACAAAAATTGGCTGGTGACTGCTATTTTTATTTATTCCCAATTAATTCAAGATGATTGGACTATCGTTGTAAATAAGCACCTAAACTTTGTGTCATCCCCATGTCATTGTAGGTTGTAAGCTCTTATGAGCATGTTCATCATTTTGACTGCTTGTATATGAACCTTTGAATAATAAAGCACTGTGGAATATGTTGATTATTAAAATATTAATTATATGTTCGCTCCAGTTTCAGGGGTGTTATCAGATAACAGGCTTAGACAGACAGGTGAGCTACTAGGTACCGTATTTTTTGCATTTTAAGACGCACTTTTGTTCCCTCAAATTTTGGGGAAAGCGGGGGTGCATTTTGTAATCCGAATATATGGATTGTCTACTGCAGGGCCCAGGGGAGATGGAGGCAGCTCTGGAGCCTGTCCGGGGGCTAAGGCGGCTTGATGGAGGCTGCAGGAGGCAGTGGGAGAACTCCTACCATGGTGCTGA
The DNA here is from genome assembly GCA_033576535.1 of Allobates femoralis. Lineage (NCBI taxonomy): Eukaryota > Metazoa > Chordata > Amphibia > Anura > Aromobatidae > Allobates > Allobates femoralis. The sequence continues at coordinate 102,081,543 of JARQOC010000003.1, read as the reverse complement.
AACCACACCACAGATGGGCTGGGGGAGCGGCGCATATTATATGTGCCTGCGCCCCCCTGTGATGGCACATACCCCCCTTGGTCTATATGGCCCCCATGCTGCTGCCCATCCTAAAATATAAAAGATTCACTTACCTCCTCTAGCGCTGATCCCCCGGTGTCTCTCTGGTCTCCTTGCTGCCGCTGTGATCGGGCATGCAGAGATGATTTCACTCTCTACTGTGCCGATCACATGACTGGCACCAAGAAGCAGGAAGTGGAGGAGCTCAGCAGCTCAGAGGGAGACACCGGGAGATCACCGCTGGAGGACGGTAAGTAAAGAGTTTGTTATTTTACTATGGGCAGCAGCATGGGGGTAATATCTAACACAGAGGGGCATGTGCCATACATTGGGGATGTGTGCCACGCATAGGGGATGTGTGCCACGCATAGGGGAAGTGTTTCATGCATAGGGGATGTGTGCCATGCATAGGGGACTTGTGCCATGCATAGGGGATTTGTGCCATGCATAGGGGATGTGTGCAATGCATAGGGGATTTGTGCCATGCATAGGGGATGTGTGCCATGCATAGGGGACGTGTGCCATGTATAGGGGACTTGTGCCGTGCATAGGGGACTTGTGTCATGCATAGGGGACGTGTTCCATGCAGAGGGGACATGTGCCATGCATAGGGGATGAGTGCCATGCATAGGGGACTTGTGCCATGCATAGGGGACGTGTGCCATGCATAGGGGACGTGTGCCATGCATAGGTGATGTGTGCCATGCATTGGGGACGTGTGCCATGCATAGGGGATGTGTGCCATGCATAGGTGGATGAGTGCCATGCATAAGGGACGTGTGCCATGCATAGGGGATGTGTGCCATGCATAGGTGGATGAGTGCCATGCATAAGGGACGTGTGTCATGCATAGGGGACTTGTGCCATGCATAAGGGACTTGTGCCATGCATAGGGGACTTGCGCCATGCATAGGGGACTTGCGCCATGCATAGGGGACGTGCGCCATGCAGTACGGGACGTGAGCCATACATAGGGGACATGTGCCATGCATAGGGGACGTGTGCGATGCAGTATGGGAGGTGTACCATGCAGTAGGGAATGTGTGCCATGCAGTTGGGTGCGTGCGCCATGCAGTAGGGGATGTGCGCCATGCAGTAGGGGGCTATATCCAATATAAGGGGGCCATATCCAGATTAAGGGGCTAATTTTAGGATGTGGGGCTATATCCCAGGATTAGGGATGAGGGGGCTATAAGGGACATATACCCTTTATGATTTGTTAGACGGACACTGGCATTATAAGACGGACACCATTAACATTAAAAATGATTTTTTTCTTTATTCCTTGACCAAATTTGGGGGTGCGTCTTATAATCAGGTGCGTCTTATAAAGCAAAAAATACGGTATATTTCAATTTTAGGTGCATGTTGTTGGAGCCCCACGCTGTCCAGCACAATGGTCCCAGCCTCCTGGTTGAGTTTCTGTGTAAATTTTTGATTGTTTCACTTATTTGTTGATTGACTATTCGTATAACTTAGAAACAAAAATTCTGGTAGAGTGAACTGGTGTCATAGTTGGGATATTCGTCCATAACTTTCTGTATCCTAGGGAACATACGTGGTACACGGCTTACAATTTCACATGTAGATGAATTCCAATGGGGTTGTAATTTCCAAAATATTATTGTATGAGGTTTTTTTGCTGTTTTGCCACTTTAATGTCAATGTAAATAGCACCAAAAAACTAATCCAGGAAAATCAGTAATCCAAAAGTAAAATTGTGTTTATACCTTCTGTTTCCCACTGGTTTCCCAGTAATGTAAGACCACATATGAAGTATTGTCAAGTTTGGTGGAAATTGCATAACTTGATCAGAACTAGAACATTGGTGACTGACCAAAAGCTCAGGAGAAATTGTGTTTCAATCCTGTGGTCCATTACTCTGTGATACTATTACTCTATTACTATTACTCTTGTGAAAATGAAAAATGTATGGTTTAGGCTAGTAATTAAAAGAAAAAACAGATATTGCACCACACTGCAACTGGAGGAACTTAATACACGGTTTTACTATGTTTGCACTAACCTTTACTGTTTGTGCAACACCCCGCACAACCAGACTGATGGCTTAATGTGGGTCACTGTAGTGACAGGGGCCAATATTCCCTCCTCCTCTGATACTCCGGGCCTGGTGGTCGGCTCCTTAGTTCCTCTGGAGATGGAGGTGGGCTCCTTCACTCCTCCACCCGAAGAGGCAGACTCGCTGCACTGGCTTCCGTCCCAGCTCCACACTGTGTATCACTGTGGGTCTTTATGATGTACTGCCAGGTACTGTGGATCTTAGAGCAGCTCACACACCGCACTCCCAACAAGGGAGAAAGAAATTAGCAGATAGAAAACAAGCGGTGTCAGAGGTTTGGAGCGCTAAAGAAACCACGGGTTGGTGATTAAATTACCAATAATTTATTGCACAAACAGCAGGGGTCCAGTATGCCACAACGCGTTTCGACGCACAGATGCGTCTTTCTCACTTGTGCAATAAATTATTGGTAATTTAATCACCAACCCGTGGTTTCTTTAGCGCTCCAAACCTCTGACACCGCTTGTTTTCTATCTGCTGGTTTAGGCTAGTGTCACACTTTAAAGTGCGCCCACGTTAGCCGGAGCCTAGCCTGCTGTAACGCTGACCGCTAACGTCGGGTGCTTCCTATGAACGCTGCTTCATAGAAACCCACTGTTTAGTATGGATACAGCTTCACAGGAAGCCCCAGGCAGTGCGCTTTTGCAGAGCGCACAGGAAAACAGTGCTAACAACAGTTTTCCTGTGCGTCCTGGATAAGCGCACCGCCTGGGGCTTCCTGTGAAGCTGTATCCATAGTAAACAGCGGGTTTCTATGGAGCAGCATTCATAGGAAGCACCTGACGTTAACGGTCAGCCTTAACGCAGGCTGCTCTCTGCTGTAACGTCATCCGGCTAATGTGGGCGCACTGTAAAGTGTGACCCTAGCCTTAAGCAACAACTTAATGGAAAAAAAATACTTTTTGAATTTAACATGCCAATGATCTAAAATTCTCTGAATCCTCTGGGGGTTCAAAATGCTCATAACGTCACTAGAATTCCTTATTTTGTGTAAGCTACAAAAAAGCATAAAAGAATATACTTTATTGTGACTGCTGTATTGACCACTATAAACCCTGTAATACTTTAAGAATGTTTTTAATGTGGATAATCGCACACAAAAAAAAAACACAAAAAAGTTTCTATATATTTATCATAAAAATCTGATTAAAATAATATGTAATTTTCTGACAATAGGTTAAAAAGACGGAACTGTATAATCTGGCATAGAACAAATGAGTTTGATTTTCTCCGGTTGCTTACTGCTCATATTAGTTTTGTAAATCCTGCTTCCGTCATGAAGTACACGGACAATTTAAATTCAAATACATTATTAATATCATTATTTTTCTAAGATGATGACCTGAACTCCTGTGTGAAATTAATAATTTGCAGTTGTCTTTAAGTGAAGTTTAATGGCCGTCATTAATTATGAACAAACCCCTAAATTATGAATTATTAATGACAAACAAGTAACGTTAGCACATACAAATGAATAGTCTGCTGAAGGTTTGATTGTCGAGCTTCATTTCAGGCTTCCTTTTTATCAAGCGAGGGTTACAGCCTGTGTGTAAGACAATTAATTTCTGTAATTTGCTGTCCGGCTAAATTAACATGTCAATAAACAGTATCATGATTTTTCTTTTTGAGAGGGAAAAGCTTAAAACTTTTGGGAAGATTAATTCTTAGATCAAACAAATGACAAAAATAATCAGAGAAAAGAGATAATATGTATTAATTCCCAGACTTGGAAAATGTTCCTCATTAAATATATAAATCATGAAATCACTGCAATGTTAAATATGAAATCATTGCAGGTTTATGTGTTAATATATTCCTGGGACTAATAGATTATGTGTCATTGACTGGCAGTCTCCTGTCAACTTCGCTTTCATTTTCCCCTGCAGCTGTAATTTTAGCCATTGACTAAAATGACATTACCGTGTGACCAAGTGGAATGCCAAGCACAGCAGCAGATCAGTAAAAATTGGTTTCCTTCTTGGGATGTTGGTCAATATCATAGAATTATTCACAAAGAACAACTTTAAAAGCCTTCATACATATTGGACTAATGTTGGCCAAACCCGCTGATATCGACAGGTTTGGACAACACTCTGAAATTTATGTGGGTGCCAGAGAACAGAACATTGGGTAGGGGAGGACATTTCAATATCTGTTTTGGAACTGTTGATAGCAGTGTTCTTCCACAGATAAACTACCGGCAGAGATCTCTGACGGTATCCTTTTCATAGAGAACTACCATAGCACTAAGGCTAGGGTCAGACCAGCGTCAGCCACTAGGCTGACATATCCATTTAAAACTTAAGTAAGGATGAGCGAGTTGAATCGTTACTATTTGGTACTCACCGAATAGTAGCAATATTTGGGCTACTTGCTACTCCCCGAGTTTCTTGTGATTACTTGTAAGTAGTGAGTAGTCCTTTCGCAGTGTATCTATATATACACTACGAAAGTGTACTAAAAGTGAATAAAAGTTGTTAAAAAATAAAAAAATATCATAGTCACCTATCCGATGCCTGCACCGGGACCGGCAAAGAAGACATCCGATCAACGACAAGAACCTGTGAGTCTGATGGCCAATCAGATGGCTATATGTCACAAACCATTGTACAAGTATTGGGAGCTCTGGAAGTCACTATTGTGTTGGGAAGGCAAGATATGAATACCACTCCTTTGGGGCTCTGTATATGGCTCCCAACGAACTTTCAGTGCCTAATATGTCTCTCACATAAGTTTGGGGACCATTGGTATAAGGCCACATGGCAATAGAGTAAATATGTCCTTATGTTGATTGAATTTTATTTCCCTCTATTTTCTATTGAGCAATTTAGTTTGCGTCCATTAGGACCAAAACATAGTTGATCTGCAGGTCTTTATAATTTGGCACATTTTATTAAACACCTTTCTTTTTTATTATTTTTTTTAATGGGAGCATACAATCCCATGAATTATTATCTAATATTAAAAAATAAATGACAATAGCCCACACAAATGAGTACCGTATATACTCGTGTATAAGCCGAGTTTTTCAGCCCAAAATTTGGGCTGAAAAGTCCCCCCCTCGGCTTATACACGGGTCTATACGGTAGACCCGTGTGGTGGGGGCTGTGTGGTGGGGGCTGTGGAGGCTGGAGGAGGCGGGGGGGGGCTGCTGTATGAGCGGCCCCGTCACGTGGGGCCGCTCATTAAATATGCACTGCATCCCCCTGTCAATCAGCGGCAGGGGGATGCAGTTCATATAGCCCCCCAAAAGCTGGCACTGTCCCCCCTTGTAAGGGCCCCCCCCGGTGCTTATACATTACCAGCCCGGTGTTCTGATCGGCGCCGCTCCTCGGTGCTTCTTCATCCTCCCGTCCTCGCTGGCTCCATCCGTGATCTCCGGCTGTCGCAGCGATGTGACGTCATCGCGCGACCGCTGGAGAACCCGGATGCAGCCAGCGCGGGAGGATGAAGACGCAGCACGGAGGAGCCGCGCTGATCAGAAAACCGGAATGGTAATGTATAAGTAGCGGGGGGGGGGGCCCTTACAAGGGGGGACAGTGCCAGCTTGTGGGGGCTGTTGGTACCCCCTGGGGGCTGTTGGTACCCCCAGGGGGCTGCTGGGTACCCTCTGGGGCTGCTGGGCACCCCTGGGGGCTGTTGGTACCCCCAGGGGGCTGCTGGGTACCCCCTGGGGGCTGTTGGTACCCCCAGGGGGATGTTGGTACCCCCAGGGGGCTGCTGGGTACCCCCTGGGGGCTGCTGGGCACCCCCTGGGGGCTGTTGGTACCCCCAGGGGGCTGCTGGGTACCCCCTGGGGGCTGTTGGTACCCCCAGGGGGATGTTGGTACCCCCAGGGGGCTGCTGGGTACCCCCTGGGGGCTGTTGGTACCCCCAGGGGGCTGTTGGTACCCCTAGGGGCTGCTGCGTACCCCCTGGGGGCTGTTGGTACCCCCAGGGGGATGTTGGTACCCCCTGGGGGCTGTTGGTACCCCCAGGGGGCTGTTGGTACCCCCAGGGGGCTGTTGGTACCCCCAGGGGGCTGCTGGGTACCCCCTGGAGGCTGTTGGTACCCCCAGGGGGCTGTTGGTACCCCCAGGGGGCTGCTGGGTACCCCCTGGGGGCTGCTGGGTACCCCCCAGGGGCCGCTGTATAACCCCTGGGGGGTGCTGTATAACCCCTGGGGGCTGCTGTATATACTGCTGAGGCCTGTATACCACTGGGGCTGCTGTATATACCACTGGGGCTGCTGTATATACCACTGGGGCTGCTGGGGCTCCTGTATACTACCACTGGGGCTGCTGGGGCTCCTGTATACTACCACTGGGGCTGCTGTATACTACCACTGGGCTGCTATATACTACCACTGGGGCTGCTATATACTACCACTGGGGCTGCTGTATACTACCACTGGGGCTGCTATATACTACCACTGGGGCTGCTGTATACTACCACTGGGGCTGCTATATACTACCACTGGGGCTGCTATATACTACCACTGGGGCTGCTGTATACTACTGCTGGGGCTGCTATATACTACCACTGGGGCTGCTATATACTACCACTGCGGCTGCTGTATACTACCACTGGGCTGCTGGGGATGCTATATACTACCATTGGGGCTGCTGTATACTACCACTAGGGCTGCTGTATACTACCACTGGGGAGGCCTGTATACCACTGGGGGGGGGCCTGTATACCACACTGCTGGGGCTGTATACCTGTGCTGGGGTCCACCCTCGGCTTATACACGAGTCAATAGGTTTTTCCAGATTTTTGGGGCAAAAGTAGGGGGGTCGGCTTATACACGGGTCGGCTTATACACGAGTATATACGGTAATCTGATGAGTGTTTGATTGTCAAGCTGCATTTCAGGCTTGTTTTTTTTTATCCAGCGATCATTATAGCTAGAGATGAGCGTACTTTATAAAGTTCAGGTTCGGTTTGCCAAACAGGCATGTGTTCACCGAATAAATGGAACTTCTGAACCCCATTCAAATCAATGGGAGGCAAAATAAAGGGCCGATAAAATAACTGCAAAGGGGCCCAAAAGCTGCTAAACACAGCTAAAAACATTTTACAGTGAAGCCCTGCTGTTTTGGCACAGCCATTAGCTTCCTAGAGTATTACTTACCATTCTTCAGCGACACTGCCACCCGGCTTCAGGGCTTATTCATGAACCTCATTGCCTCCCCCCTTATTGATTAAAGTCAGACTTAGCCCCAGCCACCCTCTCTGCTGGATTCTGTCATTGGTTGCCAGTATGGATTTTTTTTCTGTATCTGTATTTTTTTAACTATTTAGTCACTGGATTGGTGATGTAGAGATATCATAGATGCCTCAATATTAACAATTCAGGAGTTGATAACAGCTGACAATACTCATCTGTCATTAACTCCTTTTATTAACGTGACGGCCACGGCAACAGGGTAGCGGGAAGGGCCGGAATGAAGCACCAGGATTTACGTATCTTATGGAGCTACTAGTTCTGGGCAGCTGCAGCCCACCATTTTTAAGGTGGTGAGGGTCCATGAAAGATGGCCTTTCCTACACTGAGAATACCAGAGCACAACTATTGGCTTTACCTTGGATGGTAATCCAAAATAATGAGGACCCTACAGCTTTTATTTTTTTTTCTAATTATTTTATTATTTATATATAAATAATTTGAAAAAATAGTTTGGGGTGACCTCTGTTTAGGATTTTCAGGCAAGATTAAGTATGCAGACTGCACCTGTCTGCTGTACTCTAACTGGCGATGAAAAATAAGGAGTGCTCCACATAGTTTTTTTTTTTAGTAATTATTTATTTGTAGTTCAATAAAAGGCTAAAACACCCTTTAGTGCAACATGAAAGCTACTAAGTTGTACAAGCTTACAATATATATGGGAGTGGGACAATATATAGCTGTGTGACATCTATCTATCTCCAAATCAATTTTTTTTATCTATCTATAAATCTATCTCTACTTTCCATCCATGTATTCTATCTATCTATCTATCTATCTATCTATCTATCTATCTATCCTTTTTATGTAGCTATCCATCCACTTTCACTTGAACAACTAAAAACTTGAGAAATCTTTAAAATCTTAAAATGTTATAAGTTATTAAAATCTCTTAAAAAAATAGCAGGCTTCAGCCACCCTAAGATTAGTGCCTTTATTCCAAGTGCCACTCCTGATGCTTTGCCCCTGCTCACTTGCTACCCTGGTGCATTGGCAAACAGGATAATGGTATTTGGAGTTAATGCCAGCTGGGTAATGTCAGCTGACATCAAGAGGTTAGTTGAGGTGTCAATCAAATACCCAATATTACTAACCAAGTTAGTAAGGACACAGATAACCACACTAATAAATATTTTATTTACAAATTAACCCCAATACATTCCTCTTTCATCATTTTTTTTTATTAAAATCCATTTCTTTAGAGTCTCCCATTTCACCCATCCCCCCAGGAAAGCATGTAAGCAATAATTAGAAAAAATGAAACTCAAATAAATCCTGAAATAATCCAGCATATGGGGGCATGATTACTGACTTCATCCCCCATATGGTTGGACAGTAGGCAATAAACGGTTCCTGGCACTGTGACTAGCCATGACTTTGCCAAGATTGTCTCAGGTTACACAGTGTGTATCACGCAGCAAGGAATCCCGCTGTGTGACTTGAAATAATCTCAGTGGTGTCAGCTTTTGTAACACTAGCTGTCTCGCAAGAGCCGTGATATTGCACAAGATGCAGCAGGTATAACTCGACAGTATCGTGAGACAGCATGTGTGATGAGTGCCGTCAGTGAGTTCAGTGACAGGTCAAAATTGCGGAATAACCCCTGTGTTACTCCTCGGGTCTGAACTTCAGTTATCTTTGTGACAGTATCACTTGTCACATTGTCGCCAGTGTCTAGGTGCTTGGTCTGACAGCATATGTGTGTTGCTTTCTGGGAACATAACCCCCTATATGCTTGTAAGAGGGTCCAGGAAGAGCCACAGTTGCAGAGGAAGGGCTCAAGAACTCCTCCTGCCCCTGACTACCTCCACAGAGATGTCTAGGTCAAGGGTAGACAACTCCAGTCCTCAAAGGCTGCAAACAGTGCACGTTTTCAGGATTCTGTTAGCATTGTAAAGGCGCTAATTTAATCCTCTGTACAGGTGATGATTCTAACATCTTGTGCAATGCTAAAGAGATTCTGAAAAGCTTTACTATAGCAAATTTAAAAAAAACATGTTGGTACAAGGTACTTGATGTAATTTTTCACATTTATGTTACACAAATAATGATCATTTTAAAATATTCAATTAGCACAGACTATAGGTCTAAATGACACACATATATAAATATACATACTATATAAGTACTCCATTTAAAGGAGGCACAGGCCATCAAGATAATGGGTCACAATCCACTAAAAGCATAGTCCTTTGGGGGGGTTTGAGGTGTAAACCGAAAGCTGCAGTCCTGATAATCCTGCAGGGTGAAGCTCAATCAACGCTAAACTTGGGAAGAGAAAAACAAAGCAAATAAAAAAATAGTTCTTGCTCTTGTCAGAATGCCAAACCCAAGTCCATAACCTGTCAAAAAGGCAACTCCAGGATGGGTCAGTGACCAACAACAAAGGCCTTTTTTTAGGGCAGTCTTCTTTTATTGGAGTAAAAAGATTGTAGCATCTTTTTGAACTCTGTCCAGGATGGACATGGCAGTTCCACACTGTAGTCTGCAGCCAGATGGTCTTGGGGGTCACGCTCCTTCAGCGGTGTTCTCTAACACCACAAACCCATCAGGACACCCGATCATGGTCATCACTGGAGAACAGGATGGAGGAATTAGGGAATGGCCACTCTCTCTAACACACTGGAGGAACATGGGCAGTCCTGAAAGTTCCTTTAGTATTTCTGGCCACTGTGTCTTTCACTGCAGCTGGCTAACTAACATGGTCAGGCTTGGCCAGTAGCCGACACTCCATCCTTTACATGTCACCCACCTTTTGTCAGTCTTGGGAATTCCTCAGCAGTGGCGACCCAATTTACCTCTACCACGTACCACCCATTGCTAACCATTACATTCAGGAGGGTGAACACTTCCCCAACATAGAGGGTGCAGAGTTATGAAAGCAGATAATCATGCAGCAGTTTATGTAGCACCTGTTACAAGTCTAGTCTTTGGCTACGAACCCAAACTCCCTCTTCTGGAAGAAGGTTTCACTGGGTACATTGCTACTCAAAGTCATCACACTTAAGCTCCTGCAACCACTCTCACTCTAATCTCCATTTGCATCATGTCAACTCCTGAAATTGGAAGTTCACTCAGAATCAGCAGAGTGACTTAGTTGTGGGCAGATTTTCACATGTCACAGTCCAGCATCATGCATGCTCATTTGGTGAAACTTTGACTACAGCCCTGTCACTCAAGGAGACTGGTTCCTGCCTTGGTGATGCTGGGTGAAATTCCAATTCCGGAAGCTGATGTGACGGCACTGGACTACAGAGGTTGCTTCAGCCAAGGGTCACATGATAGGATAGCAATAGGGCTGCTCACAGGCACAATTAAAAACAGAAGTTAAATAGAAAAAGACATATTTTACAGTTTTTAATCGCTGTGGTCACTATACATTGCAGTGGACAACCTCTTTTTAGGTAATTGTGCCTCTAAGACTAGGTCCACATTACTGTTGTGGCATCCTTCTGGACGGATCCACCATTGAGCAGCATTAACGCAGGGTTACCGCAGTGTAAGGCTAGGATCACACATGCCATGCGTTTTTTTAGGTGTTTTTTGGCCACCTGCATTTTTGCCTGCAATTTTGCTGTTAGGTGGGGGGCCCCCTTAAAAAGCCTTTAAAAATGCATTCCTTTTGTTTAAAAATGCATGCAAAAACGCATGCAAAAATGCATGTCCCTTTTTGACGCTTTCAAAAACATATGCGTTTCCCATAGGGCCCCATGTTATAAAAACGCATGCGTTTTTGAGAAAGCACCAAAAAATACTGCTTGCTGCGTTTTTGGGTGCGTTTTTCAAAAAATGGTGCATTATGCAGTATTTTTTGGTGCTGAGCCAAAAACGCATGCAAAACCGCATGGTACCTTCAGACATGCATTTTTGCTATTGGGCTTTGCGTTTTTTGCATGGGGGTCTATGGGTGCGTTTTTACATTCAGAAAACGCGGGTCTTCAAAAACGCTAGGAAAATCTGCATGTGTGACCCTAGCCTACCACTGCCTTAACGCTGCGATAGAGTTATATGGGTGAGCAGATCCCCATCCCGCTTGCTGCGTTCAGCTGTCTGCTGGAAAAAGAGTGAGATTTCACATGTAGGCACTATTGTGGCTACGTTTGTAAGTGCTGGGGATCTGCTCTCCCATATAACTCTATGGCATCGTTAAGGCAGTGTTAGGCTAGGGTCACACTTAAATCTGGAATTGCGTTCACCGCATCCAGAACCGGATGCGGTGAATGCAATTGTCTTCTGACATTCAGCAATCCGGGAACTGGATTTCTGAAGCCGCAATCTGGTAACCGGATTGCTCAGGATGTGTAATCCTGAGTAATCCGGTTACCGTATAGTTTGCTCATCCCTGCTGTCGCAGGGATGAGCAAACTGTTCTGTGGTTTGTTAAACTGTTAATTTAATAAATAAATGTTTGTATAATGTCTCTGGGGGTGCCCAGTCCCCCTAGAGACCTTCCACCCACTCAGGTGGGCATATAATGCTATAATCACCTCTGTACAGCAGCTGCCTCCTGACAGCTGCTGTACAGTTTTACGAATGAAAGCGCCGGGCTCCTCAGATCTACAGTGCTGCCCATAGATCTACTGTAAATGGCTTCAGGACCTCAGACAGCGGCGCACATACTATAGCAATAGCTACAGAATGCGCGCTGCTCTGAGGAGCCCGGTGCTTTCATTCATAAAACTGTACAGCAGCTGTCAGGAGGCAGCTGCTGTACAGAGGTGATTATAGCATTATATGCACACCTGAGTGGGTGGAAGGTCTCTAGGGGGACTGGGCACCCCCTAGAGACATTCTAGGAACATTTATTAATAAAATGAACACTTTTTAAACACAGAGAACACTTTGCTTATCCCGGCGGCAGCCGGGATAAGCAAAGTCTATGCGGTAACCGCATTGCTCAGGATTACACATCCTGAGCAATCCGGTTCCCGCATTGCAGATGATAGAACCGCTTTGAAAACTGCAGCCTGCATGATTTTTCACGCAGGTGGCAGAGCCGGAGACGGAAACCGGATTGCTTGTGAAGCAATCCGGTTTTTATCATAGGCTACTATGAGGAGAGTTTCCTGATCTGGTTTTGAGCTTTTAAAAGCTCAAAACCGGATCAGGTTTTGTAAAAATAACCTGAAGTGTGACCCTAGCCTTACACTGCATTAACCCTGCATTAATGCTGTTCTATGGTGAATCCATCCAGACAGATGCCACAACGCTAATGTGGATCTAGCCTTACTTTGAAGATAGCAACTGTATAATTGATCTTTTTAGCAGAATATCAAAGGCTGATGCAAGGCTCGAGGCAATAAACCTCATTTTAGTGATTATGTACCGACCCTGGGTTCACAGTATCTCTAGCCTTATACATAGGCTAGGGTCACATCCGCGTTTTTTTTTTTAAATCCTGATCCGGTTTGGAGCTTTCAAAAAGCTCCAAACCGGACCAGGAAACGCTCCTCATAGGAGCCTATGCAAAACACCGGATGGCTTCACAAGCCATCCGGTGGCCGTATCCGGCACTGCTGCCTGCGTTTTAAATCATGCAGGCAGCAGTTTTCGCAGCGTTTCTGGGACCGCACTGCGGTCACCGGATGGCTCAGGATGTGTAATCCCTGAGCCATCCGGTAACTGCATAGGTTGCGGATCCCGGCTATTGCCGGGATCAGCAAACCTAGTAAAGAGTTAAATTGATTACTAAAGTACTGTTTGAGGTCTGTAGGGGGCTTAGACCCCCCCTACAGACCGGCCGCCCACTTCGGTGGCCTTCTAGTACAATATCCCCGCTGGCACGGGCTCCTCCGAGCCCGTGCAAGTTCCCAACACCCCCAGCCCCCGATTTACTATACAGGGGTGCCTGCACCCCTCTGGTATACTTATTCCTGTATGGGGGGAAAATGATATATTAAAGTCATGGTTAAAGTACATATTTACGTGTATCCTGCAGGCTCCAATGTTGTGAATAATCCATGGGCGGGGCTGTTTGCGGCAGCCTCCGCCCCCTCATTTCTCATGGCCGCCCCCTCTGTGCCTCAGCCATTGATGTGAGGCCGGCCGCGTCATGAAAGGGGCGGGGCGCACGGTGTGACGGGGTTCGCCCCGCCCCTTTCATGACGCATCCGGCGTCACATCAATGGATGAGGCATAGAGGGGGCGGCCATGAGAAATGAGGGGGCGGAGGCTGCCGCAAACAGCCCCGCCCATGGATTATTCACAACATTGGAGCCTGCAGTATACACGTAAATATGTACTTTAACCATGACTTTAATATATCATTTTCCCCCCATACAGGAATAAGTATACCAGAGGGGTGCAGGCACCCCTGTATAGTAAATCGGGGGGCTGGGGGTGTTGGGAACTTGCACGGGCTCGGAGGAGCCCGTGCCAGCGGGGATATTGTACTAGAAGGCCACCGAAGTGGGCGGCCGGTCTGTAGGGGGGGTCTAAGCCCCCCTATAGACCTCAAACAGTACTTTAGTAATCAATTTAACTCTTTACTAGGTTTGCTGATCCCGGCAATAGCCGGGATCCGCAACCTATGCAGTTACCGGATGGCTCAGGATTACACATCCTGAGCCATCCGGTGACCGCAGTGCGGTATTCTGCACACAGTTTTGAAAAAAACTGTGTGCGACCGGCATTGCGTTCACCGCATCCGGATCCGGATGCGGTGAATGCAATTTATGTTTTCAATGTGACCCTACCCATACTTTAGTATTTTTTTCAGTATTCTTTTAATATTCGTAAGTCAACACCAGGAGTGTCACAAACAGAGCACAGGTATGAAAACGTTCAGTTACAGTTTTTCTCTCTGTAGCTTCCACTTCTGATACTGACATGTGAATAGGTTCTTGGGCTGAGTGCCTCTTCAGTGTAGTGGACTGCAGGAAGTCATGCTGTGTGGAAAGTGCGCTACTAGCAATTTCATTTATCATGTTTTCCCAAAAATCCATAAATAACATCTCTAGGCTCCAGTAGTGATCTTATTTAATTGCATGACATAAAACGTCTGTGTGTGTGGTCAGGTGGCATCTTTCATTGTATTTTGTGCTGAGCCTTTTAGGGAATGTAGATTATGTGAGCGAGCAACCCTACATTTATTTTTACCTATTTTAGTGGTGGGAATTGGGCTTTATTGATTGCTGGCACTGGCTCTAGATCAAATAGCAGTTAGTATAGTGGCTGTGTAAGGGGGCCGTCACACGCTGCGACATCTTTAGCGATATTGTAAGCGATCACGTGCACGCGCAATCGCTTACAATATCGCTCACATCGCTGGTGAGATGTCACACAGACAGACTCACCAGCGATGCGGAGCCCCGATCTCGCTCGTTACTATGGTACACATCGGGTAACTAGGCGCAGCGCGTCGCTTAGTTACCCGACGTGTACCATAGTTACCATCTCCCAGCATAGGCGCGGTCGCTGGGAGATGGATCATCGTGGTGTCATACACCACGATGATGCAGTCGTTGCATCGTTCATCGCTAGATCTGAGAACCGAACCTCAGATCAGCGATGTCACGATCAAGCGATTTACCATCGTGAATCGCTTGATTACATGCAACGATATCTTGCACGATATCGCTTAAGCGATCAAAAAGGAGATCGCTTAAACGATATCGGGCAAGATATCGTTCGTGTGACGGCCCCCTGAGTGTGATGAAAAGAACAGATCCACGTCTTGTACATTCATGCAATACATATGCTAATATTATTAGTATATGAGAGAAAATATCTCTTGTACATGGCGTCTTACCTATGATGTCTTTTCAAAGAAGCACGACTGCTATCAAGAAAGATCAACATTGCTGGAGGGAGACTTCCCTGTCATTTGCATCACTGAAAGGAGCTATTAATGAATTTGATCATTTTTGTGTATTGGGGCTAGAGATTAACAGGCAGGAAATGGTAACTACCTGAGTGTTTGGCAGAGAGATGATCTGTGCTGGCTCAGCCATTGATTCTCATGCTTCAGGTCATCCCTCATCAACAGATCAGCTCTTCCTCTTCTACATTGTCCTGTTGAGGGAGTTTATCTGCATTTATGCTGATTGATAGCTAGCACCCTGCACTTATGCAGTGGGGAGTCAACTGTCAATCAGTATAATATTTACATAGACTTCCAGTCAACAGAGCAAAGCTTAAGAGAAGACACTGCTCTGTTGACACAACATCAGTAGAAGACACATAATAACCAGCAGGAGTGGTCCCCGCTCACTCTGAGCTGGCAGAAATCAGTGTCATGCAGAGCAAGCCGGTAGTTAACTACTACATGCCTGTTAGTTTTTAGATACATGTGCAATAATATTAAAAGTCCTGGATAGCTCCTATAAGTTGTATCACACTATTGTAGCAGACATTCATCTGTAAGTATCCACTCATTGTAATCTACAGTGTGATAGCTGTGGCTTCCCTCTTGGACACTGGGGACTGAGGCTGATATCATGCAATATACAACGTAGATGTGTGGAGCTCTTTTATCATTAGTATTCACTGCTTGTGGCTGGTGTGATCAGCGTCATTAGAAAGCATTGCACATAATTTGCCAATGATTTCTAAGGTGGTGTTGATTATGTTACTAGAAAAATAGTACTGCTGCTGTTTGATTTTCTGCTTAGAGAATCTGTCAGTAGAATCAACCCTTCTAAGGCTTTTATATGGACATGCAGGTCATGGAAAGCTTAATTAAATGTTACCTTGATATCTGCGATCTGATGTCTTATTCCAAAGAAATCCATGTTTTTGTCAATATGTAAATAATCTTATATGATCTATGGGTTGGACATAGATTACAGTTATAATCAGCCACCAGAGATTATCTTAAAGGAAAAGGGTCCTTATCAGTGAGAAACATGTAGATCAGGAGAGTAGACTGTAAGGCCTTATATTTCTCACACTGGTAAAGCCATTGAAGGCAGATTCCTAAGGAGAGCTGTGTCTGATCCATAGATTTTAGCTCATTTACTATAATTTCTAAGTCACCACCCTAATGTTCAAGAAAGCCATTAGTCTCGTGTTCTTAGATACCCTAACTGTAGACTATAAGATGCATACATTTGTATGTGACTTTTCAGGGTTTTGAAGGGGTTGTCCAGTCTAAAATTGATAATTCTGCAGACAATCTATGTGAATTCAGACTGATCAATCCTTCCAGGATTTCTAAACTGGGAACTGACTGCAATTATGCGGTATGTATATGGTTTAGAACGACAATACTTGTGGGAGCAGCCTCATTCCATACAAGTGTATGGAGTAGGTGTGTCTGACTAGTGGGCGAGGCCATCTAGTAGGCATGGCCTTGCTCCATACACTTGTATAAAGCTAGTCCATGCCTAGTAGTAGAGGTCCCTTACCACAGAGCCCAGGAAAATGCATTCCATGTAACTACAGTCCGTTCAAAGTGTAGAAACAGTAAATTCACGGGAACTTGTGGAAGCGCTACCAAGCACGAAACAGTGACCGTTGTCCTGTCACCCCTTCTGGAATTACAATAAAGAGCCTAAACCGCAAAGATGTCCGAGTGAGTGCCACTTCCTACCTACTCATTACTTTCGTACGGACTGTCAGTTTCCAGCAGAGCACAACCAGATTACGACGCCACCTTGGTGAACAAGTATTGAAACAATTGCTACAGGTCAGTGCCCAGCTCTACCCCGTTTTTTAAGGTCAGCTTCCTTCAGCCAACACTTGGGGAGCTTAGTTTCTTACCACATGCTATGCCATTATGAGTAAATGTATAAACTGTTACCAAAATGATTTTAGATCTAATTTCATAGAAGTGTTCGGCTACTGAAATTCACTAAAAAATGTTAAAATACTTAGAATTAACTTGTGTATCCACTCTTGAAAATGTTAGTAAAATGTATTTATTTGGGAACAGAAAAGCACAGAATAGAGTCGATGATTAACTCACGATATAGTAAAAAAAATTCACTGTATCATATAGTATTAAATGTTTTGAAACTGAATTTCCTTACTAATTATTCCTTAACTTTCCAAGAGTTGGATGACAGATTCTACTTCGAAAAAGTAGATTTCAGTTTTCCCTTTGTACCTGACTGACATTTTAATTCATTTATACTTATATTTTAACTTAAAATCTAAATTATGATGAGAACTTCTGTCATGTGGAATATCTTCTGAGAAACCTGCCACGTCTGATGTCGACTGATTCATAATAAATCAACACTGTTCTGACGACTCCTAGAACTGATCATTTCCTTTCCACTTCCATTATTCCAGAATTGGCTTAATGATCCATAACATGTTGAAGGTTTCAGATCCTACAAAGAAACTTCATTGTGTGGTCCCTAGTGGCATAAAAATCTATTTTTAGTCATTATCACTCATTGCTTCAGTGTGTAGTGCTTCAATGAGTTCACCTGCATGTGAATATATGGTGCACTTTCTATATGAATCTTTCATGCACTTTCAGTACTTTTATAATAGAGGCATTCCCCCCTAATGGCATTACTTTTAAGGGAAAATAGAGAGATGTTCAGGTTAAAAGTGGATAATATGTCGCAAGATGTAAAAATATAAACTGCATACAGTTTGGCTCCACAATAACGCCTAGGCTGCAGGCTCGCTGTCTGGGTGTTATGTTTGACGCTGATGTTTCCTTCACCTACTATATACAATCTCTCGCCCGCTCTTGCTGCTTGCACCTGAAGAACATCTATAAAATCCGCCCCTTTCTCACCATGGAAACAACAAAAACTCTCACTGTTGCCCTAATCCACTCCCACCTTGACTATTGTAATTCTCTATTAATTGGCCTCCCCACATTAGACTCTCCCTTCTCCAGTCCATCTTTAACGCAGCATCCAGGATCACCTATCTGGCTAACAGTTACTCAGACACTTCCATTCTACGCCAGTCATTGCACTGGCTGCCTATACTCTATAGGATCCAATTGCAACTGCTTGTTCTCACCCACAAAGCTCTCCACAGCGCAGCACCTCCCTACCTCTCTACAATCATCTATGTCTATCACCCCACCTGCTTTCTTTGCTCTGGAAGTGACTTTGAACACACTTCTGCATTAATCGAACCACCCACTCCTCACTTCAACACTTCTTCTGAGCCACACCAATTCTCTGGAATGCTCTACCCCTAAGAAATTAGGTCTATCATCAACTTTTATAGTTTCAGGTGCTCCCTAAAAACACATCTTTTTAGGGTGGCCTATCATGATCCCTAGTCAAAGTCATTTAGACATAGCCTATCCGCTCCACCAGTCTCAAATGCATTACAAATAATGGTTTGTGGCCACTTATGCTGCTCTTATCTATTCCCCATTTCCTCAAGTTGGCTACATCATCATTGTAAATAAGCCCGTGTACTTTGTGTCACCCCCACCTCATTGATAGAGTGTAAGTCCTTATGAGCAGGGCTGTCATTATTTTGCTTTAATCATTGTATTTTCTGATTACTGTTACTTATGACTGTTTGAATATAAACCTCTGAATAGTGAAGCGCTGTGCAATATGCTGGCACTATATAAATAAAGATTATTATTATTATTATTATTATCATTATTATTATACAGTATTAAATAAATCTCTCAAACCTGATAAGATTTATTTTTAAACCATCAAAATGTCTGTATAGTTTTTTCTTTATTATTGATTTAACTCATTCTCCATGAATCTAACTGGATTGAAAGCTCCTCAGTGTGCCTCCTGCTGCTGTGATCTCCCACTGCTTAGAACAAGCTGCAACTGTGAGTCAGGCTGGGTGAGCAAATAATGAAAAGACATTCTGTAGCTGGAGAAAATCTGCAAATAAAAAGCACAATATGGTCTTATAGAAAAAACAGATGTTTGAGAGATAGGCAAAGCAACTCACCTGGTTAGGTTGTGTGTCTCACGAGCAGTATATATTGCATGTACGGCTGCTTCAGAGACCACATGCCACAAGGACTAAAACACAAACTCCAGGGAAAACAGGAATAAAAACATGAGTAATCTGTGCTGCTGATGATGATGGAATCCAAATAAAAGGAAAGAGGAAAGTGACAGCTGGTTTATTCGATGCATTTTGTAGTGAACTTCAGATCTACAGGAAATCGATTTTGGTGGCCTTTCCTAAAGAAGAAGTAAAGTTTACTTCAAAGTTCATATAATAAACCACCTTTTACTTTCCTCTTTCCTTATATTTGGAGAAACTGGAGTACACAAGGAATTTCCTTATTTATCTTTTTTTTTTAAGTGTCAATTGATTATTAAAATCTAAAGGGGTCCTGTCACCTCCAAAACGCCTCCTCAGCTAGCAAAACATGTCCCTGCAGCATATTCTCACTAATCTCACACTCCTTTTGTTTCCTAAAAGCATCCTATGAAAGTGCATAAAAACATTTTAATACTTACCCATTAGTGATTATAATTAGCAGGAGCTACATTCTTTAGTCACCAGGGCGGGCTGTTTTGCAGCCTGAATGATCCACCCTCTCTCTGTCTGTGTGCTCTGCTTGTGATCTGCTTGTGCAGGCTTTACCCTCCCCCCTCTCTATCACTCACAGAATGCAAATCATTAGTTCTGCCTTCAGCTGCACATCACAGCAGCACAGACAGAGAGAGGGTGGATCATTCAGGCTGCAAAACAGCCCTCCCTGGTGACTAAAGAATATAGCCCCTGCTAATTAACATTGCTAATGAGTGAGTATTAAAACGTTTTTATGCACTTTCACAGGATGCTTTTAGGAGACAAAAGAAGTGTGAGATTAGTGAATGGATGCTGCAGGGACATGTTTTGCTAGCTTAGGAGGCGTTTTTGTAGGTGACAGGATCCCTTAAAAAAAAGCAGAGGAAAGTTTGGAATGGCAGTATAATGAATGAGACCCAAAAAGAGGGCAGGTAAATCTACAGGGAAAAAATGATAACCAAGTTGAAAATGAATCAATGAAAAGTTAATAAAATGTAACATTTATTAGTACTACTAGATGGGAGCAAAATGCTGTCACATTGGGTGGGCAGTGACATCATGATGAGGTGGGCTCTATGGCGCTGGGGGCATTGACCATCTCTCCCCTTCTGTCCTTCTCCCTGTACTGTCACTCTTCCCCCTCCTGTGCCATCTCTTTGCCCCTCCTGTGCTCTCTCTCTCACCTCTCCCATGATATCTCTTTGCCCTTTCCTGTGCTGTCTCTCTGCCTTCTACTGTGCCGTTTCTCTTGCCCCCACTGTGCTTTCTTTCTGCCTCCTTCCTGTGCTGTCTTTCTGCTCCCCTACTGTGCAGTATTTCTTCCCCTACTGTGAAGTCTCGCTGCCCCCATCCTGTTCTGTGCCTCTGCCCCATCCCCTGCTGTCTTTCTGCCCCCCTCCTGTGCTGTCTGTAGACCGGGGTGTGCGGGCGACTGGGAGGATGGACCAGGTGGGGGTAGAAGCGTGAACTGGAATATGCGGGCTCCTGGGAGAGTGAACCTAGTGGGGGTGGGAGTGTCAACTTTGGCGTGCGGGCTGCTAGGAGGGTGGACTGGATAGGGGAGGGAGTGTTGTCTGGGGTGTGTGGGATGATGAAGGCGTGGACTCGGTGGGGGTTGCAGTGTGGACTAGGTGGGAGTGAAAGTGTGGCCCAGTGTGTATGGGCTGCTGGGAGTGTGGATTGAGTGGGGGTGGGAATGTGGACAAGGGTGTGTGAGCTGCTGGGAGGGTAGAGTGGATGGGGGTGGGAGTGTGGTCTGGGGTGTGTGGGCTGCTGGGAGCATGGAAGGGGTGGGGTTGGAAGTGTAGTCTAGGCAGGGTGGTAGTGTGTACCAGGGAGGGCAGGCTAATAGGAATGTAGACCGGGTGGGGATGGGAGGGTGGATAGGCAGGGGGTGGGGAGCATGTACTGGGGTGTGAGCTGCTGGGAGGTTGGTCCATGAGGGGTGGGAGTGTGGACCGGGGTGTGCGGGCTGCTTGGTGGGTACACCAGGTGGGTGTGGGAGTGTGAACCAGGGTGTGTGGGCTACTGGGTGGGTGGACCAGGTGGGGGTGGGAGTGTGGATTGGCTGGGAGTATGGAGCAGGTGAGAGTGGGAGTGTGGACTGGGGTGTGTGGGCTGCTGGGTGGGTAGACTTGGTGGGGGTGCAAGTGTGGATAGAGTGGGGGTGGGAGAGTTTGAGGGTGTACTGGTCAGGGGTACTTCACTCAATTCGATTGGCTTAAATAGCACCCATGTGACTGGCACCACGAACATTTAAAAGTGCGTTTATGGGGTTATGTGGGGTTATGTACACTGAATTTCTTTTTTTCTCTTCCCTAGATGAAAATAAAAACTTGAAAATGGAAAAAACGAGTATTTGGGACCCTTTTAATTTGGGGAATCTGATGAAAAAGTGGAGAGAACTGTGAAAAACTGGTTGCAGAAACAGAGTGCTGACTTCTGCTGTGATCACTTCAGACAACTTGTTTACCATGGGCAGAAGTGTATCCTATTGCCTGGTAATTATGTAGAAAAGGGAGTATCGGTAATTAAAAAGCACATTCTAAGGATTATTTCTGTCTTTGATTCATTAATATTCCCATCGAAACCCAAGTAACAAAGGTGGAGGCATTCTTTTCATTCAACCCTGTAATTCTAACGGGTCTGTGAAAAATATGTACATCACATTGTTGGCATCAGTGTGACATCCTTGTTTAACATTACAAAGGATAGGAAAAGCTTTTTTATTCCTTTAACCATCTGTGAAAGACACTGATGACACTGATGGTAAAAACAGCCACAAGGACCAAACACTTATGTATTTATATTTAGCTCCAATGGGCTTTAAAGATCCAAAACACTATTGACACTGGTATAATTTTTTACGTACATGTTTAAATATCTAGACAAGGCCTTAGACTGTTTATGGTATGAAAAGAGTGGTGCATTCCATACTACAATCAATAAAAACAGCCTTCAAAAAGATCTAAACAAACTGGAGCAGTAGGCAGCAACTAACAGAATGGTTTATAACAGGGAGAAAATGCAAAGTCCTACATCTGGGCAATAATAATAAAAAGCATAGGTCAGGGTCACATCTCCGTTTTGACCCTAGCCTGCCGGATTCCGGTTTTAACTTAGAACAGACAGCGTTTCCTGTGCTGCACTGTAAAGCGCACTTCAAGCTGCTGCCTGTGTGACAGGTAGTTAAGGTAAACACAGGGTAACTAAGGGCAGCGTTTTCCAGCACCGCATAGCGGTAACGCTATGCAGTGCTGGTAAAAGTTCTAAGCTAAAACCGGAATCCGGCAGGCTAGGGTCAAAACGGAGATGTGACCCTGGCCATATACAGAATGGGAGGATAGGGCTAAGCAGTAACATGCTTAAAAAAAGACTTGGGTATATTAACAGATCACAGATTGAACATGAGTAAACAGTATGATGCAGCAGCAAAAAAGACAAATACAATTCTGGGATTTAGAAACAGAAGCATAAAGTCTAGAACATGTGAAGTCATTATCGCCTTTACTCCTCTGTAGTCATACCTTATCTGGAATACTATGTCCAGTTCCAGGCACCACATTATAAAATAAACATCAACAAACTGGAACAAGTTCAGAGAAGGGCGAACAGAATTGTGACCGGTCTGCAAACATGAGGAACAGTTACAGGATTTGGGAATGATTAGCTTGCAAAAAAAAAGACTCAGAGGAGACTAAGTAGCTGTCTACAAATATCTCAAGGACTGCCACACTGTGGAGGGATCACCTTTATTCTCATTTGCAAAAGGGAAATTTAGAAGCAATGGGATAAACCTGAATGGTAGGAGAGACAGATTACATAATAGGAAAATGAGACACGAGTCACTACAGTAATATTAATCTCTGAGGTGTAGAAAACAGACTTTAATAACGGAAAGTAAATATAATAATATTACTACTTACTGGTAGAAAAGAGAGGACAAAACAATATGAGGTCAGGTCCAGGAAATGGCGCAATAACAGCTAGAGGTAGTTAGAAGCGAAGTCCAATTCAACCCGGTCAGCAAACCAGAGGGACAAAACAGAATACAGAGGAGAAGGCAGAAAGAGGAATCAGGTCACAAGCAGAGAGTCAAGTCCAGGTAAGGTAACTAATTAGGCAGGGTCTGGCTCAGGGCACAGAGAGATCAGTCCTACACACCTAAAGGCAAGAGTACAGTTGACACTGAATAGGGCAGCAAGCTTGCTTAAATAGAGTCCTAATCAAGTGAGCTAAATGCAGGTGATTCGCAGCACAGAGCCAGCCCAGACTGACAATCTCCACAAAAAACCTAATAACAGACAAAGGCAGTGTGGAGATCACGACAGAAAAGCTGTATGACAGCTGTATGAGAGGTGGTGAGTTCTCCTTCAATGAACGTCTTCACACAGAGGCTGGACAGACATCTGTCTGGGATGATTTAGTGAATCCTGCTTTGAGCGGGGGGGTTGGACCAGATGACCCAAGAAGTCCCTTCAAACTCTACCATCCTTTGATTCAATGAGTATAGCAGTTTTTCATAGAATAGCACTATAAAAAAAGAGTAAAAATACATATTGAGCCACATTCAATTTTAAAATGTAAAATGTAGACTAGTTCACTAAGCAGAAGGTGAATATGAATGCTATGTAATCAGAATTGTCATTTTTCTAAAAGTAGATGTTATGGAAATGGATTTGACAAATGACCAAAAAATCATTGTGAAGACCAGATAATAACGGCACTTCTGCCCAAAAAAAGATAATGAAATATGAGATCAATGTTGTAATAGCGTCATTTAAAGGTTTGAGCAAAAATTCTTATTCCTTAATGTTTTAATGGTGATGATTCATGTTTCAAAATACATTGACGGTCATAAATTTCATCAAGTGTTAAGTACTTAATTGATCATAAAACTCCATTCTCGGATCACAAATCATGCGATACTCTCCATTTGTATTTCTACTCTTATGACTAATAAATTTATTTAAAAAATATAGGCAGCTGCCCGGTGCTGAGACACTAAATCCTACAATGTGCTGAGTGCTCAAATGATCATAAAAATTCAATCATGAATCAAAATTCATGTAATGTCTTCAAATAGCTGTTATTGTCACATGAAGAATAAATCAATATAGCACTTCCCCGTAGAGTAAAAAAGAAGGCAATGTGTGCAGACTAAAAGCCAGCTAATTGAAAAGCTCCATCATATAAAATGTGCAATAACTTCCCGGAAAAAGAAAAAAAATATTCATGCCAAAAGATAATAAGGCATAAGCGACTTAAGGGAATTTTTGAAAGCAACGATGATATTGTAGAATAGAAAAGTGCAAGAAACTGCATTAAGCTAAATAACTAATTCAAATGCAAATGTGTTCGAAAAGGATAAACTTCAACAAAAAAAATTATCATAAGTTTTTCCACTTTCTGCACTATGTTTACACACAGTGGTTTTTTTGCTTCATTGGTTTTGGCTGGTTTCACACTACCGGTTTTCAATATCCATGTGAATCCATCTTAAACTGGGTGAACCCGCATCCATTGTGGGTCCCATTGACTTTGGCTAGGGTCACACTCAGTGCTGGCACTGCGGCTGCTGCATTGCGGTACACCAGAGCTCAGCCTGCGGTATCCGCCAGCGGTAACGTCGGGAACTTCGGGCGAACACAGCCCTTAGTTACCCGATGTGTACCATAGTTACTGCCCACACACAAAGCTGCCTGGACTGCGGTAATCCTGAGCGCAGAGAAAAACGTTCAGGCAACATTTTTTTCTGCGGTCAGGATTACAGCTTTGTGTGTGGCCAGTAACTATGGTATACATCGGGTAACTAAGGGCTGCGTTCGCCCGAAGTACCCGACGGTACCGCCAGCGGTTACAGCACCCTGAGCTCTGCTGTAGCGCAATGCGGCTGCCGCAGGGCCAGTACTGAGTGTGACCCTAGCCTTTCAATGGGGCTGCAGGAACTTGCGGATACATCCAGTTCTTTATGGTTCCCCCTGATCTGGGTGTCCATGGTTTATTCACTGACATCAACAACACTTTGTAGCGATTTTGGTGTCCGGTTCAAAACCATGAACACCTGGATCTGGGGCACAATGGGTTAAATTAAAATGTAGCTCTATGGAACCTAGATCCGGTGGAATTCAGGTCCTGCTGGATCCAGAGGTCAAATCCGGGTTTTTGGACTGAGCATGCCCAGAACCCTGTTTTAAATGACACATCCACTAGGGGGCATGTCATTTACAACCACATTCAGGGAAGAAAGTTAACAGCCGGATGCAATGGGATGCTTAAGCATAGGTATTATCACTGATCCATGAGAAGGATGTGATAATACCGATGCAGGTGCATCCACATGCATCACATTTTACAATTGCGGGGTAATCCGGGAGATGCAGGTTTTACCCACATTCCCCCGGATTAAAAAAAAAACAGTAGTGTGAAACCAGCCTGATGCAGATCCAAAGTTGATTTTTATTTTACCAGCAAAAACTATAAGGCCTGTTTCACATCTCTGGTTTTTGCATATTTGAACGCATGTGTTTTCAAGCGCTCTTTTCACATCTAAGTCATGTGTGCGTTTTGCTAAATTTGCGTTTTTACCGCTAAAAACGCATAAAACCGCTAGCGTTTTTGGTCCCATAGGTTTTAACGGAAACGCATGTTAAAACGCAGCAAAAAACACATGAGCGTTTTCAAAAACGCAAAACATTTTTGCAAACGCGACCCAAAACGTCGGGAAATGCGTCTAGAGCGGCGTTTGCAAAAACGCATGCGTTTTGCGTTTTTGAAAACGCTCATGCGTTTTTTGCTGCGTTTTGACATGCGTTTCCATTAAAACCTATGGGACCAAAAACGCTAGCGTTTTTATGCGTTTTTAGCGGTAAAAACGCCTAAAAACGCAAATTTAGCAAAAACGCACACATGCCTTAGATGTGAAAAGAGCGTTTGGAAACGCATGCGTTCAAATATGCAAAAACCAGAGATGTGAAACAGGCCTAAGATTTTAGAAATCTCATGCACACGTTTTTTCCTTACTTTGAATGCAGCAGTATTTATTAATCTGCAGCATGTCGGTTTTTAAGGAGCTTTTACAGCATTTTTGCAGCGATGCTTCACCCATAGAAAGCAATGAGAAACACACAACAAAGACTAAAATTGAATTTAACTTTGCATTTTTAGTTAATAAAAGTATATTAAAATTACTAAAGACATGTGTAATATGCAACCAAAAACTGTAGCAAAAAAAGTGATAAAATACTGCAAAAAAGTTGCAAAATGAGAGTTTTGAACACAGAGATTGTACTTAATTGTAGCAAAAATGTTTTGTGTGAACATAGCCTTGGACCATTTGAAAGACTTTTTTTTCTTCTATATAAAGCTGTGTTCCCACGGTGCTTCTTTGATGCATTTTTTGAGTCGTACTTTGACAAATCTGCATCAAAATCTACATGTCTATCCTGGAACCAGCAAAGTCTATGGCTGGGGTCACACTTGGAAAGTAATTGCGGTAACCGCATCCAGATGTGTAAGCGCAATTGCCTTCACACACATTTTTGCTTTAAAATCTGTCCCTAACACCGCATGCGGTAACTGGATTGCCCAAAATGTGCAATGTGGGTGTCGGATGCAGGAGACGTTGTGGTATTAGAAATGTTGCCCGGATTCCCAGCATGGTTTTTGTTGTCCGGGAATGTGAATCGGATGAAATCGGAATCTCCCGGATTGTCCCAGACCGGACAATCTGGGTCAACCCGGGTGTGTCCGATTTTTGCACGGAACAACAGGAATCCTACAGGCTCCTTTTGGGTCCGCTGAATGAAACGAATCCACCCGGATCCACCCGGACCACACAAAACCGGACGCCAATACACCATGCGGGTGAATCCAGAGCGATAGGTTATGATTGCACCAATACTGCCATTCCATGTGTGCTGCATGCCCCGATCCGGTTACCGTACCCGGCTCCTATCACATTTGCATTTTTCAATTGAAATCCGGATACGGATTAGAAAACTGTGCAAAAACCGTTGCCTGCATGATTTTTACCGCAGCCAGGACAACCGGAAGGTGATAACCGGATTGCATGTAGTGCAATCCGGTTTACATAATGGGCTCCTATGGGCTGCGGATCCTGATCCGGTTTTGAGCTTTTTAACAGCTCAAAACCAGATCAGGATCTGCAATCCCGACCGCAGATGTAACCCTAGCCTATGACATTTTCGAAATGCTGTGCCAACATTGCGTTTTTTCCTTGCATGTTGGGTGGAGATTTTGATACAAAAAAATAAGAAATCTACAGCATGTCAGTTGTTGATCCGTGTTTTGGTTTGTCTTTCAACCCTTCCAGGCACTGACATCATTAAAAAAAAGTGCAATGAACAAAAATACACAAGATACGCACCAAAAAACTCTAAAAAATGTGGTGCATTTTTTGGCGAGTTATTCTGTCAGAAGATGCATATTTGGCACAAATAATTTCCTCACCAAATATATGGCCTAAACTGGATGCACCCGCATCAGTTTTTGGCCACATTAACTTTCAATGGGGCCAGAGACACTTGTGGGTGCATGCAGTTGTGTACGGTTCACCCTGGATCCAGGTGCATGTAGGTGTCCGCAGATTTTTCACTGAAACAAAATTTTCATCTTGTTGCGATTTTGTCTCAGTGAAAAAAAAGTGAACGCCCAATCCACCCAGATCCGGGTCACCACAGGTGAAATCTGAATGGGTACCTATGTGACATGGATTTATCCGGATTCTGAATCCTTATGGATCTTGATTTCCGGTCCATGTGCTATGAACTGCTTGTGAGCAGAAGCACCTATCCGATCCCCGTAAAATTTGCCACCGGATGCTCCTGCACGGGGTGCGAGTACATCCAGTTTCATTATTGGCGGGGAATCTGGGTTCATGCAGGCTTTTCCTACATGTCTCTGGATTCTGAAAAACAGTAGTGTGAAACCAGCCTTAGTGACATATTGCATGAATCTGGTGCTGTCATATTATAATGCAAAAACTTGCTAGCATATTCCCTTTGAGTACCAGCCTGCTCAAGTGTTTGCATGAAAACTCTAAGGAGAAGGTATCCATCAGGTTTCATAGAATCTTAGCAGTTGTTTTCAGGTGTGCTAAGGCTGCTTGCTTTATTGGAGGTCATAGGTTTTGTAAAGCACAGCCAAACATTTTGGTTATGGTCAAGCGATCATTGCTCGAGTTTATTTGATTAGGTTGACTTCACAACTGTCTTGCTCAGATAATAGAAAACATAAAGTGCTACTAAAATGGTTACTCTGATTTGTTATCTTGGTCAAGTCATATGAAATGGGCTCATGAAATCAGTGTTATTTCACGAGAGATATATGTTAGATGAAAACTATTTGGTAGGCCTTTAAATGTTGATTGTGTGTATAATACGTATATTTATATTTTATGTGAAAAAACAAAGGCCATGTCAGAGGAGGTCAGATGTGACAATGTCTCAGGGGGTTCAATAACCCCAATTCAAAACAAATTTCTAGCTCACAGAGACACTGGTATGATCAGAATATGAAGTCACGTGAGTGAATAGAGGACCAGAGCAACTCTAGAGACCAGGCAAGATCGTAATCGGTAATTATATTCATTTAAAACATATGCACTACACACATTCTTAAATATGTTTTGCTAATATAATTAATGGGAGGACTCCTTAATTTTTTTTTAAACAAGTGGAAAAGCTTCTGATCTGTGTTTTCATATTCTGTGGTGAATAAAATGTGGCTATAAGAAATTTCAAAATAATGTAATTCTTGTGTTCTTTACATTTTAGACAACTTTCCAACTTTTTGAAACTAAAGTTGTTCAATTTTAGCGACCTATTGTGCCTTCACTATTCAGTTCCATCCAACTTGGCTAAGAGACTCCCAGCAGCGTAGCATGGAGATCTAAAATAAAAAGGGGCAGATTTCACAAGTTTAACAACTTTTATACAGTAGCAGGCTTTCTGGATGAACTATGTGTACTCGTTGCTATAGCAGGCCATGCTTCCATCACCATACTTGTCTCCCTTTTCCCAAATAACTGATTGGACACCTGAGATAACGGACATCCAGGAATCATGTGTCACGTGCAAACAAGAAATGTCCACCAGCTGGCTATCACAAAGGGACAGCAGGATGGAAAAGGGAAGAAAGATCTTAATACTAAAGAGCTGGGAATGGGGACACCTCCTGACATTGCCCTTTGTCTGTCCCTGAGCTCCCCTAACACCCTTTGTAGGTCTTTCCCACTGCCGCTGTCACATGCCTAGTCTCTCTCTTTTTTTTTTGTTTCATTTGCTCATGTATATATGTATGTGTCTTCAGAATTTGTGTCATTATCTGCCTGATGAAGGGGCCACAGTGTCCCGAAAGCTTGCTATGTTTACCATCTTTTCAGTTAGCCATTAAAAGGTATCAACCACTGAGGACTCTCAGATTCTAATATTTTTCTAGTCACTCTCTGTCACCTAATGCAACCCTGGTTTGTGCGTAGTTTGGTGAGTACACTAGACATTACTTCTAGTGTAATAACATATGGGAAAAGTTAGACAGACTGGAGTTCGGGGGAAAGGATATCAAACTTGTGGATAGAAACCAGACTCCAAAAAGCTTCAACTGCTCTGCTCCATGGCAGCAGATCTCCAGCAGCAGCAAGAGAGCTCCCCGCTCCAGGGTGGTTAAGTATAGAAGACTCTATCAATTACATCAAGTGATGGGTCATGTGACTATTTAAAGGAGTGTCAAATCACATCACTTGAGCAGCAACAGCATCAGCAGAGAAAAACAGATATTAACCATTTTAGGAAGGAATTAAACACATTTTATATACACCAGAGACTCATGACATCTTGCATAAGAAACTTTCCAAAAGTGCTAGTTACTGGATGCTTTTGTAAGTGCTATATAAATTTGGTAATTTATCCATCAGCATGCATTTGTAATTAGCAAAAGAAGTACAACCAATGGCAAAAATTCTGGAATCACTTGTCTCGGAGGATGTCCATTCAGTTGTTTAATTTTGTAGAAAAAAAGCAGATCACAGACATGGCACAAAACTAAAGTCATTTCAAATGGCAACTCTCTGCCTTGAAGAAACATTAAAAGAAATCTTGAAAAAAAAGATATTGCTAGCCAGTAACAGTTACTTTTGTAGACCAAGCAGGGGGAAAAATTATGGAATCACTCAATTCTGAGGAGAAAAATATGGACACACCCTGTAAATTTTCATTTCCAAAACTAACACCTGCATCAAATTAGATATGCTCGTTAGTCTGCATCTAAAAAGAAGTGATCACACGTTGGAGAGCTGTTGCACCAAGTCGAGTGACATGAATCCTGGCTCCCACATGAGAGATGTCAACTGAAACAAAGGAGAGGATTACCAAAATCTTAAAAGAGGGTAAATCAACACGCAATGTTGCAAAAGATGTTGGTTGTTCACAGTCAGATGTGTCTAAAATCTGGACCAAATACAAACAACATGGGAAGGCTGTTAAAGGGAAACATACTGGTAGACCAAGGAAGACATCAAAGTGTCAAGACGGGAAACTTAAAGCAATATGTCTCCAAAACAGGAAATGCACAACAAAACAAATGAAGAACAAATGGGAGGAAACTGGCGTCAAAGTCTGTGACCAAACTGTAAGAAACTGCCTAAAGGAAATGGGATTTACATACAGAAAAGCTAAACAAAAGCCATCATTAACATCTAAACAGAAAAAAATAAGGTTACAATGGGCTAAGGAAAAGCAATCGTGGACTGTGGATGACTGGATGAAAGTCATATTCAGTGATGAATCGCGAATCTGCATTGGGCAAGGTGATGATGCTGGAACTTTTGTTTGGTGTCGTTCCGATGACATTTATAAAGATCACTGCCTGAAGAGAACATGCAAGTTTTCACAGTCATTGATGATATGGGGCTGAATATCAGGTAAAGGCACTGGGGAGATGGCTGTCATTACATCTTCAATAACTACCCAAGTTTACATTGATATTTTGGACACTTTTCTTATCCCAACAATTGAAAGGATGAAATAATTTATCAAGATGAAAATGCATCCTGCCATTGAGCAAAAACTGTGAAAATATTCCTTGAAAGAAGACACATAAGGCCAATGTCATGGCCTGCAAATAGTCCGGATCTCAATCCAATTGAAAATCGTTGGTGGAAGTTGAAGAAAATGGTCCATGACAAGGCTCCAACCTGCAAAGCTGATCTGGCAACAGCAATCAGAGAAAGTTGGATCCAGATTGATGATGAGTACTGTTGTCACTCATTAAGTCCATGCCTCAGAGACTGTAAGATGTGATAACAGCCAGAGGTGATGCAACAAAATACTAGTAATGTATTTGAGTGTTGTTTTGTTTGTTTGTTCGTCATGATTCCATAATTTTTACCTCAGAATTGAGTGATTCCATAATTTTTTCCCCTGTTTGGTCTACAAAAGTAACCTTAACTGGCTAGCACATTATTTTCAAAATTTCTTTTAGTGTTGCTTCAAGGCAGAGAGTTGCCATTTGAAATAACTTTAGTTTTGTGTCATGTCTGTGATTTGCTTTTTTTTTTTTTTTTTACAAAATTAAACAGCTGAATGAACATCCTCCAAGCCAGGTGATTCCATCATTTTTGCCAGAGGTTGTAGTATTGCATTTTTATTTGCTTCAGGACAATGAAGATAAGCAGCTGTCAGAAACCTCTGTCTTTATTTTGCCATAGTGGAAAGTGAACAAATAATATTTCATCATAAAACCTACTATATGGATTTACAGTTCTGCTGACCATTATTGGCAGCTCTTCATTTTTTTCATATATGGTACAATATCTTCATAAATCAATGGAAATGTACAAAAGTTATATCCTCAGGATTTTTAAATTAGTGGTCCAAAGTGATAGAACAACAAACCATTGTTTGTCAACTTATATATTGAAATTTCAAAGAAGAAACAGAATAAACAATATGTGAAGCAATAAAGGCCCCTAATTAACATTTGGTTGCACACCGTTTGAAATTGATGACAACCTCCAAACATTTCTTGTAGCCATCCATAAGCTTCTTGCACTTCTCATCTTATATTTTCTCCAACTTTTCCTTTGAAGATTGTTCAAGCTCTTGAATGTTTGCAGGGTTCTTTGTCCCAGTGGTATATTTCAGCTTACCACAAAGATTTTCAATGAGATTGAGGTCAAGACTCGTTGCTGGCCATTTGGAACAATACTTTTGTTTTCTTTTTCATTCATTCCAGTGTGCTTTTGGATGTGTGCTTTGGGTCATTCTCTTGCTGGAGGACCCATGATCTTTGACTCAAACCATGTTTTCTAACACTGAGTAGGACATTTTACTCTAAAATCTTTTGATAATTCTCTGATTTCATGATACGTGTAATATGGTCAAGGCCCCCAGTACCAGATGCAGCAAAGCAACCCCAGAGTATTATGGATCCTCTACCATGCTTAACTGTTGGAAGGGTGTTATTTTCCCTATTAGCTTTTTTGCACTGTCTGTAAACAAATTTTTGATTTGCCTTGTTAATAATATTTTTTTTTTATTCCATCTGTCCACAGAACATTTTCCAAGAAGGATTGTGGTTTTTCAAAAGTACTCTTTGGCAGGTATCAGTCAATGTTTTTTATGTCTTTTCTTCAGAAATAGTTTCTTCATTCGTTTTCACCCATAAATCTTTCTTAGTTTAATGTATAGATCTTTTTGAAATCATGACCCCAAACTGTTCCAGGTTGGTCTTCAGGTGTTTGGATGCCTGAGATGGTGTTTTTTCCACGATTTGCAGCAAACCTTTGAAGACATTTCTTGTGAATTTTCCTCTTTCTCCCACATCCAGAAAGGTTCTTGATCATTCTATGCTTGGCAGGCTTCTTGATGACATTGCGGAATGCTGAAACTGGCATACTAAGGTTTTGGAGATGGCTTTATAAGCTTCCAAAGTCTTGTGTTTACTAATAATAGCAGTTCTTATGTCTTCAGACAGCTTCTTTGTCTTCACCATTGTGACAAAGGAACAGGGCCTACCATTTGGCTTTTTAAAACACTGAAGTCATCATTCATGGCTAATTTTCATTTGAGATTTACCACAGGCGGGTTAAAATGTGTTTCCATACTAATTTAATTTAAAGTGTGCAAACGTGACAGCAAGATTTAGGTTTTCCTATTCTTCTCCCCCATTGTTATTTGTTTTAAATTGTTTATCATTTGCTCTTTTGTATTTAACACGAGTGCTCTATGCAAAAAAGCTGTTTCAGTTAATTCTTTTTTTAAGGAGATATTCCACATTATGTACTTACACTTTATAGGGGCCAATAATGATGAGCAGGACTATCACAAACACAATGAAATTACTTATATGCTTATACACATTAGATCCTATTGATATCAGTCCAGTGTTAATTAACCATGCAATGTGTTATAGTGCTAAATTATTCACCAACCTTGATCTGACCTTGTAAACAATTTATAGTAATGCAATCAACATACTCAATATATATATGTGCATAACTTATATTTGCTTAAAATGTGTAAACCATATGTTTTCACGTTTTATGTCTATATATTACAGGTCAATAAAAGCAAAACATGTATCTGCATCATTCGTCTTGAAGAGGATAATACGTCATTTCAAGTACTAGGAATAAAATTGGATTTTTGCATTGATATATTATCAGCACGGGAATTAGTGGGAGAGATATAATATATATGATCTCGTGGGCAAAGTAGGCAGAAGTGTTAAATGAGTCTTGAGCTGTCATAGAGGTAAAGCCAGAGATGGGTAGGATAATTGTGACAGGTTAATGGCATACTAAATTATAGTATTGATTTGATGCTGAATAATGAATTTCAATAGAATGAAGTCTTGGAAAAGCAGGGTGTTTATATATTTCATCTAACATTTTGTGTTTAAAAAGGAAATGCGGAAAAAAATGGACTCAAATGAAAATAAACTGTAAAACAAAAACATCAGGGAAATGTATCTTCATATATTTATTTTTTTTCTCCTTTGACAATATAGTGCCATCATAATCTGCAACGTTGTACAGTCATTGTCTTCCGGGTCCCCATTGGGGCTCACAATCTAAATTTCCTATAAGTAAAGAATGTCTTTGAACTTGAGAACCTGGAAGAAACTGATGCAAACACGGGGAGAACATACAAACTCCTTGCCGATATTGGTCTTGGTGGGAGTTGAACCTATCAATAATATTATTGCACTCAATTAATTCCTGGGACTTATCCTGCTGCATCCACTAAAGTGAATCTCTATCCCATTTTGGGCAGTATAAACTGTGCCCAGCACCTTAAGCATACTGTAATTGGGGTTCCTGTAACCACTTTGTAACCCTAGACAGGCTCCTGCATACCTCATAAATCAACTTTTAATGTGTTTCTCGCTGTATGTTAATGAGCTCTTAAAGGCCTGATGGGGTGGTGCACACTCCAGTCTGAGTCGACCCGACGCCAGGAAAACCCGCCCTGCTCCATTGAAAACACTGCCTCTCCTGTGTAGCTATGTGGATGGTAAACAACATTATTAACAGCTCTTGCACCTGCGTAGCGGTGCGGGTAACTGTGCTCTATAGAAGACGCACAGGGGCCCAAGTCGCCCTAGATTTATGAAGTCTTGCGCCTGCACTGCACAGTGGAATCTCTCAACACTTGTGTTGCTGTGCAGCTTCAATAGGGCACAGTGACCTGCATCACTGCGCAGGCACAAGGGCTGTAAATGATTCACATATATACACAGGAGAGGTGGTGGTTTACAGGCAGGGGGGTGGGTTTTCCTGGCAGCAGGCAGCTTGGGCTGAAGTGTGTACCACTCTTTTAGACCCTTAAGAGCTCATTTACATACCACACGGGACCCATTAAAAGTAGATTTATGAAGTATGCAGTGGCATGTCTGGGGATATAAAGAGCATACAGGAACCCCAATTACAGTGTGTTTAAGATGCTGGGCACAGTATACAATGCCCAAAATGGGTGACAGGTTCACTTTAAAGATCCCTGACCAACAACATGAAGGGTCATCTAAAGCCAACCACATTGTATGCACACAGAATGAATACTTTAATACCATCTTTCAGTGTTCATGGAACATCATGTTTATGATGTGCTGTAAATAACAATAATTTTTAAACTTTCATCTATTGTGAGGGTCTACTGGACCCCAATAAAGTTTGTTTTGTGATATTTATGCAAGTGTGGAAGGTAGATAACCATCAATTTGGATGGCTTCCTGGCACGGGCACCTAAGCAAGCTAAAAAAATCATGTCACACACCAAATGATCCTCATATAGCTGTGGATAAAATAGCACAATAGGGTCCTACTCAAATAAAAGTCAAACAGATGAATAGAGCTGTGCACTTTCCTTGTTGGGTTGTGTCACACACAACCAGTAGAAAAGGCGTAAGACAGCTGCTGCGAAACCTGCAAGCTTTAATGCTTAGCAAATACGCAGGAACAAGGATAAAACTGTGGACAGAAACTGTGAAGATTAGGGATGAGCGAGTACCTTAATATTCGTGCTTGCAATACTCGCAATGAGTAGGTAGCGGTACTCACTACTCAATGCGAGTATAGCGAGTACGAATACTTTCATAGTGTATCTATAGATACACTGTGAAAGTAGCCTAAAAGTGAGTAAAAGTTGTTAAAAGATAATAAACTTACATACTCACCTTCTGACGCCTGCACCGGGAGCGTCAGAGAAGCCATCCGATTGCTGGAAAAGGACCTGTCATTACCAGCCAATCAGATGGCCGGTAGCGATCTGGCCAATAAGATGGCGCCATGTCACAACTACGTCATCGCTAGGGGCCACCTGATTGGCCAGTTTGCAAGGTCCTGATAGTACATCTAGGAACTTGCAAATTGGCCAATCAATAGGCCGCTAGCGATCACGTGGTTGTGACGTGCTGCCATCTGATTGGCCAGATTGCTACCGGCCATTTGATTGGCTGGTAGTCACAGGTCCTTTTCCAGCAATCGGATGGCTTCTCTGATGCTCCAGGTGCAGGCGTCGGAAGGTGAGTATGTAAGTTTATTATTTTTTAACAACTTTTATTCACTTTTAGGGTACTTTCGCAGTGTATTTATAGACACACTGCGAAAGTATTAGGACTACTCGCTACTCCCGAGTACTCATAAGTACTCGGAGAGTAGCAAGTAGCCCGAATACCACTACTATTCGGCGTGTTGTACAGCGGCGTTAGTGAAATCCTGTTGCTCAGCTGAAGAGTTAATCTAGCAGAACAAAAGCTGAGGAGAACAGCGGCACTCAGGAGATCTTTTTTACATACCGGCTTTATTGTGCTTTTTCGGGTTACATCTTAGGTGCTGGGCAGGGAGGTGCAGGGGGAGCAACGGTCCGTTTCGCGGACTTCCGCTTCAATAGGCCTGTTGAAGCGGAATTCCGCGAAATGGACCGTTGCTCCCCCTGCACCTCCCTGCCCAGCACCTAAGATGTAACCCGAAAAAGCACAATAAAGCCGGTATGTAAAAAAGATCTCCTGAGTGCCGCTGTTCTCCTCATTTTTCATCTGATCAGCAGTGCTTGTCCTGTTGGATTTGCATCTTCAGGAGTGATACAACAACAACGAGTGGTGGTGCCTGACAACATTCTACTAAACTGTGAGAGAAAATCAAGAAGTTTAGAAGTTTAATTTTAAGGTACTTCATAGGAACTAAATTGATGTGGAAGGAAAAATTAAAAGTTTAACTTTTTTCCTTAAAAATGTTACTTTAGTCTCATATTTTCCACTTTTAGAAGTGTAATAGGACAAAATATACCACTCAGATTGCTGTAAAAGTTATGCTGAGTGCACTGATACCCCATATGTGATGGAAAACTTCACGACACACGGCAAGACTCGGAAAAGAAAGAGTGCTATTTGACTTTCAAAGCGCAAGATTGGCTGGAATTGTTAGTTAATGCCACGTTGGGTTTAGAGAGCCCTGATGTGCCTAACCAGTGAAAACCCCCACAAATGACCCCATTTGTAAAACTTGGAGTATATCTAGATGTGTGCTGAGGACGTAGGACCTCAGGTGCTTAAAGGGAACCTGTCAGGTGGTTTATGCCCCTCCAGCTATCACTGTCTGTAGCTGCAGCTTTATAATACTATTATAATCATCCCTGTCTGAGCTCAGAGTGTAATGTGAAAGATGAAAAAAAAGCATTTATACACTTACACTTCAGTCCCCACCTTGGAGGAGGACTGTCTGACAGGATAATAGTTAACTCACTTTTAACTTGGATAGCTAAAGGACCTGTGTGATGTAACGATCATGTGACTATAGTGGGCGGAGCTAAGCCATCAAATGTATTATGTTCTATGAGAACTTAGCTCCGCCTATTGTAGTCACATGGTTGTGACATCACATCAGGCCTCCTAACATGTTCTAGCACAAGGCTGAAATGTTAACTATTAACCTGCCAAACAGTCACCGTCCTCCAAGCTGGGGACTGACTGCCTCATTACATAAGGAAATGTAAGTGTATAAATGCTTTTTTTTCACCTTTCACATTACACTCAGAGCTCAGACAGGGATGATTAGAATAGTATTATGAAGCTGCAGCTACAGACAGTGATAGCTGGGGAGGCATAAACTAGCTGACAGGTTCCCTTTAACAGAATTTTAGAACATTAAGCCGTGAAAAAAGAAAATCATTTTCTCCAACAAATTTTCTTTGAGCTCAAAATTATTCATTTTTACAAGGGTAACAGAAATAATTGCAATGCATACTTTGTTATGCAATTTCTGCTGAGAACTCCAATACCCAATATGTGGGGTAAAGCTACAGTTTTGGCACACATCATGGCTCAAAAGGAGAGGAGCGACGTCTGAATTTTGAAATGCAACATTGTCTGGAATTGTAAGGTGACACCAAGTCAAGTTTGGAGAGCCCCTGATGTGTCTAAACAGTAGAAATCCCCCACACGTGACCGCATTTTGGAATCTGTACCCCTATAGGAACTTATGTAGATGGGTGGTGCACAACTTGAAACCTCCAGCGGCTTCACAGAATTTCAGAAAATTGAGTCGCGATAAATCATTTTCCTCAAGAAGGTTTTTGAGCTCAAAATTATTTATTTTCACAACGGTAAAAAAATAACATTGCACCATACATCATATGTGATTGCAAACTACTTTTGAGTTGCAGTGTAAAACTTAAAAGAGAAGGAGCGCCAAATTGGATTTCAGATTTAGCTAGAATGGTTTGGAGGTGCCAGGTTGCATTGTCGGAATGCCTGAGTTCCCAAGATAGCAGAAATTCCACACTATTGAGCCCAGTTTACAAACTACACACCTCAGTGAATTCAACCAAGGCCTCAGTGAGCATAGTTGACACCACAGGTGTGTCACAAAATGTTAAACTATTTGACGGTGAAGACAACATAATTCCATTTTTACCACTAAAATGTTGATTTAACCTCAGTTTTCCAATTTTGACATGAGTAATTGGATAAACAAGGGTCCCATGTATGTTACACAATACTCTAAACTATACATTTTATTGCATTGTTTAAAATCTGGACAGATGTGTCCTATTATACAACAAGCAAAAAAACACTCATGAAAGAGAAGAGGGACTTAAGCTATAACCCTGTTCTCTCCCTATTCTATTCCTGCCTTGCAACGAAGTTTTAAACACCTAAAAACTATTCTGTTGTCATCTATCTTGAGGAGAGAGGATTATTATGTGCCCTCTTGGTGCCCCAGGGCTGAACACCTGGTCCTGAACACATCTTTCTGTCACTCCTGATGAACCCGGTGACCTACAGAAAAGTGGGAAATGCGTTGAGTGTTGGACTATCAGGAACCAGGTAAGTGCATATGAAATGAATTGTATCAATCTTGACCTGCCTTAATTCTGCCACTTGGTCTGTGGGAATTTTCTAAGTAAGCTAAATTAATAATGTGTCCTCCAGGACTGGGCTATATACCATACTACTGATATCTACCACTCATTAGATGCTTATGGAACAGCATCATTGCCTTCTATATGTCTTTGTAGACTGATGTTGGATGTGTGAATAAACTCTTACAAGGTATTTTCTTGACCAGGCTACTAACCTAATCCTACTTGTTGGGAACAGAATGGTATAGAGATTTTCTCTTTGGCATAATACTACTTTGTACTGATTAGCTTGTTCCATAGTCTTTTGGCATATCTGTATTTTTAAACCAGAGACGCTAAGATATAAGGGAGACAATTTTTCTTACCCCTCTCTGCTAGACCTGGGGACGAATGAAAGTTTTTGCTGATTGGCCCATGTAGCTACCAGCTTAGGGTCCATAGGGCTAGCTGCCATGGTGCGGGGACACCAAAATACTTTTTCGGTGTTTAAAACTCTGTTGCAGGGCAGGGAG
Organism: Allobates femoralis; assembly: GCA_033576535.1. Classification (NCBI taxonomy): domain Eukaryota; kingdom Metazoa; phylum Chordata; class Amphibia; order Anura; family Aromobatidae; genus Allobates; species Allobates femoralis. The sequence continues at coordinate 102,041,886 of JARQOC010000003.1, read as the reverse complement.
AGAATAGAGAGAGAACAGGGTTATAGCTTATGCCCCTCTCCTCTTTCATGAATGTTTTTTGCTTGTTCTATAATAGGTCACATCTGTCCAGATTTTAAACAATTCAATACAAGTTATATTTTACAGGTAATCCCTTTGATCACAGATTGGGTGGCAAAACAACAGTAATAGATTCTATTTAATTTGATAAAAATATTTGTCAATTTTTTTTTAAATCATATACTAGCTTTATAACATATGTATGTGTGACATTTTCATATTAAGGCACCGCTACATAGTTTAATTTCATTACACCACTGTAGTGATGCTTTAAATCAAAGTGTGAAGCAAGTCACTGCAGTAATAAATAGTCCTAGAAGTGAAGAGAAAGACTACAATTACAAATAGTAATTATAATAATAATACTACTTACTGCATAAGTTAAGGGAGGTAAAATGATCATAGGTCAGGTCCAGGAAATGGCGCAGTACAAAAAGGGGTAGTCAGAGATGAAATCTAATTCATGAGCCGGTGTCAGTAAAACCAGAAAGACAAGACAGTTTACAGGGAGCAGACAAAAGAGTATTCAAGTCACAGGCAAATGGTCAAAGTTCAAGTAAGGGAATTAAGTCAGACTGGGTCAGGGACTGAGAACAGAGAGATCAGTCTCACACAGGCAGCAGCAAGTATACGATTGACACTGGTTGGAGGGCCTAGCATGCTTAAGTAGAGGACTAATCAAGGGAAGTGAACACAGATTATGTAACACGGACCGAGCACAACCAAAACAGACTGATAGCTTCCACACAATAATACCATAGCAGACAAGGGCAGTGTGGACACAAAGTCCCTTGATCTCTGTCCTATACTTGCCTTCCTCTGCATTCATGCTTTTCCAGCTGCCCTCTGGTCAGTTTGTACTGAAAGGTTACCAGCAGACAGCTCCAGTGTTTTGTAGAGTGTTGCCGAAGGTCACTTTTAATGCATTTCATACGAGCTTCAATCTGGCCTTGCGCTAACTCTCATAGAGGTGCATTGAGTGCTTGTGACTTCTGGCCAGTCAGAAGCTATGGGCATAAAATGGTGTCGCTGGACGTGAGAGGCGTCGGTAAACTATGATGGCGCCAGAAGATGAGTATAAGACACAGGGAGGAGGACTTACATTTAAAGTGACACTATGGCGCTGAAAAAAATTCTGTATTGGTGTTTTAAAGAGGAACTGCTTCTCAACCTGTCAAGTCTTAGTCTGTAATTGCTTTCATTTGAAATGTAATTTTGAAGCCTCTTTAAACTCATAATATCAAAAGTGCGGTGATCAACATTTACACTATATGGGTATTTTACCTGCTCTTCACACTTTTGTTTCATTCCCATGTCAGTGATATGTTGCTGTTGTCCATGTATTCATAAATTTCTTTAATGGATAACAGACATTTTAATCAAAAAGTATCCTAACATTTATTTAATGGTAAATACCAGAGTCATAGCTAGCCTATCCTCAGCAAAAGCCCTCTTCCTTGTGCATTTTTTTTAATTTAATTTAAAAAACTTCAAGTAGTCTAAAAAAGAGGCTATGCTGCAGACCTAAGAGTGACATTCATTTAATGCATGAACCATGAGATGTTCAATTACCTAAGGGTGACAGATGTCACTGTTAGGCATTCGTCATTGGCAAGCATCACCATTGACATGCACAAACTGGGAGCTTTATAAAAAGATATTGAAAAGCTCATAACACATTAGTAATGATGACAGAAGATAAGTGGATCAGGCAAAATTCTAGTTCGCCTGTTCTCACGGATCTTCATTGGAAATTTGATTCACAAAGAGTTATTCTTCCCCAACTGAATTTTCATTATCATGCTCTCGGGTTTCATCAGACCGTAGATCATAATAAATATAAGGTGGAAAAAAGAAATAAAATATTCATCTCAACACTCACCTCTTTATCGCCTCTGCATCACCTGTCCTGTTCTCGTCACATCTTGTTATCATTGCCATGAAAGCTGATTCCTGCTGAGACGGGCCTCATCACAGCTGGAAGTCTCAGCCTAGCGCCAAAAGGCCATTTCTGCGCAAGCTGCATGAATGTTGTGAATTCATTGGAGCTCCCTCCGGTAGTTGTTGCTGGTGATGCAGCTGACTGTGTGGATTTCACAGGTGATGGGGATTAGCAATCTGGTTCTTGGAGCATATAATGGTTGGAAGTGGATCAGTCCTTGCCAGTTGTCTTTTGTTCCTGGAGGAGTTCCCATCTCTCTGATTTCTTCTGCTCTGTGGAGATCTTTGCAAGATAAGTGAATGTTTTTTTGATATTTTGTGGCACACTTTTGTGTGCTTAAGGTTCTGCTTATGTTTTGTCTTATTCTGAGCTGTGGGTTTGCTATCTAGTTTGTATATTTGTTTATCTGCTCTCAGATAGGAAGTTTTCTTCCTAGGAATTTGACCATTCACTATTATCTGTTATTTACAGTTCTGCCGGCATTTGATTCATAGAAGTCTGCTGATATAGAGTTCGTCGAATCTTAATGACTCAGGGTAATTTTTGTAATATCTGCTGTTGGTGGTTTTTGATAGTGTTTTATACTGACCGCAATAGTATTCTATCCTGTATTTTCCTATATAGCTAGTGTGGCTGTGGCACCCCAGTGGTTAATGTGCCACAGTAACATAACAAGGGTTAACTCCCCACACAACACTGGACACTGCACTAGCACCTCTAGACCAGAAGGGGGAGCTCAAGCAGCTCCCTGATATATTCTGGTCTGAGGAAGATGTAAGTAGTTGATAGTTGACAGTTGACAGTTCAGTTTAGTACAGGGAGCACTAGGAGGAGGACCTGTAAACGGGAGCAGTGCTGAGCTCCTGACAGGGATCACTGACTACTTTCAGACCTGAAGCCAGGGTCTGAGGAGAGGAGTGCAAGAAACATAGGAACATATCTGGGAGACTGAGTTACCTCATAACTCGCCCCAGAGGAGCGCAGAGACTGGATACCGGATCCGAATCTGTGACTGAAACACGCAGCACAGAAAACACTGGGATAGTGGAGGTTGTAGATCTACACTGTACCTCAGCGAAGCAACACGGCGGGGTCAGAGACACAGAGAAAAGACTCAAGTTGCCTAGCAAGTGGGTACCTGTGAGGAGAATCAGGGCCAGCACCCCAGCTAATGCGGCAGCAGGGCCACACACACAGTGCAGCAGAGGGAAGCTGAGGACCTGGACAGGGTGGGAGCAACCCGGCCCCGGTACAGACTCCGTGGACAGTACTCTACTGAATACCATCACCAGTAAAGCCTTGGAAAACTTCAAAACCGTGAGTGTGTGTGATCCTTGTGCTCAAACCCTGCGTGCCCTCACAAGCTACCATCATCTCTACTACTATCCCTATCCAGCAACACCCAGAGCACCATCTATAGACTATTACTACCATTGCCCCGGGGAACCCAGCTCTACCTGCGGAGAGCCATTACATCCCCAGCTGCTCAACATCAACCCCGGAGGTTCTGCAGCAGCAGTCACCTTGACCACAACCGGTAGGTGGCATTACGACAAACTCCCCTGTAAATATTCCCCTTTTTACTTGTGAGAACCCGGGGCATGGTCCGGACCAAGACCGCCGTGATATCCCCAGCAGTACCCCGGTCCAGTACCGAGTACCTCGTCCCAGTGGGCCTCTTTTGCTAAACCTTATACTCTGCCTGTGTTTGTTTTTCCGTCTCTTATTTCCCAGTTAATATCTGTGGGGGGCTTGCTATTCTTTTGGGGACTGCTCTGAGGCAAGATAGCTTTTCCTACATCCATCTTTAGGAGCAGTTAGTTCTCCAGCTGTGCAGAGGTGTCTAGGTCTGGTTAGTTACATCCCACGGCTACTTCTAGTTGTGGTTTGTAGTCAGGGATTGCGGTCAGTACAGTTACCAACGACTTCTACGGAATCTGAATGTTATTCCTGAGTCATCGGTTTACAACATATGAAGTCCTCGTCTCATGATGTCGAAACGTTCACCACATATTTATGAATAATGTGGAATAAATCCCCAGGGGACTGAAGCAGGAGGGGATAACAGGCCAGGGCAACTGGAAGGCTAGTCTGACCCTGGACTGGGTTTCCCTGACTGGCTCTTTTCCCGAAGGTACCTCTGAAAGTGAGGAGGTTAGAGCCACCACCCTTTCCCTCAACTCCTCAATCTGCCCTCTGCTAAAAGTCCCTACTTCCACCCACGGACTAGGAAAAGAACCCCCTTCAATGGAAGGGGACAGCAGCTGCTTCAGTAGCATGTCTGGACAGCACGAGGTTCTACATGAAAATGAACTGAATCTGCAATACCTAGTGGAGGGAAGTGAAGTTATTTCCAGGCTAGGGGAATGGAGATCTGAATGCTAAGACACACCCCTCCACCTCCACCTCCATCTGAGCTTTGACTTACTCCTCCACTTGCAGAGCTGCAAACCGCAGACTAAGGAAAAAAAACTCAATTAAATAGCAAAGCAGCAACACTCCAGGACTGCAAAGGCAGTCAATACATCACACAGGCCTCTTCATGTTATGCTGGGACTTCAAACTCTTCAAGATATTACCACAGGATTCATTGCTTGGAGCAGTGATAAGAAAAACAGAATGAACAAATGACTGTGAAGAGTGGAAGACTTAGAAAGGTCAGCAATAATGTGAGTCTAGTTTTTTTCTCCAATTTTAAACCTTTGATGACCTATTATGGAAATAGCAGAAATTTTATCATAACGATAGGAGGCAGCGGTATACGTGGGCACTACTAAGCATATAGGTGAAAGTGTGGCAGACATACCTTTGTTTCCAGACACAGCCCATCAAAGTTAGTCCATGTGGTACTGCTCGTCCGGCTCAGCCCAGGCAATAGAAATCTGAATTATGAAGAAAGCGATGGCACACTACCGAGGAGTAAAATCACTTCTTTTGTTTCTTGACAAACGTAAAACTGGTGCAGTTAGTGAGGGGGAGGAAAGGACAAGAAAAGGTGGTATAAGGACAACAGATGCTTGGCGCATGTGCATTAACAGGCATATGTTTATCATATTTTAATAGAATTCAATTTCAGTCAAATATAGTTTAACATCTCTTTTGATAACCAAAATTGCTGTATTCAAATTTGGCAAAGGAATTGTATCAAATTTATTCTATGCAAATTAAATGTTTATTTTTATGCCTTAGGGGTACGTCTCACACAGCGATATCGCTAAAGATATCGCTGAAATCAGCGACCTCGCCAGCGATATCACTGTGTGTGACATGTAGCAGCGATCAGGCCCCTGCTGTGAGATCACTGATCACTGCACATGGTTCAGGACCATTTTTTGGTCCTTGGTCTCCAGCTGGTCAGCACGCGTCGCTGCTTGTGACAGCAAGAGACCAGCGATCAGCGACCTCACAGGCTGGTAACCATGAAAAACACCGGGTAACTAAGTATCGCATGCTGCCTAGATACCCGCTGTTTATCATGGTTACCAGCACTAAGCGGGAGGACGCTGGTAACCATGATAAACACCGGGTAACTAAGCAGCGCGCTCTGCCCAGTTACCCAGTATTTATCATGGTTACCAGTGACCTCCCGCTTAGCCAACCTGTAAACAAGAGGACGCTGGTATTCATAGTAAACACCAGGTATCGAAGCAGCGCGCGCTGCCTAGATACCCGCTGTTTATCATGGTTACCAGCGATGTGGAGGTGGCTCCCTGGTCACTGAGGAGATCTGCCTGTTTGACAGCTCCCCAGCGACCACACAGCGATGTTCCAGCGATCCTGGTCGTTGTCGGGATCGCTGGAACATCGTTGCGTATGACGGCACCCTTAGGGACTCTACAGGTAAGAGAACATAATAAAAGTAACATAGTAACATAGTAACATAGTTTTTAAGGTTGAAGGAAGACTTTAAGTCCATCTAGTTCAACCCATAGCCTAACATGTTGATCCAGAGGAAGGCAAAAAAAACCTATGTGGCAACACTAAGCTCCACATTGGGGGAAAAAATTCCTTCCTGACTCCAGATACGGCAATCAGACTAATTCCCTGGATCAACGTCCTATCAAAGAATCTAGTATGTATAACTGGTAATATTATAGTTTTCAAGAAAGGCATCCAGGCCCTTCTTAAATGTCAGTAGTGACTCACTCATTACAACATCATGTGGCAGAGAGTTCAATAGTCTCACTGCTCTTACAGTAAAGAATCCGCGTCTGTGATTATGATTAAACCTTCTTTCCTCCAGACGTAGAGGATGCCCCCTTGTCCCAGTCTCAGGCCTAAGAGTAAAGAGATCATTAGAAAGGTCTCTGTACTGTCCCCTCATATATTTATACATTATTATAAGATCACCCCTAAGCCTTCGTTTTTCCAAGCTAAATAACCCCAAGTTTAATAACCTATCTTGGTATTGCAGACCCCTTAGTCCTCTAATGACTTTTGTCGCTCTTCTCTGGACCCGCTCTAGTTCAGCTATGTCTTTCTTATACACTGGAGACCAGAATTGCACACAGTATTCTAAGTGTGGTCGCACTAGTGACTTGTATAGAGGTAAAATTATGTTCTCCTCATGAGCATCTATGCCTCTTTTAATGTATCACATTATTTTATTTGCCTTTGCAGCAGCTGCCTGACACTGGCCACTAAATGTGAGTTTGTCATCTACCCATACACCCAGGTCTTTTTCAGTGACTGTTTTGCCCAGTGTTTTACAATTAAGCACATAATTATACCTTTTGTTTCCTCTGCCCAAGTGCATGACTTTACATTTATCCCCATTAAAGCGCATTTGCCATTTAGCAGCCCAAGCTTCTAGTTTACATAAATCCTCCTGTAATAAGTGGGATGAAAAAATAAAGTTCTTGCCTTTATGCTAAACTCCCACACCACCAAAGCCCTCATCTGATCCCCCAGTGCAGTTCCTTCAAACCACATGCAACTTCCTCTTCGTGCATATCCACTCTGTGCCGTAGTTTGCAGCAGGAGAGAGATCGATGGGGTGAAAATTATTTTTTTTTTACCCTTTTCTTGGCCCTTTATGAATCAGCAAAATGGTGCCATTTTTGTTGAATTTGCAAAAAAAAAAAACTAATTAGGAAAATGCATTTTTTTGCAAAGTTAGAGATACATCTTCTGAAACCAATTTGCTCCTCTTTACATTCATAGTTTAGTATGCCTGTGATGGATGCTATTCAAAGGAAGTTATAGTTTTCAAAGTTAAAGCAGTGTATACCATAAATTATTTTCTGATGGATAGAATTGAGTAGTCTACTTCTCTATGCTATACCAATTTATGGCATACTACTGATATATATCAGCCAGACGCTAGGATTTTACTCTTTTGTCTTCCATCCGACTATTTGTGTCCAATGGGCTTGTAACGATCAGAACGCCGGTCAAATTTGAGAATGGGATAAGGCGCTGCTATGGACGACTCTGACCATTATATGATACCAAACCAACTTCTCTTTATAACTCGTAAAAAAGATACCGTATATACTCGTGTATAAGCCGACCCGTGTATAAGCCGACCCCCCTACTTTTGCCCCAAAAATCTGGAAAAACCTATTGACTCGTGTATAAGCCGAGGGTGGACCCCAGCACAGGTATACAGACCCCAGCAGTGTGGTATACAGGCCTCCCCAGTGGTAGTATACAGCAGCCCAGTGGTAGTATACAGATTCCCCAGCAGCCCCAGTGGTAGTATACAGATTCCCCAGCAGCCCCAGTGGTAGTATACAGGAGCCCCAGCAGCCCCAGTGGTAGTATACAGGAGCCCCAGCAGCCCCAGTGGTAGTATACAGCAGCCCCAGTGGTATACAGCAGGCCCCCAGGGGTACATATAGCAGCCCCCAGGGGGTACCCAGCAGCCCCCTGGGGGTACCCAGCAGCCCCCTGGGGGTACCAACAGCCCCCTGGGGGTACCAACAGCCCCCTGGGGGTACCAGCAGCCCCCTGGGGGTACCAACAGCCCCCAGGGTGTACCAACAGCCCCCTGGGGGTACCAACAGCCCCCTGGGGGTACCAACAGCCCCCTGGGGGTACCAACAGCCCCCAGGGGGTACCAGCAGCCCCCAGGGGGTACCAACAGCCCCCTGGGGGTACCAACAGCCCCCAGGGGGTACCAACAGCCCCCTGGGGGTACCAACAGCCCCCAGGGGGTACCAACAGCCCCCTGGGGGTACCAACAGCCCCCTGGGGGTCCCCAGCAGGTACCCCAGCAGCCCCCTGGGGGTACCAACAGCCCCCAGGGGGTACCAACAGCCCCCTGGGGTACCAAAGCCCAGGGGTACCAATAGCCCCCGGGTGAGGTACCAACAGCCCCCTGGGGGTACCAATAGCCCCCAGGGGGTACCAACAGCCCCCGGGGGTACAACAGCCCCCGGGGGTACCAACAGCCCCCTGGGGGTCCCACAGCCCCGCAGCCGGGGGTACCAACAGCCCCCTGGGGGTACCAACAGCCCCCAGGGGGTACCAACAGCCCCCTGGGGGTACCAATAGCCCCCAGGGGGTACCAACGCCCTGGGTACAACAGCCCCGGGGTCCCCAGCAGTGCCAGCACCCCAGGGGGTACCCAGCAGCCCCCTGGGGGTCCCCAGCAGCCCCTGGGGGTACACAGCGGCCCTCACCCCCCCTTGCAAGGGCCCCCCCCGCTTCTCTTACCATTCCGGACTTCTGATCCGCGCCGCTCCTCGCTCCTCCGCGCTGCTCCGTCCGTCTTCTACATCCGGGATCCCCGGCCGCGCGATGACGTCACATGCCTGCGACGGCCGGAGATCCGAGATGTAGAAGACGGACGGAGCAGCGAGGAGGAGCGAGGAGCGGCGCGGATCAGAAGTCCGGAATGGTAATATAACCATCGGGGGGGGGCCCTTACAAGGGGGGGCAGGTGCCAGCACTTGGGGGGGGATTTAATTAGTTATGCACTGCTTTCCCCTGCCGGTGATAGACAGGGGAAAGCAGTGCATATTTAATGAGCGGCCCCACGCGACGGGGCCGCTCATACAGCAGCCTCCCCCCCCCGCCTCCTGAAGCCTCCACAGCCCCCGGACACAGCCCCGGACACAGCCCCCCCCGTATTGACTCGTGTATAAGCCGAGGGGGAGACTTTTCAGCCCAAATTTTGGGCTGAAAAACTCGGCTTATACACGAGTATATACGGTAACAGGATTTTACTTTTCAACAAAATAAGGGCCACAACACCATAAACCACAAAATACAAATTATGCAGCCTGAGAGATCCCAAGTGTCAGCTTCACAGACAGGAGTAAAACTAACCCCAAGGCTATGCCAATCCCATTCTTATCTACCGTGACCGTTACACGTGGTTCTCTCAGGAATACAATATTACACTCGCCTCCCGCCTTAATTACAATAGATTCAATATTTTCACTTGATTTATATATGTTTACACGACTAATCACTTGAACCAATACAATATGTACACAGTGCACTGTCCTCTTTGCGAGCACTCAGTGCCCTGACAGAATATCCTCAAGCAGAAAACAACTGGACTTGTTATTCTGATGTCCGGCAACTAGATTTAATCAGATTCCTAGGTCACCAATTCTCTGATACAGGTGCAGTTGAAGATTCAGATCAGTTGCAGTAGTATTTCTCAGAGCTCTCCTGTGGCATTCATATTCACCAGAGTCTCAGTATACAGGAGCTTACACAGTCTCTATCAGTCTATCTGTAATCTCAGTAACAGGAATGTTCTTTGAGAGGTTGTGAATCCTATCTAACTCTCCCTAACTAACTAACCTGTTGGTGACTGGTCACACATCAAAGTTTACTCATGGAGCCACTCCCTCTGGATCACACCGTCCAATTTGGATCTCCTCAGGCTCCCAATCTTCCATGTCTCGCAGGCAGAACTTCTCCTCAAAATTTACCTCACGAGTCTCTGTGTCTACTACTTCCTGTTTCCAGTGCTTTCCTCTCTTTGTTGAATGGTGACCTCTAGTGGTCGAACTAAGTTATTGAAGCATCATGTCCTATAACGGTAAACAATTCCAGGCTGGCTTAGCAGGTATATTCAGTGGCAACCCAGTTTACACACTAAGCATAAACTAAAAATGTGATATCAAAGGTCTCAAACATTAATTTTGCTGCCATAGCCTTATATTTATATGTGCTAGACTAATGGTCTCCAAATCTTCTTATCTTGAAAGCTACATTGAGTTCTGAGAAAGGGATGCAAGCCACATCCATCTCCAACCCCCTCAAAGTAGTAACACCCAGAGCCTCCATTACCGATATAATGACAGCCAAAACTTTTTCACAGAAATCACATTGAGGCAGCATGTCAAGATCCAGGGCTCCTACCTTACCCCTATTCAGATCTGATCTTCTATGTGGAGCGACTCACAAAAGTCACTATCTCGGGACCTGCTCCTTATATCTGTTTGCTAGACTTAGTGTTAATGCAGCAAACTGGAAGTCAGCCACGAGCCACACATCATGAACCCAAGAGCCACATATGGCTCCCAAACCATTGGTTGGGGACCCCTTCTCCAGATAAAAAGTGTGGCACTTTGCTCTGTTCCTGGCACCCAGCAATCGAGGCACACACTAGATTCCCTCCAACATTCCCACTTAACTATGTCCCTGAAAAATACTACTATTAACTCAGGTTTCAGAAGATTAGATGTGTCCTACTTAACAAGGCTATATGAGAACTGTGAGCCTTGAAAGTATCCTTTGAGATACTAAAATAACCCAGCAATGATTTCACAAGCCTTGCATTAGTCAGCCTACCAGTGCTTCATTTTTAGAGAGCAAAATTGTTAAGTGTTCATCTATTAAAAACCATGTAATTCAAATTAATTGAAGGCAAAAATACTGTATTAATCTTTAATTAGGACTATGGTAAACTGAACGAAGGTATTAAGAAAACTCAGAGAGTTAAATGATGTCTCCTGCTGCGGAATATGATGGAAAACTGTTCAAAGTAAACACCGTCCTAAGGGAAGCCACCGCCATGCAACAAGTCCCATTCATTGACGTTCATTGGCAAAAATAAAGACAAAAGTGTTATTTAAAAGCGAGCAGGAAACAAGTCTATCAATATTTCTGAGAACAGAGAAACATGCAAAGCTGATGTTAAGAAACTTCAAACCTCTCTGCTGGCAACTTATCGATCACTTGGCTTGTTCACTAATGAGCTAACTATATGAAGTTTAAGGTAGAAAAGTTTACAATTTCGGAATATGCTGACATGGCTCTTGAGTTTCTGAAAGATGTGCAGCCTGAACGGACAGGTTAGCTCTATTAATAGTTTTCCTCGTTCCTTCTGTTGTTACATTCCGGTCTATAAAGCTCTCTTGGCTGCAGTGACTCAATAAGACTCCACTTGAATGATGAACGCACATTGATTATTTAATGCAGCATATTTAAAGAAAGTTGACATAGGCATAACGTCTGTAGCAACACATCTATGTGCCCCTGTCATGAAGATAAAGCTTTGGTTCGGGCACCTAAGGCATATAGAAGATAATGGATATTGCCTAAGGTCAAAGTGAATTTATTGTGAATGCTCATCTTTTACTGAGACCTAATGCCTCAATAAATGAGTAAGCTGTTTAAAAATACATAGGAAAGAAAATCTATACAGGTACCATACATATAATTGTACATTAGTAATACCACATTGCCTACACTATCTACACGCCTCTATATCTATCTATAGTCAACCCCCGTCAAGACCTATAATAATGTAAACACTTTTATGTACAAAAAATAAAATATTCTAGGAGTCATACCTTTATTGGCTAACCAAAAACAATCTAATTCAAGCATTTAGAGCATAGAGGCTTCTTCATCATGCAGGTTCCAAATTAATGAATTAAAAGCACAACATTGAAGAGATTATATATTTGTGTATGGTGTGGATGGAATGATGCCTCCTACAGATAAGCTAGAGATATAACTTTGATATTTAAATGGATAGTTTATAGGAGCTTGCTAAAAAGAAAACTTAGAGGAGACTAATGGCTGTCTAAAAATATCTCAAGAGCTGTCAACACTGTAGAGGAATCAGCTTTATTCTCATTTGCACAAGGAAGCACTACCAGCAATGGGATGAAACTGAATGGGAGAAGACGCATTAGATACTAGAAAAACTTTTTGACAGTGAGGAGGATCAATGAGTGGAACAGGCAGCCACGAGAGGTGGTGAAATCTCCTTCAATGTAAATCCAAAAACAGAGGCTAGACAGACTTCTGCCTGGGAAGTTAATAAATCCTGCATTTAGCAGGGGGTTGCATTAGATTACCCAGAATGTCCCTCCAACGCCACCATTCTACGAGTCTATGAGTGTTTAATTAGTGATCTGGAGTTAATCCAGTGGAGTCGTGAAGTCTATTTCGATCTCCTTGCGGAAAAGTTTAGAATGAAAGTTGAAACAACTGGCAGGATACATTCTATACTTTTCCGCAAGGAGATCAGTGGAAATTCTGTTCTCCGCGCGGATAGTTGTCACCCCAGCCATATCATTAAAAACTTGCCCTTAGGAGAGTTGATTCGGGCTAAAAGAAACTGATCAAGAATTCAAGACTATAACGAGGAGACAGAAGTTATAAGAAACAGATTAAAAGACAGGGGGTATCCGGCATGGATGTTGCATAGAGCGAGGAATATAACTGAGAAAAGAAGCAAAGAATCACTTCTGAAAGTGAAGAATAAAATTACACAGAATGTAAATGGAAAACCTGTATTTTCTACCCCTTATAGTCTACAGTTCAGGGATATAAAGAAAATATTGGATAGAAACATTCCCATCCTCCACCAGGATGACAAATTGTCTTCCATCCTGGGACATGGTGGAGAAAGATCCCGAAAAAAGCAAGAGACATAGGCAGTATATTATTGCCCAGTATTTTTTCAGACCAGAAGAATAAAATCCCAACTTGGTTAATGTACAAGGGAATGTACAAGTGTGGGGAAAAGAGATGCGGGATGTGCAAATATGTACGTTCTGGATCAGTCTTCCAGAATTGCATAATGGTAAAAATTATCAAATAAATGCACATCTAAACTGCAACAGCACACATGTGGTCTACACGGCCACATGTGAGAGCAGCAAAAAATATTACATAGGTTGCACGACCCGCACGCTCAAAATCAGGATCTCAGAACATCTGTCAGCAGCAAAATCCGATCCTAAAACCATCAGATCAGGTATCTCGGGTCTCTCAAAACACTTTAAAGAAACACATGCGAGCAATTTAAGTCCATTGAGAATCAGAGTCATAGAAAAGTGTTCCCTCCATATCATGGGGGGGACTGGGAAAAACTGCTGCATGACAAAGAGAAACTGTGGATCCTGAAATTAGACTCACATTTTCCACAGGGTCTCAATTATAGAAGTGACTTACTATATTTTTATTAATGGGAAAAAATATATTTTTTCCATTGATAAATTCGCCACCTACAAATAATTTAAACCCATATTAATATGTTCCTCGAACCATACGTATGATGTATGCAGGGACATTGGTACAAGATAGTGCAACTGTATATATACAAGGATAACATGAGATAAACATAGTTTTGCATATATGTTAGTACCAGAGTCCACTGTATATACAGATAAGATTTAATATATAAATAGCTGTAGTACCCGGCTACGCCCGGGTTAATAAATAACTGATGTTAGCTATAACAAAATAGAATTTGAATATGTCATATTAATGACCTATAAGAAAATAGAAGCTGAGCTGTGATTGATTGCTATAGGCAGCCTAATAAATCTCCAGCCAACAGTAAACCCCCCCCTGGCCAGGCAGTATATGTTACCTCACACATACACATAATAGACAGCTCATGTGACTGACATCTGCCTTAATTCCCTATATGGCACATGTGTTGCACATTGGCTGTTTTTAATCAGATGTTTATGTTTGGAAAATAAAGATAGCACACGTATGAGGCGAGTTGTGTGAGGTGATTTGTGCACATCTGTGTCTGTGTGGTGTGTGTGTCCCTGGGGTGTATATGTGTGTGTCCCTGTGGGGGGGGGTATGTGTGGTGTGTGTCTCTGTTGTGTGTGTCTCTTTGTGGTGTGTGTGTGTGTGTCCCTGTGGGGTGAGTGCATGTGTCCCTATAGGGTGTGTATGTGTGTGTGTCCCTGTGGGGTGTCTGTGTGGTGTGTGTGTGTGTATCTGTGTTGCATGTGTCTCTTTGTGGTGTGTGTCCCTGTGGGGTGAGTGCATGTGTCCCTATAGGGTGTGCATGTGTGTGTCCCTGTGGGGGGGGGGTGTCTGTGTGGGGTGTGTGTGTCTCTGTGTTGTGTGTGTCTCTGTGTGGTGTGTGTCTCTTTGTGGTGTGTGTGTGTCCCTGAGGGGTGAGTGCATGTGTCCCTATAGGGTGTGTATGTGTGTGTGTCCCTGTGGGGGGGTCTGTGTGGTGTGGGTGTGTCTCTTTGTGGTGTGTGTGTGTCCCTGTGGGGTGAGTGCATGTGTCCCTATAGGGTGGCTATGTGTGTGTGTCCCTGTGGGGGGGGTCTGTGTGGTGTGTGTGTCTGTGTCATGTGTGTCTCATTGTGGTGTGTGTTTGTGTGTGTCCCTGTGGGGTGAGTGCATGTGTCGCTATAGAATGTGTGTGTGTCCCCTTGGGGGTGTGTGTGTGTCTCTATGCTGTGTGTGTCTCTTTGTGGTGTGTGTGTGTGTGTGTGTGTGTGTGTTTGTTCGGGTGCGTGGTGAGTATCCAATGTTGGGGCTGCACCTTAGCGACTATACACTTGCTGTTACTCTTTGTGTGCGTGTGTTGTGTATACATGTCCCCGTGCGTGGTGAATATCTCATGTTGGGGCTCCACCTTAGTGACTATATGCTGGTATGTGCTGTTAGTCTTTGGCGCTATCATTAAGCCCCTCTCATTCACAACTGTCAACTGGTAACTGTCACTTTTTCCCCATTATGTAGATAGGGGCAAAATTGTTTGGTGAACTGGAATGCGCGGGGTTAAAATGTCGCCTCACAATATAGCCTGTGACGGTCCCGGGGTCCAGACGTAGGACTGTGCAAAATTTTGTCTCTATAGCTGACATCTGTCGATTTTCCTCCAACTCTTTTCCATTCACTTTTTCCCCATTATGTAGATAGGGGCAAAATTTTTTGGTGAACTGGAACGCGCAGGGTTAAAATTTCGCCTCACAACATAGATTATGACACTCCCGGGGTCAAGACGTGCGACTGTGCAAAATTTTGTAGCTGTAGCTGGCAGCTGTCGATTTTCCTCCCACACGTTTCCTTTCCCTTTTTCCCCATTATGTAGATACGGCCAAAATTGTTTGGTGAACTGGAATGCGCGGGGTTAAAATTTCGCCTCACAACATAGTCTATGACGCTCTCAGGGTCCAGATGTGTGACTGTGCAAAATTTTGTCTCTATAGCTGACAGCTGTCGATTTTCCTCCAATATTTTTCCATTCACTTTTTCCCCATTATGTAGATAGGGCCAAAATTGTTTGGTGAACTGGAACGCGCAGGGTTAAAATTTCGCCTCACAACATAGCCTATGACGCTCCCGGGGTCGAGACGTGTGACTGTGCAAAATTTTGTGGCTATAGTTGCGACGGTGTAGATGCCAATCCCGGATATACACACATACACACACACAGCTTTATATATTAGATAGATAAATAAATATATAATATGGGTATATGTGATGATATGTATATGATAAAAAAGCAATGTTTCATTATTTATTTATCTAGCTTTCTACTCACACCAGACTGGAGAGATAGGAGTTAACGCTCCGGAGCAATCATTGATTAAATGTGCACACTTGTAAAGATTTTTAATGTGTATATTGTGTTGTGTATAGACGTGCTAATGATTAAGGGGACGTGTTCCCCGAAACGCGTCTAGAGTCCCCCCTTAATGGGGTTGTTTTTTGTGTGCTTTTAAACTTCTGAATAAAGGAATAATCCGCATCGTTGGCGCTGGTTTTACTTATTATACCAGCATTTGTGCTGCTTCAAGTTTCTTCAACTGTGTATCTATCTATCTATCTAGAAAAAAAAATGTCTCTGCAGCACACAGCTACTACCAATATCATACATATGCTAACAAGCAAAAAATTAGAAAAAAATGTAAAAACTTACGTTTTTAAAAAAAACTCATTATTCTTATTTTTTATTTTCTGGGGGTCTTAGTACATACATTGGCCAATGTCTGCTTGCTCACCAACCACATCACGGTGCCCACAGGTGTGATGAGTCCTGCGCTCACATCCCTGTCCTCCTTTTCCTCCCTGTCCCACTGTTAGGTGGCTGGACACCATCTCAACCTCAGAACACCTGTGGGTGATGAGGGTGCTAAGTGCAGTCATGGAGCCATCAACTCCACATCTTATACATAAAACAGAAAAAATAACTGCACAGCACTCAAAGACATAATGTGAACTGGTGCTAGCAGTGACGCTGGGTCAAATACCAAGAAAAAAAATTTCTCTGCAGCACACAGCTACTACCAATATCATACATACAGTTGTGGTCACAAGTATTGACACCCCTGCAAGTGTGTCAGATAATACTCAGTTTTTTCCTGAAAATGATTGCAATCACAAATTCTTTGGTATTATTATCTTCATTTAATTTGTCTTCAATGAAAAAACACAAAAGAGAATGAAGCAAAAAGCAAAACATTGATCATTTCACACAAAACTCCAAAAATGGGCCAGACAAAGGTATTGGCACCCTCAGCCTAATACTTGGTTGCACAACCTTTAGCTAAAATAACTGCGATCAATCGCTTCCGGTAACCATCAATGAGTTTCTTACAATGCTCTGCTGGAATTTTAGACCATTCTTCTTTGGCAAACTGCTCCAGGTCCCTGATATTTGAAGGGTGCCTTCTCCAAACTGCCATTTTTAGATCTCTCCACATGTGTTCTATGGGATTCAGGTCTGGACTCATTGCTGGCCCCCTTAGAAGTCTCAAGTGCTTTCTCTCAAACCATTTTCTAGTGCTTTTTAAAGGGTGTTTTGGGTCATTGCCCTGCTGGAAGACCCATGACCTCTGAGGGAGACCCAGCTTTCTCACACTGGGCCCTACATTATGCTGCAAAATTTGTTGGTAGTCTTCAGACTTCATAATGCCATGCACACGGTCAAACAATCCAGTGCCAGAGGCAGCAAAGCAACCCCAAAACATCAGGGAACCTCCGCCATGTTTGACTGTAGGGACCGTGTTCTTTTCTTTGAATGCCTCTTTTTTTCTCCTGTAAACTCTATGTTCATGCCTTTGCCCAAAAAGCTCTACTTTTGTCTCATCTGACCAGAGAACATTCTTCCAAAACGTTTTAGGCTGTCTCAGGTAAGTTTTGGCAAACTCCAGCCTGGCTTTTTTATGTCTCGGGGTAAGAAGTGGAGTCTTCCTGGGTATCCTACCATACAGTCCCTTTTCATTCAGACGCCGACGGATAGTAGGGGTTGACACTGTGGAACCCTTGGACTGCCGGGCAGTTTAACTTGTTTGGATGTTAGTCGAGGTTCTTTATACACCATCCGCACAATCTTGCGTTGAAATCTCTCGTCAATTTTTCTTTTCGTCCACATCTAGGGAGATTAGCCAAAGTGCCATGGGCTTTAAACTTCTTGATGACACTGTGCACAGTAGACACAGGAACATTCAGGTCTTTGGAGATGGACTTGTAGCCTTGAGATTGCTCATGCTTCCTCACAATTTGGTTTCTCAAGTCCTCAGACAGTTCTTTGGTCTTCTTTCTTTTCTCCATGCTCAATGTGGTACACACAAGGACACAGGACAGAGATTGAGTCAACTTTAATCCATGTCAACTGGCTGCAAGTGTGATTTAGGCATTGCCAACACCTGTTAGGTGCCACGGGTAAGTTACAGGTGCTGTTAATTACACAAATTAGAGAAGCATCACATGATTTTTCTAACAGTGCCAATACAAAAAAAAAAAAAAGAGGCATGGGGCTGAGACTAGTTGCTAGACAAAAGTCACTTGGTGACTGAAACGTCGCAGGTCGCCCTGTAGGCCTGATTAAAGGCTTTTGACGATCTTGGATTGGAGTGCTGCTGTCATTTTTATGATATATTTAGCAAGGATTGGATTGTTTGACAGATTTTGCACCAGATTTTTGGTGCTGCTCAGAGTTTTCTTTATTATATTTCCCAATTTTGAGATTTGTTGCACCATATTACTACTAAATGGAGCCAGGAGCGATGTATTATTCTCCAGACGATGAGGAACGGATCCTTAAAGGCGCAGACCAGGATACAGCATTTTTGAGCGCCCCATCTGTAATGAATATAAAGCGCAAGTATGAGAATGACGCAAAAAGACTTGTATCTATAGAGTTGCATGTGGCTACGTTAGGCCAATATTATCGATCAAAAAGGATCCCTAGGGGTTTAAGGTCAGGTGTGAGACCAACGTTGTTTATGGGAAAGCCTATTTATTGCGAGAAGTTTGCTGCTATGTCTGATCGTTACTCTTTGGATACCATATTATTAAATATGGAATTCCTACAGGAGGATATTTTACGTTTACAAGCAGATTTAAAAGAGACTGTGGTATCTTTAAAGGTGATTTTAAGCAAGGAGGATTGTAAAAAGTTTATGGAGACTGTCTCTAATAAGGTGGAAAAAATGAAGAAAGATTTAGAGGAGACGAAACGAGTAAAATGGCTGAGAGACATGGAGGACTACAAGTCTGGGAATGTATATAATTGGCAGAAGGGTTCACAACCAGGGTGGAAAAAGAAAGGTGGTTTTTGGCCTCTACGTAAGAAAAAGAGGAATTTGGGGGCATATGTAAAATCTACTGACTTTGTTCCATTTAGATCAAGTCGACAACGAAGGGGAGGACGGCATCACTGGCACAATAAAGAAAAAAAGCAGAGGCAGGAGACAGCCGGGGAAGCCCAACAAGAAAAAAGAGGGACTCTAACAATGAATTTATCGGGTAAAGAATTGAATGATGCCCAGTTAAGAGTATTAGAAAAAGGTTTGAATTTTTGTCCCACCAGCCATGTGGAATGGTTTAATGTAGAAGTGGAGCTGTACAGGTTTTTTAGGTTAATTAAGCTTAAATATTGGTTTTCAAAGAGGAAAGTTTTCCTAAGGTTAAATTAAGTGAATTTTGTCTGAATGATTCTCAATTGCATAAAAAAAGTGAATTTGATCCAAATGAAACCGTGCCGGCCATTGATGCATTCATAGCAGCAGTGAAAAGGGATGTAAAGGAGTTAGAGAAAAAGGGCACCTTTAGATACAAAAAAACAAATATGACTAAGGAAGATCATTTAGCTATAAATGAATTAGCAAATAATGAAGATCTCATTATAAGACAAGCGGATAAAGGAGGGGCGGTGGTTGTGCAAAATAGGCAAATGTATTTAGAAGAAGTTTTCAATCAGTTAAATGACCAGAAGGTATATAAGAAACTTGAGAGGGATCCGAGGCATGAGATACAAGGCATTATATCAAAAATCCTGGGAAGAGCCGAATTGAAGGGAGTGATTGATAGCGATATGTCAGATTATTTGTTTATGGAAGATCCGGTGACCCTGGTGTTGTATACTATCCCTAAAGTACACAAATCAAGTGAACACCCCCCGGGTAGGCCCATTGTAGCGGGTATCAATTCGGTATTCAATAATATAGGGATTTTTTATTCAGGATACAAAGAGTTTTTTGGAGAAACTGAAAGGAGTTGAGGTGAATAGGGGGTGCATTTTGGTATCTTTTGATGTTACATCCCTTTATACCTCCATCGATCATGGTAGGTGGTCTACAAGCTGTAGCCTTTAAGTTGGATAGTACAACTACACTTGAAGCCAAACAGTTTATTTTAGATCTGTTGGAAATAGTCCTTAGGTATAACTATTTTTTATTCGGTGACTCATTCTATCTCCAATTGTCTGGTACCGCTATGGGTGCAAAAATGGGATGTTCCTACGCAAATACCATGATGACGGTACTAGAAGAAAAGTTCATCTATCCCTTGAGCCATTTTTGTAAAGTGTCAAAATGGTGGCGGTATATAGATGATACATTTGTGATTTGGGAAGGCACGCTTGACGAATTGGAGGTTTTTCATAACTTCCTGAATACTATTGATGAGTCAATTAAATTCACAAAAGTAGTTTTAGACACAGAAATTCAGTTTTTAGATGTACTGATAAAATTAGAAAACTGTAGGCTGAAAACCACGTTGTATACGAAACCTAGTGATCGTAATAAGCTATTACACTACCGTAGTCATCACCCGAAAGCATTGAAAAGGGCTATCCCATTTGGGCAGTATAAATGGGTTGATAGGATATGAGTGATGAGCATGAGTTGGAAGAAAAATTTGAATTCCTTACTAATACATTTATACAAAGGGGCTACCCGAAGAGGTTATTACAAAGTAATTTGGAGCGCATGAAAAGTAGCAAAAATGAAGTTACACCAGTTAGCAAAATGCCACCGAGAATCCCCTTAGTAATGAAGTATGGCGAGGAATCTAGGGACATATCCAATATTGTCCTAAAACACTGGCCATGTTGGGAAAATGTTGGCCAGACGTAGAGGAGTTTAAATCAAAACCACTGATTTCATTCAAGAGAGGAAAAAATGTAAAAATAAACTATCTAGATCAGATTTAGGTCCACTTAAAATGTCCAGGCAAGCCACATTAACACGAGGAGTAAGAGTAGGGTGTTTTCCTGTGTATCCTGCGTAAATTGCTCGTATATGGTGAGGGCTCTGAATTCACTCACCCACATACAGGGGAAGTTTTCAAAATACGCCATTTCACTACTTGTGCGACGGACCACATTATTTATCTGTTGGAATGTCCGTGCAAGTTGTGGTACGTTGGTGAAACTACGCTTGAATCTAAAACTAGGATTGGACAGCATAGGAGCACAATACGCATAAGAGAAAAGGTTTACCAGAATGAAACACGCGGAGAAGGACCTTAAGTTTAGAATTATTGATGTGGTGCCCCATTGAGGAGAGGGGGTGACAGAGCTAAGTTGCTACATGTAAAGGAACTTTCAGTGGATAAGGCGGTTAAATACGTTAAAACCAAATGGGTTGAACGTTGATTATAGGCTGGCAGTCGCTTTGTGATCTGTTTTACATTTGTCAGGAGGATAATGCTGTAAAATACTAGTCACGTTTTGTACACTCGCACTGTTTAATAACCTATTTGGTTTCTTTCAGCACCTGCACGTTGTTTGGAAATCTTCAGTAATCCCATTGGAGGGTGATAGACGTACCAGGTGGTCGTATATGAGAGGTGCCCCTGTTTTGCGTTTACATCTGAAAAGCAATATTTTTCTTTTGACCTATGTAGAAAGGCTGGTAAGGTGACTTCTGAATGTTTAAGAGATCCCTTGTTGCAATTCATTTATTTCCATTAAATTTGTTATAAGTGAATAATATACAATGGTTGTATATGAGTATATATATAAAACACATAGGGGTGGTTTGCCGGGGAGTGTATGTATGTGATGTGTGGTTCCCGTGGACCCTGAGTGGCCTGAAGGTGGAATTTGTTAACCCCCTTGGTACTTCCGTTTGGTATATGAGGTATATAGCCGGCCTAGAGGTGAGGGGACTAAAAGGGTATGAATGTCCCTGGCACACCCTGAAAATGTACAAAGTTTGAGTATGATCATTTCTATCTATTATAACCACTGCCATTTGGTCTCCTGTAGTATTTAGGAGAAGGTTTGACACTTTCATATACTTTGCATAAGTGCAACACAGAGCAGCAGGCATTATGAGGTCCGGGTGCTGCTTAGACCGTGTTTGACACACTGCGCATGCGCAAACTGTACCAAGATGGCACCCGCAGTGTTAGCTGTACCAAGATGGCGCCCGCAGTGTTTCCTGTGCTCATAGCAACAGGGAAGCGAGGCGCAGGTAGAATGACGTCACTTCCGGCGTGACGGCCCCGGACGGCGTGGAGAGATGTGTAAGCATGTCAGGGGCATTAATAACTCATAGGTGGCTACTATGGTGACGGTCTTCACACCACTGGGAGGAGGAACCAATCAATTAATGTTTAATGATAGTTATAATTCTAATAAGTGATTTGTATTCACTGTATAATGATACAATTGCATAATAACATGGATCACTATTTTATAGATTATTGTTAGGCACTGGAAGGTTTGCATGTTGAAAGTATAATGTGTAAACTGTATAATAAGTGTAATTGAGATATATTTATTATGTAAATGGTGTGGTTTTAAAAAGAGGCATGGGGGCTGAGACTAGTTGCTAGACAAAAGTCACTTGGTGACTGAAACGTCGCAGGTCGCCCTGTAGGCCTGATTAAAGGCTTTTGAAGATCTTGGGTTGGAGTGCTGCTGTCGTTTTTGTGATATAGAGAAAGATTGAAAGAGAACGCAAAAGAAAAAGAAAAAAGGATGGCAGTGACTCACCGTGGGCCGGGTTCTCAGGTCTCAGGCACTGGCTGTATGTCACGATTCCGGTGCCTGAGGCTGTGGGCCCGGTGGTCAGTAAAAGGGTGAAAACAAAATAATAAAAAGGAGATAAAGTTATTGATAGTTCGTGGCGCCACCTGTAGGGGTCCGGTGATGGCATCGGTGCTGCTTGGGCCTCCGGGGTGATGATGGCAGCAAGGTGGAACCACTCCCTACAGGACGAGCGGGGTCCCCGGAGTCGAGAACTGCAGTAGAGGAATAGGGCAGCTCAGTTGTCCTGCAAAGCAAGATGATTAACGGTGGTCCCGGAATAAAACTCAGACACGTTGCTCCTCTGAACGGGTGTTTACTTTGTCATTCAATGGCAAACAGATGGAACAGTTCTCTGTGCCAAGCAATGGACCGGGTTGTCCCTGCGGTAAATAGGGTTCCTCTGGGGCTCCACAGGTGTGCTTCTCTATCCTGACCGTCCCTCTCTTCCCTGCTTCACTATACCCGTATCAGAACACTGAAGACCCTCTATTGGGGATTCTGTGCCCTCGTCTCACGGCCCCTGGTCCTCAATTGGTGGGTGCTCCTGGCATAAGCTGCGGTGATGGTTGGTTGTGGCACGGGCCCCTATGAAGCCTTCGGCCACTCCGGTTCTGTGGTGCAGGGTTAGATCACCTGGACCACCTCGGAGCCGGTACTCTGGGTTGTGGCTGGGCTTGGGTCTTCTATCACCAGTTCTCTCTCTTGGCCCCTTTCTCTTCTGGGTCACCAGTGCTCGATGCCCTCCATGTTAGCAGGTCTCCTCTGTCACGACTTAACTTCCTTGCTCTTGTCTCTCCACTTATCACTCTCTTCTTCCTCTTCCCCACTGCTATATACCTAACTCTCCTCCCACCAGGACGGTTGCCCAGGAAACGGGTGCCTAATTGGTCCTCTGCTTCTAGGTATTGCATGTGGTATATGGAGCCCCAGGATTATCCACTTACCACTGAGACGGGGATACAACACCTTCAGTCAGGGGTGTAGTACCCTCCTGTGACACACTCTTAGTGGGGTGCCACAGCAGCACTCTAATAATTAATGTGTATAACAAATGCAATCTGTTTATTTGCCTGTAAAGTGCAATGAAACCTTTTGACTCATAAACTGTGAGCTTTTCTCAATCAACATCTTGTTTTTGTGACAAGATTTGTACAGAGCTATGTGAATATAACAGAATAGACATCCACAGGGGCATATCCAGGGGGTGCAGCGGACCTCTTGCAATCGGGCGCCACTCAGTGGGGGGCGCTGGTGCCATCATCAGGTGACCAGGCGTCCGGCGGTGGCACTGCAGTGCCGCCACCGGAACTAATCTCCTCCTCGACCGCATATTGTGCAACGGGCGGCCATGGAGCTGTGTGTGCACAACCCCCCTCCCCCGGTCACGTCGCGCTGCGGCTGACGTCACCCAGCGGGTCGCACAGTCTGGATGGAGAGGAAAAGAAGTGCCGAGGAGCTGCTGTGGGCCTGCCTCCTCCTGACTCAGACTGAGTCGTCCGGTATAAAGTAACCTAAACAGGCGGGGGGGGGGGGGGGTGGAGTGCCTGTCCTGGGCTGGCCCGGCTGGGAGTTATGAGGTGTTTTTTTTATATATATTATATGTATCATCAGGTGCAGGCACACACTATGGGGTATAATATTAACCTCATAGTGTGTGCCTGCCTGGTGATGTATACATATATACACCTCATAGTGTGCCTGCCCTGTATGTGTTACATATATACTCTCATAGTGTGCCTGACTTGATGGTATAATATATATATACACTTGAGGTGATATATATGTATACATCAGGCAGGCACACACACTATGAGGTTGTATACAACGTATGATTACATTTAGGGCGGCAACAACCCATGGTGAGTATATACTAGATATTGTATACATCAGGCAGGCACACATACTTGAGGTGTATATATGTATACATCAGGCAGGCACACACTATGAGGTTATGTATATAAAATAATGTATGTATACATCAGGCAGGCACACACACTATGAGGTGGTATATTATAATCATATATACACCTCATAGTGTGTGTGCCTGCCTGATGTATACATATATATATCTCATAGTGTGCCTGCCTGATGTATACATATATATACCTGAGGTATATATACACTATGCCACATCAAATAAAAATTGGCGGGGGGTGTGATGGGTGTGATGGGGGGGGGGGTGGGGGGGTGTGATGGAGGGAAGGGGCGCCAAAATAAATCCTTGCCCTGGGTGCCAGAAAACCTAGTTACACCTCTGGACAAGCAATTACGACAATCCAAATGCAAATGTGCAATTATACAAATCCCAGGAATACAAAAACCACTAAATATTGTGTACTTTATGTACTTCTTGTATTCCTATTGTGTTTGTGTGGGTTTCCTCCAGGCACTCTGGTTTCCTCCCACATTGTAGAGACATACTGATAGGATGTTTAGATTGTGAGCTCCAAGAGAGACAGCATTACTCATGTATGTAAAGTGCTATGGAATTAATAGTGCTCTATAAATTATTGTATTATAATTATTATTATATTATTATTGTCCAAAATAAGAACTGGGGCCTTGATTTATAACCACTACGGTGGTGGATATGCTTTAATTGTTTTTAATCTTGTTTACTGTGATATCAATAAAGCTGTTGTTATTTCATTTATCTCTGTGGTGTGCTACTTTTTGTGCCATTTCTTTTTTCTTCCTTGGTACATATTTATTTGTTGGCACGTAGCACCTCTTCTTTCTGTATCATGTATATTGGCAATGCACCCCCATTGTACAGTAATCTCTGGTCTGATGAGACAAAGATAGAACTTTTTGGTGATAATTCTAAAGGTACCGTTACACGCCTCAATATTGAAACGATATCACTAGTGATCTCGGGGCCGCGCGGTCGTTAGGACATCTTTTGGACATCGTTGGTGAGATGTCACAGGTCTAGATATCGTAGACGACGCACCAACGATGTAGTGGGCAGCCATCAGTCGCACAACCCAGCGAACGATACTTGTTCACTGATGTGAATGGGCGAAGTCGTGAACGACATCGTTATTGCGGTGTCACACAGAACGATGCAGCAGGTTGGCTGATCGAGGATCGTCTGATTTGAGAACATGTTCTCAAATCTGCGATCAATGATCCAACGATTTATCGTAGTCGTATCTCGGAGTCACACGCAACGATGTCCTAACGATGTCACTTCAACGACTCCAAACCCGTGCGTGACGTTGGAGTGATATCGTGCACGATATCTTACCATGTAATGGGGCCTTAAGTGGTATGTATGGAGAAAACCAGGCACTGTTCAGCACCTGACCAATACAATACCAACATTGAAACATGGCGGTGGCAGCAGTATGCCATGGGGGTGTTTTTCAGTTGCTGGGACAGGGTGACTGATTGCAATTGAAGGAAAGATGAATGCCAGACAAAGACTAGGTTGGTTGAAATGCTGCGCCACTGAGGGCTGGATTAAACTTGTCCGTTTCACCTTGAATTGGAGTGCTGCCTGTTTTTGGGACTTGTATATTATGCAGATGAACACTACATATATCAGGAAGCATTGCACACATTTGTTTATTAATTAAGTTTGTGTTGATTCCTTTTTCCTACTTTAGATAGATAGATAGATAGATAGATAGATAGATAGATAGATAGATAGATAGATAGACAGACAGACAGACAGACAGACAGACAGATATATATATAGATATAAAGACAGATAGGATAGATAGATAGATAGATAGATAGATAGATAGACAGACAGACAGACAGACAGACATACAGACAGATAGATATATATATAGATATAAGACAGATAGATAGATAGAAATAGATAGATAGATAGATAATAGATAGATAGATAGATAGATAGATAGATAGATAGATAGATAGATAGATAGATGTAGTAATAAAATAATCCATTACTTCATAAAACCCAGCCTGTGACTAGGTCAGTGTACTGTAGGTAGCAGCGTATCTGTTTTTATCACAATACTGTATAGAGAATGCTATTTTAAAATGTGTTCTGGGACACAAGTGATTTCCATAACCGCTTTGCATTCATTGCCTGAGGGAAAAGCAAGAGCACAAAGTTACAATGTTGGAATTTACAATAAGGAGAAATTATTAAAGCTTCCAAGTGACAACAATAAAGCAGATTTTATTTGAGATCTGAGAAGCTAGTCATGATAAAATGATCGATTTCAGATAAAGCCTTTCCTTTATCTCATTTTAATAATGGACTTGACAGATTAACCTCGCTGTCGATAGATAAATGTCGCTCTCTGTGAACCTGAATCTTTGCAAACTCCACAATCCTGCCAAAGTTTCCAAGAAATATCCTTAAGGAATAAGTCAGATCGTGAGGCTCTTGTGTGTACAGTTTTCTGTTCTTCGTTCTCCTGCCTTCTCTTAAGAAGACGCGTAACTAGAACATTTACAGATACATTTAGCGCGTGGCACATATTTGAAGCACAGTGCGTTTCACAAGGTCGTAGGCAGTGGGTCACAAAAACCAAGCGTAAGATATTAACTCGGTTGGCGGTATGATTAAATGACTGCCATTTTCTTTGAAATCTGAAGAAACAAGAGTAAATTGGCATGTGAAATGTGAATCCCAGTGGCATAAAGCAATTAGTGGGATAAGGTATCGCACCCAGTATGTATTAATTAATTCGGGCCACACTTCACTTTGAAGCGCAGTGACCTGATGAGCAAAGATCATTCATTACCAGTCATCAGGGACGGATGCGTTTACCTGTCTCCAAAGGGGCAATAGCTAATAATGATCTAAAGAAGAGCAGAGAATTTGACGGCATCCTCGCAGATGCCGGAATATATTAGTTACTTATATGCAGTGACTCTACTGGAGAGATCGTTAGTCAAACATCCGCGTACATCTGACCACTCATCCTTTTCAGCTCTATGACATTGAATTTTGATGAAAATTTATTTTTATTGTAAAAAAAGATTTTTTTTAATCAAAGATCAGACTTATCTGATGAATACCAAACTACCACCTATATAAAAAAAGTACAAAGGCCTTCAGACTTCAAAGACAACACTCATTCTGTTGCCCGGTAGAAATGAACACTTGTCATGGGCCATTAAGTTTTAACCTTGCAGTAACTGCCGTAATAATTATTTTTGCGTTTCTCCTCATCATCAGGAAAGATTAATATATGTTGAAGCTTAACCTCGCCATGTTGTTATATTTTTATGTGCCTTATTTAAATTACCCATATGGGCTTGTAATCTATCAGGTTGATTATGTTAATGTTTGCCTGTTTGACATTTAAAAGTATGTGTAATTGTTAGAATTAAAGAATAATGGTATGTGAGCGTGTCATAGAATCTGCTCAACACATTCTTTTTTTATGAGCAATTTCAATGAAAATGAGTAATAGTTGAAAGAAAAAAATGATACTGTAAGATTTTAATCCCCTCCTCGCCACCTCGTATGTAATTACTTTGACATTGCAAAAGATGTTTGTGTCTTTTTATGCAAGTAATAGCAAAGGGGGGACTTCTATGTATCTGACTCTATAAGACAATAGATAATAAAATAGGATGCATAAGAGATATACTGACTAAAGAAAGACAAAAAGACTGACAGATAGATCGATTAATAGATAGATTTATAGACAGCTTGTACCTGTTCACAATTGCTCTATTTTGTTGTCGTGCCTCTTAAGGGAAGCCACAAGGGGGGATAGGCTTGGAGGGTAGGCAGCTAACAACAGGGCAGCAACAGGGGATCTTAAGTACCCCAGCAGCTGGTGCCACACTACAGAGTGGGTGGGGGGCATGACCCCTAATGAATGACAGGCAGGCACAGATAGTCACTGGTGGGTGTGTACCAAGTACCGGTAGGCACAGGCAAGGAAGTTGGCAATAGCTGGCAGGCACCACAAGTGGAAGATGTTGGCAGTAGCTGGCAGGCACAGAGAGGCACAGCAGATAGGGGAGACTGGCGGTGGCTGGCAGGCACGGGGAGGCACCATAGGTGTCATGTAGGTACTGGCTTGTACTGCCAGGCACTCAGAAGATATTAGCACAAAAATCGGCGAATACACAGCATGCGGGAGTAAGTCACAAGGGGACCTGACAACTAGTTATAGAAAACAGGAAGTAACTTAGACACATAAAAAAGGCACCTCCTAATAGGGTGTGCCTTAAATATTTTGTGCCCCTCAGCCATAAGCTGAGATGCATGTCTGGGTCAGGTCGTGCTGGCTCTTTAAGACTGGACTGTGCAGTGCAGTCATGCCCTAAGCACACTCCTGAGAGTCCTGCCAAACATTTGCGGGCCTTGGGAGCTGGTTGAGGACCCTGGAGCTGTGGTGAGTGGGGAAGCAGTGTGGTATGTCGGCACTTTTGACACATGAAGTGCACGGGTGCTGACGGTGCAACACGTGTTCAAAATCGCTGGTCAGTTTTTCTTTTTGTAGTATAATACTGGAGAGTTTGACATGCACTCCTCAAATCAGGCTGTTTTAAATTAATGCTGGATCCCTTATATCCTTTAAATTGAAAAGCTTTTAGATCAGGATTGGCACAATCGGAATTATTTTCGGGATTCAATTTGCAAAATGGCAGCAAGTCGGTTGTCACTTTACTGCATTCTTTTGAGGGTTAAGAAAGGGCTAAAAAAAAAGTTATGCTCACTGTTCTTCACCTGTTCGTATGTCATCTTCACCAACAACACTATAGTTCTCTAGTGCTTCCACTGATTCCTCTGATGCTTAGATCAATTAATTCCTATGATTAACCTCAAGCAGTGACATGGGGGAGGACTCAGAAATGTAAGAGTGCAACAGAAGAACAGATACCTGTAGTGGTGGAGGCAGTGTAAGGCTATGTTAAGAAAGGAATATCAAAAGTTGCATATGCATATCATTAGAATGCCGTTTTTTACCATAGATGTTGAAAAAGGTATTGCTACACATCCTAAAATCTTACATTAATTTAATGCTCCTGCTCAAAATTTGTCAAAACTGAAAATGAGTTTAACATTATGATCAAACTGTATAATGCCCACTACCATGTCACGGTGAACTTATCAGTGAGTCCCTAACTTAAAAGGTGCAATGCCGATGTGACAGTGCACCAGAACGGGATCTGACCTACAGCACTCCCACTACAAGGCAAATCCTCCAGGGCTCTGAACAACCCCATCACACCGGCACACCACCGCAGCAGCAATTTTTTGCTTATAATGAAAATAAGACCTGTTAAATGTTCATTTTTGATCATTCTCATGGTTCCTGTAGTATTTGATCATTTGCATGTACATTGGCGATCAAAATTACAGAACAATGTAATCATGATATTTTTCAGACAGAATGTAATCTACATTGATCAACACTGGATGGTTTTTGTGTAAGGGGTACACAATGCCATTAGAACAGTGTTTTACAAAATAACCAAAGTTTATCAACTTAAAACCTTTATTTTACATAAAACGTGATAATCATAATTAGAGAACAGCAATGATTGTAGACAGAGAAAGATTAAAACTAAATTCTTTGAACATTACAACAGTCACCAACCAATTGGAAGTCTACAGGGCTTTGCTTTGTAGAGGCCTTTGCTTTGAATAACATCTGCAGCCACAGGACATAACTAGTCTCTCACACTGCTCTGGGTTGATTTTGGTCCACTCTTCTTCCAGCCTCTTCCACACTTCTGTGACTTTTGTGGCCATAACTTTGTCACCAAAGATTTTCTGAGCTTTTCTATTAGGTTTAGATCAGAACACTGGTTGTCCATTTTAATGTTTTAATGTTTTCTTTTTCAAAGAACTGCTTTACCCATTTTGCTGTGTGACAGAAGGCCTTGACCTGCATGAAAATTGCTGGCTCATTGAGTGCTGAACACAAGTAAGGAACCATGCGTTGTTTAAGAAGGTTTTGATATACACTTGCATTCACTCTGCCATGTTGCTATATGAGAGGTCCAACATCTGTGGCAGAAAATATACCCTGAACCATGACACTTCCTCCTCCACCTTTCACTGACTTCTTTACACACTTTGGGTTCAGTCATTCCCCAGTTTATTCGGTAATGATGTCGTTAACGACTTCGCCTATTGAGAACTGAAGGACGTAGGCGAGCTAACGACCGCAAGTATCGTTCGCTTGTCGCGAATCGTTAACAAGTTCTATACGTGTAACATTTCACTAGCGATCATTGAACGTCGTTCAAGTGATCCAGGTCAAGTCGGATTGTTGATCTATTTGCCGACACATTGAAGCATGAGACAGGGCCTTTATTTTGATTGCCAGTGTAAAATAAGGCAAATGCGGCACAATAATGGACAAAACTGGAGAGTCACAATATTTTAGTTTTGCCCTATTGTCTAGTAGTTGTAAATGTCATAACTGATCATATGTTTTCTCATACGAGAGTTTTTAAAGTTACACATGGAGCAATCTGTTATGTAGGATACAAAGAAAAGATGAGCCAAAAAAATTACACCTTTATTGGGAAGTCAGCAAAATTGAATGTTTTCTATTTAGAGCAACCTGTGGCATGCCAAGTATTTTACCTTGTTTTATAATAACCGGCATTATTTTTCAGTATGTTGCACTATAGCAGCTCATCTGAACAACAGTAATGACTGGCATTTTAGAGACACTTTACAGACCTGTCTAGTGGAGTTGAGTGAATAAATATGAGTCAAACTGAATTTTACTTGAATATTACAAGAATTTCCATTTGCCAAAATTAAGATTTTTTTTTATTTGCTTTACGAGTGTTTAGCAGAATAAATTCCCTTGCTAATATTACTCTGAACCATAATGGTCCAATAAAAGGTTAAAAAAACAATTTCTCACCACATTACTACTCACCTCTCCGACCCTTCTATTCCTCCTCATCATGCTCACCTTTACTATATATTGAAATGCTAATGTTGACACATGAAGGTCTCTCTGTTGAATGCCCAGAAGAGTATAGACTGTTATAAGCGTAAAGTCCTTGGTTGTGCATTGGGATGACCGCCAAGCTCATGTGTGTCTTTTATTCTGTCAATTTTGGCTATGTAATGTGTATACCATACATCTATCTGTAGTGAGAGCACACTAATTATTTGCATACACAATAAATAATTTTTAAGTCAATTTATTGCTTCATTTAAACATTTATACTTAACCATCAAATAATTTTACACTTTTTTGTGGGTTTTTTACATTAGATTTTTTTAATTTATGATACCAATGTCAGATCTTATCTCTATACCTTTAGAAAACTGAATTTTATAGGCTGCCATATACTGTAATCGCATTTATAGCACTGATTCTAACCCCTACGGTGCAGTATTAAATAAGTGGAAATTTTACCATGATGAAAGCAGTTACTCATGTACCTATGTGAACAAGCAAGAAGTAGAAATGCGCAGTGACTGTTAATTAAAAGTGTTTGAAAATATCTGTAAGTGATATACAGAAACTGATGGGGTGAGCAAGGAGACAGCTGGAGACTAGCTTCTTCATTGACTCAAAAGGGTTCCTTCAATTAATCTTTCTAGAGAGGGATTTGGAATATTTTTAGTTTTTTAGACTTGAAACATATATGCTATAGAACGCTTTCATATTTTTCTTACATGGCAAAAAAAGCTTCACATGCAGGTAGTGTAGCTTGATATAGGTTCAGATTAGCTCAATGAATGCAATACATCTCATGGGACATACTATTAGTAGAGGCAGAGTTTAATAAGGGCAAACAGGGCTACAGTCTGTGGTTTAAGACTCCAGATGACCTTGAGGATCTATGGCCAGATTGCCCATATTATAAGCTATGGCACAACATGGAATCTCAAGTAGATTATTTATCTCCTCGCTTTCTATAACTGAACATGGACAAAACAGAATTCATCATATTTCCCCCATCTCACTTTATCACACCACCAGATCTATCCAACAAAGTCAGTGGCTGTTCACTTTCCCCAGTCCTGCTGCTAAGTGCATTGGGTTAATCCTTGACTGTGCCCTCTCTTTCAAGCCACATATCCAAGCCCTTGCCACTTCCTGCCGACTCCAGCTCAAAAATATCTCCCAGATCTGTACATTCCTTGTCCAAGAAAACAGTTTGGTACAGTGTTAGCCAGTTGAGAAAATGTTGATTGCTCTCAGTGGGAGAAACAAGATAATAATCTTGTAGTTGTGATACCTTTTAATGGCTAACAAAAATAAAATAAGTGATGTTACAAGGCGAGCTTTCGAGACGTCTTAGGTCCCTTCATCAGGCATGGTATGACAAAATATTGAAAGAAACTCAAAATATATACATGAACAACTGGAATGAATGGAAAATGTAACTAAATAAACAAAGCAAAGCCTGGAGAGGATCCTTAATAGGCAAGGCTTATTGATGTCAAAGTTTTATTTATACAAAAACCCGGTGTCCTAAGACTTCGGTGTCTTTGAACAACATTCTCAGATGTTATAATGAGCTATAAATCCATCAGTTAGGTATAGCCCTTCCTGGACACAATCAAAAGTTCTAATTAATTTAGATTCACAGCCCCTTCGATGTTTTGTGATTTGAAATTAACTTCAAAATTAAAACTTTCATATTTTAATATATAATTTAAATGTCCATTAATTACAGTTGTTCATGTGTATATTTTGAGTTTCTTTCAATATTTTGTCATGCGATGCCTGAGGAAGGGACCTAAGATGTCTCGAAAGCTCGCCTTGTAACACACTTATTTTATTTTTGTTAGCCATTAAAAGGTATCACAACAACAAGATTATTATTTTGTTTCTCCCAATGAGAGCAATCAACATTTCCTTGACCAAGAAACTGCAAAACAATTGTGCATGTCTGGCGCCCCTCTGGCGGGATGCCACAGGAAGGTACTGTACCCAAAAGAGAAGGTGTACACTTTCGTAGTCACAGGTGGAGGGGGGAAACTACAGAGTCTGTCCGACAGAACCCACCCATAGACACCCCAGCACAGGGGACTGTATTTCAGTAGGTCCCAGGGGGGTGGAGCTTAGGAGAGCAGGAACGTGAGTGACAGTTGAAGTATGCAGTCAGTCAGATGGTGACAGAGAGAGAGAACAGACAGATGCAGGGGACCTGCTTTCCTGAGGAGAGGGCACCTTTAAGGAGAAGAGGTGACCCAGACAAGAAGGGGACACTCCAGGTCTGGTCGGAAGCCGTCTGGAGTGTCCAGGTCACACCGGTAAACTGGAGCCGAGCCGGTTTGATTAGGTTTATCCCAAACTGCAGACCAGCGTGTTGTGGGCCTTGATAAGGGAGCCCAAAACACAAAACCCACCTCTTCCCGTAGCTAGGTTCAAGACGCCAAGAGGTAAGGTAACAGTGACTTAAGGCAACAGACCTGGGGACTAGTGACCAGACTTCAGCGTGGGAGGGCAGAGAGCCATTGTGAATAAAGATGGAGAAAGTTAATTGAGAGACGGACTCTGTAGTGAATCCTAAAGCCTGTAGCTATAATCCCCAGTGAGCCAGACTGTACTTGTACCTTATCCATCTGGAAAAAAACAGTAAAAGAACTTTTTGAGCTGATTTAGTG
Organism: Allobates femoralis; assembly: GCA_033576535.1. Taxonomy (NCBI): domain Eukaryota; kingdom Metazoa; phylum Chordata; class Amphibia; order Anura; family Aromobatidae; genus Allobates; species Allobates femoralis. Next base: position 102,007,911 of record JARQOC010000003.1, on the reverse strand, counting down.
TCTGGCTTCATTTAATCTGTCACCTGAAAGGCCTCTGCAGCATCACAGAGACTTGAACTACAACTCCTCTCATTCTCCCCGCCGCGCTGTGGAAAAGCTCCGCCTGTGGGGAGCTATACTACCTCTGCTGCACCACCTCAGCGCCAGGCTGTAGCACTGGTAACCGCTTACCAGACACCACAGGTGGCGTCATGTATAATCCCTCAATCATCATCCGCATCAGCCATTGAGTGCCCAGGGCAAGGAACCAGGACCCTACCAGCTGTGATCCCCACTGAAGCCACCGTCCCGGTATCTGAGAAACCCCTTCCCTGCTGGCCCGACTCACATGCCTCATCATCTCTCGCCTTGACTTCTGAAACCTACTTCTCTCTTGTCTCCCCTCTAGCACTCCTGCACTCTCAATCTATCTAAACTCTGCTGCCCAACTAATTCACCTCCTTCCCATTATTCCACAGCCTCTCCTTTCTGCCAAGCCCTTCACTGGCTTCCCATTGCCCAGAGACTGCAGTTAAAAACCCTATCTATATCATACAAAGCCATCCACAACCTGTCCTCTCCATATATCTGTGACATGGTCTTCAAGGACCTCCCGTATATGCAACCTGCGATCCTCCCAAGATCTCTTTCTCTATTCCCCTCTTATCCATTCTTCCCACAACAGCACACAACATTTCTCCTGTGCATTCGTCATACTCTGGTACTCTCTGCCCCAAAACATGACTTGCGCCTACCGTGAAAGCTGAACTAAAGACTAGAGATGAGCCACCACCCAGTGTTCGAGTTCTATTCAATTCGTCGAATTGGAGTGTGTTCGTCGAATGTTCGGCGAACACCATTAAAACAATGGCAGGCAAAACACAAACACATACAAACACATAGAAAACACCTTCTAAGGTGTCAAAAAGGTGACAAACTACTCAGAAGACACAACAAGCACATGAAAAAAGTGACAAGTACATATAAAAATGGGAAAGAAAAAATCTGGATGAGTAAAAGGAGGAGGAGACACAGATATAGGCATGTCATGCCCTTCTAAAATCATGTCAAACACATTTAGGGGACTCCAACAAGAGTCTCCATTTTTTCCAAAAATTTGAGCACAGACACCACTTAAGTGGCATCAGTTGCCCTACAGTTGCAAACTTTAAATGGTTACTGTCATGAAGCACAATCAAAAATCCACAAGCCTTTAGTTTCCCCAGGATGACACAGGGGTAGAAAAGTCCTTGCAGATCCATGACTTGTTCATCTTGATGAACGTTAGTCTGTCCACATTCTGGCTGGACAGACACTGCGCTTATCTGTCAGGACACCACCAGTAGCGCTGAAGACACGTTCAGAGAGAACGCTGGCTGCGGGGACGACAAGATCTCCAAGGTGTGAATGGCAAGCTCAGGCCATTTTTCCAGCTTGGAAACCCAAAATGAGCAAGGCTTCAGTTCCCACAGTCATGACATCGATGTTCACTTGGAGATACTCCTGTGAGATTCACTCTGTGTACCACTGGTGTTTTGTGGAAAAGCCGATCTAAGATTGTGTAACAGATTCTGCTGATACTCCTGCATGCATGTGTCCTTTCGATGGCAGGAATTATTTCACCAAATTTTGTCTTGTACCGGGGATATAAGAGTGTGGCAACCCAGTAGTAGCATTACTTCTAATTCGGACATTCCGAGGGTCATGTTGCAGGTAGAGCAACAAGAAGGCTCTCATGTGATTTGCGCATTCAGGAGGGCCAAGTCCTTGTTGTGCTGGTGGAGACGAGGTGAGAATCAAGCTTTCTTCCTCTGCCCTCTTTCCCTAACTTCGCACAACAGAAATGTCATCAAGGTCTCTCTCATCTGCTGAGTTTTCCATGCCCATCGCCAGTTTGTCCTTCATTTCTTCCTGGGCTCCTAGTGCCTTTCTCAACAGTTTGGCTGCTACCATGCACCTCTTAATCCCTCTTACATACCCTCCCATGCCTGCAGTCTTGGTGCTGCCAACCATTAGGACCTTGGTGATCTTGCTATCCCTTCTGCATAGGACTCCTCCTGAAATCCTCCACCTCCTCTTGTCCCACCACCTGACTCTGAATACTGTTTAGAGTGTGCTCCAGCATGTAGATGATCAGAATAGTCATGCTGATAATAGCATTGTCCAGTGCTTAACATCTTCGTGCCATTTCAGAACTGTGCAGAAAGGTGCATAGGTCCTTGATCTGAGACCACTCCTGCAGCGTGATCTGCTCCACCTCTGGATCTCGTTGGGCCAAGCTATACGTCATAACGTATTGCACCAGGGCTCGGCGGTGCTGCCACCGTCACTGCAACATGTGCAGAGTGGAATTCCAGCGTGCCGGCACATCGTATTTCAGCCGGTGAACCGGCAGGCCGAAAGACTTCTGGTGCGATGCAAGTCTTTAAGCTGCAGGATGCGAATGCCGGAAGTGAGCACACAGCGTCCATGCCCTCTGCAGAAGCCCATCTAGGCCAGGACAGTTTGTTAAAAATTGCTGGACAACCAGGTTCAACACGTAAGCCATACAAGGCACGTGTGTCACATTGCCCCAGCGAGGGGCCGCAACCAGGCTTGCATCATTGTCGCACACGGCCTTCCCTGGTTTCAGAATGAGTGAAGACAACCATTGCTGAAACTCGGTGTCCGGAGCTGACCACAAATCCTCAGCTGTGTGACTTACATTTCCCAGACATTTCAAGATAAACACCGCCTGATGGCGTTGAGCCCTGCTGCCAGCATATTAAGGAAATGTGCAGAATTCCTTGTGCCCATTTACAATGCGGGTGGCATTACCAGACAGGCTTTGGGCGCAGGCGGAGGACCGAGATGAGGTTGAGGAAGCAGAAGCTTTAGAGGAACTTCTATGTACCAAGTATTGACACACAACTCGTGGGGACGGCAAGACTTGGACAGCAGACCCTTCTCCAGTTCTCACCATAGTTATCCAGTGCCCAGTCAGCGACATGTAACACCCTGTCCATGCTTACTGGTCCAAGTGTCTGTGGTGAAATGCACCCTGTCACACATAGAGTTTCTCAAGGAAGTGGTGATGTTGTGTGTGACATGCTGGTTTAGCGCAGGCAAACCTTTCTTGGAGAAGCAGTGGTGACTGGGCATCTGGTACTGGGGTACTGCGACAGACATAAGGACTCTAAAATCCTCTGTCTCAACCAGGTGGAAAGGCAGCCTTTCAGTAGCCAACAGCTTGCAGATGGTGAAATTCAAGCGCTTAGCTTTGTCATGGCTAGGAGGAAATGGTCTTTTACTTGTCCACATCTGACGGACGGAGGGCTGGCTGCTGTGCTGAGACGGAGTTGAGTAGGGTGTCCCCGGCAAACTGCTGGTCTGTAAGGGAGGTACAAGCGGAGATATAATGTTGCCTTCATCCAAAGGTGGTGCTCTTGAAGTCTGAGAGAGCTTAACACCAGCAGCATTTTCCACTTCAAAAACAAGTGACGACCTGCCAATCACACTGCTTGTTGTGGGTAAAGAGGTGGAAGGTCTGCATCCAAAAAGCATGTGTGACAGCTCATGTTAAAAAAAGGAGGTTACATACAGTGCTCTTATGGATGTCTTTTTATTATAGGGTTTTCTGAATCATATAATATTGGTGAGCTATTCAATGGATGGTTCATCAATATCAGATCATAATAAGTGGTCTCATTCCTGGGATTCCCACTGAACAGCTGGTTTTGGCTCCTGTGGTGGCTGGGTGTGAACACTGAGTGGAGCTGCATTGCTTAGATCCATTCACTGTGTAGTGGTTACTTCCAAGGGTTGCAGATCAATTTGCATTGAAAAGAATAGGAGCTGATCTTCAGTACCCAGTAGTGGCTGATACAATTTGAATGCAGCTCATTATATAAGAGAGAGAAAGGCTAGGGTCACACATGAGCCCTGGATCTGCTAAAAGCATCTGTTTTTCATCTTACAAATTTTTTGAAAAACAGATTCGTTAACGGATCCATAGGCTCCAATGCAAAAAACGCATTGTCTAAAGTGAACTAAAAAAACGCTAAGCGTTTTTGTAACGGGCACCAAAAACGCTGCTAGCAGCGTTTTTGGGTGCAGTAAAAATGCATAGGTTTTTTTTAACATGGGGCCCAATGGGAAACGCATCCGTTAATGCATGGTACATATAAGTAGCTTGCGTTAACGCATAGCGTTTTTGGGATGCAAACATAGCATTTTCCAAAAACGGAATCAGTTTTTGGAAAGGCAGAATAACTGACTGCCATGTGTGACCCTAGCCAAAGAGAGAGAGTGAGTGAGAGAGGCTAGGGTCACACATGCCAATCAGTTTTTTTCACTGGTTTCCATAACAAATCCATTTTTTTGGCTGTTTTTTGAGCCTCCTGTGCAGCTATGCATTTTTTAGACTTTGGGTAGGGTCACATTGCAAACATGAATTGCATTCACCGCATCCGGATCCGGATGCGGTGAATGCAATTCCGGTCACACACATTTTTTGTCAAAAATGTGTGCTGAATACCGCACTGCGGTAACCGGATGGCTCAGGATGTGTAATCCTGAGCCATCCGGTAACTGCATAGGTTGCGGATCCCGGCTATTGACGGGATCAGCAAACTTATTAAAGAGTTAAATTTCTGACCTAAATGACTGTTTGAGGTCTGTAGGGGGGCTTAGACCCCCCCTACAGACCGGCCGCCCACTTCTATAGTCTTCTGCAACAATTTCTCACCGGGCACCGGGCATGTCATCCAAAGTGCCCCCCCCCCGTATCACTATAGAGGGGTGCATACACCCCTCTATTACATTTATGCTGTAATTATGTGTAGTACAGAATAGATTATTACATTCGCAATGTAAGTATATACTTACATGCTGTGGTAGGCGGAGTGAAGGGAATTCCATGGGCGGGGCTGTGTGCAGCAGCCTCCGCCCACTCCTTGTTGATGGCCGCCCCCTCTGGCCGTAATCCAGTGATGTGAGGGCGGGCGCGTCGTTAAAGGGGCGTGGCTAACCGCGGCACATAGTTAGCCACGCCCCTTTAACGACGCGCCCGCCCTCACATCACTGGATTACGGCCAGAGGGGGCGGCCATCAACAAGGAGCGGGCGGAGGCTGCTGCACACAGCCCCGCCCATGGAATTCCCTTCACTCCGCCTACCACAGCATGTAAGTATATACTTACATTGCGAATGTAATAATCTATTCTGTACTACACATAATTACAGCATAAATGTAATAGAGGGGTGTATGCATCCCTCTATAGTGATACGGGGGGGGGGGGGGCACTTTGGATGACATGCCCGGTGCCCGGTGAGAAATTGTTGCAGAAGACTATAGAAGTGGGCGGCCGGTCTGTAGGGGGGGTCTAAGCCCCCCTACAGACCTCAAACAGTCATTTAGGTCAGAAATTTAACTCTTTATTAAGTTTGCTGATCCCGGCAATAGCCGGGATCCGCAACCTATGCAGTTACCGGATGGCTCAGGATTACACATCCTGAGCCATCCGGTTACCGCAGTGCGGTTCCCAGAAACGCTGCGAAAACTGCTGCCTGCATGATTTTAAATGCAGGCAGCAGTGCCGGATACGGCCACCGGATGGCTTGTGAAGCCATCCGGTGTTTTGCATAGGCTCCTATGAGGAGCGTTTCCTGGTCCGGTTTGGAGCTTTTTGAAAGCTCCAAACCGGATCAGGATTTATAAAAAAAACGCAGATGTGACCCTAGCCTTTGTCATTTTTTGCTAAAAAATGCTAGCAAAAACGCATCTATTTTCCCCTAGGGCCCCATGTTAAAAAACGTATCCATTTTCTCATAGGGCCCCATGTTAAAAAAAACAAATCCGTTTTTTTACTGCACCCAAAAATGTTGCTTGCAGCGTTTTTTGGGTCCAGTAATAAAACAAATATCTTTTGTTAACAATGCAGTCACACTTGATCCCAAGATCCGTTTTTAGCATCAGTTTTTGGACTTAGAAAAATAAAGTTAAAAAACTGATGCCAATAATGGATCCAGGGCTTATGTGTGACCCTAGCCAGAGGGAGAGAATGAGTGAGTGAGAATGAGTGAGAATGAGTGAGAATGAGTGAGAATGAGTGAGAATGAGTGAGTGAGTGAGTGAAAGAGAAAAAGAGAGAGATTAATTTTGTTGCCATATGATCTGATCTGTCTACTCCCCAAACCCACTGATTCTGAATAGAATCCAACTGTGTACATACTACCAGTCCTGCACTCGACTGAGCTCTGCTGGGATCCAGTGATCTCCGATGACCCAGCGGTTTACTGACTACCACTGCACATTTTATAAAAATCCACTGGACAAAATGAGATGTGAAGTCATAACTACTGTTTATTATGGGGAATCCTCCTTGACCTACACGAGGCATTGGCCATTTTTTGATCCTTTATCAGGTTGAATTGGTTCCAGGCACATTTTCTTTGAAAGTTGCACATAAGAGCTCAGATTTGTGTGGAATTGAACATTTCAGGAAATTCTTCTCATACTTGATCATCTTCACATCAGTTTCCTCATCTTTTGTTAGTAATATCATTTGACTGGACAACCCCTTTGGGTTTACAACAATGATACATTCAGCAATTAAAATAAAATATGCATCAGCGTTTCCAGATGTCATATCTAAAGTTTAATCCGCCCCCTCCTAGAGTTATGTGACGATCCCTAATGCCTCAATTTATATCAAAGCTGTATACAGAACCTAAAGCTTTCATTCAGTTCCTAACATTGCATGTCAAATAGAGCTTCACTTAATGTAATGCATAGACCAGATCTCACAGACAATATTACATCTGAATAACACAATTAAATCTACAGTGTGCAATATCCCTCAAGCACTCATTATATTCCCCAGTGGGGGGGATTGTTACATGCCTCCGCAGCAAGATGCACAGGACAGATTGTGCCCCCGTACCGGTGTGAAAGCAGCGTGTTTGTGCCATACCTGCTCCTATCACTGTTTTCTTCCATTCCTCACTTAATGCCTTAAGCGGAGCCAGGTTTAGACTCCAACTGAGCCACCTGAGATAATTAATGTTTGCGTTTTCCTTCTCATGTAGCTATCCTGACATTACGCGTTACCTAAAATCTGTTTCTCGTCAATCCCGCATTAACTGGTTATTGGAATTTTCTTAGAAAGTGTCAAGGCCGGATTCTTAGTCCTTATTGTAGACAGAGAAATAAAGGGACATTGTTTTCTTTAAAAAGTGAAAGAATAAAAAATCACTTGAAGCCAAGTGTGGCATATCATATTGATTTCACAAGGAACACTGTTTTTTCAAGGTTGCTTTCGTAAAGTACTGCTCTATAAAGCGCGGCTATTGGACAATATATTTTGTGCCATTTGCTACACTGTCAGTGTGACCTTGTTCAAATACCTAATCTAAAATGTATAAACATTACATGACTGACTGCTCCCCAGTCCAGATTAACATCAAGCCACTTTCTCATTGTCTTTGCCGGAGCAGATTTGTGATAAATCCCCTAGATGGCAGTGTGGATTGTGATAATGATGAGAACGCCGAGTTTTGTTTATCAGATAAACACTTCTCTAAATATCACTGCGGTATTTTGTAGATTCTTGTTTCCTTACGATTATGAGCCGGGAATCTGTAACGGGCAGCCGGTGACACTCAAGAGACTCATCTGCAGGTTTTAGGGGTTATCAATCCAATGTCAGCACAACCTGGTTCAGAAGAAATCTGTTCTATTAGACAAGTAAGGAAAAGTCAGGATTGCTATTGTTATGCTTTGACTCCAAGTAAATATGAACAATGGAATCTGTTTTATGTGCCCACTTGGCCAAAATGTCAGCAATTAGTGTAGAATTTCTGAAAAAATTATCAGAACTTTAACATTGATGACCTATCCTGCTCAATGTGGTTCGACATCTGGCACCCTGCCGATCAGCTGGTCCTGATGCCACTGGTGGCTGGTACTACTCAGTTGCGGAGTTGCACAACACAACTGCATTGATGAAATAGCGACCAAAGCCTATTAACTCGAATAGGGGGTTGATATGCAGTACCTATTCACAGCCACTATACAGTTGATGGAGCTGTTTCAGCTCTGCAACTAAGTAGTTCCAGCCGGTGGGGACACTACGAACAGCTTGTTAGCGAGGGTTTCGGGTATTGCACCCTCGTGGATCACACCTTGATGACTTATTCTAAGGACAGGCCATCAATGTTAAAATTCTGGACAACCTCTTTAAAAATGTGACTTAATGCATTTGGGCTATTGTGTAAAAGGTTACCCAGAAAGCTGACCATTAACCTGATGTTGGAAGCCATGTGTTTGGAAATATGGCTGAGTATGGCATGATTATATAGTGATGTTCAGGTCTAATATGCTACACTTAAACATAGTAGTTCTTTTAATGAACAATATAGACTAACTCACAAAGTACAATGTGAGGAGGGATCAAACCCTATAAGTCAATGTCCAATCTTTTAATGAGTCTTAAAAAAAGAGATAAATGTAAGAAACTCATCTACTGTTTCAGGGCATTTACCCTACATCAGTGCAAATCTGAGTCTGGCTAGCCTTCCTAGATTTCACATTGTAAAACAGCTTGTAAGATTGTGAAAATGATCTAAGTTACATATATTTTTCCCATGGGGCATGGTCTCCATTCTTAGGTGGCATCGTTAAGTTGATCCACCTTTAAAAAAAAATAATTTTGTGTAACTGTGTCATGAGATGTTTATTCTGTGTGGTTGACTACCTAGTGTTTTTGATGTGAATTTCATTATTCAAGGATTTTTACTTGAATATTTCATATAGAAATGTATTGTGAGTAAAGATTAGCAGACCCGTGGATGTTTGGGTCCACCGCGTTCGTCCGGACTTTCAAGAAAACAGTTTGGTCAGGGATCAGACTTAACGATGCATCATAGGAGGAAAAGAGGGCGGGAGATTCCAAATGCAGGAGGAGATCAATACAGAATACTGACGCCCAGCGGGGTGTGCGGTGAATCAGTGAGGAGGGGACAATGGAGCCTTGAGCCACCTTTCCAGTTGCCTGACTGAGTGACATCCAGTAAGTTCTAAGTCAATTTTCTTCATCTTTACAGGGCGGATTTACAACAGAGAGGAATGGTTAAAGAGCAGCTAGGAAGGTGTAGGGACAGGGAGTGATAGGTCAGGGGATTAACTCCAAGTGACAGGTTCCCTTTAACTTAATAAGTAATTAGGGATTAAAGTGCATTACAGTTGTCATGATATAAAAAAAAACATGTACTCTGCTTTTAGACATCATCCTACTTTATTTTACCCTCCAATCAATTTTTTTTTACTAAATATGTGTGTATGTTTATCTAGTGTAGAATGTGTGTGTTATTATATATTCACCTACTGCCAACTTCTCCCTTATCAAGCATTGTTCTCCTTCTTCTCTTCTCAGTGACATCACTGTTCTTTAGACTCTCTAATTATGCATCCTGAAGTGGCTTTTACAATATATGCTTACAGAACGCTAGAAAGAAGCTCCATAGAGTTACATTGTAGAAGAGACTTCCGGCGCATGTGTGGCGCCCCGGGGTCCGGTAACCACATTACAAACTTGGAGGTAAGGCATCCACCCTGTGAAGCACACATATAACATATCCCAACCTGGGCCTGTAGGGGGAGCTCTAACAGCTGAGGTCAGGTCAGTTGCTGATGTCAGTAGAGGTCCCCTAGATATGCAGGTGCAGGGAGCTAGTCAGTTCCTGTCAGTAGAGCTCAGGTGACAGTTGAGCAGAAGGAGGAGAGAAAAATGATCTTGGGGACAGGAGCCGTGTTAGGCCAGTCCAAGGAAACTGACAGTATGTGGAGCCCATAGTACGGTCACCGGAGACCAGAATCATAAGGGATTATACACCCAGTGGCCAAATCCGGAGAACGGATAGTAATATACTGCCCCGTTCACTGTAAAGCTAAAGAGACGAAGCCGCACTACAGAGCCCAGGAGAGCTAAGTAGAAATACAGCCAAGAGAAGGGTTCACGCTGCTTGTCCTACAGCTAGTACAGAACAGAGACGGTCACAGCATTGCTTTATGCAGCCAGGGCCCAACAGACGCAATCTAAAAGGAAAGCCTCAGGACTTGCCTGGCGTGGAAAGCCTAAAATTACCTCCCAGCTCTGGACCCCGTGAACTTTAGAAAACAGTACCCGATACTACCTGAGTTCTACCATTAAACATAAGAAAAGACTGTTACTCTTGTGTCTCCACATCATTGTTTGAGCTAATTCCAGCATCCCCATCAACACCAATAACAATTATTATCACCAGCTCAGGGATCATCCTAGCCCTACCTGTGGAGGGTTTATCATCCTGCTGCATCCCAACATCATCCCTGAAGCTGAGATAAGCAGCGGTGGGCATATCCGGCCGCATCCCACAGGTAGCGTCACTGACAAACTCTTATTTGCATTTTTATTTTTTCCTTTTTTAATTGCAGTCCCTCCAGGGCCACGGAACAAGTCCACGGCCACCACCGTGACATCCCCCTGTAAGCAGAGAATAAGGAACGGTCCTGAGTTACCCATAGCCCTGATGGCGATACACATGCATCGAGCATAGAGTGACCAGGAGAGTATGAAGACTGATGATGTCACTGTGAAAAGGAGGGGAGTAGTGCTGCATACTGGCGAAAGTGGCAGTAGGGTAGTATATTGACACACATAATTTCATGAGTTGACTTCTTAGGAGTCTATGGTATTTTAAAATTTTTAATTATTTGGTACCAACAAGGGTTAATGTCAGTTTTCCTTTGCTGTTAAGCTGCTGCTGTCTTAATCAGGTGATATGATTGATGACCACTCCCACCACCCTTTAAATAGTCTCATGATCCATCATCGATGTCGTTAAAAGAGTTCATTTTCTGCCTGACCTTCATGCTTTGGGGAAGTCGTGTTAAGATGCTACAATTCTTCCAAGTGCTGCCCTTTTTCTGCCTTGGAGTTTTGCAGCACATTTCGAGTATCCTTTTTGTCTGTTCATCTGTCTGTTGTCACCTTTCATGTGCTAGAGTCTAGGCATGTGAGTGGGAGGAAGGACGCGTTTAGGGCTGTTAGGGCAGGAAGTGACAGACATGTACTGTGACAGGAGATGTCCTCCTCTCCTGCTATCTATGGATAAGGCATTCCCTATTCTATCCCGCTGTCCCTCTGTGTGGCACCATACAGCAGACATTTCACCTGTCCTTACACAGCACAGACCTTATTACATATACATGTACACATACTTCTTTAAGTAGAACTTCTATGTTCTCTGTTCCTTTATGTCATTTTTAATCAACTGATTGGAAAAATATTTTTGAAAATCTGCCTCTTGTCATTTCTTTCTAAATATTGTTGAATTCATGGCGGCTTCTAATTAGAGTTTCAACACATATAGAATGGGCTTGTCTTGATCACCAGCAGGTCAAATAACAATGCATCAGTGCCATTCACTATGTGTTACATTCACGCATAAATATCAGATATACCATCTTCAGTTGCTTTGTTGTATCGCTGTAACAAGGTCATTTCTCGACTTTTCTAGTACTTTCTTAAAGTTATGTTTTCAATTAAAGACACCATACTTGTGCTTGAGGATGTGCGACAGCAAGTTAAACCTAATTGTGACTTTTGACCTTTTTGTTGTTATGAAAAAATGCCAATCCTACACAGAAATAAGGCTTAGACATTCCACCTTACACTTCCCATAGATGTAAAAATAATGCTATTCAGCAGTGATAATTGTGCATACATTGGTAGTGACGGACACTGTTACAGTATAACATATCTATCTATCTATCTATCTATCTATCTATCTATCTATCTATCTATCTATCTATCTATCTGAAAAAAATCACTGCAGCACTTAGTTACTACCAAAAATGTACACATGCTAATAAGCGGTTTATATAAGAGGAAAAAATTTACAAACTTAAGTTTTTTTTAAAAAAACTCAATATTCTGATCTTTTTATTTACTGGGGTTCTTGGTACATATATTGTCCAATATCTGTTTGCTCATCAACCACTCCACGGTGACCCCAGATATGGTGAGTCCTACGATGGCATCCCTGTCCTCCTTGTCCTCCCTATCCCACTTCTAAGTGGGTGTACACCATCTCAACCTCAGACCACCTGGGGGCAATGAGGGTGCTGAGTGTAGCTATGGAGCCAGCAACTCCACATATTAGACATAAAAGAAAAAAAAACTGCACAGCACTCAAGATATAGTGTGAACTGGTGCAAGTATTAGCATGTGCACATTTTTGGTAGTAACTGAGTGCTGCAGTGAATTTTTTCTAGTTGTTTGTTCCAGCATCGCAGCTTGCACCAGTTCACACTATATCTTGAGTGCTGTGCAGTTTTTTTCTATATCTATCTATCTATCTATCTATCTATCTATCTGTCTATCTATCTATGAGTTCCTTAGAAAACATATATGCCTCAATTAATTATTTCTACCGACTTGGTACTGCTTCTTATTTTGAACTGATGAGAACAGTGGGGTCAAGAAGCAATGAAGCATTGTTTTCTACAGAATGTAAGATATTCCAACTGACTATATACCACTGTCACCTCTGTATATTAGTATCATATATTTATAGTTATTCAACCGTATGTGCATAGAAAGAATATATACTATTTATATGTATGTAGTTTGTGAATATAGATACATACACAAGTATTTCTTATAGTTTGTTTAACTCTTAGAAGGTGCAATGTAGGCTTTTAGATGTAAATTTTCTAATGAGAGTTTCTTTAAGAAAAGTTAGTGTTTAAAATAAGTGCAAAATGAGACATAACATAAACCCTTTTATTGTTATCTAACAAGATTAGGCTATGCTCACACTGTGTATGTTTGGCGTAAACACAATGTTAACATGGTGTTATAATTTAACATATGTTCTAGAATTAAGAAAAATGTAAATCGAAAACAAGATGTCATCTTCTGAGTTGGTGAATATCATACAAGTTGTAGAGTTTGGGTTAGGAGTCTTGTGGACAATCTGTACATCCGGCTGGACAGAAACTGAAAAACAAAGGAGTTTTGTGGCTAAAAATGTTAATATTTATTAAATATATAATCTCAATGACAAAGAAACATATACTGTACATGATGATATCCATAGAAAAAAGAGAAAATAAAGGAAGATTTTCAGTTGTCAGGGTGTTTGCAGTAGATCATTCAGGATACACTGAAAGCGTGTTGACAGCAGAACTTAGATTTAATTAGCAAAAAACAGGTACAGATATGAAGGTTTTTGTGGAAACAGGAATATACTTCTTAAATGTCCCTTTCCAGCATCACACAATAGACCTTGAGGCTGTAGGTCAGAGGAGGGTGGGGAGAGAGAAAACATGCGCAGATCTAAATGTAAAAGTACAATATTTCTCAGAAGTACACTGGGCAAGAGAACTCACCTTTATTGTGTCTTGTTTCTTCGCATATCAACCCACTGGGGGTCTTACAGGGGTCTTTGTCTCCTTGGTATGCTGCTGCTATCCTCCAGAGAGCGGAACTCCCAGCTATGAGCCCGTGGAATGAAGCAAGTAATCAAGGTATCCAGATGATTGAGCGCTCCCAAGGAGATTTACCTTATGATATATACCTGAGGAAGGCTATTTTATGACATTTATAGCCGAAACGCGTTGTTTTAATTATGCTTTTATGACTTTTATGACTGTTTACTACTGTGAAGCCATTTGAAATAAATCTCCAAGAAGGAAAAAGGAGTCAGTGTCCTTATCATAAGGTAAATCTCCATGGGAGCGCTCAATCATCTGGATACCTTGATTACTTGCTCCTTTCCAGCATCAGCAAGCTGCTGTGCTTCTCATCACATACACAGACACAGGAAACTGCTTACAGTCACATGGTATTTCCTGTGTATGAGCCTCTGGGAGTGTTCCTTTTTTTTTTTAAAACTAACTTTACTGACAATGCACAAACCTAGCAATTCAACACTTACACATACAGGATTGGAGTTGCTGCACTTAACATATCCCAACACCCCCACCCAACAACTACTTATCCTGTTAGTCCCATTGCGGTTCTGAAGTCCTCAATCTTGGCTCTTGGCAATGGTTTTGTCATACCATCAGCTAACATCTTTTCAGACTCGCAATTCACAAACTTTGGTACATCAGATTCCACTAAGTCATGTAAGTGTTGATGCTTAACGTCAATATGCTTACTCCTTGCACTGATCTTCTCACTGCTGGCAAGTTTAATGCATCCTTGGTTGTCCTCATAGATAAATGTTGGCTGAGTTAGTGGCTTGCCGAAATCTTCCAAAAGTTGTTTCAACCAATTAACTTCTTGACTTGCATAAGCAGCTGACACATATTCTGCTTCTGTAGAAGACAATGCGACTGACACTTGTTTTCTGCTGGACCACGAAATTGAATTTTCTCCTAATTTGAAAAAGTAACCACTTGTTGATTTCCGATCACTTGTATTTCCAGCCCAATCTGCATCTACATAACCTCTGAGATTGAGAACTCCTGATGCAGATATGTTAAGATTTAGCCTTTGAGTTTCCTTAAGATATTGTAGAATCCTCTTATTGCATTCCAGTCTTTTTACTGCGGCTGTAATATCTGGATGAGTTGTGGAAGCGCCCCCACTGTTTGTCTGTAAATCTCATTGGTGGGTAGCAGTTCTTCTTCTCCTTCCAACTTTAAGTAGGATGGATCCATTGGTGTTGTTGCACTTTTAGCTTCTGACAATCCAAACTGGTTTCGGAGTGCGGAAATTTTAGAACTTGATTTTCTGGACATTTTCCCATTAAGACAGCTAGTGCACTTCATCACTTGACTACATTGCTTGATTTCAACACCATTTGCTGGTTGAACTAGCTTCCTTACTGCTTCTGGGTCTCTGTGCCCAAGATGTCTGTGCCATACATGGATACAGTTCTTATGCAGATCTTGTCTAGCACCGTACGCTCTTTCTTTGCATTTTAGCTGATAAAGTTCATTTTGTATTTTTCCTTCTGCAAGAGTGTAACCCTCCTTTGATATAATGCAGCTGTTGTCTTTAAAAGTAACTACATTCCTCTTTTGCTTAAGCTTTTTTACACACAGAAGATTGCTTTCAAGACTAGGAACATAGAGAACATACTTTACTGAGATCTTTCTGCTTTGTGCTAACGAAACTGGACAGTGGAGATAGCTGTCTCCTACTCCTTCTGAAGTCATATATTTACTATTAGCTAAGATGACCTTTTCTGACTTGCTTTAATCAAGGTCAGTGAAGAAGTCCTTATCATTTGTCACATGGCTACTAGCCAGTGGCGTAACTTCAGGCCCAGGGGCCCCGATGCGAAAGCTCCAATGGGGCCCCCAATTATTGCAAATCTTTAATAGTATTAGTCTTTTTCTATGGGTCAAAGGGACTTTTGGGGCCCCCCTAGGCTGCAGGGCCCAGGTGCGATCGCAACCCCTGCACCTATTGTAGTTACGCCCCTGCTACTAGCACTTGAGTCTATGCACCATATATGCTTTGCAGATAAGCCTGTACTTGTATTAAATGCAGCTTCAACAGACTTTTCTTTTACAGCTGTTTTCACCTTTTGATTACTTTTCTGCTTTTTAAGC